>CM056168.1:7992024-8603080 GCA_029691765.1 Entomobrya proxima
ATGGACTATACAATGCTATGGTAAATTGTAAAAATGAAGACTTTATCAAGTGCGCCAGAGAATGGCAAAATCGTTTGAATGGACCATTTATGTCCATCCATGTTGTCATATCAAGCAAGCGTAAACTTGGATGGACATAAATGGTCCATCCAAACGATTTTGCCATTCTCTGGCGCACTTGATAAAGTCTTCATTTTTACAATTTACCATAGCATTGTATAGTCCAGATTAGTAGCAAGTTACATTTCCTTGTTTCCCGACCTGATCCAATTTTATGAGTTTTTAGGAATCCTTAAAGCATCGACATACATTTTGCATTATGCGTTTCTAGTACATTGTTTTATTAGATTTTTGCAGAAAATTATTTATGGACATATTTAAGACGTGGGACGTTTGTAAATGATGTGCACTAATAAAAATGTGCATCCTGTCCAGGTTAGAGCGACATAAAATTTGGTATTATTTTTCGAATTGTCTTTAATTACTTCTTTCTGTTGAAAAAATTTTCACGCCAGCTCAATCAGCATCTATAAATCTCAAGAAATTAGATGTTTGCAGTTCCACAAACATTTACGAACACTAGAAAAACTAGTTTTAAGTATGTACTTAATCCGGGGATAATTACATCCCGAAGAGTTCTCTTGTATAACAATCATCTTGGCATATCGGAGAGATCGCAGTGGGCACAGGTAGTTAACCAGAAAAAGGTTGAGGTGAAACTGAGAAATTATACTACGCCACCTACAGACCTTCAGGGTCATCACCTAGATGATGACCATACTTACATACTGAAGCTCCTCTCCAGGTAGTAGGAGATTCACCACACTTCAAAGAGCACGAAATTTAAAATACTTTACCATGCTCTCGTTCTCCGTCCCATGTCCGTGCCTGCCTGTCTATCCATCGTCAGTCTTCTTCTTGTGGTCAGGAGGTTCACCTATAGTTATAATTCACGTCCGTGCCGTGCCAAAGAATTTAATTGTCCAATCGCCATTAGGTAAGTTTTATGGTAAATTATTCATTATCTTGTGTTTTAAGGTAAATCTGAGATGATTTTTTGCACAAAAGAAAGAAAATAACGATAAAAATGTAAGTCGGGACTCAGTACTTCCCGCAATCATGAGGCTCAGTATCCTCAATAAGAAAAGAGGCTCAGTATCCTCACTTAAATTAGAGGCTTAGTTTCCTCATTAAAATTAGAGGCTTAGTTTCCTCAATAAGTAAAAGTAAAAAATGACCAATTCCACAATCTTCTTTGAATAAATTTTTAATAAAAATATACTGTTTTTATGACCAAATGTCTAGTGGAACAATGAGTAATAAAACGCCAAGTTGCGATGGGCCAAGCCCCCCTGTTGAACCTGCTCAGTTGTCAGGTAATAATGATATCTTTTCACTCAAAAGTTGAAATTTAAAGCAAAAAAAAATGAAAGTATAGCATTGCGCGTTTCACTTGTTGCAATGATAGGCATTCTGGCCGAGCAGAATTCTAAACTGGAACAGCTAGCAGAGTCCGTCAAGGCCTTATCGCAAGGATTCGTTCCAATCTCGAATCCAATTGAAGATTTGAGTGACGCCACGGAGTTGGATAACATTCTCAAAGGAATGTTCTCCGGGGGAAGTGACAAAGATGTTCATGAGCCTGTTAGTGAAGATGTCCAACAGTTGTTAAATGAGTTGAACGCAACCACGACATTGGGTCCTAAAATTGGGTGTGTTACCGCGAAAGCATTTAAAGCCATCTCCGGGATGTCGGTTTCCAAAGAACTATTGGAGGAGTGGAAGCATGCGTACAAAACGCCAGAAAACTGTGAAGAGCTAGCTACACCAGCGGTCAACCCGGAGATTTGGAGTGCGTTGCCTATCAAGGACAAAGCTTTGGATTTGAAATACCTTTTTGGCGATCAACTTGACCAGAGCATGAAAGAAGCCAAGGCAGCCTCTAATATCCTCAAGACCTCCATCTCATTTCCAAGGCCAAGATACGCTCCTTATCGTCGGCCATTTGATAATCAGTCGCGAGGACCTTCTTTAAACTACAATCGCCCGTCGCTCCAATACAATCACCGCGGCGGGCACTGGAACAACAACCAAAGGGGCTCATTCAACCGGAACAGGGGCAACAGAGGACAGTACTACCACCGCCAATAAACTTGGTTAGTAAATGTGCTGGAAATTTAATTAAGTACAGGGAGACATGGATGAGTCTGACAGATGACAAATTTATTTTAGACGCAATTAGCGGTTACAAGTTAGAACTTGAAAGTTGTCCTACTCAACTTATTGTACCAAAAAATCCAACACTAGATGCAAAATTGAAAGTAAAAGTAAACGAGTTAATTATAGAATTGAAGTCTACTGGAGCTATATTAGAAGTTATACCTTGTAAAAATCAGTATATTTCAACTGTATTTCCTGTCCCAAAGAAGAATGGAAAGTATAGGCTGGTAATTAATCTTAAGCCACTTAACGAGTTTATCTTTTATTCGCATTTTAAAATGGAGGATTGGCGCACAGTGCGCTTACTAATGACACTGAACTGTTTTATGGCTAAAATCGACTTACAAGATGCATATCACGCTGTCCCAATTGCTAAAGATAGCAGAAAGTATTTACGTTTTTATTGGGATAATGTTCTTTACGAATACCAATGCTTACCATTCGGTCTAGCGTCGGCTCCGCGAGTTTTTACAAAACTTATGAAAGTTGTAGTTAAAGAACTACGCACTAAAGGCTTTGTATCTGTGATTTATTTGGATGATCTTTTGTTATTTGGGGACAGCGTTGAACAGTGCGAAATGAATGTACAGGAAACCGTAAAATTATTAGAAAAACTTGGTTTTGTAATTTCCAAAAAATCTGATTTGCAACCAAAAAAGCGAATGGAATATTTAGGCTTAGTATTTGACAGTGAAAAAATGAGCGTCGGTCTGCCGGAAGAAAAGAAAAGTAAAATAATAAATGAATGTTCAAACCTCTTAATTGATAAAGCTTTTAAAATACACGATATAGCCTCATTCGTAGGTGTCTTGACGGCTGCGTGCCCAGGAGTTAAAAACTCTCCTTTGTATACACGTCAATTAGAAACTGAAAAAATAACGGCACTGGAAAAATCTGGGGGAGACTATTCAGGAAATATTAGACTTTCACCAGTAGCAGTAGCCGATATTCAGTGGTGGAAGGAGAATATTAATAATGAAAATCCTATTGAAAATTCTAGATATGATTTAGAAATATATTCTGACGCTTCCAATTTAGCTTGGGGGGCATATTGCGATGGTGAAAGCGCAAAAGGAAAGTGGACTGACGAAGAGAAAGGCTTGCATATAAATATTCTAGAAATGCTAGCAGTGGAAAATGCGTTACACACATTTGGGATTAAGCATAGTAAGATTCTATTGCGTATTGATAATAAGGCAGTGATAGCGTATCTTAACAAATTTGGTGGTTGTAAATCAGGTGCATTACACAAGCATGCAAAAAGGATATGGGAATGGTGTCAAACTAATAGTATCAGGATTATAGCTAACTACATAAGAAGTAGAGACAACGTCATGGCGGATTCACTTTCCAGAGAAAATAACTACAATTCAGAGTGGCAGTTATCCGTAAAATATTTCAGTCGCATTAAAACAGCTTTTGGTGAACCTAGTATTGACTTGTTTGCATCATATCAGAATACACAATGCAAAAAATATTATTCATGGTACGCCGATCCAAACAGTTGCGGTGTAGATGCTTTCACCTTTTCATGGAAATGTACACCTATGGCTTACGCCTTCCCTCCTTTCACTCTGATAGGAAAAGTCATTGAAAAAGTTAGAAACGAAAAGTGCAGGATTATTTTAGTAGTACCAAACTGGCCTACTCAACCATGGTTCCCTGTGTATCTATCACTGTCGAAAGTAACACCACTTCGTTTTGGCCCAGATAAAAAATTGCTTGTTTGTCCTTATTCCAGACAAAATCATCCCTTGAAGTCTCTGGAATTATTAGCGACGATATTATCGGCAGAACATTTATAGCAAAAGGTCTACCCGTGGAGACTGTAAATATATTATTAGCTTCGTGTTCAGAGTCAACAAAAAAGCAGTACACGTCCGCTCTTGCAAAATGGATTTTATTTTGTGAAAAGGAAGCTAAATCTCCTTTTGATGTAAATATAATAGATATTCTTAATTTTTCTTACTAGTATGTACAAATCTGGGTTAGGTTACAGTAGCTTAAATACTATTCGTTCAGCGTTATCGCTTGTCCTCCCGCAAATAGAAGGTACTGCAGTGGGTTCTCATCAACTAGTAATCAGATTTATGCGCGGTATCGGAAGGTTATGTCCACCAAGAGCTAAGTATGATACTATTTGGGATGCTGGAAAAGTGTTAGATCTTCTGCGAAGTTGGCCTGATAATAGCTTATTAAATTTGAAACAGCTAAGTTTAAAATGTGTAGCTTTGTTAGCATTATTAAGTGGACAGCGCGTTCAGACATTATCGTTGATTGATGTAAACCATATTCATCTGTCTACGGAACAAGTTCAGATATTTATTCCAGCAATTACTAAAACATTTAAGCCAGGTGGAACACAGCCTAGTATTTTGTTAGCTTCGTTTAGGTCGGATTTGAGGCTATGTCCAGTGAACGCTGTTTCACAATACTTGTTAGTTACAAAAAACTTACGTGTTAATAAAGATAAACTTTTTATTTCATATGAGCGTCCACACAACGAAGTGGGTAGCCAAACAATCAGTCGATGGCTAAAATCGGTTTTAGATCATGCAGGTATAGATATTTCACAATTCTCCAGCCACAGCTTCCGTCATGCCTCTACTAGTAAAGCTTATCAATTGGGAGTTAATATTGACGTAATCTTTAGTAGTGCAGGTTGGACTTCGAATTCCTCTGTATTTGCCAAGTTTTATAATCGTAAAATTGATAATAGATTTGTATATAGTAATTCTATTTTAGAAAATAAAGTTGTTTCCTAGATATTGTAAATAAATAATTAAATAAACTAATGCATGGTTCATTGCTTTTTATTTCGCTACGTTGCGTCTTTGAATCGCTTCAGTATGTAAGTATGGTCATCATCTAGGTGATGACCCTGAAGGTCTGTAGGTGGCGTAGTATAATTGGAAGTTGGCCGAGGCCGAAGGCCGAAGGCCGGCTGTAATTATACAAGCCACCGGAAGACCGGAAGGGTCATCTCCCACCGACTTAACCCACCCATTTATTGCAGCAACTCCGCGAAATGTCTTTGAAGGACTGACGATGGATAGACAGGCAGGCACGGACATGGGACGGAGAACGAGAGCATGGTAAAGTATTTTAAATTTCGTGCTCTTTGAAGTGTGGTGAATCTCCTACTACCTGGAGAGGAGCTTCAGTATGTAAGTATGGTCATCATCTAGGTGATGACCCTTCCGGTCTTCCGGTGGCTTGTATAATTACAGCCGGCCTTCGGCCTTCGGCCTCGGCCAACTTCCAATTGTACAATGCTCCGTGGCGTAACTACCTAAACCAGTTCACCTTCAGGAAATTGGTTTAGTTTTTGGAAACGCTTGAGTTACTTTAATCATAATAAGAAGCCAGTTGAAATCACATTTTTGTTGGAAAAATTCGAAATTGTAGCCTGTGGAATGATATTTAGTAATGCACATACAAAATACCTACCCGTCGCACCGGCCAAAAGGTTGCCCAGCTTGCTTTTCTGTTTGCTTATCATTTGATGAAACACATCATGTTCATTACTCGTGAAAAATTACTTTGAAAGTTGCATAAAACTGAGAAGGTGATCCAACAATTAGTATCATTTCTCCTGAAGCCCTCACCGAGTTGACTTCAAAAAGTCTTTTTGAATCTAAAAATATTTTGATTTTCCATTTTACGTTGTTTTTGTAAAAACTTTGAAATTTCCTGCATACAATTTAAAGATGGATTTCAAAGTAACTGGAGCTGCTTTTCTTGTAGTCGTGCTGTTGGCAGTGTTTGTTAACTCGGCTCCTCGTCCGACACATTCTTTGGCTGCGGAATTGGGTTCGCGGGGTGCCAAGTTGGATCATCAAGTTGAAGCTATCGATAAAATGATTTATCGCAACTGGAACACTTTGATTGCACCTTTGAGTAGAGCCGACAAGGCTGCCTTCCGAAGACAGTATCCAGATGAAGCAGCGGAATACGACAAGATCACCGAACACTACAACTGGCCCAAGAAATTTTAAGAAGAAAGGAGAACAAAGTCATTGGGAACATCAATATGCCTATTAACTTTCATCTGTTCAATATCAAACCACCCGCACGCTTGTCGTTTTTGGTGACTGCTGATTTTCTCAAGTGAATCGGCCTGCGGATTCGTCGCTTCCTTTAATTTATACACAAGCAAACATTTAACTATATTTCTTATAAAATGTTCATATTTTTCAATGTCAAATAAAAATTCTGTACTGGTTACAGCTGGAGATTATTTATACGCTCAAATAGATAAATATTATATGTAAAAATGTTTCTTATTTTTCATCGTGATGATGATGATACTACTCTTCTGTCATATTACCACAATTGTTCTTTCATTAACCAGAAACCTTGTTTCAACCATGACTCATACATACTGCCAAAAATAGAAAAATCGTAGCAATTAATGTTTTAGCGAATACGATATGTGCATAAAGCATCAAGCATCTATGAAGTAATTAAGTTGGAACAAAACATACAAACAATTTTTGCATAAGCTAATTACTGGAACATTTTGTACAAGCATACAAATCAGCGAATTCATGAAACAAATTCAAGCACCTCAGCTATATAAGATGCAGATATATCAACAATATACCAAAGTGTATATCAACTTAAATGCGTAACATATGCTAGAGGAATACATTTGAATGTTAGTATGTAAGCAATCATGTCTTTTTGCTAAGTTAAAATTTGCTGTAACTGGTTTCAAGAGAAACAAATGTACTAATGCTACATCTATGCCAAACACCAAAAGAAGCATAGCCGCTCTTCTTCAAGCAGCTTTGTCGATGTCGTCTGAAGTCGGTAGATGCTACCACGAACTCATCAACACAATCGCGTTTTCTCTCCAGCAAAATTAGGTATGCAATCTTCTTTATAACAAGACTCCAGAGAACATGAATAATTGACTAAAGCTAATTTTATTATCAGAATGTTACTTTAGTTAATATAGCCCGAGGTTATATACTGAGCTCATCTATTTTTCTTTTAAAAGTCAACATAATCTTGTTGGCAATTTTATCGCAGTTAATGTCACAACTTTCAAAACATACATAATATATTATCATGCTCTGTTATCATTCCAGTTTCCTCGCATTCCTTCCCCCAAAGGAGGTCTGTTCCTCTTACCTAACAGCGTGATATGCTTTTCATTCATTCATTTCATTATTTATAATTATAAATTTAAAAGAAACATCATTTTTATGTCCCGCAGTATCATATAGCATGCGCTATAAACGACGTTTATAAAACGTCTCCATATATAATGTTCTTTCTTTGCCTTATAAAAAACTTTCCTTGCCACTTACAATTCTAATTTTATCATCGTTCCCAATATTAATTTGACGTTATATGAGCTTAAGCAACCTATTAAAACTGTTTATCCCTAATTTTTATGAATACGATGACGAGGCGGAGGATGATAATAAGGATGATAAATAATGTTGTGTGCCAGACTCTGCTCAGTCAGACGGAGAGCAATCTGATTTGCCAAGATGCTACATTGACCCCTAAACCATAGAACCAGCCTCCATCGCCATCATCATCAGCAGCGGCAGAAAAAGCAGCACGATAATCATATGTCACCACCACTCACCATCAATATCAATACCCCATGCAAAAATTAATGTCTTTTTTACTTTTTGCAAATAAAAAATGAATCAGTCCCTCTATTACTGGTCTTGCTGTTTCCACTCAAACTGTTATCTGCTCTGAAATACAGATATTAATATGTTATATTATAGCCTATATATAGTTGACAAGGCAGCATAATAATATACCAATCAAGTATAATATTACCCCATGGAAGCAGGTTGGAGGTGTACGTGTGCATGTGATATGACATATGAGCTTTGAACCGTACTATCACCATCAAAACAAGAGTGAAGAGAAGGGACATTAAAATAATTACTCTTCTTTCATTCATTTTCTCTCTCTTTGCTTCGATTAAAGTAAAGTAAAGTATTGCTGTTTTCCTCTGCCTCTTTCTTTCTGTAGCTAATACTGTAATATGTACCATTTTAGCAGAAAAAAGCTTAACATATAACTACAGCTTATGGGGTTTCTAGCAAACCAATAAAAGGGATGAATGTTTTTGCATGCTCTGTGTCTTCCTTTCCAAACTGTTTTGTTTCCATTACATTTTCTCTGGGAAGTAAATGAATCAATTAGTTGCAAGATATCGAATGTATAAAAGTGCACGTGCATGTAGCATTGAAATAGCTATGAACGCATTGTCGTTATCACTTTTTTTCATGAGTGCTCTGCACCTTGTACCACTGCATTTTCTTGATTGAATAATATGGTTAATAAAATTTGATTTTATAATGCTAGTAAAACGCTTTAATGATATTATATACATATAAAGTGAAAAGTCTAACATTTAACATGAGTAAGGTATTTACAAAAAAATCAAATTGCAGTCATTTTGGTGAAGTTTGTCTGCAAGAAAAATGTAGCAAATATATAGTAGTGAGGATGTACAAAAATGCCAGAGAGAAAAAGCGTGAAGTGCATCAAATAGTACGAAAATTTTCGTGTTTTTTCGCATTACTTTTCATATTCTATTTTAAGTACAAATCGTCAAGTGTTATAAGTCAGAGAAATGCAATTCAATGAATAAAAATCTAATCCATAACACTAATAATATGAGACAGGCAGGCATGTCTTGTCCTGGCACCACAAGGAAATCTGAGTTGCTTCAGTTGCTTGCTAATAGCATCCCAGATCCCAGGATTATGCATACGCGTAAAGAAAGAAACACAGACAGACTGACTGCTAATCTTTCTGCAAATAGCAGGGGCAAGAAAGTATGCGAGCAAAATTCCAAGTATTTTTGTATTTTTCATAGAACCTTTTACGAAATCAGAAAGATTGTTTTGCTCGATTGTCTACCTTTATCTCTAGCAGTTTGCTTACATAACTAGTGTGTGAAGATTGGGAGATACACATAGCGCCACCACTAAGCCATGTTAATGTGCAGTGCACACACAATGCACACATGATTACGCATATCGCACCGCATTTTCATTTGGCAAATCACACTCTGCACAAGAATTATGAACTAATCAGCTTGGTTGTTGATTTTTTTGCAATAACAGTTTAGCATGGAAGATGTTTCAAGTACACAAGTTTGGCCTATCACACTAATGTGCCTATTTGCACATCTGCATAAAACTTTTGTAATGCATAATAAGCTATAGTGCAGTATTATCAGCGACATATGCTCTTTAAAAAGATTAAAATATTATTTTTATGCTGTTTTTCTGCAAAATACTCTGGTTTATAAGCCCTGAAATATATGCGTTATGTATTATGATAATCACCTATAATCTGTAACCTTATGGGCTATTTTGTGCTTATTTGCGTGGTAATACCATCAGTCCTGTCTCCAGAAAAGTTTTTGTATTCAATATACTTTGTTATAAAATATAAAGTCCAGGTTTGGACTTTTGGCTTTACTTTAGTTCTCAATGAGAACTTCTCATTACGTAGAGTGCAAATAATATGTAGAAAAAGATCAGCGTTGCAAAAAATAGGTAACTCTACCTGTACACTGCAAAAAGAATTACTTTTCGTTTGATAAAGCAACCATGTTTCAAAAATGGTATCTGGTGGACGCGTAGCACTATCATTCCATGATAGTAGCACTGGCACGTAATAGCAATTCTATTTTACAACAATAGCATATTCTGCTGTTTCCAACCATCTATTATTATCATACCTTTTGCCTTTGGAAGTACATAATACAAATCTAGATTTTATATTCTGATACTTGTATGTGCACACACATTACACACTCATGACAGACACGACATTTTGAGCCAGTACACGTTCAATTTTTATTTTTAATCCGTTTCGTCCATATTTTTGTGTCTACACCATACAATCTTTTTTGACCGTGTGTGATGTGCTGATTATATGTGACTTGCCTGACTCCTAAAAAGCTGCGTGCCATTTTGTTCTTGGATACGTCCTTGCTCTTCACAAAAAACACATACATGGAAAGAACCGGCTAAAAAAGCTGCCCAAAAAGTATTCATTTTGAACAACTCAGCCATCATCATCTCCTCCTTCTTGGTTTGGAATAGAATACAATTTTTGCAATGTACACAGATGGTCATGCATGCAAGAGCCGACAGCAAGCAAAATCATATTACCATTACCACCGCCATTCTCTACGCGTCCCCATGTTTCCCTTTTTTCGCTCCCACATTGCATGCATTTTTAGAGTGGAAGTTTTTTTGGAGTCTTTTTCAAAGAGAAAAGGCTTGGCAGAAAATGAATGATAGCATGCATGCATGCATCCCATTCCATATCACAGTGATCATGATCATCATCATTATCGCATTGTATCCCTAAATGCATGCTGCATGCAACGCACTATCACAAAAATATAATCGTTTTTCAAATTTAATACACTATGCCACTATACCAGTACCCCCGGTCCGGGCACAAGAGTAGTAGCAAAAATCATCAGACCAGTTATAAAATGCGAAAATTGCGAATCTTGTGTTGAATGTAATGTAAGAGTGCATATTATCTCGCTGTGTATCTATTCAGCAAAAATCTAAAATGCCACATCTTGTTTCTCTCGAGTATTTAGAAATGTATAAGAAAAAAGGAAGCTGAAAGTCATCCCATTTCATCGTATCACAACATCATCCCATGCGATGATGCTACTTTGTTATCTCCTTTGTCCAATCTGTACTTTACTTTGGAAAAAGACTGCGGGATTACTTTTGATACTTAAAAGCTGCTCTCTAGCAGATGGAGAGTTATAACATGATGTCGACAGTGTTTAAACTCGTTTTTATAGAAAAATAAGTAAAAAAATTAACAAGAAGCGGGAGGAGGACGGAGGATGTATGTTGTTGTGAAAATGTATGAAATATTTATAAAATATCATGTTCATGCATGTATTGTGAAATGGATGAAAGATGATTATGGAATATTAAAGATCCTTTTTGCCTGCTAACTTACAGCCATTGTATTGTGTGTGTGCATTTTTTGCAACAATCCACTTTTTGCACTCGTGTGGTAGTGTTAATTACGCTGCTACAATACTAACTGGTACAGGTACAAAAAACTGATGATAATAATGATGATCACGGTACAAAACACATTATATATGGCTGTGTTTGCTCTTAAAAACCAGTCGTCTACTTCCCAGGATCGGGAGAATCAGGATGAAACTGTGTGATCATGATCATGACGACTGCACACTAGAATAATAAATAAGTTGCAAAAGTAACTTTTTCTTGTGGGAATCAAGTTGGTCTCCCGGGAATAAAATGCATCAATGCGAACATCGACGCAAAGCAAAACTCTAGCAGCGACAGAGAATGCGTTGGTGTTGGTGAGTTTTGCTTGTCGTCTATGTCGTCTGTACAAAAGGACGGCGACGACAACGAAGACAAGACTGTTTTCACAGTGCCAATATCTCAGTCTTGCAATCAGTCAGCCTCGGGTAATCAAGAGAAGAAAGGTAAAATGTGTAGCTGGTGCGGTGAACGGATGAATGATACAAAAAGATCATAATGATTGACAACAACAGCAAATCATTACACGGGAACAACACAGACGTAGTAACATTCTCTTCGGTTCACTTGATTACGATACGATGAGTGCATAAACAACTTAAATACATAATTATATCACCACCATTAGTCATATACATAATGCATATATCAACTATCAACCATCAACAAACTCATTCGGAAAACCAACTTCATTACTATTATAATACGCATAGTTGTCTGCCGTGTCTGCCGCTTAAATGGATGAAATTGAGTGGAGATATGGGTAAAGGGCTTCCAAACTCTTAGCAGTGGCATGAAAAAAATAGCAAAATGAAGTGACGACATCAGGAGGATGATGTTTGGGTAGCGGTGTGGATGATATCCTCCAGTGATTTTTGTCTGCAAAATTTACCTATCCATTAAGCCTCCGCATTGAAAACTTGAGGAAAATGCACAAAAATACACTCATACTGCCATGTTTTTTCCTCAATAATGTAGTCAAGTAGGTAATTTGCAGTGTGAACTATGAAATGCGAAATAAGACCGAAGGTGGGAAAGACACGGATATGCGCTACAACAGAGTTTAAAGGTGATTTAGATTACATCTAGGAAGTCATTCCTGTGTGAAATGAGAGTGGTTTATTATCATCACACGCTAAATTAATATACAACGCACACATCTGCAATCTGCATTATTTGCATCATTTGCGGTAAGTGAGTTTTATTATAGACATGGAGTGTTTTTAGAGCTTAGATAGCCTCGGCATTCATTCCGCGAACGCTCATTGCTTAGTACTTTACACCGACATTAACCGTAATAAACACGCTCTTACAATAATTTATCGAATAAGATGAAAAGCCAATATTGATTTTTTAAATATGTGCAACGTAAGTCGTAAATGTTCACTGTTTATTAGGATAAAATGTAGAAAATAATGAGCTAAAAGGCGGACTGCTAACATGGCTTTTTGCTCATCT
Organism: Entomobrya proxima; assembly: GCA_029691765.1. Classification (NCBI taxonomy): domain Eukaryota; kingdom Metazoa; phylum Arthropoda; class Collembola; order Entomobryomorpha; family Entomobryidae; genus Entomobrya; species Entomobrya proxima. The sequence goes on from CM056168.1 coordinate 8,004,753, forward strand.
AAATGTCACGTTTTTAATTTTGTTAAATGCTCATCCCTTTCCTCCTGTCAAAACATTCGTCACTTTATTGCAAAAACCATCTTCCTCTGATTATGCATTGTAAACATTATTGCACCAAACTCAAGCACCGCCCTCGCCCAACAATTAATTAGTTTGAACTTGCAAGCGCTTTATCAATTTTCAAACAATGCATTATTTTCAAGTCTGTGTAATATCATGTGGGATTATGTCCCATGCTCAATTTTGCCAGGTTAAAAATGCAATGCAGTGATCGTGGCATTGCGTTTTGCCTCATGACAATGAGCCAGGGCAAGGCTATCCCACCCCACCACCACATCCCTTGCATCCAAATCTATAGTGTGCTATGTTTGCAAAAAAAGAGGAAGAAGCATGAAACGTGGAAACAATCAAGGAATTTAATGCCTTGAATGGATTGCCGTTTTTTGCAAACATTCTTTATACAACGATCATTACTTAACACGATGCATGTGTGCTTAATAGAACTGCAGTGTTTGTTTGAGAGAAACTCTGATGCGAGCTATGCAAAGTGCATTACTGTTTGATGATGAAACTATGAAACGGAGTTTTGGTAGGTAACGTGCTATTCAATATGATGATAGCAACGATGCTGCTCCGAGTTAAAATGAAACATGACCAATTTTATCATCATTTTTATCTCCATTCTGCCTATATAACACGTACTTAACTGCAGCAGGCCTCATGATCTCTGCTATGTAGCGCTGCTATAATGGAACTCTATAAAAACATGAAATTACACATTGGTGTATAATAATAATAGAATCAACGCAATAATGCATGATGTATGTCTCTCGTTCAGGCTTTCAACCTTTATTTCCATACTCTCCTCACTCGTGTCTCATCTAATTCTCTCGTTTTTTGTGTGCTGAGAATTGAATTACTTCATTTTGAACATTTTAGTGAACATGATGTTCGCTAAACTAGCAAAAATGCTGGTTTTTCTGCAGAATCAAGAAGGAAAAAGACGAGGACGTTATCATTTTTGATGATTGTCCTCTCGCTCGTCATGATGATCAACGTCAATATTGAGACAGCGAAAAGCACAATCCCCGGCATACAGAAAATTGCAATGCAGTTTCTATGCAGAAAAACCAGCAAAGTCAGTTTTATTAAGATTTCTCGAGGAGAGTCGATACAAGATTTTAGGCAAAAAGCGAGAAAAAATGGGAGTATATAGACCTCCAGCAAGGAGGAGAAGCTGGCAGACCAGGGAGAAACGAGACCAGAGACAGAGAGCAAGAGAAAACGCAGTCAAGAAGAAGAAGCTAAACAGACATCAAGTCAGTCAGTCATTGCAATTTTTTTCAGTGGAGAAGAAGAGCAAAGAGTGCGATCAAGCGATCACTTATCGTAATAATATTGCCTATAGCAAAAACCGACCAAACCAGCCCCAATGCAAAGTTGACTATGTAAGCTCTGTACAAAGCTCTCTGGGCTCCTGCTGCGGATGATAAATTTAAGTAAATGTACGTACGAACGTACGAAACACACACATACAATTTTCGCACATTTTTTTCTGAAAAAAGTTCACGTACTTTTTTATACTGACAGTTTTGCTATATAAAAATTATTCTATAAAATAATAGGTTTATAGATAGATATAGATGCATAATATGATGTGATATGATAATAGCAACGTTTGCTTGTTGGCTTGCACGATATGTGATGATAAAAAAGGAAGATGATAATGATGATAAGTAGTATGCTCCATAGAAGAGATATACATAAATGAAGAAAGCCGGCTTATTAGTCCTCTCGCTTCTGGCTGTTTTCGCTGGTCTGGTTTTAGATTGGAAGCATCGGTGTGATGATGATGATGCTGACGCTGGTGCTCTCTGGTTTGCATGGAGAGTGGAGAGGTTTCTCTTTTCTCACTTTTCTGCTTAGTTACAAGATGCGCACATAATCATCATCAGCAGCATCCTCCTCCTAGCAAGATCACCACACATTGTACACTTTACTTACGTACAATTTACGTACTTTTTTCAGGCGTATCGCATAATATTCGCATAGATACACACACAATCTCTCTCTCTTTTGCGATCGCTGCCTCTCTGCCCTTTTCTCTCTGTCATTCGCACACATAATCACCAGCAGAGAGAGAGAGAGAAGCGCTCACACACAATGCATATTATTTTAGTGGCAGGGTATATTCTACTGGGAGTAAAACGTGTGGTGGTGGCGGTGCTAGTGGTCTGGTATTTTATTGCAGTTTTCTCAAGGGCAAATCTCCTCACCAGCACCACCACCATGAGCAGCTTTAATCCACACCATGTTCCATATAGCGTATTCCGCGTATTCGTAATCATGATCATGATCATCATCGTCACGACACGAGTTTACCGTCGTAGAAATTGCGATCATGCAATATAATGTATTTTATATATTGTTGTAGAGTTGTCCTTCTTTATGTTATTATTATTACAAGTATTGTTATTATTGCAGGTAAAATTGGACAAGACTTAAATATAAGCAGGAAAAAAATGAGCAGTATAGGGTTTTTTCTTTCGATATATCTATCTGTTTTTCATTCTTGTTAAGAGTCCTCTCCTGGTCTCCTGCGTGAAAAGAAATGAAATGCTCAAGCATGCAATCGAACTGTTAAGAAGTGTGAATAGAAAAGGGGAAGGATAAAAAAGCAGAAAGGAAAAATAGCAACTGGGATTTTCAATGGTGATGGATGATGTTGATGATGACTTTGAATTTTGGTTATGTCGCAGCAAGCAAACGTAGGTAGATAGATTATATACTTTTATACCAACAACTATATATAAAGATAATGCGAATAGTGCGAAAATATGTATGTACTTTTTACAACAAAAGCCAATTTTAACGTACTTTAGCTTTGTTCTCTTACTCTTGAAAAAAGTAGACGGCCAGCAGTCGCAAAAAGTCGCAAAAAAGTCAGACCAGACATAACAACAAGACATGCCTCATCATCATCATCAGCAGGAGCAGCAGCGTTGTCGTGATGCGCTGATCGGCATATTATCTCCAAGCAGGAGTCTCTCATGACGACTTGTATATACATACATGACGCTGCTGATGATCGAAAAATAATGGAAGTACGTACATTGCGAGCTCGTCAAATGGCACGTACACACCTTCCACGATCCATTCATTTCCAACAACAAAAATCATTGCAAAAATAAAACACAATTTTTGTGTGTGCCTTCCTTCCACAATGAAATATTGGAGTGTACCCCATGAATGATGATCATCATGAAAAAGTAACATCTTTTTTTTCTTTTTTCTGTGCCTTTCTGGACAAGCACACACATTATACAACAACACAACAATATAATGAATCATGTATTATTCTGCCTGACTGACTACTGCTTTTTCTGTGTGCTACTCCTTTAACCAAGCATGATGAAAGGAGATCCATGCACTTGCATAACATGTTTTTCAGTTGAGTGGTGGTGAGCAAGCAAAAGTGAGAGAGAAATGAGAACGAACATGCGAATTCACCAGCAAAAAAAACATGCGAGAATGCGAAATGTGTGTAGGGATGATAATGGGCTTCTATAGACCATGTTGCTGATGATGATTACATGATGTGCTTTTTAAATTAAAAAAGCTGACGGACTTGAAGAAATAAAAAAAGAGCAAAGAAAAAGGGATAGTATGAGAGAGAGAATAGGAAAAGGAGATAGCCATCTTGGCCATATGCGACTCGTACAAAGCTACAGAGGACGGACATGTATCCACATTCCAATATAAGTGAAATTGTAAGCGTTATAAGCGTGATTGCAAGCCAACAGCAGAATGATATTAAACGCGATGATATCATGGCATTTTCATGGTCCTCTTTTCTACAGAGAATAATACAGAAAAAAACGTCTTGCTCTCTGCAGCCACTATTCTCAAGTTTTGTGGATGGTGGCGTGTACCAAAAGTTTTCTTTGCCATTTTTTTCTTTTTTCTTGTGCGAAATTGGAAGAAAACACACACAAGGCAAATGAAAAAGGGAGGAATGGAGTAGGGATGTGCGAGAGAGTGGGTATGTGTGTGTGAGTGGTTTGCAGAAATAGTGCGAGCGAGAATTGTGTGTAGGGATGTGTGTAGCTCTCTATACCATATAGCGAGTTTAATGAAATGTGTGTAAATGCATATATCCGTTCGTACACGTACATAATGATAACAATAAAAAGAAGGAGAGAGTAAAAAACCAGCTTTTGGAACAGCAGATTGCTATGTGCTGGTGCTGTAGAACAACAACAAGATCCATAAAATTTATATGTACATGCACTCTATTAGTAACCGGTGACTAGTATTTCAATCCTTTTCCCCACTAGCTGTTGGTTCAAGTACTTTTTTGCTTGTTCCAACAAACACGAGTAACAATATAATTCCAATACGTATTACTTTTTTTTTCTTGGAATACACGAGTACTACTCCAAAAGCACATATATATCAAATGAGCAAACGAGAGAAAAAATCGCATATCGGTTATTTGCATGCAGCACGGGGTATTAGACAAATGCTCTCATGTGGAAGTTGGAAACGGAGGCAAAAGAAAAAAATATTAAAGCAAGTGCGATTTTTGTTTTTTGCTTCTGGTAAGATATAACTTACGTGTGTTTTTGTGTGTGCACACGTAAGGCAAAGCACGTCTATGAATCTAAAAAAAGTGTAGTTAATGGATGACTTTATGATATTATGGTTTTGTTTGTGGGGACGGAACAAAGTAGGCACATGGAATCTACTGACACATGGATTACATGATGCATCTCCTAACGCTAATGATGATAATTCTACTTCTGTGAGCGCTCTATCGATATATATTTATATTGCAAATATTATGGTACGATGAAGGAAGAAACTGTTTTTTTAGAATACGTACACGACCAAAGATGACGATGATGATGAAGATCGCATGCATGCAGGCCGGAATGAGAAAATAGAAGTTTTGTTCGTGTTGTCGTTATATTAAAATGGGATTCTGTTGTTGCTACTACTGTTATTATTACGGTAGCACGAGATGAGAAGTAAAAGGAAACAAAGTACTTTTCCATTTAATACAAACGAAACTAGGCATATGGGCATAATATAAATATACGGTTTTGTGTCAAGACACAGTAAAAACACTAGAGCTAAAGCTCATGGTGTTTGTGCCAATCTTTTTTCGTGTACAAAAGTACAAAAAGCAAGTACTAAAAATATAAAAAAGACGTGCCATGTTATAGCCGCACACATTCAAAATTATGTGTACACGAACATGATTGCGCATATAAAATAATACAAAAAGTACGTAAAATTTTTTCCAAATTGTAAATACGCAGGCAAAAAAGCGCACAAAGTTGTTGTTCTTTTCAAGCAGCCATCCGTCTTATTTTAGAACCTCTGGTTCACCAGCAGTTTGCTTGCGAGTTAATGAAGGAAAAAGTAAAGCTGTAAAAAAGTGCATGCTACAATTTTAATGCCCTTTTTTCGTCAGCCTCATCGTCAATGTCGCCTTGTGTCGCATGTAAGTACGTACGACGACACTTTTTATTTCATACTAAACGCGTGGAGTTTATTTCGGTGTTGGAACTAAAAACGGCTTCTCACCCGCATCGCATATATCGCATTTTTCCCGGTTTTATTCTTATGCAATAGTAATAACTTTCTACTCTCTTTTCTTTCTCTCCTTTTCTCTCTGCCTCGCTTGCCATTTTTCGCACAAAGCAGTGCAGCAAGCAATGTCACATTCACTTTATCATCATGTAACGTAACAAAAACCACCGAAATTTGCATGCATTTTCAGAGTGTGTGTGCAGTATAATAAACAAGATCGTATAATATATTGGATTTTTATTGCAGTGACAGCTAGACAGAGAGGAGCACCTTAGTACACAATTCAGAGCCACACTTAACAGCTCTACTCCACACATTCAGAATAAATGAAAACCACCAAGCTATACCACAGCACACACTATTATTATACAATGATGTAAATGCTGACAGAGTTTAGCTGGATAAGCTTTATTGACTATATATGAAAAGTAAAATATTTTACGTGGTAATATGTTTGTGGCAAATCATAAAAAACACATACCTGATTACAATAATAACAATCATGATAATAGCAGCGTGTGCGAATTTGTGTGTGTGTGTGTGAGTGTGCGGCGATCTGATGATTTTAAGATAATATATTATTTTGTATGAATGCATATAGACATTTGAGTATGCGTACCTACCAAGAATAACCTCTCATTCTCCTTCATCAGTAACACCAACCTCATCCATTTTTTGTTGTCCATGTCGTCGTTGTCGTTGTTGTTGTCGTGTGTGGTTTTGCAAACTTTGTATGTGCTAGTTGCACGTTACGCACCCACCACCGCATCATCCTTCATCCTACACCACCAACCTCACCGCACTCTCCTTTCTTCTCATATTCCTTTACTTGGTAGCTTGTTGTATGTAATTGGAATACGCGACGGTAAGGAAAGAAGCACTACGCTATCTGCTTACCACATAAACTTCCATACTCTCTCTCTTCTTTTCCTATTCTATTCGAATTTCAGTCTTAATCTCAAGGCTTTTTGTTTTTCCAGAGAAGAACTACATAATGCAGCAGAATCAGTAGAGCGAGATTTGTATTTATGCAATGTACGAAAAGAAAATGCTAAAAGTACTAGGCACATTATCTGTATCCATTATCTTTCCCCATGTTGTGCTTTTGCTAATTCCCGAAATTCAAGTGTATTCATTAGATTGTGTGACCATTTCAGTCAACTTCAATTGGATCAAGTGAATAGCTTTCTTTCCCTCACACTTGGACTGACGCTGACAATCAAGCTCAAGTTTATTGGGTTGGTGATATGGGAGACGTGGAAAGGTACATGTTACTCCACAAAGTAAACCAGACCCGGTAAGCAAAAAGATGCATACAATTTCACCTTCGCGAATCTCAAACCTTACATAATGCTGCAAATTTTCTATGAAAAACTCTGTGGGCTGTATTACATAGTTTAGCCAGGTACGCTGTTTAGAAATGACAGCGTTGCAGAGAAATTCATTTTTGCTGCTGTGCCATTGTACTTTTTGATGCTATATACATATGTACCTATGTAATTGTAGGCGAAGAAAACGAGTGTCATATTAGACAGATGCCATGTATTCCGTACCTATTTCCTCTGAAAAACATGTCGGGGTGTAGTTCTGCATTCCTAGAAAAGCGTATAAGCTTCAAATAGTGCAGCGTACATGATACCATAAGTTATTTTGGTGTCTTTCACAACTCCTGTGACACTGAAGTAAAGCATGTCATTTTTGCTTTTTATTGCGTTTCTCCATGTGTGGCTTTGTTCTGTTGTTTGCCTGCATGTGTGCGAGTTTCTACGAGTGTGCATCTGCTTGTGCCTTTGTAGTTTAGCTTTGAAGCGTATGACAATGGAAACTATAGGAAGAGGGCTAGGTTTGCAAAAAACTACAGACGTTCGTGTAATTCGCTAATATATTGCATTGCCATACAATCTTAAATGTCCTGCGTGCTTTATTGTGGTTTTTGTTTATGGTCAAAATCTGAAATATTCGCAATTTATTTTTATTTTTCTTAATGGGAAGCCCTATTTGTATGCTTTTTGTTTTTTGTGCTTGTACACAATAACCATCTTATTTATTTATTGGTTGCTTCCTATAAAACTTTAGTACCATGATCCAACAAGACACATAAAACGAAGAAACGAAATTTTTATTTCATAATTTGCCATTAAGTTCTGCACTGTGTTGGTCAGCCGGTCGATCATCGCGCATCGTTGCGCTAGATGTACGGTCATATTGTCCATAAAACCTGTACCATCACCCACCACCGCAAACGCTGCGTTTTCTCTGAATAGGTCGATAGGTACACGCCATGTACGAACAACAACAGCGTACAAACTGCAAACCAACGACGTAACACACACTGTGTACAAAGTTACATTTCCATTTTCTTTACACTGTCAGTTCATTTCTCTTTTGAGCGTTGGCGATTTCGACGAGTAAAAAAGCGTGTACCATCATCATCGTCATCATCATTATTTGCGACCATTTTTCTACTCCTTAAGCAGAATGACTGTGTATATATACATTTCTACGTAAGCTCTTTCTCAGTAAACACACTACACACTCGCATTATTGCAAGAAAGTCGCCTTTCTCCATTATTCATAGGGAAAAATAGGGGAAAACCTTGCTTTTCTCGTGGAAAATGCACGAGCTTAGTCCACGAGCCAGTGTGAAATGGGAAGAAGACAACGAGAGGAGGACGACCAGCAGCTATGGTGTTGACGACATTGATGATGATGAAGATATAAATGCCGAAAAAATAGCCAGGAGAAAAAAGACAACTCTATTATTACGACTGTACAACAAGCTCATAATATTTCCATGCTGCTCACTTAATGTCATTGATTTAAACAGCTACAATTTTAGGCATTCTGTCTCCGTCTCTCGGTCTTCATTTTTTTCTCTCTGGGGCTGTTCCTCCAGCCTCGTTGTTTGTTATGTGTCCGTATATTATGGTGCCTTGGGAAAAATCAATGAGCATGGTTTCTGCCTCCACCAAGTCCACCAGCACTGTTGCTACTGCTTTATACTCATGCCAATGTCCACTACATTATGATTACTGTATAATAGTTGAAAAAATAACCTTTTCCGGGCTGCCCATCTCTCTTTGCAGCAAACATGTTTGTCATGTTAGCGTGGATAACGTTATTAGAGGGTGAAAGCATGTAATTCACTGTCAGTAGGACAAGCACGTAGTGTTTACGTAAAGCGCGTGGTATCGTGAGCTTGCATTATTTGCATATATACATGCCGCCGCAGCCACTTATTATTACACAACTTTAATTAGCCTATCCGATTCCGGATTTTTTCAGGGTAGTATAAACGTGGGACACCAAAGTAATTATTATATGGACATACATTATTTGATACTTGTAAAAAGAGCTCCCCCGTAGAAAAAAGTACAAAATGCAGATGAACGTTGCTTTCCCTTGAGCAGGAGAAATGGATAAAGATATCAGGTTACAAAAACGCCTACTTAAAAGCTACGTGTCCCATATTATTTCATGCCCACTCTTTCGTTTGCTACTTTTCCATCTAAACTTTCTCCTTCAGCAGAAAGAGAAGAAGGGAATAAGAGAAAATGTAATTCTAAATATACTTCCGTTCATTTCATGATGGGAGAGATATAAGGCAAGCAAGCAGAAAGTTGAGTAAGGGCTTTTCTCACACAAAGGAATGTATAAGGACAAGGATCCTTCCTGAGAAAAGGAGGATGGATGAAGGAGAAGGGTCCATAAAAATTGCTTAAAGGTGTGTTTCATCGTATTTTTCTTCCGTTTTTCTTTATGCGACTTCTTTCACGTCGCTCGCAAATCGGTATAAAATTGTAGCACCAGCAGCATAGAAATATATGCGGGTAGAAAACGAGAGAGAACATTTTCACATAAAAAGGGAGTAAGTAGTGCATGTCTCGCGTATTATTTGACGGTCTGAATTGATCCACGCCAGGTCTAGACCAGCACCTATATAACGCTCTTCCTACAACAAAATAATGCGTCTCTCCTGCGATCCTCCTCTCCCTTTTCCTGTTCTGAAAGAGTAATGACGACGTAGTAGCAAAGGAATGTTGATGATGATGAAGTTGATGCGAAATTGTGAAAACATGCTATACCTAACTTATATCATTATATAGGAAAGGAAAACTACCGGGTCCACACACACACACCGATAAATTTCTATATAGGACCCTCGTTTGCTGACGTTTTAGGGGTAGACCCAGAGCTGCCCGAACACAAAATGACTTTTGCCTTGGCACTTTGTTTGGCTATATCGCAAAAATAATTCTAGTGAGATGGTAGTGCATGGTGGTGCCTTTTGCGAAACGAGTTAGGGAAGTCGATGGAATGGGAACAAAAGTCGAAAAATTGTGTGTGAGTACATGTGTGTATAGTGTGTGTCCTGTCCCTGTCCTGGGTGAGTAAAATGTGTGTGCCTAGTGCCTGGTGTGTGTGTCTGCATATATAGAAGTCTCTGTTGATAGAGAAAGGGAATTATTTCGGAACAACGGAAGACGGGAAACTAGAAACGCAGTTAAGCAAGGTGGCATGACACATAGAAAAAAGTTTTTAAGCAAAACCCTAAGGAAAACGGAAGCGGAGCAGCTGTTATGAACTTTGTATGATTATTTCGTTGTACGACGTAGGTATAGAAATGATAAGAAATGTGCACAGGAATTACGTAAATTCCAACGGAAAGGGGATAATGAAAGTAAAAATACATGATGGAGCAAAAGAGAATAGTTGGAAGGACGACGACAACTCTATATAGACTCTACTTTTTCTCATCGCCTGCCTGCTTGGTTTTTATTTATTTTCTCGGTACAAGTTTCAGGAAAGAAATAGAGATGCAATGTAAAGACCACGACAAAGGTCGTGGTTTGCTTATGGCTTATATGAGTTTCGTTTTCTTCCTACACACACACACGCGAAATTACATTCAGAAAAGTGCTCTTGTCTCTGGCGTTATTTGCAGAATGTAAGGATGTAATACCCAAGTTATAAAGTTAAGTAGGTAGGTAGTTGAGGTAGGTATACAGAATCCTATGAAAAATGTATAAAAGGAAACTGGTAACTTATAAGCAAAGCACACAAGAGCTCAGACATTCGAGAGTCAATGCGACGTGGCTTGAGTCTTCTTCTTTCGCTGATGCTGCTTAGCTTTCTTGTTGTGTAAGAAAGGAAAAGTTTGCTGAAGAGTCTCTATATAGACGCTCTATATCGCCTTTCAGCAGAGAATGATAATGAATATGATATAACGAAGCATCATCGGATGTGCTCAAAGTGAAACCATTTAAACACAGCTCCGCATCCTTTTTTTATTTTATACATCTTCTAGGCAGGCAGAATCAGGTTTTTCTTTTCCCTTTCATACAAAGTGGCTTTTCTTCCCAACTCCTTCTTGCTGAATTTGCCTTACGTAAGCGTAAGTATGCACACACACACACTTACACATAGACACACACTCACACACATTCTCATTCGCACACAGATCATCATCGTCGTCGTGATCGTCGACATTTGCAAGTTTTATATCTATGTAGCTCTCCACTAAAACTCTTCTTTTGCTCTCGGCTTTTTTGGCATGGCTTACGCAAATGTACGTATTAATGCAACGAATGCGAAATGTGTATACGTACACAAAAACTCATTATCATTCTCCGGCTGCTGCTGCGCTATCTTTTGTAATATGTATATCAGTTTCAAGAGTCCTTTTTTTATTCCGCAGAAAACTTGTAAAAACTACGGTGGAAAAAGAATATGCAATTTCGCAACGTCTACATAACATGGTAGCAGCAGTGTGTTATTATAATACTCGTATATCAGGGTACCATCATCAATCATAATCATCATCTTATCATGGATAAAAATGGTTGCATGCATGTTTATTTATTAAACTTGGCCAACTGGCAGGATATGCAAAAAATGAACACCTTCCTTATCTCAAGACTGTTTTAAATTCGACAACTCGGGATAAATGCACAAAAGCAAACATGCAGTACAAACATGGGCAGACAGAGACGTAATTTTCAACAGAATGTTTGTGTGTAGGGAAAATGTACCATAATACAGGATAATAAATATTTTTATGTTACTACGCATAATACACTTCATTATTGCAACAATAAAGTCAGGATGAGAGTGGGATAGATGAGTGAGTTGATGAAAATGAATTTTTTGCCCTTTTCATCATGTGTGTTTTGTAGTCTTTCTTCATCTTTATTTCTCACAACAGTGCTTGACTTTGTAGCAGTAGCTAGAGATCATCCTGTACAAAAAATCTGCATGCAATCATTATGCAAATAAAAAGGCATTACTTCATCCTCGAAAGTCGTGTGTGCAGATATACAGATGCATGGTACATAAATATGTACCCAATTTCCAGAGCAGACTAGACTTTGCACAAAGAGTAGCCAGTCTCAGTTCTATTGAAAAATTAGCCTATCAGAATAATAGCTGGAATATTGTGGCAAGCCTGGGTTTGTCATGGTATATAGCATGGCATTGAGAATTCTCTGAAAGTAAAAAAAGTGTGTGAGACGAGAGGGAGAGCGAGACGCACATACACACTCGCACTCACACACACAAACGTACACATAAAATTCGCACAATTTCAGGTTCAAATGCTTCCCCGTCTCTCATCATTATATTTATTTTTCCTTTTTGAGAGTGTATGTAATCATAATCATGGTACTGTTGGTTGGGTCGCGGGTGATACGAGAGCTTCTGCCATTGTTAATAATACGCTGTTTGGAAAAACATCAGAGAAAACGTTCATATAGCAGTTTTGAGTCGCACCAAACACAGACAATTTTTAGCCAGTTGACGCAGAACACCAAGAGGGAGGAGGTTACGAAGGACAAGGGAACTGGATATACGCAGCCACACATTCTCTCTCCAAGAAAAAAAGTCACACAAGCTGAAAAGTACATAATATATTATTCACTCTGTGTGAGCCAAAATTTTATTATAACAATCCTATTATAATAGTTTATAGGAAAGAGTTATATCATCATTCATAATCATCCACACGATCGCAAAGCTCTCATGAAAAACTCCACTCTATCCGCACGCCTAAAATTACATACATTTTCCTTTTCATTCTCTATAATCCTGATTCTTCTCTCTGGTGATTTTTTTGCGTGTGCTGCGAGTGCCTGTTATGTGTCATGCTATGGAACATGCACTGCACGATAACGCTTTTAGTAGGCTTTTTAATAGTTTCTTCTTGTTATATTGCAAAAATTCTATATATTAGTTTTTTATCCTTTTATTCCCTGCTGCTGCTGCTGCTAAAGCTGCAATCAAAAATACAGTATCTGTGTTATGGCTTGGCATCATGGTGGTGGTGGTGGTGCACAACAAGGAGAATATTAGGTACGCACTTCTTGTTCTCCTGTGTGAGCTCTTGTTCTACAGCAGAGAATACCCGACCTCTCACACTCACCAGTTTTTTAAGCCAAACCAAAAAGCGATTTTTTGCAAGTTCCATATAGTTTGCTGATTCCTCTCTCTCGCTGACTATGGCTCTCTGGTATTCCGCTTGTGTGTAAAATAGTGCGAGTGTGTACGTGTGTGTATTGTGTGTACATATGTGTGTAGCATACGTACGTATTTTCATTTTCTACGTACACGGACGGACAACAGAGGCATAGAACCAGAGCCAAGAGCCAAAAAAGAGAACCAAGTTAGACTTGTACTTACTTTTTTCTCTCTGGCTCATATTATTGTAAGCCAAAGCAAACCAAACCACTTGACTAGTTGGCCATATAAAAAAGTCTAAGTTTTAAGGATATTATAGCGATATCGTCATCATAATATTCCTGCTGCCACTGCTGCTTACTGCTCCTGCTTGCTTGCTTCCATTATACGCGAATGTAATAATGAATGTATGTAGGCATTTTCATCGTATAGCCAGTTTTCTTGTGTGATGATGGGATGTGTGTTTCGAACGTTGCTCATTCCTTGATGCTTTTATGCAATAGTGTTATACTGCTGGTGAGCCACTGCTGCTTTCCCCTTCAGTTGCCATTTCCATTCCATACGGGTCACATTGCACTTTTTTAGCAAGACAGAGAGAGAGACGGAGAGAGTTGAGTTTTTTAGCATTTAATACATCGTCTGCTGTTGTTACACACTCTTCTTGCCGCACCACGAACATCATTCTCGTCGTATCAGCACACACACACTACTGTATATATACCGAGTAACTCTTTTCTTTTTGCATTTTGTATGTTGTTTGTTGTTGGTCAAGCCAAACACTCAGAGGCATACAAAGATTTTTGTTCATCCGTCGGAGGAATCCTCTGCTCTTTTCTCCTTTTTGTTCTGCTGACATAAGCAAAGCAGACTCCCTTACAGGACATATAAGTGTACCTAAATCACTACAGCATTTTTTTCGCTGATTGTTGTAGAAAAAGCTGGAATGTACATTTTCTAATTATTGCTTTTGGATTAGTACTCACGACTCCATGGTCGTCACACACGTACGGGCTTGACTTGACTTTTAAACTAGCTGGCAGGCTGGCTGGCTTAGAAGAAAAGCATAAGAGATTGGGAAAAGCTTTCTGGCTACCGTTTTGCTGTGTGCTTCAACTGCCACAGCAGAAGTAATCTTTGTTGGTGGATTGCATGCATGGTCTCTGTGTGTGAAAAGTGTGTAAATGCCTAAGTGTTTTCGAACACTTTTTCGGTTGTCGTAGTCGTCCTGTCGTCTTTTTTTAAAGTGTTGCCAACAAGAAACCCAAGACTTTTTTCGTTGTCGTAAAACCCAATTTTTGGAGGCACATGCCAAAGCCATATTGCCAAGTGAGAAGAAATGCTAAAAGAGCGTGTGTGTGATATGTGATCACAGAAGAGGAGGGGTAAAAGGAGTGAGTGACCTGTGCTGTTGAGGAAATAAGAGTGTGTGTCTTATTTCACTCCTCTTGACTCTTCCCATTCCATACACATTTAAAATCCTCTGCAAAAATTGAGAATGAAGGAAAAGCCATTCAACGCGTAAAGTATCATCCCAGTTTTCTGCGAATGCCTCTCTCAGAGAAAAAGAACAAAGTAATTCTGAAAAGAGTTCGTGTGTGTCTTTGAGTGTGTCGGCATCTTTTTCTCTTTTTGTCACTCTCGGAAATGAAATGAAAGAACATGCGGAATAAACTCTCAACCAAAAGCAGCAGCTGGAGAAAAGCACGGAAATTCTCCAGCATTACATAATTTTATTGGAAGATCGGGAATGGAATCAAACGTCTTGATGCGAACAAGCATGAAAATGGTGATGTGCGGATGAGTGGAAGCGAAAGCCAAGCCAGAGCAAACCAAGAAAAAAAAGGAACGGTGGTGATGGTAGTGACACGATGCTGGGAGTACACTAGGTAGGTTGAATGATGATACGAACCAAAAGCTTTTCATGTCATATAATATGTATTCATAGCCAGCCATATATTTTCCCTGAGTTTGCACATCTCATTGACATCAGTCAAGTTCATATGATCATCATCCTGATCATCATCACCTTTGCTGCATACATGTATTTTAATATATATTCAGTATTATTATTATGGAGACACATTTGCTAGGATATACCTATAAGGCATATATGCACGTGTGTAGTACTTTACTATATCTATATGCTACTCTTTCACAATACCATATACAAAAGGAAGGAAGACAAGAAAAGACATACCGGCTACTGGTCCACCACCACCGATGCTGCTCTCTGTTCGAGACAACTTATTCACAGAGAACTTGTGTGTGTAATTGTATCATAAAAGCTCGCATATTATATTAATATAAAATCGTAATCATTTTCACGCTACAAATTTGCAAGCTCGTCACTACACAGTGGAATTGTGTGTGGAGAATATTTTAGCTTTTTGAGTTATAAAGTTGTTCATATAAGATGTATAGGACATATGACATGGGACATATATGACAAGCATTTATAAATATTAATTTACAAATCACAATATCATCCATGCATTCATAGCAAAACTAGTAGTCATAGCCGGTTGACAACAAGAGACAGGCCAAGAGAGAAAAATAAACGGTGGTGGAACATAATATACGGGTAAATCGCGATAATAGGAAACGACCACGACGGACGGGCGACGTGTTTTTTTTCTCCACGGCTGCTACTGCCACCACTGTTTTTGTTATTTCGTTTTTGCATGCATGTACATTAAAAATTCGCAAAAGTTGTAATCGATATTATAAAAGCGATATGTCCATTAACTATTAGTAGTTTGGCCTTATCAATATCATGCGGAAATGGAATTGAGTTGTAAAAAGAAACAAGCAGAGAAACAACTCCCTGGACAAGGTGATTGATAGGTACATACATGAAAAACCAATACGGGAATGGGGTTTTCCACTTGGTGTGTGTATTTATTGGCAGCAAAAGCTATATAGCTTTATAGCGTAGTAGCCGGGCATTTAGCTAACAAGCCATAATAAGCTAATTACAGTTACAGGGCAGAGGTTTTCAATAATTTGACAGTTGCTTATTTTTTTATGAAAACAAAAACACGCCCATATATTTTATAAAAAATGTGTAAAAATAAAAATACAGCATTTATAGAATAAATATTATGGAAATATGTATTAATTTTGTTTAATAAACTGATATGCAAATGGAAAAATTAAATGATGACAGACAATGATGATGACTGATGGGAAGAATAGTTAATTTAGGGTTTTTTATTTATTTGAATACAATTTTGAATGTTTTTTGTTCAAGGTTGCACGTAAACTGGAACATTAGACAAGTTTAGCGAAAAACGTGGAAAGGAACAAGCTTTTGGAAGGAATATATGATGCTATAAAAAGCTCGGAACAAGGAATGTGGAATGTATGTACCTGATTGAAGCAATGAACCAGTAGGCAACGGAAAGCACAGAAAAGTTTACCACTATTAATTTTATATGAAACTTGTTGTCGCAAATTGAAAAGCCATTATACTGACACGTCAAGTGGATTCCAGGAAAAAACAATAATAAAAAGAAGAGCACCCCACGCATTGTCTATAGTTTTCTAAGGAATAATTAAAAACGCTTTTATGACTTCTTCTCTACACTGACAACCTACAGACTCGATATTGTAGCTTCCTTCTGCCACTCCAAGTTTAAGCCGTAAACTTTAATTAAAAATTAGTTCTCGCTGGAGTGTTGTAATTTGATTATGGTGCTATTAATTAAGACAACATCTATTATATAATAATAACAAGGTATTATTATGCCACTTAACTACAAGACAACAAGACCGTGTTTTATGATAAGCACTCTACTAGGAAAATGTCAAAGTGTGAATTATTTTTAAATCCCCTGAAGGTTATCATCGCAAGTGCCACGTGTGTACCTACATTTCAAAAAGTCATGAATTGATCATAGTTTTGAATCATTGAATTCCACGCAATAATATTCAATGAATTATTCATTCTCGTTTACCAACAGCAAAAAGAAATAAGCACAAGGCCACGCAGTGAAATGTACTTTTGCTTAATTTTAATTGTTAACGGGTGAATGTTCCTCCTCCAAACAGTTATCCTAAATGTATTGGTGCGTGTTAGCCAGTGTTCTGCTCCCCTCTTGTTGTCGTTGTTGCGGCCCCTCATTGCTGCAACTGTTGGAAAATAATAATCCTACCACTTACAACTACAACCCCAGCAGCAGCAGTACACGTGGAAGTGGGACTTCTAAAGATTTCAAACTGAGTAATTGGTGGAGTGACGCTAACCATAGTGCTAACATTAATTCTAGGGATAACATTAATAATATTAAGTGTAGATACTCTGCAAAGTATTGTAATAATAGTAAAGACATTGTAGTTGAAGTAGCAGCAGCAGCAGCCACGTCTGCTTTCTCTCCAGCAACATGACAGACTTGTCAGTATCGTCGGAGTTGCTAGCATCAAATAAGGCCAATCTCATCTCATCCCGTTCCTCTTCTACTCCTGGTGAAGAACGCGGAGTGGTTGTAGGTACCGGCTTAAGTGGACCCTCAGCACTAGCAGCAGCAGCATCCTCAGCGTCATTATCATCTTGTGTCTCGGTGAAAGCAAGAGCCAGCTCCCCATACCCCATCAGCAGCAGCGGAATCAGCAACAGTCACGCTAGTGGTGGAGGCCTGGAAGCACACACATCATCAGGAGGAGCGCATACCGCTTCCTCCTCCATCAGTCATTCTACTACCACCGGCAGTAACACACTTCATCACCATCATCAAGGACAGGTTCAAGGAGCAACAGCGTCAGCACTGCCATCGTCAACCCCTCATTCACATCATCTCCCTCATCATCAGCATCCTCCTCCACACCACCATCTAAGTCAACCACCTACCCCCATGGAGGTGTTTAATCTCCGCTGGGATGAGTACCACCGTATTGTCATCGACTCTTTCTGGACACTCTTCACTGAAGAGTCTCTGGTCGACTGCACTCTGGTAAGCAAATAACCCTTAAAAATATATTTGTCTATTTTTTAAACCCCACCAAACTCATCACGCGATTTTTTTCATTTTCTTCCGGTGAAAGTTGACCCACATTACAGACTCTGAATTTTCTCTACTAATATCACTTTCCCCTCATAGGTTTGCAGTCCTACCGAGACGGTGAAAGTGCACCGGATAGTGTTGTCAGCCAACAGCCCGTACTTCAGGTCGCTGTTGGCTACCCATACAGCTCATCCCCATCCCATCATTATCCTCCACGATGTCAGATACTCCATTCTCAAAATGCTCATTACATTCATGTACAGGTAAGAAAATTATTGTACAATTTATCATTTTCTCTCATTTAAAAATCCATGCACGCATGCAAATATAGAAGATATTAAGACACATATGTACAGCATATTATAGAAATACATGTACGTACCAACTACCCCCATTTCATTCCTCGTCCCTCGTCCATCCGCCATGTCAGTTTTTCGGTGTAGGTACTCTCAACAAATTCAATTTTCTATTCTACTTACTTTTGCCGGCCTGGGAGCCTCACTCGGCTTTTATTCTCATCTCGCTATCATCGTCATCATCATCATAAAATGATCCCCTCTTAATCCTTCCTTATAAAGCAGGCAAACATATTGCGAGTGCCAGAGCTTTTTACTTCTTGCATGTTTTACATTTTAAGCGCATTTTCACATACGTTCATCCCATTTTATGCAACCAACCAGCCTAGATCAAACTGATAAGCTTACCTATACCGGGCCAAGTGAAAGCAAAATGCGAACATAATGGGAAGAGATGAAAAAGCGGCGTACTTTGTTGTAATAGCAAAGCCTTGTGCAAACCACGCTATATGGTTGCACGAGAGAATCATCTGATCGAACTGCTTGCCATTTTTTTGCTACTCCTGCTGCTGCCTTTTCCTCCTTTCCTTCCCTCAAGTAACAAAGATATTTCTAGGATTAAATGCATTTTGCATTCCCACTGCATTCTCTTCTTCTGCTGTTTGCACAAACTAGCACACACGACTCCTCTACACACATTGTATGTGGTTTTTCTTCCCTTTCCATGTGCATCGCTTCGTCATTTTATGCTTTCTAGCAAAGTAGTGCAAAATGAGCAGCCTAAAATTGTACCATCATCGCTGTTTTAAGAAGGCAAAAGTGCGATATGATGTGTGATGGCTATGCATTTATGGCCAGATAGAGAAATGTGTGTGTGTGGCCAAGAGAGGGGGAGGAGACAGGTCTTCTTGGGTTGGTTGGTTGGATGAATGCACTTTTTCGTTCGTCTTCCTCTCTTGTGTGTGCACTATTGGTGAGTGTATGGCCAGCTCATATTGCTCGTTTTTTCTCATCGTATATATTCCCATTGCAAAAATGCATTGCAATGGGACTACTCTACACAAATAGAAGTGTTCATTTAGGCATAATGATGTGCACAAGGAAATTTGCGAATTGCGAGGAGGAGAAGGACGGGAAGAAAGCGTTGATATTTATTGCATCTCTGCTTGTTCGTTCCCTTCTTTCTCTCCCTTTTTGGTGTGTAACCATAAGTAGGCACTGGGTGGCATGTGGGAAAGTGGAGAGAGTCGAAAGAGAGTCCATTTTCGTGCACAGTGTTCAACTATATGATTATAATCATTATTATGTGCATTATCCTCAAGATATTTTTCTAGCGTACAATGTACGCGTAAAATGTATACGTTTATATGAAAAATGGTGGATGATGCTCCTTCCCAGTTCATGCAAGTACAAAGTACTGTACATTGTAAAATGAAAAAAGCGAGGTCCCCTTTGCACGCATAAGGCAAGCGAGTGCGGGAGGAAGCGGGCTGGTTTTCTCTCCTTTCGTCCTTCTTTCTTCTCCTCTTTCCACTTTCATCATCCTCCTCTTGTTCGTCCTCATCTTCAAACAGATTGATTTTCAGTCGCCAAATTACATTTCTCCGTACAAAAGAGCACTGAGAACTGTTGGCTGTTGAGCGCACAATTCTACATAATATCTCGTTGCTGTGCAAAAAGCTGGTTATAGGTACTCGGTTTCCTATATATCATCTGCAAAGCTCACACAAGAGTAACAGCAATATGGAGGACACATGAGAAGTGAAGGGGAAAAATATGTAAGGGTGAACGCATCACGTAGTTTGCAAAGGCAAGCCACAATGCACTCGCTGTGCAACTTTTTCTGCAATATACCAGCACACTCTGTTATACAATGTATAGTAGATTGTAGATCACTGCCATTCTGCTTGGTTGGAGAAACCAACACATGGGAAAACGTGCCATGGCATGCCTACACTTTATTTTTTTTCTCTCTCTGATCTCGCATCTTTCATTTTGCCATTCTGACAGGGGAAAAGTTTGCGAGTGTTGCTAAGCCAAACGAAATTATTTTCCTCGAATCCTGTTTCATTTTCGTTTTGCAACGGATGTCATTGTGTGCAAGTGTGATGTGCTTTTCAATAATGATGAAACCCCATTCAATTTTCGCGATTATTTGAAAAGAGTGAAAGTACATCATTCACCACACACCGGAGGTTATATATGGAACCATCCTGGTTTAGACATTACTATGGCAGCACTTATGGCATATGACGAGTTGGTTTTTTTCTGGCACAGGAAATTTATTTTGATGAAGTGGAAAGGAGGAAACGGAACCTTTCTCGTGTATGTGAAAAGATAGGGACACGAGCAAATTTTGTGTGCTGCCTTGTTGCACTATATTGCATAGAAACAGGAATACATACACATGCTGCGTATTGTTTTATGCGAGAGCAGCGCAAGCTGGTGAAGTATGGCATGCAGAACTGTAGAGTTTTGTGTGGAGGTGAAAACCGGTATTTTCTTTCAGCATGGCATTGGCAGAAATGAAGGTGATGATGATGTATTTGCTTTAACCGTCACCTGCTTCTCACATTGTGCACGAGAATCAATGCTCGGCGTGACCCGGAGGAGAAAGTCTATGGTTTTAAGTAGTCTATGTCATGATGATCATATATTTATAGGTCTGTAAAGATGTATATGTTATACATCTTCCTCATACCTTATACAAAAACTCATAAATTCAAAAAGACTATAGCAATGAGACAGAGAAATTGGAGAATTGGAGAAAAAAGGGATTCACAATGTTTGCTCATGGTGACGGGATGACGAAGACGATGAAGCAAAGTACAGAGCCTGCAGCAGAAAGAAACAGGAAAAGAAAGGGAATTTGGCATAATTTGATCATGCGAGGCAGCAGTGTACAAGGAAGAAAGGAAATGGGACATTGCACCTCTCTCTTTTGGTTTTTGTGGTACACTTTTTTTCGGTTTGAAAGGGTACCTAAGGGTTGGTGGTGGTGGAATGTATGAGCAGATGAAATAGTGAATATGAAAATTTACGAATGCCGGTTGGTTGCTCGTGTTCTCTGCCTGCTGATGAGGATGCTGCTGCCGCTGGTTCGGCTGATTGTAGGAGCGTGTGTGTGTGCACATCTCCATCTTTTCTCTCTTCGTGTTCCCGTTCTCACTGCCCTTCCATGAAATGGAAAGTCGAGTCCATTGTGAAGGGCCTCCGTTATAATAACTGAAGGGAAGACGGAGAGTAGGAAGTTAAAATACGTAACAGCGTTTTTTCTTTCTCTCAGATGGAGGAGGAAGCGTACCAGCTATATATAGTTTATGAGCATGTAACAAGTTAACGGTAGCTCGGAGGGGTGGTCGGGTTTTTCTCCGACTTGCATCAAATGGTACAGCATATGCATTTTGCGCGCGTGCTACCTACTCAAATGACCTCATTTTGAACAGAAGAAATATGTATAATGCAAAAGTGTGACAAGGCTTGTTCTTCTTTTTGGCAATTTAGGGGTGAAGTGAACGTGCTCCCGGAAGAGATGACGAGCCTTTTGAAAACTGCCGAAAGCCTACAGATTCTGGGCTTGAGTTCTTCCCAGAATTCGCAAACGGTCACCACGACAACAATGACTACGACTACGGTATTGAAACGCAAGGCTAGTCCTGAGCGCAGCTCGGGAGCCTCGACTCCTTGTGAGCCGGTTACGGCGGCGTCCCTACAGCACGCACCAACGCCTGTACTAACTACGATCTCAAACTCTAATGCTAGTTCACCACCGCTGACGTCAGTAGGCTCGGTTGAGAATAGGAGTGGGAACGGAGGGAATCATTTAGGTACCCCAAATAACACTAGCTCTGCCACTATCCAACAAGCGGTGTACTCGAAAAAGGCAAGAATTTTAGAACAACAGCATCATCACCACCATTACCCTGCTCATCATCATCATGGGATGAATCATGGATCGTACCATGGAGCCGTGTCTGGGCCGGTAAGAGCATACAATTCCAGTAGCAGCTCGTCACCCGGTACCCCAGTACCCTCTGGTACGCCAACCGGTCAAAACTGGATGATGGATCAACCGCTGGCACTCAAAAAAGAAGAGTCCCGAAGTCCATCACCGTCAACCCCGTCACCACCTCCAGAAACGCCACCACCTAGCGGTGGAAGGGGAAGAGTTGACGATGCTAGAGAGGATGCATACCACCATCATAATTTAAGAATGTCGAGAACCAGTTCACCTAGTGAGCTGCTCCGTAGGTCAACATCATCTTCACCAAAGCCGGGATGGGTTGGAAGCGGGAGAGATGCACAGTCTCCACTTCCTCATGCCCCACCAGCTCACTCGAACATGTATCAGCATCACAATCAGCAACCACACCACCACCATCATTCTCATCACCACCAGCAGCATCCTCACAACTTGAGGAAATTGTCAGCACAGAGTAGCGTGTCACGAAATGTGGACGATGCCTTTGTTGACGAAGATGACGATCCAGAGTATGAGGATTTGTCTCGAGGGGCAAATTCCGACCGGGGTGGGGGAGGAAGGGACACTGGACCAATGATAAATGATACCGAAATGAATGCTAGCGAAGAGGAGGATGACGAAGAACCTGGGCATCATCCTCAATCTCGAAATTCGCTGGATTTGGCGTCTAGTTCACGGAGTAGCAGCACTAGCGGTATCAATCTAATCCAGGGTGCATCTCATATGGATCAGGTAAAATTTAGGATATGAGGCATTTTTCATGCTACCTTTGTACATCCATCACAGAAAGCTTTTTTTTGTTTATTTTTCCAGGATTCACTTTGTCTCCGGTACTGTTGTCCTTACTGTTCCACAAACTTTTCCTCGCAGTCAAGCCTCTCCCGACACATAATGGTGTTACATCCTACGGTATACTCAGCCCTTTACGCAAATGCTCCACCGGGTGGCCCTGGACAAGTTCCTCCACCATCGACATCTCCAATTATTGAGACAGCTCACAATCTGGTCAAGCATAGTAGTCATAATAGTAATGATGGAAGTGGCGCGTTGCCATTGGAAAATCACCATTCTCACCATCATCTTCCACCCGGTCACCCTTCGTATGAAAAGGGTGGATCGGGTGAGGGAAGGAGTTCATCCTCTGGAATAATAGCACACGATCCTCAAGGTGGTGGAGGTGGCTCATCCTCCTCATCCACTTCCGGGCAGCAGTCTAGCATCGTCTGCAAGTTTTGCGGGAAACCTTTTCCAGAAGTGTCTCAACTCATTCAACACTTGCCTATCCATACGGGTGAACGTCCCTTCAAATGCGAGTTTTGCGGAAAAGCATTCAAGCTCAGACATCACATGAAGGACCACGCTAGGGTGCACACAGGAGAAAGACCTTTTCGTTGCAGCTTATGTGGCAAGACATTTTCCCGAAGCACCATTCTCAAGGCTCACGAGAAAACGCATTTTCCCAAGGGTGCTGGTCCTCCCAACAATGGGCCGGCAGAGGGTAGCAACGGGAATGGTAACACTGGGGCAGAAAGTCGGGGCGGGGCGGGGGGTGGTTTCAAATTGTGATAAGATACGTAAACTTAGCGGTATAAATTAGGGTACTAGCAACTGCTACTACTGTAACTAAGAATTAAAACAGATGTAAAACGTTTACCTTTACAAGAATGTAAGCACACATTTAAATATGAGTACCTGCTGCTGCTTCTTCTCTTCTGGCATCATCATTCTTGGCATTTATCACATTAACACTATATAAATACAATTAGTTTCTCTTAATAAATTACGCATCCTTAATTGCGTCTTCATTTTCATTAAGAGTCACATAAAGTTTGTGTGTGTATGACTTATAGAGTCGCGACGATTTGAATTGTGATATAGAGTTAGTAAATATATAAATCTAGATGTAATATGAAGCATGTTGAATAAGATGTTTTCTATAGTATGGAATTTTGAGTGCCAGAAATATGAAGAAACGGAACGGTAATGGAATGGAAATAGGAACATTTAAAGTTAAGAGATGGGATTATTATTGTGTAGGTAACCAATTTGCCTTTGAACATTTAAAGGCATTTCCCTCAATTTTGGTTACATTTTGAACGTAATAATAATAGAAACCAAAAAACTTCATTCAAAATATAGCGGAAAGTAAGTACCTGATAAACTTGTAGCTGGTGAAAGACGAGATGTAGCCAAAAAGAGTTCATGCAACTTGGAGTGACCTGGTGGATTATGTGATTTGACTGAATTAGGGAAAGGTTTGAAAAGTTAGAAAGCAAGCTGCTGCATAGATACCTGTTGTACTGGAAACAGTGGACTGTTATCCGGATTGCAAGTAAACTTTGAGCACTGAGCTGAATGACAGGAATGACAGAAATATATTTTGATGAGGTTACCCATGGTTTAGGCTTGTTGATGAAAGAAATGGATTTGGATAGAGATCTCGATGCTTGCTAAATGATAGGATGTTAAGATAGTTTACCTATATATAAGCTTGTATGACGACTAATAAATTAATTACAGTAATTAATGATAGGGTAGGAAAAGTTGTTTATTGGAAACGTTTGGGAAAGTAGGCAAGTAAAAGTGAGTCAGTTAACACATTAAAAGAGAAAGCATTGATAGGTTAGAATGAATTTTATCTTGGAGGGGCCAAAATAAAAAGGGAAAATTTGATTTGAAAAACGCACGCAAGATGATATCGAAACGGGCGAGAAAGATGAGCGAAAGTCGAAATATTATACAATTTTTCTGATGGAGAGGAATCCATAATTTCGTTAGGATGTAGTACTTGAACCAGCTAATTTTCAAACGAGAAAATTACATTTGGTTCCAGGCGAAAGTATATAACAAGCTGTAACAAAAAAAATATAAGATAAACGGATCGCTTTCAGATGACATACCTGAGGACACCATAATCATTCTGCATTTTAAATCTTTCGCTAACACTTAAAATATGTAGAACGGTACATTACGAAAAAATGTATAAAACGCCCATAAGATTCCTTAAACTTAATTCAGAGTATCAAATGATTTCACACATGAAACTCAAACTAGTCGACATTTAATTTTGTTTTGTAAAAATCGTAACTAATAATTCAGTTCATATATAATATCATCTTGTAATTTGTAATTGGAATTTTTAACATATAGATGTACATATATATTTTCACAAAATTGGACACTATCTTTTTTAGATATTTAAATATATGAGCAGAAAAAAGTATGGGGTTGCCTGGCAACAGGGTTTGTTGCCCATGTTGCTTGTTAACCTCAATTTTTCATCTGGTCATCGTTGTTTATAGAAGTAGATCGTTCGAACTAAATTGTGGCGTTATTTATTACTGACGTTTCGGAAATGACAAGTGGGTTGCACGAAGTGAAATGATGGTCAACTTGGAAAACGGATTAAAGACTGGTTATAGATTGTTACTACGGTAGGCATTTACACCATCATTACTATGATCATACGTCGCAGACTGTATGAGAATGAACTTTAAAGGGTTGGATTGATTATTGCGGGGAGCTGTGGGATTGCAGCTTAGAGCATGAAGAAATTTTGAAATTGTAAAGCCTTTCATGGGTATTTGTTGAGTATAGGTAGGGAAAACGTTGTTGGTATTTGGTCAGCAGGATGGATAGGATAGATAAGACACATTTTCTTTGGAAAACACACCTCTTTCTTGCCTCCTTGACAACTTCATTTGGAGACTTTGTTCCTTTTTAATGACATGATATGATAGCTTTACCTATACAATAAATGCACGATATTATTACATCAAACGAATACATGTAAACTTTGACATACACCACCTATTTAGGATGATATGTCATTTGGAAGAGATAAAACATTTTGATAAACTATATGTGATTATGTGAATAACTGCAAACATGAAATACTAAAAATGTTTTACGGGCTTCAACGAATTACCTCTGAACAGTTGAGAGTATGTATATTATGTGGGAAGAACAAGAACCGTATACCTCAAAACCTAAATTTTTATTCTACATAACCTCCTACATAACAATTTTGCTTACGAACAATCCAATTAAGGCAAAAGTATGACAAATTGTGTAAGAAATTACATATTAATAATACTACAATCTTCTTCTGTTCACTATCCAATACTACATATTATTACTTAAAAAACAGTAATAGGCTTTAAAAAATAATTTACCTAAAAGCTTCATCAGCTTCAGGCTACAAATCATATAAAAATAATGTAATTTAACGACTGAACTAATAAAAACATTAATACTGCCCGCAAAACATTATTACTGTTACTATAAATACATGTTAGGAACAAAGAAGGAAGTGAAAGGTTTAGTTGACAGGAAATTCACTGCGCAAAAAAACAAACAGATTTGCACACAAAATTAGATCTTTTTTAAAAACATGTATTAATATGGCTGTCATATAGCGATATAAACTCGTAGAGTTCAACTTTTCCTATTATGAGTATATATAACAACATCAGCTTAACAGTTAATTCCTAAAATTCCTATGTCAACAAGCTAAAAAAAGTAAAATTACTATACACGCGCAGTTTTAATTATCGATCGCTGCTGAATGGCTCTCACAACACTATTATATACGTATTCGGAAATATATTGCACATTTCCTGCGCGCGCTTTTGCAGTTGATAAAAAATTCATAGTTAATGTACGATGTATTGATGTATTATAACCGTTAAGAAAACCGTGAAAAGGCTGTTTGTAGGATTTTACATGAAACATGGTCAGCTTCCAAAGAAAAAGAATGGGTTCATTAGGCGAGTACGGTTAGGAAAGTTGTCGGATCGCGATAAGCACGAAAAATGAATTCGTTTTTATAGTGACTGGATAGTGTATAGTTTTCATATGAGACTGCTTTGCATGCTGCCGCTTGCTTTACTTTCACAGGCAAAAGATCCCGGCTGTGAAGTTTAATTAAAATGACAACTGAATCTCCATCAGTATTTCCGTTAACAATTTTTCAATTTAAAAAACCAAATGCAAATCTAATGGGTATGTTTGTCAAAGTCTTGTTGTGTGTTGGATTAGGTTACCCGATAGAGAAACATGATGGAAAGAGGGTTATTGATTGATTTGGTATGCTTAATTGTGATTTTAACAGTTTAAACTATTCATAACTTCATTAAAACAGATGAAGGCTATTGATGTTGAGTCGTTGTTTTGATTGTCATGAACAGTAAATACGTGTTACGAAGCCCTGGTCATGGATGCTTTAAACATGAACAGAGTTTGTCATTGATTTATTTGCGAAACAATGCAATAACTGTTATTTAAAAATATTATAGACATAATAACTGTAACTTTGTTGTGAATGAAACGATACTTACCTATATATTATTAGTTAGGTAAACATGAGTGCATGAGAGAATTTATTAGGTTAGTTTAATGTACTGATTGCTTGTCATCCAGTCAGAAGGAATGTTGGAAAGTAGAGGAAAGAGACAAAGTCAAAGATGTTCAGTCAATTTAATATAATGCGCTAGCAAGAGTTTGTAATTTTCTTATGCTACACACAGATTGTATCTATAAAATCTATATACCTAATTATATTTTTGTTGGTTGGTCAAATACTCGGAAAATTGTGAGCTGGGAGGAATTTCGAATGTCAAATCAATAATAATTGTTGGTTTATTGGACTATGTATAACGGAACGTGATTAATCGCATCGCAGTGAACTGTAGCAAAAAGATAAAACAATGCGACGTTGATGGTTGGAAATGGTCGTAATTGTAAAATGTGTAGTGCTTTCACTAGCCTAATATATATTCAATACTTTTAATTGTAACTCTATTAAAAATATTATATACTTGTAAGTGAACATTTGAATAGCCTATATGATATGTTAACATACTTGTAAGGAAAATAATTAAAACTAAATGGTAAAAATGTCATATATAATTATGCGTACTTCATTTTTTAAAAATAAAAGCCTGAGACTTGCCATTTAAATAAATAAAATATGAAGAGCATTGTTGTGTAAATGAGACGCAAACAGATTTGTACTAGATCGCCATCAAACACTATACTCTTTCTTTTTTCTTGCTTGTATACTTTTCAGTTTGTTATTGGCCAAATGATAAAATAGATCTAAATGTTTAAAATTTTAGCGAAAATGGGAGAATGATTGCTTATACAATGTTTAATGATATTACAAAAAGCAACATAAAATGGGTATTTGGAGAATTCTTTATAGCGACAAGTGAAAATGGTTGCGATGCGATTTTAAGGTCACCAAAAGCTATCTACTTTGTACTATAAAAGCAAAAGTGCTATACTTGAAAATGAATACGTGTTTTGATGAGATCACAAGAAAAAATCCTCAACTAACTTTAAGTCTTTTTGTGTTAAAATGCGTAAGAACTATATAGCAACGCAGTGTAGTAAACGCGTATATACTTGTAGAGTTTGAACCTCGTTCTGAGTCGCTGAAAAATGGTGTAAACTGGTAAAACTTTAAAAATGATTGTGAACTTTAATGAGTTATATAATTACAACAAAATATATTATATAATAACTTTTATTAGAGTATAGTTTTTGTGTACTGCTAAAAAAGAACTTAACAATTTGATTGTTTCAATGAAAAATGAAATGAATTCTAAAAATGGAAAATGGGTAAACGATCACGCAGACAGAAAGTGAAACAAAAAAACAGAAAATTAAAAAATATTTATATATAAATATTTTGGTAAGTACATGCATAAAACTCGTTCGTTCGTTTAACAAAAAAAATCGTTTGTTCGCAAAAAAGTCTATCTCTGACGAGAATAGTAAAGATGATGTGACGGTGACGGTGTTCGTTCGTTTGTTCATGGCAAAGCAGAGTGCTCATTAAAATAACAAATAACCATTTTAAAAATAAAAATACTAATAACTATATTATTATAAAAGTAAGGTAAAAAACTGTATTTCCTATTTACTTGCATGTACTGTTGTATCCTGTCGTGGGAAAGTAATTCAATATATATTAACCGTTCCTTTGATATACTTTTTGAGTTTCCTTTTGTGAAACAACTTTCACAACTTTTAAGTGGAGGGCGCATATTATTTGTGCTCAGCCATATTATATACTTTCTTCGGATAAACTTCTTCAATATACCCAAAGTGTTTACTACTAAAAACTGCTGCTGCTGCTGCGCTATATACAAGTTTTAAATTGCTTTTCAGAGAGACGAAGGTTTAATGCAAAAGGTGAAGATGCTGTTGTGTAGGTAATATGATAAATGATGATGTTGAGACTGTGATGCATATATTTTCTGTCGCGGAAAATATTATTAAAAATGATAAAGATGCTCGTAATGAGAAAATCCGGTATGATCTACAATCTATATATTATGTATTATCACTTTTCTCATATAAAACTTTATAGATCCCGACTAAGTTTTCATTTGTAAATTAATCATACACTGCACTGTTATAAAAATGTATTTGGTACATGGATTTAAAAATATCTTGTTGTTGTACAATATATTACGTTATTGTTCAATTTTAATAATATAATACTTGGCTTATTATATTATTATCATTACTTATTATTATATTACATTACATTGTATTAAAATCTTTTTAAGCAGAATGTAATTTTAAGTTTTATTCGTTAAAAAGTTTGTATAGAAAGTTTATCCTCTTTCGAGTTTTTTTTGTTCGCTTATTATAGACCATTATTATTGTTATACTTGTCAAGCTTCGTAACATCTCCTCTCTCGTTGTTCCCTCAGTCAGTGTGATATTAACGGTCTTCTTGTCCGGAGAGAAAGTTGAAGGGGTTGGTAAAAATATTGAATGCATACGTACGTATTACTAAGGCTATAAACATTGTTGTTGTTATAGTAAAGTCACTATTGGTGTGACGGTAATGATGCTTTCGATGTGTTGATTGAGTGAGTCTATACAATGCAGCGTATAATATTATATGTGTTTATGCGTATATTACAAGTTTATTTGAGAAAAATAAAAGAAAAAAATAAATACCTTATATACCTATACCATTATATAAACTGCAAGTTCATTAAAAGGAATAAAATAAAAATTACAGACATATTGCGAAAAAGACGAGAATGAAAAAACAAACACGCGTAGCCTTATCTTTTATGTACATTGTGCATTACATGATGAACCAAAAAAGAAGCACGAATCAAAACTGCCCATCTCTGCATTTACACATTGAATCTATGCGTATATGCCTACTTCATCCTCTTAGGCACATATATTGGCTTTGGGAATAAGTAAGTGTTGAACAAAGACTCTTCAAAAGCACAAATGCAAAGCTTGCATGTACAAAGAAACCGGAATCAGGTAGAGAGCGGCATGGGGAAAAGTTGGAGTTTTTGCAGTTGTTGTAAATATAGTTTACGAAGAATAAATGTTTTAGTTTGCATGACGCATTGAATAATAGAAAACCCGTCAGGGAGCAGAGCTGTAGTGGGCCAGGCAGACATTTTCAGAGAGAAAGTAAATTTACAAAATGTGGCAAAATGTAACAAAACAGGTCGAAACAACGCAGCGTTAGTGTGTGTGCATGCATGAGGGAACATGTAGTATAACAAGACACCAAATTCTGCTGTTATCATTAACATTAATGGCATACAAGCAGGAATACACGAGAATGGGGCGAGTTGACTTTGTTGTCATTATGAAATTAATGTTCAATAGCTTTCTATAGCTCATACTAATGCAAATCCAATAGAGCCTTTCAGAGAAAGTATATAGTTGGAAGTAGTGATTGGAAGCTTTTTGGGGCGACGTCACTTGGAACCTTCATAAAGTTATGACGATGGCGACGGCATTATGGGGTGTTTACTGAATGGCACTTATTAAAGTCTACCTACGCAAGTACGTGACTATACAACATGTACACCATATGCATAAACATTTACATATTATTTCCAGTCGGCAGAAAATACCAAAAACGTGGAACAGCAAATAAAGTGCTAGAGAAACCAATGGCGGTTATACCATTTCCTCCGATGAAAAATTCAACGGGGAATAAAACGGCAAACTGGGTACGAGCAAAGGAAAGTGGCAAGTTTTTTTTCAGTTTTGAACTTGATAATTTCATTTCAGTTTGAGTTCATGAAAGCCAATAAAATAGTACTTTTCCACACTTCTTCCCTTTTCAGCAGCTCAATTTTATGCTCTCAAAAAACGGCAACTTTACAAGTAATAAAGCTGCACACATATAAAGTCAACTCTCTTGCAACATTCCATCGTAGAAAAAGCAGCACACATTCCCTCATTGGTCCGGCAGTACTAGATATTATTATTGGCAAGCCAAGGTTAGCCTTTTCCAGTCTCGCATTTTCATAGAAAAAGAGCGTATTTCTCTTGAATGACCCAAAGAACGGAATCATCATCCAGAGAGCGCATTCTGTAGTTTTCCAGAGAGTTGCCAAAGTCTGAAAAGAAAAGGCACACGAGCGTAATATAATCTCGACGAATGAATATGTGCTTCTCTATAAAAGCAGAAAATCAAACAAAAAGCCCCAAAGTCAAGCCGATTTTATCCGAATATCATCATATCCCAGGAGAAAGGATAAAAATGCTTTTACTACATTTTCTGTGTCATTGGTACGTTTGCTAAAAGTTGCTTAAAGCGACTAGAAATCTATATATAACATCTAGTACTCGTTTACTCACTTTACTCCTCCACACACACAAAATAATATCCTCTGGCCATGAGCTTTCTTACTGGCCCTCCAACCATACCGCATTGCATTCCTAGAATACGTCCTTTCTTCCACAAACGAAGCTACTAAAATTACACACCGCCACCACCACCAACATTCCATACTCCAATGCTCTTATCTTTCCAGCATTGTGTTGGACTTTATACTTTGTCAAGTGGAAACCGGCAGCATGGCTCCCATATGTAGTAGCAGAGCGCATAAAACAACGCAACAAACTTGAGCACACGAGAAAGTGAAGAAAAACCGAAACAGCAGCAACCAAAAGTGAAGAAGACGTTAATTCAATAAGAGACTCACTGAAACAAAACATGTATCCGTAACGTCATATATGTGCATAATATTTATCTTTCAGATGATGACGGAGATATGGTAGTGATGGTGATGAGATGGTTACAATGCCACGCTTTTATAGCAATATGATATGAACTTTCTTTTTGGACTGCTATACATGCTTGATGGAATGGTATGGTAAATGATAAAAGCAGCGGGTGAGCAATGATGGTGCGTATGGTGCAGAGGAAGTAAGCATTTAGAAATACAAGGATTATATAGTTGTAGCATGTTTCGTATTTCGGCTACTTATAAAAAGTTGTTTATAAGATATAGTTGTAGGGAGAAAATAGGGGAGAATCTGTTTGCTTCTCTCTTTTTGCTTGCATTTCCGCCAAAGGATTGGTATATCGGCAACTAGAGGGTTTTTTATTCAGCCACAGTGGCAAAAGTAATACCAGCCCGTGTTGTCGTAACCATTGCCAGGGATCGATCGAAGGGAAAGGCATTAAATAGGCTGGGCATACCGTGCATTATACAACTGCTGAGTTGTAGATCCGAAGAAATCAGTCGTCTTTCTCCGTAGTACACACATATAATATGCTCCTGTCTTTTAGCAACCTTACAGCGGTGGATCACACGACAATCACACATAAAGACTCCATATAACATTCCCAGCAGCATTATTTCTGTAATGAATGTGCATTGTGCATGGAACAAAAAAGGAATTATATACCGCCTAGTAGCGTGTTTGTGCCCTCATCGTCATAGTATCAACCAGATAAGCACACAGGGTATAATATATATTGTATCGCCTTATGACTATTCTGTACCTGGCAGCAGTAATAATAATGCTTTAAAACTTTTCTCTCTACCATGTTATTAAACACATGTATCTTACACCTATCAAAAAAGTTTCGCACATCTAAAATACATGCTTTCACATTGTGAGCGTCTGCTAATGATCACCTCCAAAGCTAGGGATACAAAGTATTACAAAGTTTTTTCCTAGGTATACGCACTTTGCTGGAGAAGAGAGAAAGCAGAGAAATAATACAGCAGCAGCAGAACAGCAGTCTATCTTTCTTTTCTTTCTGTACTGGTCTCATGTTACGCTGCGTTCTTTGCTTTAACCACTAATATTTCCAATCGTCTCCTCTGCCGAGTCTCGTGCTTTTTCTCGTTCTCGGAGTAAGGTGAAAGGTGAGAAAAGAACCTCGACGAAAGGAGAGAAGCAAAGGAGAGATAAAAAAGGTGTCCCATATTTCATAGAAGGCAGAGAAAGAGGAAGTAGGCATACATGTATGCAGGCAGCCACAAATATCTTTTGTGAATGTGTGTGCATGTGTGTATGTGTGGTGGTGTGTGTGTTTTTTGAAAAGGAACAAAATAAGCAAGTAATTTGTTGGAAAATTATCCTTTAATAATTCCCAGAGGGATCGTAGTACCATTCCACTAACGTACATATAGGGTCACTTTGTTCCTCCTATAATCATAACATTGCAAAGGCTATATAAGGATAATAAAGGGAAGTACAAGTAGCGTGTTATAATAATCGTCATTACCATTGAAGCATTCTGGAGCTACTACTGCTACCATCACACACAATATTCCCGTTGCTCTTGGCTTACTAGCAGGTGAAAGGAAAGGAGAACGTGAGCGAGAGGAGGAAAGAAGCCGTAGAAAATTACACTCACTGAAAAGAACTAGAGAGAAGCCAGAGTAAGCAGGGCTATCATAATTGCTATTATATAATCATAAACCGGGGCAGAGCCATTTTTATTGGCAGATCAAAATCTTGGTGGTTTGATGAAAATTTAAAGATAATTTGGCTTTCAAACGGAATCAGTAATTTTAAAAAGCAGAAAGGGAAGTAATAGTGGTAATTTACTACTGTTACTATACTTTAATACATAGCCAGTAATAATAAAAATACCTTATCTGATTAAAAAATGAATCTCTTCCAATCACTAATTTGTGTTCTTAACCGATTCGCCCGAAGCACGAGGGCGATGAGTGTTCCATCAGTTTTGTTTTGTGTTTGCCTTGTACTCGTTGTAATCGTTACGCAAGGTAAGAATGTACTTTCAAAGTAAAAAATAAAAAATATCCATGGAAATGTTTTTGTAAATTTACAATCCGTAATGCTCTGCTTTCTGTAGCAAGTGCACAGCAGAACAATCAAAACAGCGAGGGTAAGAAAGGAATAATGTGCTACGTGTGCAATTCTGCCAGGGACCCACGCTGTGGCGATCCCTTTGATCCCTCCACAATTGAGAAGGTCGACTGTGAGCAGTTCATGCCAAACATGAACACTTCTGTCTGCCGTAAAAATGTGCAAAGAGGTATTTGAAAATTGAAACCCAAAGTGAAACTGATCCTTTAGTAGTAGGATCAAATTATCACCTAGGTATATTCTCAAATTGCAACTCTATTGTCTTTTGTTACCTTGTTTACAGCAACATTGGGCAGCAGAGTAGACTATCGTGTGGTCCGAACTTGCGGGTATCTTCCGGAAAATTCACGTTACGATGAAGAGGACGAAGATGGGAATATCTTAGACCGTTGTTACAACAAAGCAGGTACTTTTGAAGTTCAAGTGACCTACTGTTCCTGCTATTCAGACGGTTGCAATCCTGCGCCAAGACAGGCCCGATCCAGCCTCAGCTTCACTAGCCAGACAGGACTTCAAATTGCCACCATGATTGCCGGTTCTTATCTCATGCTCAAGGACAGGAAGGGCTTCTACTGAGATTCACTCTAGGTTTGATTAGGAGCCTTTAAATAAACAAAAAACATTTACATTTTATCCATAACAACTGCCTGTTTCTTTTACTTCCCGTAATATTCATTTTCACTAAATACTAACCATGTATATCTTTATTATTACCAACATGAAATCTTCCCATGTAAAAAAGGTGTTAAGAGAGAGAGAAGGTTATACTATGGTGAGTAGATATATAAAAGCAAGGAAGAAGAAAAGTTAGCGATATTATGGAAAATCGGTGAATTTAACATAGAGAGAGAAACATTTTATGAAAAACAAGATGGTACTAGTCAATCAGTATTCAATCACTAAAACATACACTAAACCAAAAATACACAAAATTCTTAGAGCTAAAAACAATAAATTTTACCAGTTAAAGCAACACTCACACTTGAAGAAGATTTTGCGTGCAATAATATAACCATAACGATATTTAATTAAGTACTGCTAAACATTATGATAAAGTGTTAAAGAGAATGGGAAAGTCGTTCATATAGTGAAGCCACATTATTACACTCATACAAAAACATTGATTATATGCTACACAAAAACATTATCAAACAAATTATACGTTGTAAATTTAAGCTTTGATACAAAAACGTATATACACAAGTTATGATAGGGTTATATATACGCAGTCGCGCAGTAATAATTAATAATTTGCAAAAACATTTTCAGTTGCTCAGCATGAAAAAAACATTAAATGATAATTATTGTTCCATGCATCCACTTACACACACTCGTTCACCGTTGTTCACTTACTTTCTCGATAAAATATACAAGCAATTTTTGTAGTAATAATGACGAAAATCTCCTTCCAATCCTTCCACTATACGATTATCATTATTGTATGGTAAATGCCATTTTAAACTATGTACAGATAGTGAAACGTTGTTGTTAATTATAACTACTACTAAGTTTGTTGAAGTTGAAAAGACTAGTCGTGTTACAAAGTATTATTGTTCTCCAGTGCCGGTAGTGCTAGTAGCGTGTTAAAAAATGTTTGCTAAAGTGTCCTCTCCTTTCGCTGGCCATTTATGACATGTAAACTTTTAAAAATGAAATGCTAATAATTTCTAGAATCTCCACTCCTGAATTTATGTGTAGAATCTCAACTTCCGGTTTGATTTGCTAGTCAGTATTTATAGTACATTCCATCTCTTTTGTGGTACAATGATGAGCATTCCAAAATTCCAGTATTTGTTTTGTACTTTTTCTGCGGGTCAGCATTCCAAGCATGCATCTTTCCTTTCTGAAATAAAGAAAGCAATAATTATTTTCTTGCTAAATCTTCTGTCTCTTCTCTGTGTAGTACAAGAATTGCACACGATGTTATTCCAGTTTTCAATACAATCTCATGTAGTCTCTTGAATCTCAGTTTTAATAAATGTACTTTAATTAATACTTATGATAAAGGGACACAGTTGAAGACAAGTTTCAAAGTAATAACCAAAATTGCGTGTCAGATCGAGTTCATTCTAGTCAAAAGAATAATGTACATATAAGAATCTCTATGGAGTATCCAAAATCATCGGATCATTGTTTATGCTTAAAAAAGTCTCATTCAGCAGCAATATTCAAATTGTTTTCACACAATATATTGTCTGTTGGGTGCAGAATTGTAAATAGTATCTTAATTAATACGTAAGTAAAAATACGTAATAATATACTAGTCTTTAAGCCATAGTAACATAATATATTATAATAAGCCACTGAAACTGCCATAACATGATAAGCTCTGTACGAGAAGTATTTTTAGCAAAGTGACTTGTGAGTTAGTAGTAAAAAATTCAAAACTACTTTGTTAGATAAGTTTATATGAATTACATATAAAAATGCATCATTACTGTAGGCTTAAGTAATAAAGAGCGAAATAAAGTAATAATGAAACCAAAAGCCTTGATAATTTATAGAGAACTGCTATCTAACATTAATTTTATTATTTAATGTTCTTCGATAATCAAAAAAGATACAATAATGAAAATTGTGAAAGTAGGGAAACTCGTCAAGCACCTCGCTGCGTTGCGCTGCTGGAAAATTTGCCTTTAGGGATATTCGTTGCAATATGAATACATGGTGAAATGAAACAGGTATGAATGGTTTGATGCGTTGTAAAACACGTCAATTTGTATGAATGAAATGAGAACTTGTAAACTGATGATAATAATAAACATAGCAAGTATAATACTAATAGATAAAATTAGGAACTATTTCTAGAAAAAAATACTGCTTGTTATGAACAATAGCCAGATAGACATTTCATAGTGAGTATCATCTACAAAGTAATATTTGTGCAATAACTATATAGACTAATCTGTATTAAACATAGTCCAAATGTGCAATTATGTTGGACCGTCGAGAATTTTTTAAAAAGTCAGTAGTTACTAGTAGAGCCATGGAAATAGGCCATATTTACAAGAATGATATTAATAACTGCTATAATAGGTGACAATGGTAACTAGTAGCAACATTATGTTGTCAACAGTAGAAAAACTGGGTTTGTCCTGCCTTTGTAAAATTTGTAGTATATGACGAAATCGGAAGTAATATGCTTTTGTTCTCTGTTTTCTGATTGCATTTGTGTGAAAGTGTGAATAAAGCGAACTTTAATGTGTATGTGTACTCTGGCGAGAGAAAGTAACATATTGATATACAACATGAGAAATAGTGATGCTAAAAATAATATTGAAGTGAAAAGGAAAAATTAAAGAATGTATGATAATTAGACGATTTGTGAAATTTATTACCTATCTCTCAATACTGGAATGTGGTCACAAGAAAAAACTGTTCAATTCATCAAAGCATACTACCAAATAAGATATTATTATCTGTTAAAATTCTAAGAACACAAAAAAACGTTGTAAAAATTGTATGCGCATGAATTATTGTTCACACTGTGTGTGGATCATTATCGTGGAACAATGAATGAACATGAAACAATACCAATTTTCAACATCGACAATGGAAAAAGAAAATTAAAAAAGTTATGAAACTTTAAAACACCAAATAATGCCTTTATTCCTATTTCAAGCATTTGAATTTAACTCAATGAAGAAATCAGCAAATAAGATAATCGGAGCATCCGCATCCTGTTGCATACCTCATTTTCAACTTATAAATCCAACTTAAGTTCAATATTTACGGTCTACGACAATCACTTGGCAACTACATGGGGCGGGCTCCATGTTTCCATGGACCCCTCCAACGACAAGTGGAACCGACAAAACCGAGATTAATGTTTTCTGCGCAGATCAAATACAATGCCGTCAATGATGGCTGGCGCTATGACTACTAACCGTGTAAGTTGCAATTATCAGTGAAAGTTGACAACAATTTTCGGACACTCTGCAAGTAGACGCAAAGCGAAGTCAGTAGACCAGTGATTAGAAAACCATGATGAAGATGCGTTGTTTTTATTGAACATTTATGCATTCTTCAATGACAAATAAATGAAGATTTCTTATAGTAATTTTCTAAATTAAAAAAGTATTATTAGGTCCTAGTCATGTTTTCAGTCCCAAACTAATTAAACGCACATTATTTAAAGACGTTTTAAGCTTGTCTCTATTTTCCCCATTTCGCATATTAAGTATGATAAGTTTCGCTTGGGCGTAAAATATTATTCTTGTTTTTGTCCATAAACTCAGCTTAAATTAATGTCCATTTTGTAAAGTGTACAGAAGACGTTACCATGTTCAAAAGCGAAACAGACTTTAAAATTGTATATGTCATCATTCCGCATGAATCATGCAAGTGCTTTCCGTCACCGTGGAGAAGTTTTAAACCCGTGCCAGCAAATTTACACTCCTGCATTCATGGCATTCCGTCATTCTTTCCTGTTGCTGTGAATTCATTCTAGACACTTTCACTACGTGACTGGCATTTACGTGTAAATTATTTGGGATTTTTATATAATCTCCCTGGAAAAATTTGCAAAGTCCGATTCAGTTTCAAAAAGTGAGTTCCGAAGGAGAGGGAAAATGTCTCGTTACTATCAACGGCCGGAAAATGCCCTTAAAAAGGCAACGGGTAAGTTGTCATCAAGTTTTAATTTCCAAGTTTTCCAGTGTTCCAAAATGTTCAATTGATGGTGGAAATTTTCAGAGTTTATCGAGGTGGGAAAACCCTCCAGGGCTTTGGACACGCTGTACGATGTCATTAAAGGAAAGAAGCACAGGTCCTTCAGTGAGAAGGTAAGAACAGTAATTTGGTGCACTATGGACGAAAATGGTCAATTAGTGTAAAGCTGTAAACTTGACAAGGTTTTAATAATTTGTTATTTTAGGTTATCGAGCCAATTATGCTCAAGTATTTGGAGTTGTGCGTGGAGTTGAAGAAGCCTCACACTGCGAAGGAGGGTCTGTATCAGTACAGGCTTATGTGCCAGTCGGTAAGAAAGTTACCATTTCATTGTCAGAAAGGCCTTCATTTTTAGTAGTGAAACTAACGTAATTGTAAATCACATAATTGCGTCTCTATGTTTGCATTTCAGGTGAATGTGGGACTTTTGGAGAAAGTCATTAGGAGCTATATTCGCATGGCTGAGGATAAAACGGAAGCTGCTAAGGCCTTGATTGAAAAGAAGGCTGCTTCCACGAAGGCATCCTCCAACGAGCCAATTTCTATTGTTGAAGTAGACGATTTGGACAATTTATCTATGGCTAACATGACGCTGCTAAAGTAAGCAAAGAATCTTAACGTTTGTACTTTTTCCGGAAAAGCAGATGCGGAATAGGCCTTAAAAATTGTGATATGCACTTTGTATCGTAGCGTAATTACTGAGGAGCAAGCACAGGAAAGAAGTGGAAGGACAGCTTTGATTCCATGGGTCAAGTTCCTTTGGGAATCCTACACGCAGTGCTTGGATCTGTTGAGGAACAACCCTCGTCTGGAGAACTTGTATCATGACATTGCCCAAATGGTAAGTTTATTAACTTTGTTTAAATGTCATAAAGAATAGTATGGTTATTTTCATCACGTGAATTTACGGTTTTATTTCTTAGGCTTTCAAGTTT
Organism: Entomobrya proxima; assembly: GCA_029691765.1. Classification (NCBI taxonomy): domain Eukaryota; kingdom Metazoa; phylum Arthropoda; class Collembola; order Entomobryomorpha; family Entomobryidae; genus Entomobrya; species Entomobrya proxima. Next base: position 8,044,828 of record CM056168.1, read on the forward strand.
TGCCTGGATTATGATCGAAAAACTGAATTCAGGAAATTGTGCGAAAGGCTGCGCAAGCACTTTGATGATATTATCAATCGTCAAGGCTCCCAAATAAACAGCATTGACTTTTCATCCCCTGAAACTCAGCAGTTGAACATGGAAACTCGTCTGTCTCAGTTGGATTCAGCCATTACATTGGAGTTATGGCAGGAGGCATATAAAGCCATCGAGGACATCCATCTACTTATGAACCAGTCAAAGAAATCTCAGACCAGAATGATTGCTTACTATTACCAAAAGTTGTCTTTGGTGTTCTGGAAGGCAGGAAACCACTTGTTCCATGCTGCTACCCTGATGAAATACTACTTGTTGTGTAAAGACATGAAGAAGAATGTATCTGCAGAAGAGTTGCAAAAGTAAGGGAATTTTCACTTCACTAAAACTTAATTTTGTACCAACTGATGAACTAAACTTGATCACCTTTTAATAATTATTAGGAATGCATCCCAAGTGGTTCTCGCTACGCTTGCCATCCCGTTCCCTGTCCTTCATCCCGAGTTTGAGAGATTTGTGGAAACCGACAAAGGAATGCTAGAAAAGTCTCAGAAGCTTGCAACTTTGCTCTTTCTGCCGCAACCTCCAACAAGAAAGTCTATGATTCGAGACATTAGTCGACACGGCATTTTAAACAACGCAATAAAGCCATTCCAAGACCTGCACGAAATTTTGGAATCTGAATTCTGCCCACTTAGTCTGTGCAATCAAGTAAATGATTTGCTTAAAGTTGCACAGTCTGGCGAATTTGCAAGTGAGTATATGGAACAGTACATTGATCCCTTGAAGGAAGTAACCCTTGTGCGTCTCATTAAGCAAGTTTCACAGGTGAGAAAAGCGTCCCTGTACACTTTATACACTCATTATTGGCGTGACATAAATCTTAATTGTGTTCTTAATTCTCATTCTAGGTGTATCAAACTATCGACTACGATCATCTATTGAACATGACCGTCTTTTCAAACCAGACACAATTGGAACAGATTTTGGTGGATGATGTGCGGTATAATGACATGCAAATAAGTGTAGATCATCGATCTAATTGTATCAAGTTTGGTTCTTCTTTGTCGGAAGCTTCTCGTGAGGATCTTCCTGAAGGTTCTCATTTGCAAATTATGCCATCCGAAACTGTGCGACTGCAACTTGTCAATGTAATGAACTGCTTGCAAGAAATCGTTGACATGATCCGACCGGTTAACATGATAGCAGTAAGTTGAGCGTTGACATCCTTTTAATAGTTTTGTTATCTTATATTTGAAAAGGATTCCAAAGTAATTCTCTTTTTTGCCTTTTTCAGGGTGAAGAGGACATGATTAGGGCCAAAATTATTAATCAGCACAGGGCAACCGAGGTTCGCTATCATAGATCCCTTATGGAACGTCAAAAGATTATTAACGTCAGACGAGAGGAACTTGAGCGTAGTGCAATTGATCGTGACTACGAAGAGAAGCTGCGTGTTGAGCAAATTGTTCAGCAACAGAAGTTGTTGGAGCAAAAGCGCCTTGACACTGAACGTGAAGAAAGGGAAAGAAAGAAGGTTGAAGCGGAACAAAATGAAATGAAGGCTCGTCAAGTGCAAGAGAAAATCAAGCAGATTGGATCTACTCCAATTGGTCTAAAGATTATTGAAAAGTTCCAGGACGAAGAAACTTGTAACCTGGATCTAGAAACGGTGCTTCAGCGTCAACAAGAAGAACTTCAGAAGGAAGCCAAGGAGCACCTTGCTCGAATGAAGTCACAGGATAAGCGTTTGGATCACGTTGAGCGAGCCAAGCGTATTGAAGAGATTCCGGTGATTGAAAAGGAGCGGGCAAAGAAGAAGGAGGAAGAGAAAATAGAATGGGAACAACATGAAGCCGAGAGGATTTCACATTTGATTGAGGAACGAGCAATTGCTATTGCTAACCGCGACAGTATGATTCGCATGAGGGAGGACAAGGATAAATTCTTGCAAAAGCTATTGGACTCCAGAAGAGACAAGTTCTTGGAAAAGTTGGAAGAATTCGAAAAGGAGTTGCAAGCTGTCAAGGCTAATCGCCTTACTGAAAGAAAGGAGCAAAGGAAACTTGAGCGTCGTCGCAAGTACGAGGAAGAGAAAGCTGCAGCAGAGCAAGCCCGATTGGAAGCAATACGACTTAGAAAGGAAGAAGAGGAACGAATTGAGCGTGAGAAAATTGAAAAGGAACTTGAAGAACGTAACCGTCTCACTTTGGAGAAGCAGTTGGCTAAGCAGCGTGAGCTTGAAGAGCGTGAAGAACGCGAAAGACAAGAACGCATTCGAAAAGAAGCGGCTTCGCCAACGCCAGCTTCGACACCAGTCGTGGTAGACGTATGGCGCCCAAAATTTTTTGCAGAAAAGAAAGGTTCTTCGTCAGCACGAGAAACTTCATCCGGAGAACCACCTTCAGTTGCTCCCGCTAGTACTAGTGTTTGGGTACCAAAGGCCCTTCGTGAAAAGAAAGCTGCTGAGTTGGCTGGTAAATTGCCTCCACAAGATAATATTCCTGCCCGTGAAAGACCTGAGCGACAAGAAAGGGACCGTGGAGATCGCGAACGTGACCTTGATTTTGATCGGGGACAGATGCGATCCAAGAACACAGAGCATCGTCCGTTTGAACGTAGGATGCACCGTGGTGGTGACCCAGATGCTAAGAGAGGAGAAAGAGGCGATTGGGGACGAGGAGGAGATCGTGACCATGACAGGGGAGATCGTCGTGATGATGGGGATCGGGATAGAGGAAGGAAAGAGAGCGAACGTGGAGGATTTGATAGACCCCGTGGTGAATCACTCCGGGTAAGCAAAAACATATTTTATATTGAATTATTTTATGAGCTAAAATCAAAAATAAGTCTGATTTTTCTTTTTTGTTGCATTCAGGCCCCAGACGATGGACCTTGGAGAAGAGGAGGTGGAGGAGCAAGTGATGGCCCTGCTCGTGATCGAGGAGACAGGTATGCAAATTGTTATTAATGCATTCGATATACTTCTTCTCTGTTGAAGCTAAATCAATTTTGCGGTTTGTAATAATTTATTTTACAGAGGTGGAAGTTGGGGTGGACGTAGCGATCGAGATAATCGTGGAGAGGACGATGGTGACGATAATAATTGGCGTCGTGTACCGAAAAAGGAAGAAAGTGTCAGGCCTCGCCCCAAACAGTAATTGATTTCTATGTAGTAGCGCGTAAATGTTTTCTAGGCTAAGACATATGAGATAACTATGAATTTAAGATGAATCTGGTGATTTATTGTATTGTGACTCCCTTATAGTTTGTTTATATTATTTGTATGTATCTCCTATACTATCTTACTCTTAATTATTGTTATGATTATGATTACAATTTACATGATGGATGTACACATTTTTAAGCGTGTAAGAATGCTTGCAGGTATTACTATAAATGAGAAGCAAACCATTAGACTGTTTGCAAGCTGCACAAACTCAACAAATGTAACGGATGTCTTTTAATTCCAGAAAAATAATAAACCATTGGCAATTAAATGGAGTAATTAGGAATCGAGAAAAGGGCCCAAAAGAAAGTCGGATTCTAACAAACGAACATCATATTCGGCCCATATCTCGAGTGTCTTAGGTGAAAATTTAAATTCCACATTAACGTACCAGTTTGTCATCAAGGAATATTGATATGATGACAAAAAATTCGGGATGGTCGTGACACTTACCGTCCTATAACTCATATTATATAGTTACTGCATAGAGCTTAAATATTCTCAAAAATTGAATTACATTCACATTGGTTCCATTTTTTAAAAAGCTGAACAAGTAGTTTTTTTTACAAAAGTACTTCACAAGCAAAGTGCAATGTAAAAAGGAAACAAACGCATCCCCACTTCTAATTGACTGCCAACCCTCCAATCAATTACGTAATGATATTTCCTTAAACAAAGCGTACCCGATCAACATCCAAATTCAATGAAAATCACAAAGTACAAAAATTTAGCGCATTGTTCTGTTATCCTTATCCAAACAGGACCGTGTTTGCTGAGGAAGATGAGTTTGAATATTACGCAGTCATAAATTTACACGGTTGTTATGGTCTCAGGCTGATGTTGTGTGTGTAGTAAATGACGCAGAGTTGATCAAAGAGGTGATTGTTATGCAAAAATCAAGAATCAAGCACCTGTGCACATAGCACCCACCAGACTACCGTAGTGCTACTACCATTAGCACCATTATCGTCATCAATGCCAGCTTACTTGCCAACTGAGCGACGGCAAAAAGTTGTTTTGTTTTCAAACAGTTCTGTCCATCCTGCTAAATTAACTGCCTGTATTTTCAAAGTTTTATTCACTTTTTGAATAAAAATGAGCGCACGATTCCCCCATCAATAAATGATGATACGTATTTTCTTGATTTTATCAGATTGCACAGATGAATAGGCATATTTCTTGATAATTACGGCATTTGAAAAGTATGCAAAACTGCTACCACCGTCATCAAGGGAACAATGCAAAGCAGTACCTGAATCTGCAAACACGTTTAAATGATCGTGCGCAGGATTACCGATTTGAGAAGCCAAGATGTAAGACAAGAGAGGAAACGAAGCACATCTTCATTTTTAATCGCTATCGTCTTATCAGCATTCTACTGGCTTTTAAAACTGCTTGTTTATGTTGGTTTTGTGTTTCCTCGGCTCACGTTGCTGTGGTCAACGTTTGCCAGAAAAACGTGTGTGTCACTTTTCTCATGTCAATTTTAAATTACTTAATTTCCCTAATTATATTTTTTTCTTTTTTCTACATAACTTTGAAAAAGGAAGTAAAACAAAAAAATCCCAGACAATATTTTCGCACTTAAATGTTTGCATTTGAGGACAAAAAATACCAACTGGTCATGTCGTAACAAATTGAAATAAATAAATCGAAGAAAAAAATGCTGTATTTTCCACAAAAAAGAGGAATTAGTAAACATCAAAGATGATAATCTTAAACAATGACTGTCATAAAAAGCAGAATGACCATTAGTGTAGTTTTTAGCAAAATTGACAAAAAAGGGGGACAACATTTAAAAGGGCTAACGCTGCATTACCAAATAAATAGGCACTAATATGAATGATAATACAATCCCAAAAAGCATCAAACTTGCCTCAGTAATATAAAGGTTCTTGGCCAGTTATTAATACATTTTTATTACTCGTCTCGTGATTATCATCATCATGCAGTGCAATTTGCAAAATATGCAATCATCTTATCATATTATAGTGAATGTGTCATCGTAAAGAAACGGATGACTGACAGCCAAGCGTTAACATTTTTATTGCACCTCAATAGCGTTTAGTTCAGCAAAATGTAGCATCACAGCATCTCTTTTCTAGCAGAGCAGTAGTAAGCGAATAATCTGTTAACTTATGTGCAACCGCAAACCGGAAATGCCAGATTTTTTTGTGTTCCTGCAATTCTCAAAAAGAGACCCTGCAGCTTATTTACTTACTCAACAAAGTATGAACGCTCAACTACTCACATATCATACTGACATAATATTGCATGTCATTTGCACTTTTTCGCTTACAGAAAAACAAAGATGCAGTCCATCTTGGCTTAGTACATGATGAGGCAAGTGTGGCAAAAAGCAGAGTAGTAACGCTGTCGTATAGGTATGTGGTTGATTTTATGATGCACAGCACATAATGGTAAATTCCATACTGGGACAAAACCTACCTTTGAAACATAACTCTTTTTTGTCTCATGCAGTGTTTTGGATTTGGGATACATCACATCAATAAAAGTGAAAGCTGCACGTATGTCGTCGTATTCGAGGGTAGACGCGAATTTTTCTGTTATATGTCACCTAAATATTATAAAATGCATAATGATATCCTTTTGTGGTGTACCAACAAAAAGGCAGTAATAAAGTTCAATATTACTTCAAGTAGTGGGTGGCCAATTTATAGTAAACAGGTACATCAAAGGAATTCTATTGATCCAAGTAGTGTAGCTGGCTCATTTTTCTTTGGTGATCACATGCATCTTCCACGCTTTTATAAAATAGTTAATAAAATGATATATAACATCATCTTGATCAATTTTCCTCAGGTCAACGGTGTAATGGTGCTAACAAGAAGTATGGGATTACCTGAGCATAATACAATGCATCATTGTTGGTGGAATGCGCAAGTGTGCAAAGCAGTACAACATTGTTAATTTGATAGATTGCATACAGCGTGCGTTCATGCTGATAGCGAGACATAATCGCTGTAACACGCGTAATACATATTACATATTTATCTTTGCCTATGAAAATAAAGATTTCAAAGGATATGTGAGATTTTTTATATAGGATAATATGTATAAGGATGATGAAAATTACCGATGCAAATCGTCAAATTGGTTGATTGTAGGATATTGTTTTTTGGGGGAGGCGAGGACTACTTTGCTAGATGGGGTCTCTTTTAAAAAACGAAAAATAAATTGATGTGATGAATTCCGAGATTTTCAGCAGATATATGTGTTTACTTGGACTGCTCACTTATTAGGTATTCTACACTGAAATGCCTTTGGTTCCTTGTTGACTGACCAGATTTTTGAAGAATAATAGCCTCTACAACTGACTGCCGTATTTCTTGCCTAGCCTGCTTGATAGCCGCAAAAAAAGGAAGGAAGGAAGAAGTTGGTATATAGACAAAAAGGAAGCTGTATATATGGCCTTTTTATGCAAAACGTATCGACAATGACTTGGCTGGCAATTGTTGACGGTGCAGATGTGGTTGTTAAGTACTGATAATGAAGATGATATAAGCGATTACTATGATTGTATTATGCAACGATGCAGCGTGCCCGATGGTGATCGATTATCTTGGCTTTTTTCAAAAACAACTGCAACAGCATATCACATAGGTAAAGTAGAGATAAAAAGGAAATAGCTGGGGACACTGGGACACATTCACAATTCAGCAACCAGAGCAGCTAAATGAAGCTGGCAAACAAGCTTCAAACAAATTGGTGATGTGTTCAGTGCTTGCCTGAGGAATTCAAAAAGGAATTAAGTGTGATTGAGTTTTTTTTTGTAAAAAACTGAAGTTTCTTTTTGTGATTTTTTCCTGAAATCGGGAAAAATGTTCAGGAAAACGCTTGTAATTTGCTTACTGATCGGTTAGTGCATAATTGAGTTTTTGAAAAATAGTGCATGGGTTTTAGTGAATTTTGAAAAATAAGAAAATGTTTCTCCTTTCTGGTTATTTAGGTGCTTCCTCTGTAAGAGGAGACGCTGATACGGATCAAAGCGCTGCCGGGGCAACAAATAATGCAAAGCGAGAGGCTGCTCCATCCGACAGTTACGGACCACCACCATCCGACAGTTACGGACCACCGCCATCATCCCAGCATAAAGAACCTGCTCCAGTTTACGGTCCACCAAGTTCTCCCCAAAGTTACTCCAAGTCAATTCCCGCCGCTGCCATTCGTAACGTTGAAACTGTTGCAGTAACCAAGACCATTACTCCCGTTGTTACCAAGACAACCACCTACAACACCCATTCCGAACCAGCCTTGTCAATTGGTCACGTGCAAGGGTACAGTCAGAGTGCCGCAGGAAGCCCCAAAATTGCCCCTGTCCAATTCCAAACGCAGTATACCTCATATCACAATCCAACCGTTGGCGTCAATGGGCCAGTAACATACACCGGTCCTGCTGTCGTTCTCGGTGGTGGATACTCCATTCCCTTGACTGGTCTTACTTCATTCTCCACTTCTGCTGGACCTTCCCTATCCCTATCTTCCTCTTCAGGCGGATCTCCTTCTCCTGTCTACGGACCTCCATCCTCGGACTCTTCTAGCTCTGCTCCCGGTTCCACCTACGGTCCACCCTCTCAATCACCAGGAACTCCATTGGGCTCCTATTCCATGAACCTTCCACAATACGTCGCCTTCCGTCCCGCTAGCGGTGGCTCATCTCCTTTGTCTCTTCTCAACATTCAACAACTCCAGCAGCTCCGTGCTCCAGCCGCTCCACAACGTCAATCTCTTGCCGCAATGGCTTCTGCCTACTCACCAGTTGCCATTCGCGCTGCCCCTTCTAGTCCATACGCTATCTATCAGCGACGACCAATTAGTCCTGTTGCTTACACTGCAGCAGCTTCATCACAAGTCGGAACCGCATTGAGATATCAACTTCAGCGACAGCCATTAGCGGCTGCATCATCACCCCTTTATCAACGACACCACCAGCCAATTGCGCAGCCACAAACCTACGTCCAGACTTATGCCATGCCAAGTGTGAGCTTCACAAGACTTGAGCCCGTCAGCTCGCTCAACAAGAACCTTTATACCCAGTCCAATCCACAAGCGACAATCCAAAGGGCAATCAGCCACTAACAGATTAACTATACCTTGTTAAGTATTATTAAAGAATTTAAGCTAATTCATTTTTTTCTAATTCACAATGACAAAAGAAATGCGACATGATATGTATATTATTATGCCTATATATACCGACTGCGACATATCAACTTGTTTTAGTTTCTGTTCATGGCTCAATAATACCCGTCTTAATTGTTGTTAGTTGTTAAATTGTTTTAAAACGCTTACCATTTTTATAAGCGCCATTATGTATGCATCACACATTACCACAGCAAAAGGAACAAGGAAAAAACAATAAAAAACAAAATGAAATACGCAGTATGCCAACGTAAATAGCCATTCTCACTCTCAATCTGGTTTTCTTTTACACAATCAAAATCACAATACATTGTAACGCAGCAGCAACTCCAAAAGAGCAGAATAATATTTACATACCATGAAAACAACATAATAAGAAAGGAAACGGACAAGGGCTAAAATTCGAGAACAAGCACAAATAATATTGTTTGTATTCCTTATAGAGTAGTAGATGGGGGAACAATTTATTTCCAGCTCTCGTGTGTTCCAGCACAATAAGTCAGATCATTTTTACAGGTTGATAAATTATGTCTGTTGAACGCACGACGCACATAGACAGAACTTTTTTTTCTTGTGTTTTTATTCCTCAAGGGACACACACAGGAGCTAAGGAGCAAACATTTTACAGTGGGTATATTCTAGAAACAACGGTCTACAATAACATGGGGGTACATGAGTCGCCAAAAAAAGTTGAAGTCATCATCGTCATCTTATCATGTAGTCATTCATATGGAGTGACTTGACTACTTCCACTGTAACTTTCAACTTTTGCTTTGACTGTTGTTAAACTGAAGTCGCAGAAGGCACAAAGAAAAAACGCTGTTTGCTATCAGAAAAGAAGAAAAAGATATAATGCCAACAATTTACAAGCGATATGCATTATTGTATTATTCTCTTTGCTTTATTACAAGTCTTTTTGGCTTGTGCTTGCTCTCCGTTTTCATATATTATTTATTTAAACCACGAAAAACGAATGAAAATAAGAAGGTCCACACACAAAGTCCAAGTTTTTATCTTTGAAAAAGATCATGCATAAATTATTTCTCCTTCAAAGTTAACTCGCTTCTTGTATTAGAGCCACACACACAACTTGATAGTAGTGTTGCGTTGCGTACAAAATTGCGTATGTGTGCGTAAGAATAACAATAATCTTGATGATTGCCTCTATATTTTATACTGCCATGTTCATGTTTGCGTATGTATCTATATACAAAACGGAGTATTTATGCGTGAGCTCATTTTCCCTGGACACAATTCAAGACTCTGACTATGTCACATAACAAAATACACACTCATTTCATTTTCAGTTGGTTTGTGTATGCAGATTCTAAAAGTCTGTAAAATTGTTAGAAAGACCCATATAATAATTCCAAGTTCCCTTTTATAGAATTACATGGTACGCAATAACACAAAGCTATGAATTTTTCGTCGGCGGATTGTCGAGTTTGAGAAAAAAGGGCAATTATATTGAATGGAATTTTGTCGTTTTTTTGTCCGTTGTTCATTCGTCCTCCTCCACCAATTTCTCAAACCATAAGGCTAGTTCCTCGTGTTCTTCATTTTTTTTGCAAAACGAACATGATATCACTTTCCATTACATTTATGACATGACTTTTTTCACCTTTGTCAGAAAAGTAAAATGTTTTCTTTCCATCCAACTGCTTTTGTTTGTTGTTGTCCCTGCTGACTGGTTTCATGTCACATATCCGTCCACGCTCTTTTTTGTCATTTTGCTATTGCTTGGGAGTGTGTTCCATAATAATAATCATGACATGAGCTAGGAAGCGAAAGAAAATAGCTTACAGCGCTTGTCGTTGCCTTCATTTGGCAATTCACTTTTCTCTCTGTTTTTTTCTTCTTCTCTCTATACTCAGCGTTGAATATTCATAGGGGTAATTCGGGGCTATTGAAAAAGTACACAGAGAAAAATGACCGGTGTAGCAGGATATTAAAGCACACGTTTTTTGGCCATGATGATTATGATGATGGAAAGTATAAAGTTAATGTGAGGTCCATTTCTGTCATTTGATATGGAAAAGCGTAAGTCGAGCCGGGGAGACTTGAAGACGAAGAAATAAATGGCATGCGACACGATCGCCCTATTACCACCTTCCCGAGCACATTCTCTCGAGAGTGAGACAGAACACACACATAAACAACAAGCTGGGAGTCCCATTTAAAAGAATAAGTCTCAGGTTTTTTGGTTCGACTTGCACCAGGAATTCACTCCCATGCTGACATGGGCTTCTTCTTGGAACAGAGAGGTAAAAAAGGAAAAGGAAATTGTATGCCTTGGGCAATGCCATATGCAAGTTTACTTATAGGTCGTTTCATTCACCGCGTATGGAAAATACCAATTGACTTGAGTAGCATTGACTCACACACTTTTTATTCACAAGTTTTACGTTTTTTCTTCGTCTACTGATAAGGTGACATACATGACGCTATAAGAAAAAAAGTTTGTTTCAGAGTTTTTGATTGCTCTCTTGAAGTAGAGTTGAAGTAAATGGCAATGCACGGCCCGATTCTGCTACTTTATAGTAAAAATAGTAATGAAAAAGGAAAAAGAGAGGATAAAACAAACGAGAAAAAGTAGACTATTCCTATTTCACTGATTCATTTGAAAAGTGTAAAAGGGTTATTGAGAGTGTTTTATAGCCCACTAACGTAATATATTATGCTTATGCAAAAGTGAGAGAGAAAATGAAACGTGTGAGTGGAAATGTGTTATGTTGTGCATGAGAATTATTTTTTGCTGAAAAACATGTAGAAAACAGGGTAAAAGGAACAGTAAAACAACAACACATGAGAGTAAAAGCAAAAAGTGAGGTTTTTGGTTTTTGTGCTGTTGCTCCAACCAGCCGCATAGTCGCAACCCAGACCACATGTAAGCAAAGGGAAACCACATTACGTTTTTGTGGATTTGATGATGGAAAATGGAAGTAAACTAGTAGGAACAAGGTGGAGAGGAGCATGGTATGAAAATAATAAGTTCCCAATATCAGGAATTTTCTCTCTCGTTCAGGCCAAAGGTACCAGCACCATTTCTAGTAGTAAACTGGCATTGTGTTATGCCGTGTTGCCCGTGTACAAGTGCAATCGACCTTCCGTTTCGTCTTTATTCCTCCATGTCGTGTGTGTTCTGGGTTTCCTTCTTTCTTTTATAGTCGTCACCAGTCTAAAACTGATTATTATGTAAGTAGGTAGCACAATAGGTAAAAATATATGTCTGCTTTTCATGCATGTGTTTCCAGCTTCATGGAGGTATGATGATGGGATGAGGAGGAATGAACCTAAGTAACAAGGTGGTTATAATATTATGAAATGTGGCACTATGTAGGTACGCACATAACAAACAACCCCAGCATGCATACCATAAGCCAAAAATCCAAACAAGCCACATGATTTTCCCCTCTTACTACTACTCCACTTCATTGTATTAGTCTGATTCAGCGTGATAGGGAAAGAGAACAAGAACAGTCAAAAGCTCTTCTCTTTTCTGGGTTTGCATGCTTCTTTTTTTGGAGTAAAAACTCGTAACAATTTTGTTTTCTTCTCCAGTCATATAGAGCCAAAAACTAGCAGAAACCAGACAGACTGAGAAGGAAGGAGACTCTACCTCTCTCTCACTTCATTTCATTCTCGTCACCATCAAAGTCAACTTTGGTGGTATTAAGGGTCCTTGACAAATAATCCCAGAGAGTGCGAGTTTGTGTATCTGTGAGTGAGTTTTTAGTGCACGCAGTAAAAATGTGAGCACAAGCAAGCATGTAACCTCTGCGATGCAACTTTTTAGGCGGAACATGTTTTCTCTCTTTGCTGGATTTTTTCTTTCTCGTCCTTTTTTCGCCGTGTTGTCTTGTCTTGTCAAGTGAAGCCGGACTTGAGCTCAGACTCTCACTGGATGATTCTTGATGTTACAACAACAATTACTCTGGTTCCAGCAGTGACACAAAAAATAACATTATTTTTCCCCAGTTTTTATTTCCTTGCCCTTCTAAATATCTATATATAAAACTGCCTACATGCATATTATCTTTATGACTCTGTGATCCTTATTATTAGTTTTTTTGTAACAATGTTGGAGGTATACTGCTCACGCGGGGTACTTTGCTCTTCGTCTCCGTGTCCCCTCTCTCTGGCTTGGCCCGTGTACGACTCTCTTCCAAAGTGACAACGACAACACCATTGAATAATAATAACAATAAAAAGTACATGAAAAAATTCGAATGTACATACTACTGATCTTGTCTCTTTTCTCTTTTTCTCTCAATGGAATACTCATAGACGCGCTCTCACGCTAAACATCAACTAGTAAGTCAAAACGTTACTTACAATACAACAAAAAGGCAAGGGAGTCTGATGAACCAAACTGACTCCTATTCTATTGCGAGTTGATTGTGAGAAGATGTGAGTTTGAGATACTGGATAGACATAATTGTACTGAACTCTGGTGAGCTTTTCGTCTTTCTTTTTTACTGAATCCCCAACCTCTCACTCTTTATCCTCTCTTTCGCCTTTTTAAAATACATATAAAAACTTTTCACATCATCGTTCTCCAAAAAAATATGATCATCATCATGATTATTATAAGCCTTTGCAATAGCACCAACCAAAATCATTTGCCGTTGTACTTCCACTACTCTGTATTATGATGAATAACAGCATGGTTGTCGGGAGGGGTGAACATTTACTATCCTGATCATCCTCCTCGTTGAACTTTTTTCCTCTCTCATCTTTTCGTTCAATTGAGTTGGCTTTTTAAAGAGTGAGATGGGAATAGCAGCTTTCTTGTACAATAACTAAACACAGAGGGAAACATACATAAAGGTTGGCTTTTTGTGGTTGACTGGTACTACTATTCTCTCTGGATGATAGTGGAAGTGGTCCGAGGGTGTTGTGTAAAAGTAAACCGTAAACCAAAGCTAAAGCACTTTACACTCTGAAACATCATCATCATTATCTCTCGCGTTCAAAATCTCTTTTCCAAAAATAATACACTGTGGTATACTTCTCCAACGGAGAAAAACCACCATATCACCACGAGACTACGTGAATACCAACTACTTCCTAGTCTACTCTGTAAAACAACGTGTGTATACGCAGACCATAGGGCTGGTTACTGGAGGAGTAAAAAAGAAGCAGCAGGACACACACATTATAATGATAATAATGATGAACATCATCATCAATATCTCGTCGTTATGTACTAAAAAGCAATAAGTGCACCACCGAGCAAATTCCCAGTGAATACATAATATTATTTTTTATTATTACCTCTTGTGTGTGTGTCCCAGCATTATCACACCGCTGCGACTCTCTCACTTTTTGCCCCTCTCGTTGTTCCCTCATTCTCTCTCCCTGGATTCCTTGTAACGATAAAAAAGTACAAGGCTCAATGTATGTACATCTTGGATAGATTGGATCTCAGCTCAGTGTTCTCTTTGATGACGTTTTTCAAGCTCTTAGAAACTAAAAACTCAAAATCCAAGGGTATCCTTTCTCCACATCTCTTCTTACTGCCTTCAAAACCTCTCTTCTACTACTTTTGCTGAATCTCGAATAAAAGGAAACCCTCTTCCCAGTAGTACACATCTTTCAGACACTTCTTTTATTCCACAAAACAGAAGAAGCAAGTTAGCAGCGGCTCAGCAACAACAACACCATCATTCTCATCCCAAAAGAGAGTTTTGTCGTAGCTCTAAGCCCTGCTCTCTCCAACTTGGGTTTGAGTCTACAACAGGCAGCCGAGCCGAGGTAAGATTGCTCTGCTCTTTGGGATACGAAGCGATCTTCATCAAAATACAGTGCTAGAGCTTTTGGTGGCGAGGTGATGTTGGAAAAAGAGTCAGTTGAGCCGTATTTGCTGGCCAGTTCTCATCTTGCTCCTGTTCCGTCTGCACAGAGCACACACAATACGCACGTAAAACGCATTTGTTTTCTCTAGGACTAGTCCCAGCATCTCACACAGTGTCCTGTTCTACTCGTTCCTTCAGAAAACGCCGTGCCACACCAAACCAACCACCACAGGTCTTTGTTGTACTTTGGATTGCATGGCAATCTGAGAAGCCTGAAGAGTGAATCTCTGTCCCAAACAATTTCAGCACAGAGACTTGTGAACCCTGTTTCTATTCAAAGTCTCTCTTTTCCTCTTCTCTCTCGCAACAATAATACAATTCGTCTTCGTGGGCTTCGTGGGGAGAATGGAATGTGCAACCACGACTTTTTTCTCAAGATCATTCTCATCATCTTTATGAGCATTAGCGGAGTAAAACATGAGGAAGGCTTAAAAAGAAGACGTCTTTTTTGACCAGCTTCTTCATTTACTGTATACTTTTGCTTGCTCATGAATCTCATCATCCTCGGAAGCACCAACAATAACAATTGAGACATTGCTCGATTACCTGATATAAAGGTGCATACAGTGTGCTGTTTTCCTTATATTAGCTGGCCACGAGCTAAGCTTACTGTAATAAGCTTTTTAAAAAGAGTCGAAATCCCTTTCCTGATGAATCCCAGATAATAAAAAAGTACAAGTAGTTGTGGCAAAGACATGAACAGACTTCATCACTAGATTATGAACCACAGCATTAAAAGGCTGAATCTATGCCACTGTTTTTCGTGTATTCATACATACTCTGCTTGAAAAGTGAGTGGAGATTTGTTTAAGGAAAGACGAAAAGGGAAACCCCTTTTTCCCACCCTACTTTTTATCCATAATCATAAATACCAGAAGAAGAAGAAGTTGTTTATTTCAAGAAAGTTCGGCCTTCATTTACCTGAACACTGCCTCGAGCTATTTATCCCTCCCAAAGGCCGAGTATAGGAAAACAGAAAAGTTTTTGAGAAAAAAGTACTGTTATCATCATCGGGACGGTAAAGGAATGTAAAGTATCTTGCTTGTGACAAATTACCAAGTGACATGGTTGACGGCTAACCGAAAAAGTCAATAAAATAGAGTGTATAAACATCATCGATTACACAGCTAGCTGTTTAATTATGTCAAAGGATTCTCGTTACTGCGCTCGTCCAGTTTTGTCAGGTGGATAAAGTTAACGGAACAAGATGAATGAAAAGAGTGACAAGGTTAGTGGAGGTGAAAAGCCTCCATTGGAGAGCGCCACCAGGATGGATCAACAGGAACAGCAACAAGGCAGAGAACAGGAGAACCCAAAACCGTACTATTATCCACAAGTTGTAAGTTATTTGTGGGGTGGTAGAGGCAACAACCCCGTTAGTGGTAGTACCGAGGGTGGGGGTGTTGGCAATGACAATGACTCCAATGGCATTTACACTACCTATACGCGAAGATATTATGGGAGTGGTGGTGGTGGGGGCAGTAGTAGTGTGACCCGGGTGGTATTGTGGGTTGTCACCCTATCAATCGTGGGCCTATTGGGTCAACGCGTGTACAATCTTGAACAAAGACTGAGCCAAGTGGAAGGCCAGCTACTGCTAATACTCACACAAACAGCGACCGGAGCATCCTCCGGGATGCGTTTTGCGGACAGCTCTCATTTTCTTCTTAACACTAATCAAAACACTCATAGTAATCTGCGTAATAACGATAATTTTGACAAGCTAGAGAAAATTAGTAGTAATCTTAATGGTAATCATAATAATCTTAGGCTAGTGCGTGGCAGTGGTGAAATTGGTGGTTTAAGTGAGTTTATCAGTGAGGATGGCTCCTCCATTGGACATCCCATACTCAGATTCCGTCGGGAGGCAAGTCCACAGCACCACAACAGCAAGGAAGACCAGGATCTCATTGATAATGTCATTTTGGCTTCGGGAGGCAATGCCAACTCTGCTTCTGGCGGCGGTGGAGGACCTGGTGGTGGCGTCCCTATTGACATGTCCCATTGTCCCTGTACACAGGGTAAGATAGATTATACCTCATATAGACGCATAGATAGGTATACAAATATCACGCACAGCAGCGTTTCATCCAGCATTCCCTCACATTTTACAACATAACCGTAACAATAAATCTGAGCCAATGACATTACCTAATTAACATGCAACTAGAACATGTTTTCATTTAAGCCGGTGGTGTTCTGGCGTGGTTTCTCGTTTGGCAGTTGTTTGAATTTGGTATGTTTTCTACGTACTAGCACCACCAACGACAACGGCTTACAATTCCTTTTTTGCATATCATACACGGACGACGTTGCTGGTAACGCTGTTTATTGTTATAGAGGGGCAAAAGCCACTTTTTTCCAAGAAGGATAAAGAAAAGGGAAAAGTTTTTTGATGTATTAAATGGCCTTGCATGATTATAGAGAATAATTTTTTGAGTTGCTGCTGCCGCTGTTGTTTGTTGCGTCGTTGTTGCTGGTGCTTGCGTGCCATGCAAAAGTTACTGTAACCGGATAGCCAGCCATTTTATTCCCTAAGAGCCTCATTAGCCCTTTTTTACTCTCCTTCGGACTCGGTTGGTCTCTTTAAACAAGATACCATAAGTAGTTTTTACCTTCGGAATAATTGGAATGTCAATAGGTATAGCATGTGTGTGTTTGTGCGAGTGGAAAAGTAGTAGTGTGTGTAGGCAGGGCTAATAGAAAATTGTAGACTGCTTGATTACACACACCATAATTTCAAACGATATTATTTATGATTCTTCTGAATTTATACTGCATATTGATCAGTTCGTCTCTTTGCTTAAGAAGTAAACCATATTCATCCATCATCACCATCCAAGAAGAACCCAGAGTCAAAAGTAAGCAAACGTGTTGTATTTATTCAAATGGTTAGAATCTGAAAATTTATTACAGCTCTTTTTCGCCCGTTTTCCCAAGAAAAATAATAAACGATTATTGGCAAATGTGATAAATCGAAATGCATATAATGAATGATTATTGCCGTTTTTAAAGCCCAAACTGCAGACCACTACGAATAAATGACACGTACACTGAATGTAAATCTATCCATATCGGTGTATACAACACACATTATGACAAACGACGATGATGACTGTGACGTATGCATGCAAAGTAATAATAATAATAAGTGCGATGCATATGCAGAAAAATCGTGAAAAGAGGTGCGACTTCAATAACAGCCCATCACACACATCACATCAGTTTGCAAGAAATTATCATCATGTGCCAGTGCCACAAGGCCCACAAGGCATCTATCGTTTTAAACTTTACTTTTTTTCTTCATCATCCCCTTCCACTACTGTCAGTCTTGTGAATACCTCCTCTAATCCCTACACCTATTTTCCTTGCTGTCTGCCTCTTCTCTCTCACACTCGCAAACATCATGACAGAAAATCTAATCGCAAGAGATAGAAAAGTAGAAGTTGGTGGAAGAATAGCAAAGTCATGTTATATCTTATATAGCCATTACAGCTGTAATTCGGAAAAATATTACTACTTTGGCCAATGAAGCTGAATGAGCATTTATCGGCTTTTTTAAAATGCATTTTCTACCAGTGTCCAACCAATAATAATAACAAACTGGTTTTCACACTTTTACAACCATCCCATCACACAGGATGATCAGCAAAAGAATGCTGTAGGATCTTGCTCGCAGTAATCATCTTTATATGTCTATAAGTACCTTATTACCTATATCAGAAAAAAACATTTTTATGCATATATTTTTACTCAAAATATGAGGGTACGGATAATATATCCAAAACTCTACATCATTTAAAACTATGTGAAGTTATGCACAAACAGTAATTTTTTCAATGTTCCCAGCTGCGTCGCGTTCCTTTGCCTTGTCCGATTACACTGCTTTTTTACAACATACTATGAACTATGCTTATCATCATCAAGGCACTGATCAGGCGGATGAATTTTTTTGCTGATGAGAACATGGACAAAGGAAAAAAGAAAGAAAAGTTTACATCACCGTTTTTACTACTATTTACTGCTACCCCAGCATAATATATGCGTGGAGGCAGATATTAAAGCACATACCCGAATTTTACAACTTTCCGTTTACTACTACCACAGACTACTTTAAGCTCTATTGTTATCCAATGCAGCATATCCTTCTGCTTCTGCTGCATTAAACGCTATTTATATATTGCTCCAAAGAAGCAAAAAGAAAAACGACAAAACATCATCCCCTTTCCATCCTCCATCCTTCGACATCCTCTTTACTTTTTTAGACCATCATCGGTCTGGTATTTCTCCGATATATATTATTGGTGTTGGTGCTGATATGCTATGATAATTCATGCAAATATAGGCAAAATAATGCTGACTCTTTTTATGATGAACAAGAAGAAAATAAAGTGTTTGTGATGGTAAAGGAACTGCTGCTCATCACGATGATGCCTCCACCGTTTCCCAACCACATACGCCTGAGTGACTTTTAGAATGGCATGGCTGTCACATAAAAACAAAGAGAATCATCATCAACATCGCCACCATCATAACCACAAAGCCGATCTCTTGTTTTGCCTTCGTCGCCTGTTTTCCCAATGTTTATACTTATTCACTTTTGAACAACAGTGTAAAGAATTGCGTAAAGCAACAGCAGCAGTCCATGGATTAGTCAAAGATGAGATGAAGCAGTAGATTATGCAACTCTCGACGCAAATAAATAGGTAGTCAGTAGGTAGATAGGTCTCCCATAAAACATTCTTTGCTGCGTAGCATATTTGACAAAACACTAGGCACCCATCTTTCCTGCCTTTAGCTTCCCTCTGATCAGGCTCATGTGTCCATCTTCATTTTCCTCGCAACAGACAAAAGAGAGTGATCCTCCGTCTCTCTGGTTCTCTTCATGACAGAATATGTACCTGATACATAGTCTGTCGCATCATGATGACAATGTTCCCATGCACATCTTTATTCCAATACATGCTATCTATTCGCATGCATCGCATTGTTCACATATTTTGTGCTCAATCAAACTGCCATGGCCCACGCAGATAAAAAAAGAAATCAACGAAACATACAGAAAAATGTCTTTCTGTGTCCCTGTCCATTTTTTATTTACATTTGTGCACTCTCCAAAGGTATTTGTGCACATGAGTAATGTACAATGCATTATGTCTTTGTCTTGACAAGTAAGCCAGTCACTCGACTCTCGTTAAATATTTGATGACGGGTAGAGCGTACACTGTACACGACACCCTGACAATAATGACAACGACACGGTGAAATATGATATTTTTTGTATTTGCACACGTTGTTGTGCATATTCATATGACAATAGCATTTTGTATAGAGCCTCTGCTGCTCCACAAGAAAGGAGAAAAATCTTTTTTCTGCTACAAGTACAGTTTTTCACTCTCCTTGTTTGTCATTTTGCGTTGAAAAAATAGATAAAAGTTTTAAAATGTCAGCAGAAAAGTATTTTTCTGCAAAAAAGCACCTTTTCATACTTAATGTGGCTAATGCCCACATAGTGAGTGCTCTTGGCCTTTTGGGAGGAAATTATTATACCCTTATGCGTTTTTCCTTAAGCTGCAAATCTCTTTAAGAAAATGACAAGAGAGTGAAATAAAGTATATTTCTTTGGAAAGAATAGGACAGCTAATGTCGATAAAGTCGTGTCATTTCGAGTGTAAATCCTTCACATTTTTCAACGAAACGGTTTTTGAAAGGGAGGATGAAAAGTGGAAAAAGGCAAAAATAAAGTACTAATGATAAGTACTTTATGAAGATGAAGCTGCAAGGCGGAGGATGAAAATGGGAAAAGAAAAAAACAGTCAAACTCGCATTTTAATTTTTAGTGAATAGCATCTCATTATTTACAACATGCTCTCATCTTTTTCTCTTCGTGTTGCTGCTGCATGAATGTTTTCTCTGCGCAATTTTATGAAATGAAAACATTTTCAGAAATAATTTGTTAGTGTTTATGATATTTTGATGTTTTCCTCGGAAAGAAATGAATGGATCAATCTTTTAGCATCATCAAAATGGTAGTGTTTAGTATTATGTCATATCGTAATAATGACAAGGGTAATCATCATGAACATCGTCTTAAGATCGTGATCTTTGGTTTTTTACTAAAAATGTCTGAATAAGTAGTGCCACTTTCCTTACAAACTTCTGCTAGTGGCAGAAGTTGTAAGAATAGCAATAACATTGTTAATGGCACCACTTTCAGTGGTGCAAATTCGTGCTGCGAGGGCACTCTGCACATATTTCATATTCATTATAAAGCTGTTCACATGATTATGATGATGATGATGATGCAAAATGATGAGATGTTATTTTTGAAAGAGAGGGAACAAGGAAAACTGAGAATGTTTCGTTTTTTGTTGAGCCGTAGCAAGGAAACACGTGTCATCTTCATTGCATGTCGTTCCAAACATTTTTATTATCTTGTGTGGTATAAAAATGGAGATTTTTGTTCATTTGCCGATGATGCATACTTGTGTGGTTGGTTTGTTGTACACAGAAGGAATGTAGACAAGACAGATATATATAAAGCTGCTTGCAAGATCAACGCAGATAAGGGACTATAACATGCTAAAAAGGCAGTTATCGAAGTCATAAACAAGGCTCGTAAAAATTTTGCTCCTTTTTCAAAAGAAGTCAACCAAAAAGTCAACATAAAATAGCATAAAGAGCAGAAAAAATCAACGAGCCAATAATTTCTTCACTTTTGACATATTTTCCCTGAAAAGTGGAAGGGAAACGCTTGAAAGCCTTTACAAGCAATAATGTATTTATATGGACTGGCGGTGCAAAAAGATGCTCGTCTACTCACTCAGACTCTACTACAGAAACAACACATCAAATCATGTACGGAGGAATGAGTAACGACGACTGAGGAAAGGCGACAAAATATTTATAATCTTTAGGGAAATGGCAATGTTTTGCATTCCTGGGGTTTTTGGAGGATTTAGTCCCGTCTTGTCGGTTTTCTGCATATCACTACACCACCAGAGTCACACTGTTCCACGTAGGAAAACAGTTGGAGGCGACGAGCGACATCGCTTCGGCAATCTTTTTTGCATGGCTGCTAAAGTGCCATAAGTTTTGCTATTATTCTCCCCGCGTGAAAAATTTATGCCAACATGCCAATACATTTAGGAGACAAGGTTTTAAAAGAAAATAAAATACGGCTCTTACGTGCTCTCTGCTTATTTGGATATTGTGATTGCGGAAAAATAGGTAAAATCAGAAACATGCAGAATGAGAAATGGGTTTGATATATAGATTCTCTTGAAGGTAAAAGGAATACTACCGAGAGTGCAGGCACGAAAAAAGACTTAAGCACAGAGTGCATGCTTAATGATGATGGAGGTGGCTCGTTTTTCTTTCTTTTTTCCCTTTTGGCTAATTATGGTAACTCGACTTGGAGACGCCGTCGTACATCTTACATCGGCTTTTTCTCTGTTTGAGCAAGTTGCGTTTTAGTTTTAGTTATTATTATGTTCACTTTGTGTTTCCCACTTACTGTGTGAGCCAAAGTATAAAGGGCCGTGTAGAAAATACAAGCAAGAAAGTTGCCGCTTCTCTTTTGAAAGCTTTAAGTAATGGCCCTTCATCTTAAAATTAAGTGTGTGTTTGAGCACACTGCCAAAGAAAGAGTGGAGAAGCAGAGAGTAAAAAGTTATGGATGACATGCACACACATAAAGAAAACATGCATTTAAAATACGCGTGTGTTGCTGTATTTATGAGAAGCACAACAGGTTTATTAATATTGCATTTAATTACTCCTACTGCTCTTCTCTCCTCGTTTGAAGTGAGTGGATGGATGGACATGAGACTGATGATGACGACCATATTATGGAGATGGAGTAGGAAGAAAAGTGCTGGGCTGACAAATATGCTGCTGGTACATAACTCTCTGGCTTTTTGTAGCTGTAGGCGTAAAGTGGTGCACTTGTTAGTTATGCATGCATGGTTGGATGAGCTGGACAAAAACATAAAGAGCAGGAGAGTAAAGCGGCAGGAAATATGTCGTTGAGGAAAAAAGAACAAAAAGTGTAGACGATTTTTAGTTGTTGTCGCGGATGATGATGAGTATTATCGTTATAAAAACGTCGCTATCGGTTGGAGGAGTGAAGAGTCAAGGGTTGAAATTTTTCTAGCTATATATTGACATCAAATGTTACCATTGCCGGTTTGCCAGAACTGTTCATTTAGAAGAGCGACAGAGATCACATGTCAAGTGGACAATGAAAGTTTTGTTGTTGATGAGGCAGCAAAATCCTCGTAATCGACATTATCCATCTTTCAAATAAGGCATGAATGCGCGGTAATAATGTAATGCATTCATTAAGTGTCAAATATTGTTCATGTGTCCTTTCGTTCGTTGACATTTGACGGGGAGTGCGCACATACCTAATAATATACATGTATAAACAGTACTTTGAAAAATTCACTCACAACAACACACACGCAGAGATCAAGATGGTCCATTGACCGTGTAATTAGGATGTGATCAATTATTATTATCCAGCCAAAGTGAGAGAGCCTCAAACAGCGTCGACCATCAACCTCACTCATTGTCAGGGTTTCTATTGTCCAGCCGAGAAGAAAATAGCATCATGTGAACTTGAAAAATCTTCCCTTGTGGTGATGAATGGAAATGTGAGAATATATGGATGGAAAGATTCGACATTATCATCATTGGCAACGCAGCGCCAGGCCAAATAAAAAACTATAGCCTGCGTGTGTGCAGCATGCCTTTTCTGCATCGGATACAGTCAATATAATATCCTATTCTGTATTCCGGCCTCTTATCTCCAATTTTCCATTATTACCCATCAATCATGATGGCAGACAGAAAACTACGGAAAGAATAGGACAGCACATACAACATCATCAACAGCATCATACAAACATTACATCATAATCATTTGCATAATAGTACGCTGCACACATCACCAAATTCCCTGGTTCACCTCCTTCCTTCTCCCTAGACAAATAATGTACAAAATTTTAAAAGGATCATCATTGTATCATCCCCCGGTCGCAGTGGTGCTGCTGATGACGGCGTTGATAATGTCGTTGTATGAATTCTTCACGTGACCAAGTAGATGGGACCATCCACGTAAAATTGGGGGAAATCGAAAGAGCAATCCTTTACAAGACTTATTTTATTGCACAATTTCAAATAAAGACATAAGGTTAAAAGCAAATCCCAGCGGCAAAAGAGGGTGCATAATTCAGGAATGCTCCCCTTCTTTGCCTCCGTTATCCCAGAGCGTTGAGCAAATTTGTAACGTGTAAAAGTGTACATAATACACTTTAAACGCAATATAATTGTTCGGGATTTATATGGATTTATTATAATGACGGGGGATCAGGATGATGAAGTGATGGCGCTGCAAGATAGAAGAGGAAAAGTTGCACAAAACTATATACAAAGGCAATCATAATAACAGGAAAATAAATGTTTTCTTGAGTGTAAGCTCGTCTTTCTTCATTTTACATTTTATCCCCACTTTCGACTAGAGTCTCAGTTTTCGCCTAGTTCAAGCACATCATCTCCAGTGCCACTACTAAAACTACCAGCACCAGAAGAGAAGAACATTATCATTATAGGATTTCATATTTTGTTTGCTGATGGTATTATTGTTATTATCATTATTACTGTTAGCCCAGCAAACAGCTCATATTTTGTGGGGAAAGGAATTAGACACTATGATTATTACTGTTATTATGATTATCACGACATGAGCACGCAGCAAAGAATATTATTATTATTGCTCCTTTTATTTATACACAAGGCGAGTGTAGAGCCTCTATCATCGTGTTGATCCATAAAAGAAATGATTTTCGTTGGAGAGCAAAGAAGGATTTAAGGCGGAATACATAAAGACAACCAAGCTGGTATATAAACCAGCGACAAATAACATAAAACCAGAAGAAGGACGACGCGCGTGTACGCGTTTATTACAATTTTGTGTGCCTTGTTGGCTCTGCTTCTCCATCAAGAGAAATATATAAAGTTGAAATATTACGCGTTAGATTTGGCTGCTGCGATGCCCTTCCTTCCTCATCCCAGTGCAGAGTGTAAAGTAGTTACGATTGCTAGAGTAGTCGTGGGAGAAGCTATAAAGCTTTTTAGAGAGAGAAAGAATGAGTGAGTGAGCCAGCGGAGCAGCAGAGATCTCAACATAAATGATGATGATGAGAACGAGAGTAATTTTCAAGTATTTTGTGCTGAGCTTGTAGAAATGTCTCTCTCTTTCCTTCCCATTCTGTCTGTTCTGTTGTTAATTACCTTTTGTTTGTGTATGCTCTCATTTATTTCATTCTCTCTCATTTTTTCTTTCCTTGTGTTTCTACCACCACCACCACACGGATGCTGATGATACCATTGCCTCAACAACATCTCCCAGCACACTCTTTTCTCTCTCAGATCTTCTCCTCCTCCTTCTCTCCTTTTTCTAATCCAATTCATTCATGGCATGCACTATGGTCTCTTGCTGAAAACATTCTCTATATATTCCCGTTTTTCTTCTTCCTCTCTTTTCTGCCTGCTCCTCCGGTTTTTTGTGCTTATTATTGTTTTTGTGGCAATTTCACGGTTGCTTGACTCCAACTTGTGTATAATCATCATCAGGAGAATCAGCCGAGAACTACAAGTAGCAAGTAGTCTACACATGTAACAAACGGCTTTTCACATTCTTCTCATCCATCTCCCTCTACTCATATTGCCGCCACCGTCACCACCACCGCCACACCACACTGTACATCTCTCTTTCTCTCCGTTGGAATAATGTTGACTTTACACTATTGCTGGGAAATAAGAGAAAAAGAGCAGAAACGAATGGAATTCTTGAGAGAGTGCCAAAGCCAAAGCGTTTCTAACCAAAGTCATATTATCCGTCTAATACCTTCAACTACAACCAAAGCACAAAGCTATTTATTGTGAATCTGAACAAAGAATGGTAGAAGATGCGAAACGGGATCAGAAGTACAAGTAAACTCGATCCTTCCTGTCTCTCCTTTCCGATTCCAATGCATGCATGCATGTCGTCTTGTCACCACACACACGACGACACGCACAATGGCAAAAATTGGTACAATACACAGGAGAGCGATGTGTAAAACTCTTTCAGAGGGAGTCGAGAGGGAGGAAAAGGGAAAAACTGTGCTTCTGATATTTTGAGTGTGATGCTTGTTTGAGCTAATACGCTTTCGTTCTGCTTGCTTTAATGCTCTGACTTGGGAGGAAAAAGTGAAAATAAATGACACAGACAAGAGCAGACACAAAGCTAAATAAAAAGAAATATTTTTTATTCTTTTTTTCCTGCATTTCTTTTTACCCTCACCCTTTGGTTAAAATCCTTTTACTGTCTTTGCACGCTTGTCTTGTGTGTGTGCATGTTTTCTGGCTTGTTCACTCAATGTTATTTCTCTCTCTTGTTCCTGTCAACAGAAATGAAATGAGATGAGCAGATCGGATTGGGAGAAAAACGGTTTGTCTGTTAAAGATGGCTTGCCGTTAATTATCACAAAATTAGTGACTATGCATGCTTGTATACGCTCCATACATGATCCTCATGCTGATGATGATCGTCATCATCATCATTTCTCTGCTTTCTTGTCGTCGTGTCGTTGTCGTACGTTGGTTTCCCCTTTCTTAAAATCATTCTCTGACTGCATCAACATGCGTTGCCACACACTTCTTACCATATCGTCACATTATTACCGTCTTTTCTCAAGCCCATTCTTTATTTTTATTCGCCTTCTTCCGCCGAGCTAAGGCAGAAACGGTCTTAATGCTTCTTTTTTGTGTTTATGTAATCAAGTCAGGTGTTCACTCTTCATTTCTCTGCTGGCGCAGTAAATAACGTGCTTTTTGGCAATAAAG
Source organism: Entomobrya proxima (assembly GCA_029691765.1). NCBI lineage: Eukaryota > Metazoa > Arthropoda > Collembola > Entomobryomorpha > Entomobryidae > Entomobrya > Entomobrya proxima. Next base: position 8,071,006 of record CM056168.1, read on the forward strand.
GTCTTTCGAGAGCAAAGCTCCTCTTACTTCTCAAGCTCTCCAGTTCCGGTCTAATCCCGCTTTTATTAGGAAACTCTTTAAAACGTGGCTTTTCTCTTGGAAGAAAAATACTGTCACAATAACTTATCTTGCAAAAAGCAGTGGGTATACATGTACTTTTGTGCTTTCTCATCATCAACGCCGCTGCCATCATCATCTTGATTTTGATCAAAACGCCGCGGTGGAAGAGGAGAGATGACTGATTTTCTGGTGGGTGGTGGCACTGATGAAGATGCTGGTGATTATTTATAATAGCGTGTGCATGCTTTCTTTTCTCCTGGCTTCCTTACTTTGTGTGCACTCATGTGTATAAATTTTGTTGCGGAACTTCATTCATATTCTGTGCCAGTAGTGCCGCTCCTCACTCACACACAGCAAAACGGAATAGAAAATCATACAGGGGCATAAAAAATAGCTCAGGAGTTGTAATATGAGCAGTACATATAGTTACAGAGCCCTACATAAAAATTCTCATTTTTCTACTTGTCCCAATGCTACTACTTTTACTATGTCCTTATTGCCGTCACATGACCAACAAGCGTGAGAAGATTTTGTCGCTACTTCTAAAACTACTCTTTTTGATGACTTCCTTCTTGATATTTTGTTACACAATTTATTATGCAACATCAGGTCATTGTTCTTCTTTTTCTCCACATTTTTATGCTTTGAACAAGCTCTAGAAATTGTAGGAAACATTTTAAAGTGAAGAATCAAAATATCTTAGCTCAACCATACAATTTCTGCCTTGGCGTTTTGGAGTCTACTACTGCTGTTGTACTAACATAAACTGTAATAGAGTTAGTGTTGATGTTTTGGAATAGTACTAGTATATAGGAGTAGCAGAGGCAACAAAAATGTTATTAGGAGAACTGATGATGGCAGTGTGATATGTTCGTGGCATGACATGCATTTCATCTTTGTCTTCTCCAGAAAGATACGACAAGGACTGACATCGAAGAGCTGGCAAACATAATATACGTAGAAGCAATAGCGTAAAACTCCAAGGGAGTCAGAAAAGGAGACATAATATCGAAAAAATTCCAAAATGCTCTTTGTGGGATGTTGATAAAGAAGTGGGTGGAACCCCGCTCGCAGAAAAAATAAGTTATCTCAATCTTGCTAGTAGTATGTCATAGTGAACCAAGGCTTAAAAGTAACACCAAGTACAAAAGGCTGAAAGCTTTTCGTGTTGTTTGAGGTGGTATGGAAAAAGCAAACAGAAAGTTGTTCTTTTTTGTTTTCGCTGCTGCCTTTTTAGATGGTGACATTTTAGAAAATGAACATATAAACCCTAACACCTACTACCTGTGTGTATTTTTATACTGGAGTTTCAGACATGGCCGGAAAAAAGTTGGTTGAGCAACAACAGGAAAAAGAGAAGAAAAGAAGCTTAAGCCGACATAGTGACTGTGGATGGTGATGGCTTGTGACGATGACTCTTTTCTCCTTTTCCGTTGTCTCTTGTTCATCTCTTATTTATTTACTTCCCGTTCCATCAAAATATTTTTGTCTGGCAGAAACGGAATGCGTATAATGATAATAGGTACATATGTGTTTGGAATGTAAGCAATATGCTTCTCTGCTGGCATTTCGCATTGCTATTATTGTTCCACAGAGTGGAAACTTGCTGAGCTGAGAGTGAGCACAGATGACACAAGCTGATAATTTTTTTTCAAGTGAAACTCCTCCAAAAAAGAGACAACTCATCATTCAAGAGGGCCATCGTCGTCTATATATTTTTTCTGTAAACAAAAGAAAAAAACTTGGGGGAAAGAAGTAACAAATTCTGATTTTCTGGTAGACAAGAAAACAAAACGAGGAAATTACTTTCTCTGCCTAACAGAGAGTAGATGGTCCTCGACCTTCTTCGTAAACAGAGCAGCAAAGTAATATGGCATTGTGGGCAGGTACGTCTTTGATGACAATAATATTGCATTATGCAGAAACAGGGACGGAATACAGGAAGGATGGAAAGTTTGTCGTCACTGCCATATCATTATTCAGCATTTTTATTCAGTAGGTGTGTACCATATAACATAATCACAGCAGAATACATAGTAGTAGTAAAGCGAGTGAAAGTTCAAGGCAGCCACGAAACAACAAAATGGTAATCTCATCAAAACAATCAGGACCACATACTGTTCTGATTTTTAGCTGTAGATAAAATACCATTTTAAATAAGACAGGGTTGGGATGCACTTTTTAGCAAGGGTTTCAATATGGGCTCATAGTATCATGTAAATGCACCTGAGCAGAAACTGGAGTATAGGAAGATTGCTATCTTGTTAAAGATAAAAGTAAACAGGGTACTCGTGTACTTGTACTTCACAGATTTCCTTTCACCAGGCTGGAAAATGCGACTCATCAAGAGAATCGTCATGATCATCATAGTGTACTTCCATACTACAAACTATGAGATTCACCATGCTATTCACATATAAGCATTATATCTATTCTTGTGTCTACACACTTTATATTGTAAAGTACCTACACCTACTATTATTTGAATAGGAACTCTCATCAAGTTAGATAATGACTCCAATCTTTTTCCTTCTCCTCTCCAAAAAAGAGCACAAAAGCATAATGCCACTATTATGAAGGATTGGAGACACACAAAAAACCTGCGAAAGAATGAACCATCCACCAGAAAAAAAGGGCACGCATTACACCGGAACGTGCACAGAATTTCTATCCGCCTCCATTCTGATGCTTTCATGATGGGGATGATGCTACACTACTTACCAGACTACACACCGCATACCAACACCGTGCTTTTCTCTCGTTCTTCTACACTCATATCTCATCATCATCATCAGCTCTCATATCCCAACTAATAGTTCATTTTTTCCTGGTTCCGCTTTCCTTTGTTTGACGCTGATAATAACGCTATCCTTCTTCCTCCTCCAACAACCATACATTTAATACTCCGGTAATTTAGCAGTGCGTATCGTTATAAACGCTCCCATTTCCTGCTGCTTCTCTTGTTGGCTTCTCAAAGAAGAAAAGTTTACGTGTGCTCTCCTTTCTCTCTGTCTCCTCATTCATTTAGTGCTAAAAGCTCTATAAGGGCACTTTCCCCCAGACTTCTGTTTTATATACACAAGTGAGAGAGATAAAAAGGGATGATGAAGTTGTTCATGATGTTCACGTTGATGATCATGTTCTTCCTTTACTTCTTTCTCTCACTTTTTCCAGGCAGTCTTTTTTCTCTGCCACTGCTGCTTGTACAACCATAGTTATTATTATCATTACAATATTCGCTTTCCTTCATCCTTCTACTACTTTGGTCTTGCCTTCTCTTTTTTCTTGGTTGACTGGCTGAAAAAAGTGTATCATTTTGCTCACTATTATTATACGTATGTGTCCCGTGGGGAAAGCAGAGAAAATAGGATACAGATCTACACAAGGGCTATTATATAAGACGGCGATAGTCACACACCACCACTTATTCGGGCTGCCGTCTTCTACTTACCATTATTATTACAATTCTTCTTTTGCATTGAGCAGTTTTCATTTGATGTTGAAATCAGATTAGCCGCTGGGCTTGCTAGTCGTATAAAAACTAACTGCTGCCACTACATTTACTTTTAGTTGTATAGCAGTGGAACGATCTACGATGATCACATTGCTGATAATAACACAAGTAATATGGCATCTATTATTTTGTGTAAAGTTTAGCCGAGTGGAGAAGTTCAGAGAGTATGTATGTTGCCTGTCTTGTTATATACAGGGATAATATTCCCTCTACTCCACTTCTCCACTCTGTTTTATTTTTTCCTTCCTCCACCTCCTCAACCCTCCTTTTATGTCTCTCCCTCCAATTTGTCGTTGTCCAAATTATGTTGTCTGCTGTTGAGAGAAAGAGAGAACGAGAAGCCGACAAGCTTTACAGTTAAACCTAAAGAGACCTATTCTCATGTGAAATGTTGGCGTTGCCGTCTTCAAAAAAGAAAAACTTTCTCCCGTTTTTCTACAGAGTTACGATGGACATTATTGTTATGATGTTGGTGCATGCATCTAGCAGCATATAAAGTCTCTCTGTGTGTGGTTTATGTTGTGAGGTTGATGATGGCCATCGTGTTCTTGTCTTGTTTGTCTTAAATACATACAAAAAGTAAGATAAATAGTTGGATATATGAATATGTAATGTACGCAATGCTTAATAATAGACTTGCATTGTCTTTCATAACTGATATGCCTCTTGTAGTTTCTTTGACTTTATAACAATTTCTGCAGTCCCTGGTGAAGTAAAAATGGTGATAAAAAGTGCACTTTTCGAGTCAAAGAAGAAAGCGCCTCCCTTCTCTGAGCGTATCATATTATCACGCAAACACAGCGGCAATAAATAAAAATATTGAGTTACACGAGACACACTGGCATGTCTGCTTACATCATAATTTAGCATCCGAAATGTTCAGACCTTTTACGTATTATGTTCTCCCCAGAGCATGTTCCTTCTTGTATCTATTTACAGAGTATTAAGTATGAACCAATTTTTGTGCTGGGCTGGGTTGATATTACTCAGCTCACAGTAGTATCGTGTTTGGTTCAAGACTTTCAGTAAAGATGAAAGTAAAAGGCATAGGAAAAACTGACTGAACAAAAAAGAGATTTGTTCTCGTAAATCTTTGTCTTGTTTAGTAGAAAAGAGAGCAGCCAAGGAGCATTGCAGAAAGTGCAAAGAGTAAAAATGAGACGCGTGTGTTTCTTTTTATAATAAAATGCCAACAATAATATAGTAAAGTATTGCACAATTGTACTATAACTAACATAAGTCAAACTTTAAGACAAATTTTTCAGGCAGATGGAGATAAAAGGAAATAAAAATAAATGCCCATTTTGTATGGTGTTTGTAAGAAGACAACTATTTATTTCTTGAAAAAGCTCAATTTTGATTTCCGGAGAAAAGTGTACGTGAAATGGCAAAAGCTATAAAACATGATTTTCATAGAGAAAAAACTGTACCCCCGATATTGAGATCATACAAAAGGCAATTTAAATGGGAGAAACTAGTAGAAAGCTATAGAAAGTTAAGAATGAAATATGTTGGTCTAATGTCTTTTATTGGTTTGAATGCTGACGCTAAGACTAACAAAACGAATGTCCTTATAAACGCATATGTGATCGTGCGTGGAACTTTCTGGGGGAAAGCTGAAAAGAGAAAAGCAACAGAGAATTTTTCTGCGTTGCTTTCACAATTTTTTCCAGAATTTAACTCAAGTTTGATATTTTTTCCTTTCAAACTTGCTTGTCTACTAGTTTTGGTCGCTTCCTGTCTCATCATCAGTAACAAAAACGACATCATCATGATCAGCAGCATTTTATTATTGAGAATGGCATGACAGGCAACTGACAAAAAAGAACTCCACCAACTATCTGACTGTGAGTAGTTTTCTCCTTGTTATCTTGCTCTTAACTTTGATAGGACAGCTGTGTTCAGCAAAGCTTGTTCAAGAAAAAACCTTTGTACAAGAGCAGCTTTCAAAATTGATCATCATCACAAAATCACAATCAGCCAGCAGCAGCAGGAGCACTATATAAAAATATAGGAAAAGGCAACCCTATGTGTATTGAGATGGAGTGCAAACTCTGTGTTTAGTCTTCAAACAGCCAACAAGTAACAACTGATTTGTCAAAGGAAGACTATAATGTTTTTAAAGAAAGTCCGCAGTTGCTTTGTTGGCTCGTAGAGTTTGTCCTTATTAGTCTTTCCTCGAAAACAGTCATTTTGTTAATGGTGTTATATACATATATGCTTGGTGTACAAATTCTTTATCAGACATGTAATTTCCAATTTGGATTTGGAAAGCGTGCATCGGCAACAGAAGAAAGAAGAAGAAAAATACGACGAATCATCATAGTTTCATTTCATTATTTTCTCTGACTTTTTTCTCTTTCTTCGTATCTCTTCCATCTTGATCTTCTTGTAACTTTTTTTTTCTTATCCAGATCAGCATTTGCCAGTAAAAGAGCTCATCATTTACAAAATGAGCAAATAGAATATATATCCAAGACTGAGAAAAGAGAGCACGGTCCCCTCCTTACTTTTCTTTCTCTTTGTGTAATTTGAAGTGAAAGGGACAAGGCTTTGCTCTGCTGCTCTAGGCATTAGGCACAATGCCAGGATTGTAGGGTCGGCGGTCAGACCAAGAGACCATAATCATCAAGCAAATGCTCCACACAACGCTATATGAGAAGCTGGGAGTGTATCCGTAACAAACGGAAGGAAGGAAGTGGGTAGAAAAGAAAGCAAAAAAATGAATGAGAAAAGATTTTCTGGGCAATTCTGGATATAAAAAGATTACATGTTGAATCTCTACAATATGTTGCCTTTCGTAATCCACATTATTACAAGTGCGTAAAGGAGAAAAGTCACTCTAAGAGGATGTTACAAGTGACCACCAACGGCAAGATGATTGGGAACATAAGTCTCCATCAAAACGCAATGCAGCTTTATTCCTGCATTTCATTGAATGCTTTATACATTAAAAACCAAAGATAGCTACTGTACCAGTTTTGTCCAAAGGCGAATCATCTTGAACAAAATGTAAGAAATAAGGTAGCAGGATTTTTTCACATTGTAAAAATGCACATAATAATGTCAGGCTAAAAAAAACGAAGAAAAAAGGGAAGCTCAGGCACATGAAATCTAATCTAGTGTGTCATTTCATTCCTTTTTTACTCCAAACATTTCCTGTGGCTTCATTGGATTTATTTAGAGCAATATACGCTTCTTCTTTTATAGGCCATCCCATAATATGCAACGAAGCGCGTTTGTATTGCAGTCAAAAGCCCGAATAAAATGGAACATCCAAAAGAACACATGTAAGCTGTCATTTGATTACAAACCGTAATAGAAACATATTATATGGCATGTGGCATGATGGGAGAAAAAATGAGGATGGCAAAAAAGGGAAGCGCACATAACCTAATCATGTCATCCAATATATATGAAATGGCATAATGTGGAGCAAGGCAAAAACGCGCTATCCTGCACTACCATGTATGACGTTGTTTTTGACGATGATAATATTATGGTGCTTTTTATTATTACGTTATGTTCCCTGATAAAAAGATTCCAATAGAATCTCTTTCTTCCACTCTGACACAAGTTGAACAGAGAGGTTCCGAAATTCCATCATGAGCAAAAACAAGTTATGAAAGGAAAAGTGAGAGTGGGCGAAAAAGGGAATAAAAAAGCGGAAGGATGATGATGACGACACGGTTCATGGGTCTATCGGATTTTTCGTTTGAAAAAAAGTACACACATCGTAATAACAATCTAAAGGATTGTTATGTCTTATTCCGTGTGTACATGTACCCAACTTTGTTATTTGCTTTCGCTTTATTTCTCTGACTGAGCTAGTGCTACTTGCACACTTTCCTGATGACACTTGTTCCTGGAAAAATAATAGCAACAAAACATCAGACAAACTAAAAACAGTGTACTGAGTAAGCTGTGAGTTGAGTCGAGTGAATGAAAAGAGGAGAAAAGATGAAGGGATTTTTTCCTGGAAGGGATGAATGTTTGAATACCGCTGTTGTGATATGTGAGCAAGTGAAGTGGAGTGAAATGCTTGTCTGGTGCTCAAATACTTTCACTTTCACTTGCTACAAAGGTAACCAAAAGCAGCTTGCTCTTCCTTTTTATTCCTTTCGTCTTCCTTCGAGAAATTCCTGTGAACTACTTATTTTTTATTTAAGTATAGGAAGGGAAATAGAGAAAAAACGGAATAGGAAATGGGGTGCGTTGTCAGTTATCATTAGTGGGCTTTTTTATATGTGTGAAAGGTGTATTTTGTATTCGTAGTATGCAAAGTACCCTTCATAAAAATGTATGTGCTTACTTCTCATGATACCCTTACGCACGAAAACTTTCTCCAGAAATGAAAGTAGACACACGCCGGAAACATACCATTATAATAATAACATTGTACATGTATCGATTTTTTCATTAATTTTAATGTATCATCAAAGTCAAGCCAAAAATGTTGAAATGCCTGAGCGTGCGAATGAAGATCCATCGGAAAAGAGGAATTCGCATTGAAAATACAGGAGAAAAGGTTCGTAGCTTGTGCTGATCAGTAAATACAATTTTACAAGTTAGTTTTATTGCCAAACTGGCAATGATGGTAAGGGTGGACTCTTATCAAATGGTATGGGCCGTAGTAAACTGTCCCTTTACACTTTTCATTTTATTCGCATAAAATACTAAAGTGGGCACTAAGCGTAAAAAGAAATAAGATACAAAATTGAAAAAAGAAACTAAATAGATATGTGCACTGGCGAGTGTAGTTCTAGGAAAGATTGAAGAGCATCGTCATCAACATGAAGGGTCGTTCTGGCGAGAGAACATTCCGGCAAAAAATAAACGGGAAATATAATGCTGTGCAGGCATACAAATTGATCTTAACAAGCATAGCCAGAAAAGAAGAGAACAGATAGAAGAAAAAATCCTGTACCATTTCTTTATCTAATGACTTCTGAGGATGCAATATATCGGTATAAGTGAATTGGGCATGATGAACGATGATGATGATGACAATCGAGTGTAATGAAATGAATCAAAGGGAAAAAAGTCGACGAAGAAGACCATCTCTCTTCACACAGTCACTGTAAATGTGCGACTTGTGTGAGCAGGCAGGCCAGAGAAAAGGATGGATATGTTTTGGGGATGACGAGGCGGTGGTGGTGGATGGAAGTGGCATTAAGAGAAAAAAGACGCAGAGAAGCTTTTTTCTTGCTTGATTTGCCTTTTACTTTCGCCGTGCCTCTCTGTTCTTCCTCTTGCCGCGTACGTCTTTTTCTTGCACACGATCTTTCTCTCTCGAGTGTGGTCTTTTCCTTCACATCCTCCTCAGATTTTCTCTTTTTCATGCCATTTCCTGATTTTTCTGTTCATTCGTGTACAAAACCAATAAAGGAAAAGATTTTTCCCTTTCCGTTTTTTCCTCTTCTCATTTTGTAGGGTTGATGCTGATGCGGGCTTGAAGCTCATAGACATATTATCGAATGGATTTTCTTACTGCTTTCTTTTTCCTCTGGAAATAAAGCTCGTCTTCTTTGCCTAATGCTGAGAGTTGCTCAGGATCCCAATCTTTTTATTTCTCAGAAAGGAAAAAAGACAGCCGATGAGGAGGAAATTTAAGTAGGTGTATGGATAACTTTGCAGGGCGTAAAGTAACCTGATTGCTGTTAATGCTGTTTTCTGTGTGCATCTACATTCAGCCGACATCCATGAATCCATATGTCAACATGCTGGCGCTGGTTGAATGATGCTCCTGCTCTGAAGACGATGATTACCACGGGCTTTTTGTGGTGTAGTTGCATGTTGAAAAGGAGAATGAAAGACGGAGAAAATATGTACGTCTGTTTGTATGTGTGGATATGGATTGTGGACGTGATGATGTCGGTTGTTTGCGCTTTTCCACACATGATGTGATGTGAGACGAACCGTAAAGTTGTAAATACTCTGGTTCTGGTTAACTCGCCTTTTCCCGGCCTCTAAAATTCCTTCTCCCTGCACTTTGGTGGCAAATGGTAATTCGTGGCAGTGCATTTTTACTTTTGCTGTTTTCCTATTACCACTTAAAAGTAATGCCGGGAGAGTGAGGGAGTTTGGAGCACTAAAAGGGATATCTCTTTTTATTGCGGGCGCCATTCCTGAGATATGTCGTTTCAACAAGGCTTCAATAATCCTTGCACTTTTCAAAGGGATTTCACCACATCTAGCATTTCATTTCCTTCTTATTTCTGTCATGTTGATGACGATCATGATAGCATGCAAGTCGTTTTTGTTGCAAGAAGGCACATAAAAATGCAATGAATGAAATGAATGGAACATGAAAAATAAAGTTTTTTTGTGCAAAAAGTACAAGTAGTATTTTATATTTTCAACTTGAAATGTCGAAACTGAGCAATCGGCAAGACGTGTGTGTGCAACAACGCACTGTTGTAACAGACAAGCTCATAAAATCCGCGTTTCTTGGTTTGTGTCGACAAGCTACATTTTCCAGAAGTTGTTTTTTCTCTTTTTTCCGTATTGCCATATACTTTTATTTCAACTGCTGACGATACTGCCACTCACCAGTGAAGATGATAATGATGGTGGCATGATATGCATGACACTCTACGAAAATCCCTCTTTTAGTCATTTTGATGAGTTGGAACATATGCTCAGAAATTCATTGGGGATACGAAAAACATGCTATTTGGAACTGCTAGCATATTTTCTAAATACTAATCGGAACATGTTGAATCATCATACAGTCGAAAACGCGATCATTCATCATCTTCATATTATTATGCACATTTCTAAAAGTGGTTTAAAGAAAATATATGTACTGTGACTGTTGAAAATGCTGAAAAATCGACTAGGAAGACGTAACTTTAGGAAAATGAGAAATTTTTGTTAAGTGGCATGAAATGGCAAATGAGAATTATCATCAGACATGTTTTTCTTTTCTCTATACATCTGCGACCTCCTACCGTTCAAAAACATTCGTACAATTTAAACAAGTAGATATACACAGGAAATCCGAATACGCTTGACATCTCCATTTTGTAAAAACTTAATCTTATGCAAATACAAATGAGTGTGTGCACAAACTGTCTGCGTTTGCCCCGTAGCACTACTCAAGAAGGCTTCTTGAGAAATTGTCACTTGAGCAAAAAGACGACAAAATGAAATGGAATGAAGGCTGCGTGAGAGTTATTAAAGTTGATGGAATAAGAAAATGATGTGTGCTGTTGTTGTTATTGTTGTGAATCCTGAATTTTGCTTTGGTCCCATCTCATACAAATTTGCCATCATCTACATGATGAATTTTCCTTGTTTCCTTCAAGAATGCTTCACGAGAAAAATGGCAATGTAGAGAATTTGAATGTACAAACAACAAATCTGCTATGTACTACATTTTCTAAGGACGCACACATTTTTTGCGTTCTGCTGTTCAAGATGGGATTAAAAAAGATGAGTTCATAAATTGACTTAAATTGAAGTGCTTTGGTAATAAGACGCACATGTTGACATGTCATAAATTTCCAAAAGGATTGCCGTAAAGACTAAAGTAAACCAACAGAAAGTCGGACATAAAATAACATTTCTGTGTTACTTATGTCTTGTGCCGGAACAAAATCAAGCTGTCTAGTACACCAAAATGTCAAAATAGACTAACAAACAATGATGGAAACAACTTTCGGCTATTTGAGCACAGAAAGCCAATTTCACCAACAATAGTTTAATGTCCTTAAATGAACTTCAGACCCACAGAAAAACGCCTCTTACAAACAAGCAGATTTGCTACTGTATCTTTTGAATTTGGTAGAATGCAATATTGACTTGAATCCGCTTCCAGGGATGATACCAAAATGCTACCAGACTGGCTAGATGTGTTACTACACTTTTTTGCTGACCTGCTTTGGTTTTTTTTCGCGTTTTCGTTTTTTTCTCTGTAAGTTGTATTTATTTGCTCCTTCTTGTTCCGCGGAGTGAAATGTTTATCCAAATGATAAATTGTGAGGGCATGCCCTGCGTTGTATACATATTAAGTAGGAATCTGCTGCGTGATGTAGTTGATGACGGCGTGTTTTTCGGTTTTGCTGTTGGTTTTTTCGGTTCCTATCTCTCCCTTTCGTCCTCTGTTTTTATTTCACTTTTTTCCAACATCTTGGGAAAGAGAAAATAAATTCTGATCAGACTTGCTGTCTATAATGTAGTTAGGCATATATGTACATTATATATACTTTTGGATATTATCGCGGAAACGATGTGGTATTTATTTTTACGATTTTTGGTTCGTGACTTTTGTAGGACCACCTGGACCCCCAGGCAAGAGAGGTCGACGGTAATTTTCTATTTTTATATAGCTTATAGATTTTTCAGATTTTATAAGAAGTTTACTTTATTCTAACCACAACTACATTTTATTTTTACAGTGGAAAGAAAGGTGATACAGGAGATGGTGGACCACCAGGACCGATGGGACCGCCGGGTAGAAACGGTTTTCCGGTATGATGAACGCAAAAATTCTATATAACTAGTTTTATTTGAAACACACCGCAATAACCCACATACCAGAGAGTACTTAGTACTTACCCATTTTTTAAACCCACACATACTAGACTCACAAAAATGTTGTGCAACGACATACTTATTATTATCATCATTAAGTAATATTCTCACGTAACAAAGCAATAATGTGGAGCTTTTTTGCAATTAACGATGTTTTTAAATAACACATTTTTAAAACGGTTTTGTTTTTGTTTGTTTTCCCTTTTGACTGACTGTATTTTTTGTTGTTTTCATATAATTTTCTCTAACTCTCTGTCTCACACAACATTGCGGATCTGATTAATTTGGTATGTGAAAACAAACAGGGTCCAATAGGACTTGACGGACCCAAGGGAGAACCTGTGAGTTCTTTAACGTTTTATTTATTTTTTATTTTTGTTTTGTTTTCCCCTAAAAATGCATGCAAATTTTGTTTATTGTAGTGCAAAAGCTTTACCTATTTTTATGTAGTGTGCCCTATTATTTGCAAAAAACAAAAAAAAAGTTCAAAGAACTAATACGCAGTTGCACATGCTTCTAACGTACACAAGAGACATCAAAAGTAATGGGGACTCCAAAGTCAAAGAAAAGCTTAGAGCCTTTGTGCCAAAGTACAAGCAGAATAAAAGTGCTCCAAAGCGGCATGGATTAAACAGAGACATTAATACTCGTAGCCCACTACACGGTGCTTTTCACTTTCATCACTCAAAACTAAACATGCAACGGAGCATAGGAAGTATTAAAGCTTTTTCCAAGTCATCATCACTAATTCCCCCGCTATTCAGGTGCACTACTAAAAGTACTGATCTTTAGAGAATACGATGATGCTCATGTAATTTTGCGTGTGTACAACACAAAGAGCACAAAGGCTTCGTTTGATGTACTATAATATTCTAGTAGTAATAATAGTAGAGTAGTAGTGTAACCTGAAAGAGAAAGAATGCAAAGGAAAGTACTAAAATGATGCTCATTTTTGCACACAGGGACTACCTGGTGAAAGAGGACCCAAAGGAGAATCTGGAAGCCCTGGTTATAACATTACAACGGCTGCCAAAGTAAGTCATGCATCATTACAATTCAACTCACATTCAAGAGCACGTCATATACGAGTTTCATGATGATGATGATCATAGGTCATGGTAGAATAAACACACCGCACTCCACACAGCAGTGGCAGAGGTTTTTTTATGCTAAAATTATTAATAAAAAGGAAAAAAACTAAGGGAAAAGTTATTTAATAAATGATCAAAAGCAATTCAAAAGTTTTATTGAAATGAGGCAAGAAGGAGTAGAGAGTTTAGTTGAATCAAAAGTCTGAATGTCTGAATTATCTGACTTGTGTTGTGTCACTCGAGAGTTATCTATCATCTATAGAAAAGTTCTTTGGAAGTTTGAAAGACTCAAATCGTTAACCTTATATAGTAGAAAGGTTGTTGTACCTGTATTATTATTGTGTGTTGACCTAAATAATAAATTTGTCTGTATGTGTATTCTATTTATTATCCTCCTGTTACCCACAAAAAAGTTTGGAGTGAAACGTTCAGTCACTTCGGTTCAGGGAGGGACGATCGGTTATGCGGAAATCATTGCAATCAAGGTTCATAGTCAAAAACTACTACTTTCTCTTTCATTTCTCTTTTCAGAACTAGACACACTAGTAGTTTATAGCAGTCGCAGCAACGCAAAGCAAATAAAATGAGCATATAAGCGATATCATTTTGTTCTAATGAAATTAAGTTGTTTGTGTTTCTACTTTTCCTCCAATATCTTTTATATCATTTAATTTAGTATACCATGTAGTACTACAGTTACATGTCTACTCTCATTAGATTTTTGGTTTGGTGGTTTTAGCGGTTTTGCTTTCGTTTATATACAATGATTTATTGATTATGATGGGTTAAGCTACTTTATTGGTTTTGCAAAGTTAATTTATCCGTATTATGTCTTCATTTTGGGAATTCTCTGCTATTTTACTCTCCTTGGTTTATTTATTGTAGGAACTGGAATCTTCTGGTTTCAAAATCAACCAACATGTGATCACTCTCAGAGTATAAATTCAACCTTTTTTTCTTTTTTTTACATTTTAATTTTATTTTTATCTGTAGATTAACAATTTTATTTATGAAAAATTGCTTCTTGCTTTTGTAGCAATGCTCAGCTTGGTAAAGATAAAGATTGTAGAGATTAAAATGGCATTTTATCTCGTAAACAGGGTGAACCTGGTGAGCCAGGACCACCCGGTCCACGCGGTGTTCCAGGAGCTACAGGTCCTCCGGGTATGGATGGCAGACAGGGTCCGCACGGTGAAAAGGGCGACCGTGGCGAAAGAGGAGAGAAGGGTGAAGCTGGTCCTGTTGGACCACCTGGGCCCAAGGGAGAAACTGGTCCGAAAGTAAGCCAAAGATGTTTTCATTCATAAAAAGAAAATGGAAGGAAAATAGATTTTGTTTGAGGAATGAGTAGCTATTATATGGTACATTATGAGGATGCCCTACGGAGACTCTATAAAAGCTCCTTTCACTTTTTACTTTTGTTCCTTAATGGTCTATTTTTTGGTATTGTCTGTTTTTCTTGGTGGATGACCACTACTTTTTTCACATTTAACATTTTTATTTATTACTAACCACATTAAAACATAAAAGGGCCCTGCTGGGCCTAAAGGTGATCGGGGAGTTACGTCAATGATTGATGGAAAAGGTGTCCCTACTGGGATTATCGAGGGACCACCTGGACCTCCAGGACCGCAAGGTCTTCATTTTTTTGCCTTTTTTATTTTTCTCTGCATTGCATGCCAGAAATTTTACTTTTACGGTGATTGGTTTTTAATGTAAACTCACTCATATGCACTACTAACTATGATAACAACAGGGGTTGCAGGGCCAAAGGGAGACAGAGGTGAGCCGGGTCCGATTGGACCCAATGGAGAAAAAGGCCCACGTGGCAAAAGAGGGAAAAGGGTACTACTTGCTACCGACACTGTTTTAAAACTTTTCTTTTGCAATTTGCTTTGCTTTTGTGTTTCAGTTTTTGGAATTTTGTGTTGTGTTGCATGTTGCATGGATGTAGACAATAAAAGTTTCGACATGACAAGATTGTTGTGAATAGGATGAGGTAGATAAATGAATGACGACATGGGAAACAATGCATTGAGAAAATGAGTATTGCTTTCTAGGGTCGAAAGGGTTTGAATGGTGAAGCAGCTATGAAGGGTGCGCCTGGACCTCCAGGTCCTGTTGGACCCATTGGAGAGATGGGACCTCCTGGTCCATTCGGACCGAAAGGTGACATGGGTCCTCGAGGATTGCCCGGACTCAGTGGGAAAGATGGCCCTACAGGTCCTCAAGGTCCACCTGGAATGCCAGGAGGGCCAGGTCCTAAAGGAGAAAAGGGAGAATATGGCGACATTGGACCGCCTGGTTTGATGGGACCTCCAGGCCTTCCTGGTCCTCCCGGATATCCTGGGGTGAAGGGAGACAAGGGAGAACGCGGCGATGGAGTAAGTTCGTAAACTCTCATGTAGCTCTGCACAATTCACGGTATAAATGCATTTCCTGAGCACTACAAAGTTGTACTTTCTTTCAACAGCAAAAGTACAAAAAACTTCGCAGAAGGCAACATTTGGCTTTACAAGGTGACGGTGCATTTGGCGAGGGTTCAGAATTTCTTCAAGGTCCACCAGGACCCCCAGGTCCAGTTGGGCCAGCGGGCACGCCAGGAGTTCAAGGTCCTCCTGGAGTTAAAGGCGAAAAAGGTGCAGATGGTATAAAAGGAGAACCAGGTATGAAAGGAGACCGTGGTGAACAAGGAATAATGGGACTTCCGGGACCAATGGGCTTGAAAGGTGATCCTGGAAGATACGGAGATAATGGACCTATGGTAAGCTTACAGGATAATTAGTTGAAACGAAAATAAATTACATTTCAAATATCATTTTAACATTTTTGGGTTCTTTCGGGTACACTAACGGTTTATTTTGTTTCTTTTTCATCAGTTTTAACCACAGTCTCATGTTGACCCAATTTTCAGTTTTTATGAGTTAGTCCACATGTTTTGCCTCTCAAGTAATTAAATGTGTGGCTTTGCATGCATAATGTTTTGTGTATTGTCTTTGCCATTGCAAAAAGCATGCCACAGAGGAAACTGCTCGCTTAAATGACGTCTTAATTGTCTTGATCATCTTCACCTCAAAAACTTATTAGCATTCTTGTCATTTTCGCACAGGGACCTCCTGGTTTGGACGGCATGAAAGGAGCTCAAGGTGAACCTGGAAGGAAAGGAGAACGTGGAGAGCCTGGTCTTCCTGTAAGTTTTCTTGAGAGAATTTCTCATTCTGATTTTTTTTTACATTTTACTGCTTCCCATTTTCTCGCCTCATCTCCAGTACTGCTGGTGTTCTTTTGTACACCAATGCATAACAAAGGGAACGACAAGCAGCTTTAATTTCTGTTTTTTTTCGTGGCTTTTGGGAATCATTACATATGCTTCATCTTTAACTATGCAATAATATATTGTTTACAGTCCTATTATTACACTCACAACATGTAATTTTACCATTGTTTGTGCTTTTGTGTGTCTAAAGGGAACTGATGGAATTCCGGGAGAAATGGTGCGACTCAGATACTAAACACAAAACTATATCCTTCTTTCTCTTCTTCTCACTTTCTTTCCATTATGCAACTTATTTGGCTTTCTCTTTGTTTCTCTTTCTTCTCATCTTACTTTCTCTTTTTTCTCCATTTTCTTTGAAGTACACTTTCCCATTTACTTTACGATTCACATTATTCTGATGGAAGCTTATTTTCGGTTTGTTTTATTTTTTGTTTTTGAAACGTATTCTGTTCGGGTTTACTTTTTTTCCTCTTTCCTCCTATTATTCTCCTCGTTTCTTCCATTGTGGGTCACTACTACAACTACTAATTAACTGGCTACTAACCTGCTGTAAACCAAAACCGTGTTCTTACGAAAACAACTCAAACCTAACGAATAGGGCCCGAAGGGTGACAAAGGAGATAAAGGAGATACGGTACTAAACAAATACGCTTGCTTTCACCAATACGCCGACTGTGGCATATTAGTCAATAACATTTTTTGTGACATAAACCTCACCAAAACGACGACAATTGAAACAAGTCTAAAGCCATGGCTTTCGCTTCTTGTTTATTTAGGGTGCTCCCGGTAGACGAGGTCGAAAGGGTGACCCAGGTCATAAAGGCGAACAAGGAGTGCCCGGTTTGGATGCTCCCTGTCCTCTTGGACCGGACGGTCTTCCTTTGGCAGGTTGTGGTGGTGGGGGTGCAGCAGGCGGTGGGAACTGGGGTGGTGCTGCCGGTGGCTCCCGTCCACGTCCTCCAGCATATCATAACCCTATCAGTAGTAGTGCTCCAACCCCCGTATTAAATGGCAACAACAATAACAACAACGGCCATAACAATGATTATGAAGATTATGAGGATTGAGGACTGAAATCTTCTTGACACAGCATAAAACATCCCCTTCGCGTATCCTTTCACACAAAATAGAAAGTATTACTAATGCCATGAAAAATATATCACAATGTTTTCCAGCAGCAGCAGCAAGTAGCTAACACAAAACAGCCATACGCCGCGCCATCTCATAGACTAAAATCAAACGAAAGTGAAAGTAATAATAACCCCTTCACCCTCTTCTACACAAATGCATTGCAACTAAATGTTCAAATATCAGTCATCTTCATTAAAGTATTGTTAATATTTAACTGATGTTGTTACATGAACGTACACACTGTAAGCTATTTTAAGCATGTACTCACATATTCAAATCATACAGAAATTTGCAGTTTTTCAGGAAAGCTTTACCTTGTCTATATTACACATTTTTGCGCATCACACAATTTCAGCTAATAATTATTCTTAAGTTAGTACATAAGAAATATACTGTAGTCATATAATAAGAAAATTGCATAATTGCATTTTGTAAAAACAATGCCATATAATCCAACAACCAGCCAGTGTGCTCTCTCCAGATCTAATATTAATTAACAATGTAGCATAAAAGAATACATTGAATTTAGAAATATTTTAGAGAATATTGTTTTAATCGTCAATAATAAAATAATCTTATCATTGTAAATACTCGTACTTATTATTGTTCGCTATGTATACTAAGAAGATACATAATATTACATGTATAGTTTCATTTAGAGAAAACAGGTATAACATTGCCCCATTGATATTGGTATTAAAACCTCCAAGAATATACCAAACTAAACACGTGTCTGCAAAGACAAAACATATTATTTGGTATGTCAATCTTAATGAAAGTAGTTTGTGAAATCTAGAGACTCTGGAAGGGAGAAAGGAAATAGTCGATAAGTAAAACAATCTCAGCTAAGCACAACCGTAGTGAAATTTGCATTTAGCGTGCAGAACATGAATGTATTCAAGTAAATGAAATATATCTACTTCATGCCACAACAATAGCCATAAAATATAGAATCTTGTATACTAACTTTGTTGTTGACTAATTATTCATTTTAACTTAAAACTATTACCGGTAACCGTTGCAAATTAATACCTATATATTCAGCAAAAACATGTAATAGTGCTAATAGATTATTGTAGAGTTCATAACAGTTTGGTTTTTGCATGACGAGGGATGAATATAGATCAAGTTCACACGCCCATTCAAATGTAATTACATTGATTTATTAGAAGAGTAGGACAAGTTTATTACTATAATTAGTTACAGTAAGTCTAAACATTAATATTGTAAATTATACCTATTGCAACATGGAGGAATATATGATATCAAATTATCGTAATTTTATGTGTAAAATATTATTAATTTGTCATGTACTAAAATCTACATGTAAAGTTTATCAAATATCGATATTAATGAAAAATAAACTAAAAAATGAAAAAAAAATCCTCAAAATGCTCATCTATATTCAAACACCGACCAAGGCATTTAGAATAATATATTTATCACGGGAAGTACTTAATCATCTATCTTTTAAAATACCCTTACGTACTGTCGTCTGGAAGCTTGCGTCGTCGAGGGCCCCCACCAATTGGAACCAGAGGAGTTTCCCAACAAATCCCAGAAGGAACTTCCACCACGGTTATCATTTTCGTCATAGTCATTCTCGTATTTATGCTGATGATGACGTGGGCGATCTCCCCCACGATCACGATCACGCGGAGGATTTCGGTTAGGCGTTCCCCAATCAAAGTTCAGAGTTACATCATCACTACTTACTGCGGTGCTAGCTGGGGTAGTGATGTTCGAAAATCCAAATAGCAAGCTCTTTGGAGTGGTGGCGTTTGGTTCATGAAATGGGTAGAGGTCCAAACAAAGCTATCATTTTAAGCAAAGCATTCATTCAATATGATTCATATAAAACTTCATGATGGGTAAATAGACCATAGGAATCGCCAGTGTAGTGAATTAGTTACTAGTACTCACATTGTTCAGGTATAGTGTGGAAATTGTTTCAATCAATCTATGCGTCTTGCAGCTGGTAAGCAAACTTTTCAGTTTACCCTTGTCGCAATTTCTAACGTCCAATTGACTTAGCTTTATGCTACTCTCAAAGGTTTTGGTTTCCGCCCAAGCCAGTCGAAAGTTTTCAAGTACGTAGCGCATGATTTCTTGCTTGTATTTTGAGGAAAAGTACTTTGGTGTCATTTTCGTGACAAGGCTTTTGATCGCACCTTGATTCTGGAGAACACTGACTCCAGCCCATAAATCCGATTCTTCCAAGGTTCCGCTCAGATAATACTCACAGGATGTATAGCAGAGGTACTGCAAATGTGTGGAAAATTCAGTGTCTACTGGCAAACCTACGTCGTCCACCAAATCCTCTGCGCACTGATTAACACGATCAGTGTTTCCGAAACGGTGGGGGAGGAAAATAAACGGAAATGGTATAGGAACGTGTGAGCAACAATCGCCATTGCGGTGGTACATTTCTTTTTTCCTATCGCAAACAGCACAGAGTATCTCAGCCAAGTCTGAAGTGGTCCATGTTGATCGCGAATTGCTGAATGCGCTTACCGAGGGACGACTTCTGGAGGCGTATTCTTCGCTGCTATCGATAGTCCCATTATTTCTTCCCTCACAAATTTCTTGCTCCGTGTCATAAAATACGTTACGAAGAAAGTGAACCTTTGGGTAGGGTGTGCGTTTTAAGCACTCCACGTCCAGCTCAAATTTCATGCTGCCCTTTTCCAGTTCTATCATTTTGTGAGAAATTTGCGCTTTCATCAAATCAGGATACTTGGCGGTCATAAATTCCGTAAATGTGGATGGAAGCAGAGGTTTTCCATAAATCCCTTGAAATACGATACAACGATATACTCTCCAGGCGGATATTACAGGATCTTCATTCAAACTATCTGGTTGCACGGCACATTTTCTCCAACCCGCTTCAAAATCTAAGGAAGGCAGCAACGGGAGACCTCTAGGATTGCTGGAGCAGCAGGTAAAGTTTCCTCTTGTGACATGGCTATCGTCCGTCTTTTTACACTCTTCTAGCAAGTCCAAACTATATACAGATTTGGGGCAAAGTAAGAATGCCACAAGGATTAGTATTTTTGGGATAATACCACTGAGCGATCTAAAGAAGTCCATGTTTCCAGATTGGCCACATTTTACAACGTTCCATCTAAATGCATGGTCAAAATCTAAATGAAGTACAAGAATCGAATTTAGCTTTGCACAAGCCATCTTTTTCATCAAACTGACAAAGCTAAAAACAACAATGTCAAGGTTTACAATTTTATAATATGTTGTGCACGATACTTTGTACGTCTGAACGAATTAGTATTATTATGCAATAAATAAAGTTGTCAGCTACAATTTCAAAGGCAATCATTCAAACTGACAACAGTATGACTGACAAAGTGACTAGGTATATGCATTATCTAAATAGACAAAATAATGAAATGAACAGCGGATTGAAAAATGGTTTTGTTTGGGGTAATTCATTTGAATAACCGTTCATTTAAAACTGGACATTCTGACCGCTTGTCGGTAAACAGGAAGTGGATAAACAACTTGAGGACAGCTGGGTTGCATGTTTAATGTTAAATGACAAAATAAAATGCTACATTGGATAATGCGTCTGTTCAAGTCTGACAATTAGATTTTCTCTTTATTTTCGTACAAAACACGGGAACAACCTCTCAAAAAGGGTGTAATTATCATGTATATATTACTCAAAAACTTTATAATAGTATGGTAGTTGTATACTATGTGAATCATCATCATAAATTATTACTTTTTTGGTAATCTTAGTATTATTACGTATTATTTATTTATGGATCATATAAATATCTATATGTTTTTGTCAAGTAATATTTTTTTAACAAACATCATTATCGCGCTGCTGCTGCTACCCCACTAGAATTTTATTTTTGCTGCTTCAAAAAAGTAAAATACCTTTTCTTCATTTTACTGTCTAAACGTAATATGAAATCTTTTTTATTGTTTTACTTCTCATAGTAGTCTACCTTTCTATTAATCCTTTTATGCTCAGAATTTTTCTCAATAAACGTTAGTTTTGTTTTCTTTTGGCTCTAAACTATTTGCCTTTTCTGTCACCCAAAATAAAAATAATAAGACGACAATGACGATGATTATAAAGAGTTCAAGTTAATTTGTTTTCTCGTAATGTTCCTCCCGAAATTCACTTTTACGTGGTGGTGGTGTACATTTTTATTACAATAAAATGATGTTTAAAGATATTTTTACGATCGATTCATTTTCCGGACATGCTTATTCTCTAAGTTAAATATTCACAGCTAATAAACATTCGTTTAGCTCAAAAAATTGAACAAACGACATGATAAATTGTTTGATGATTTTTATTGGTAACCTAAAAAACAAGGAAAGGATTCGTTCTTTTATAAACATTCTCCTGCTCCTCCGCATCTCACACAGTTTAGTTTGACGAAATTTTGTCTTTGTTTTAATTAAGTGTAGCGTATTTGTTTGTAACTACTAAAGTTATTTTTAATCATAACGAAGGTCGTTGCGAAAAACAAAAAAAAATCGTAAAATGGTAAAAGCCAAAAAGAACATAATATATATTACATAACATTTTTTGTGATACCTGTGCTCACAGATTTATACATAAAATTGTAATAAAAATGAAAATTTATTACTATATACTTAATATTCAGGTGGTGGCAAAAAACGGTGGATATGGGTTATAAACATAACATATTATATAATAACCATTTTGACATCAACAAAACACTTATATGATATTTTCCCATTGCCACGTAGAACAGAACCCACATTCATAAATAATATTTTGATTGCTTTATGTAATGTAACTTATTAATACCTGTGACTTTACACAGCTTTGTCACCTTTGTTCATAAAATACACACATACAAATCACAGAAAAATCAATTTTAAAAAATCACATTAAAAATCATTTAAACATAAATACATTAGTTTTTGGTGTGATAAACTTAACTTTACATAATATAATATCCGCACACTTCATACATACCGAAATTAAAACATGAAGAACTGAAAGCCAAGAGAATAAGACAAAACCCATAGTTTCAAACTGAATACATGTCAATGAGATTGTTACAATTTTTTGTAGTTTGTAAGTCAATCCTCTCCAATCTTCATTTTTCTCTATTTCACATGCCTACTAATCCACTCTACTGAATTATAAAACGTTGTTTTAAAGGTGGAAAAGGCTAATGATTTTTTTGTTATTCTTAAAAATAGCTTTCTCTATCAAACTAGAACTGATGATGATAGAATAGTTAGTATTAACATGATGGTCAACTCTCTATTACAATCTACACGTTAAACTGCATTCTTCTTGCTGGGAGACACTTTGAAATTGAAATGAAAGTTATTTGTGTGCCTTATTCATCCGCGAGTATTTCACAGAGGGACACTTGCACTACAAAACTGAGAAATATTTTTTAATAATGCCAGAAATTTATAAACTAACAAGCTTTGTTGAATACGACGAAGACGACGACTTTTGAAGGACGACGATATAGGGTGTTATTTCTTCTTGTTGTGTAGAACTATTTAGTACTTTTATTTATTACTTATTTGGTTTAAATGGGGTTTATATAATTATTATTCCCAAAATGGATGGCGACTTGTCTTCTTGCGAAAGTAGCCACAGTTGGTGTTCCTATCTGCAGGGATACTTCCTGATTTAGTACTTTTTAGTGGCAAACGACGGTACGACATTATATTAAACTGGTAGCTGAGGTTGTAATTTTTTAAAGGTCTACGCTTATCTCGAGTTAACGGGCTGTTGGCCCTGACCAGGCAGTATAGGAGGCTGGCCCTGTCCTTCGTGCGAATGACTGCGTTCGTATTCAATGACTTCTCTGTAAATCAGTTCCTTCCATTGTTCTACAGTGTGTTCGCGCTCGTCGACTGAGTGATCATAGGGACCAGGAGCCGGCTATTCAATTATAAGAGGGGGGTTCAGAATGGGTTCATGCAAATAAATATATACTGTTGATAAAATACAGAGTTTAAAAAGAGGATTGCTTACTACTTACTCGATTTATATCACTTACCGCGTTAACTTCAGACTCATCATACCACACGTTAATGTATGGATGAAGCAGTGCTTCATCGACACTGATTCTTCTCTCGGGATCGATCACTAACATTCGGGAGAGAAGGTCGCGGGCTTGGCTCGCTAAAAATCAACGAAGCAAAATAAATGAAAAATGTGTGTGAAAATGAGTAATATGAGGGTATAAAAGAGTGCAATAATTTATTCATTACCTTTGAGCCTGGAATGTTCTGAGCTATCACTGGGGAAAAGGACGTCAGGGAAGAGTCTTTGAAATTGAAAAAAAAACATAAATATAAATTCATTGAACTGGTATTCAAGAGGTAAAAGTGCTACCATTGCTAATATGTTTATTCATTACCTTTCAAACGAGTAACCAGCATGTCTTGGCCGATTCTCAACGTAATTTCTAACGGTGGGTTGAAGTCTCCTCATAAACTCCGGATTCGGAGTACCCAATTGCTCAATAATTTTATTCCACTGATCGATATGATCTGTTCCGGGAAACAGTACGCTACCCCTGATCATTTCACCCATGATACAACCCACCGACCAAATGTCTACATTCTCCTTATAGCCCATCCCCAGAATTACTTCTGGAGCGCGGTAGTATCTAGTGACCACGTAGGGTGTCATCATAAACGTAGTTCCGGCAGTACGGGCAAGCCCAAAGTCGAGGATCTTTAGCGTGCAGTCACTCTTTACAACTATGTTGCTGGGTTTGAGGTCACGATGAATGATACCTGCCGAGTGAAGATGCTTGATTCCACACAGCATCTGATACAAAAGATAACTCATGCGCTCATGGTCCAAATCCATGTTTATCACTTGACCCAAGTTGGCATCCATCAACTCCATTACCAGGTACACATCCTGGAATTCCTCTAGTGACTTTTGAGGCGTAAATGCGTTTAACAACCCTATGATCTGGAAAAGGTAAAATGAAACATGTTGTTAGCATTCTTTGTACTGCAATGAATTCTTTGTGCATTATTTGTATTCGCTTACATTTTTATGATTGACTAATTTCATCAGCTTAAACTCGCGGTAGGCTCGCTTCGCATGCGTCACGTTCTGGAATGGTCTGCTTAACTTTTTGATTGCAACATTTTGTCCCGTTACCGTATCATAAGCGGAGCTATCAATTAATAATACAAAAAGTCAATGTCATTTCGTCCATTTACAAGTTGCACATAATGTATGCGCAACATGGCAATAAAAGTTTAATGAGCATTTGTGCAATTACCACACGATCCCTTGAGCACCAGACCCAATAGGTTTAAGATTTTGGTATCTTCGAAGTATCGTAAACCTCGTGTCTCCCACTTCTACCGTGTAAAAGTTGGGAGCAATGGGTGCCGGAGCCGCTGTTGCTCCCCCCGCCCCAGCCGCCTGTCCCCCCGCGTTATTCCCCGTGTTATTTGCGTTACCCGTTGTGGAGCTACTATTAGCTGTCACCTTGCTAGCCATCTTTCCTCCTCCACCTCCGCCGCTTGTACCCGCTCCCGTTGATGAAGAGCTCCCTTGCCCCGCCGTCGCAGTCTGTTGATGACCCTGTGCCCCTCCACCCCCTCCTCCAGAAGAAGTGGCTCCTGTTCCCCCGGATGCTGATGCCTGTTGCTGGTGATGCTGGTGATTCGTAGTGGCACTTGTGCTGCTTGAAGAACCTGAGTTATTGCAGGTCGTCGTGTTACCAGTAGCACTACTGCCGCTGCTGTTGTTACCTGTTGTGGTCGACGAAGACTGTTTAGAAGACGATGAAGTTGTGGACGATGATGACGAATGGTGTGGGTGATGATGATTACTGCTGGTATGATGATGATGCAACGGCATAATATATTATTATCCTCCTCTGTCTCGTATGTATTGTAAGAAGGATGTTGCTCCGCTGATTGGATTTACTCTTACTTATTCCTTTACTCACTCACTCGAATACCTACACAGAGCTATATTATCCCTTCTTTCGTTATATTGCACAGAGACCCAAAAATGTTCAAGTTGCCTACTAATGTACGTGTGCGCATTCAATTCAGCAGTGCTCGCTCAATCTGTTCTCCCTATGAATGCAGCTTTTTAGCAAGATAGATAGACAGTCAATGTAAAACAATTTTTTAGGTATGATGATTAGAATGACTTACTCGAGTAGTTCTCTAAACTGAATGTTGCAGTGCAAGATGTGTGCTTACAGTTTGTGTACTGACGAGAAATAATGTACGTGTAAAAGTATGAGGATGACTATATGGATGCACACTAAAAAGTAGCGTGTTACTGCAATTCACTTTTGTGGTAATTCTTCTCTTGGGATGGGATTCTGTTATTATTGTCAATACCACACCACAATAATATTAAATCTCTCGCTACGTACGTGTGTGTCAGAATTGGAATGGAGTGTTATGTGCGTATATATATTACACTTGATAAAGTTTAGTATGACGATGTTAGTTTCAAAGTGCCTTCTCTCAATCCTCTATTCTCTGACGAGCATTATTTGCAACGTTGCTTTTTTACTATGCAAAACCTGCCACAGCTCAGAACGTTTGTCGGTGTTAGTCACACCGCTTGACAAGGATTGGCTGCGCCAACTTGACCTGAAATGAAAAAGAAAGTGACGAGTTTTCTTTTTTTCTGTTAAAGCATGTGTCATGAAGGCTTTCATAACGGCAACTCTGTAAAATGCTTATTTTAAAAAACTTACCTACAATAATGCTTGCCTACTGCAAAGGTAGGACAATCATCCGTTGTGCTTGTAATAATCTCGTGCTGAGAAACTCACTTCACTTGTCCACCAGAAAATTTACTTCTGAATGAAAAACACTGATTTGCTGTCTTTTTCCATTGTTCACAACGTCACGGGTTAAGATTGTTAATTTTATGTTTGGTAACGCTATTTGGAGCATGGTCACGGAAAAACGCTCAATGTTCTGCTTCAATTTCAACTCATTTATGTTTCATAAAAATTCATAAGCTTATCGTGTAAAGCACCTTAGAACACTCAATGCACAAAGCCTGTCTTTTGACTCTTTCCCTTTGCACACTGCAGTCTCTGTCTAATTAGCTGCTATTTATTCACGCTCACGCTCTGTGTCACCTCCTTACTGTATAATGCATTGACAGTTTTCTTTAAAAAATTCTCAGCTTTGCTACTGTCGTGCTTTTCTCCAGAGCGGAAAGTGATATTATATAATATGTACACAAATGCAATGCATTTATATTGTACACAGCAATCCAAAAGGATAAAGTTATTCCCTGCGTATGTGAACGTGTAAGTGTGTAAGTCGCAAGTAAAAATATTTACGGTAATAAAAACCAGAGGATAATGATGTCTGTTCTGCTGCTGTACTCTTTATTCCCGTGTAATCTTGTTATGTTCTCTGTCCCGCAATGACTGACCTTCTATTTCTCTCTCTCGCTTTTACCTGACGTACGAACGTATTTTCAGTTCAGAGGGAGAAAAGGAAAGGATCTTTTTTGGGTAGGTTGTGTGTATGTGTCCTCTCACATTACCTATTATGCTCCACCAGAATACAGAGCTCCGTGTGTAATAATATTAGCAACATTAGACTAAAATGTACACATATAATGATATCCTGTTTTTGCTCTCTTTTTCCCTTCTACCTATAGAGCAACCCAGAGAGTAAAAGTTTTTCGCAGGCTGATAGGTATAGAAGGTAAAAAAAGACTGCTCCTGTCATCATGAATGAGTAGTGGCGAACAAGAGAAAAAGACAGGGAGTCTTCTTCTAGCAGCAGTCCTGCTTGTTGGATTGGAGTAGTCGTGTGGTCTGGTCGCCTCCTGGTCCTGGAGGAAGAGAGAAGTAGCAATATCGCCGTTACTTACTACTGCTGCTGCTGGGATATCTTGCTGCTTGCTCACAGTGAGCAAGTTGGTTCATGATGATAATACTCCGCCGACTTCCACTTTCCACTCTGGTAGTCTTGCCTTTTTTAACGGAGCTCCGTTATGGCAGTACGGAGAAAGGGATCTGAACGATAAGAAAAAGCATTTGGAAGAGAGCTATAAAGTAAAAATGCAATGCATTCTTTTTCTGCCAAAAGTTACAACAACAGCAGCAGCGGGAGGAGGAAGATGAGGACACAAACTACTACAACAATAATATTATATGATGCGGAGGATACTACTATGCCACTACTCATACTTTTATATTATGTGTATTTTTAGTAAAAAAAGGAAAAGGAAAGAGAGGATCGAAACTCCAGGAGCTCCGTCATCATCATCATCAACAACAACATCTCTAACATATCACCGCGCCACTCTGTATTGTATTTTGTACCCGCACTATTCACTCTCCCTCACTCTCTCCCGCACACACAATTTCTCTGTATGAATAGCCCGAGTATAATTTCATCATAAAGTTTTTTCTATGCGAATGTAATGGGACTTGGGCTTCTTCTCTCCGTGAAAGCTGGAAAAGCACACAAAAATATGTACAAACGATATATTATTCCGTGTATCTACACACAAACCTGCTGTGTGTGGTTCGGTGGGAACAATTCGGCATGTTGCTATAATGCTCATTTATAGGCAGTCATGCAAAGGGAAAGCGGAAAGTCAAAACAGGCTTTGCTAGAGTGGAGCACAACAGAGAACGTTGAATAAACAGTTGGGGAAATGCATGCATAATAGTATACAGATATAATGCACACATATTCGCTCGCTTACACATTCCCAAATTTCACTTTGAATTCTCGTTACCAAGAAAAAAGGGTATTTTCCCAAGTAGTAGAAACGAGCGTGAGCTGCTGAATGAAACGGAGGTAAACTGAATACATCATCAAGAGAAAAGAGTTGTGCTTGTGCTGACTCTTCTCCAGCTCTCTCTTCTCACTTTCAAGGCAATCCTTGTACAAATAGTCGCTGCGACTGCAGTCTTTTCAGCTTTGAAATGTAGAAACATCAGCATTGGTGGGGGTGTTGTAAAACTTGGTGATGTGATGCTACTTGGAAAGAACGTGCGAAAGGACGGTTTATTGGAGCTGGCTGGTGAAGGTGGCTCAATGTTAAAATCTCCAACAGCTTCAAAATGAATTTATCTCAATAACACTTTTAGCTTTCATTTTCATTCTACGTACATATTGCGTCTAGAGAGCAAAGTGAAAGAGGAAGAAAAGAGAGCGGCGGAGATTCGTGTTGAAGCTGTAAACACACATTGCATCCAAAAACACTTTTTTCTGTCTTTTTCCGATTTAACTACTCAGCTTATGTACATACACAGTAATATTGCTATCTTTTGAAAAATAGAAATGTAAAGATGTAAAAAAAGAATATATATTGGAGGAATGAACATGCGTAAGTTGGCTCTGTGTTTGAAATGGAGAATAATGTGAGAGGATTTACAAAAGAAACAGGAAAAATGGAAGCATGCGGACATCTGTATCTATACCCACGCACGTTCAAACAAGCGCAAAGTATGGGGACACGGGTCAAGCTAACAAAGGAGAGTTCATCGTGCTGTTTTTGCTGATGTGTGCGATCTGCTGATAGGACAATGATGAGAAGGATCTTTCTCTTGCTGCTGATGATGATGATGTGACTGATGAAATATGAAATGAAATCATCGTGAAGATAATCAAGAGAAAGGACAAACCATTAGGATGTCCTGCTAGGCTGTACGCTGTTTTTCGTGCTGGCAACAGAATGATGATAGCGTGCCTGTCTGCTCTGATGCTGACTCTGGACAAGATAATATGAAAAGATGTGACATTGTGAGAAAAGCGAAAGAAAAAGGAGAAAAACGAATCTGCAGGGTGCCTGGCGAAGGAGAAATGGCAAAAACGCGACTTGAAGAAAGTACAGGGCTACATTGTCGGGATAATGATGGCATGGTGCTAGCAAGTAATAAAAATGATGAAGCTTTTCAACAGCAGCACCAGCATCATTTTAACTAGCACCACCACCTACGCACACAAGCCGCCAGCAGCAGCATCATCTCATCTTGACGATAATCATGATCATCGCGATCATCATCATTGGTAGCATCTCCAGAGAGAAATATCTCGTTATCGCCATCACCGTGTTGGAACTGAAACTGCACGGTGCTCTTATAATATCCTGCCATACCTTTTCCGTTTAGCTTTCTTTGTTCATATACGAGAGAAAATCAGAGATAAAAAACTGTGAAAAGTTTTTTTTTTCCTTGGGACTCGCAAAACTCTACAAGCTATATTTATGCTTAGCTTTCTTGCTTCTTTTTTGTCTTTGTGTAAAAGAGTCTTGAAAGCAAAGACTAAAAGGAGCGAAAGGAAAAAAGGAGAAAAGTTGAGAGGATGTAGAAAATGTATGGATGGATTCACCCTTTTTCTTATTCCCTTTCTTCCTCTTTCTCTCCTTCCATGCAGTCAAGTTCCAAGAAAAAGGCAAGGAGTTGGAGGAGGAATCACTACAACAAAAGTCATATTATCATAATAGCTTTCCCGGTGGTGTGCTGATGATGATGGTGCTAGCAAAAATGTATAATAACGACTATTACTGCTATTACATATTATTATTGTATGTAGCATTTTCGTGATTCTTATGCAATGCAGTGCATATAATTAAGTGTACGCTCACGCTCTTTTTTTCTGAGACTGAAAATTACGAGGATGATGATGGTACTACATGGTGGCAATGCCAAGCTCGCTTTACTTCTCTCTCGTTTCCCATTAGCATTTAAGTGGCTGCTTGGCTGTCGTGTTTGTGTGTGTGCATGTTGTATGTGTTTAAGTAGATGAGTGAAGAAGAAACAAGGCTATGGAAGGAGGGAATCAGAAAGAGAAAATGTTGGAGAAAGCAATCGATATTTTTTCTCTCTTGAAAAGAGAAGAATTGTAGAAAAACTTAACTCTCCAACGACACATATACTTATGTGTAAGCATTTTATGTATACTCACTTCGAGTATTTCTGCTGGCAGCCCCATTCGAAAATTATTACGACAACGACGACGATGTGGTGGAATGTGTGGAGAGTTGTGTAGTAGTTGTGGAGGCATTTCATTCCGGTGTTTCTCATGAGGAATAATAAGAGTTTTCCCTATTTATAAAAAGGGATAATGTCTGTATACTCTTGTTTGTTTAGCTGGCGAAATGTGTCTGCTTTCTCTCACTCTTGGTGTGTGCACCTATATGTTTATGTCTGAGTGTGGCGCTTATTTGTTTGTAGAGAGAAAAAAATGTAGAAACGGAACTTGTCTTGATGAAGGAGTATAGAGAAACGACGGCTGCTGTTGTAGCTACCTTGAACGGATGTGAAAGAAAGAGCCACACACACACACGCTCACCACACACTTTTCCAGTAGGAGGTATAAAATGAAAAGTAATAATCTCAGAGGGAGAATGTATGAAGTGAAAGATGGAAGAATGGTCGTCCCCGTCGTCGACAAGGCTTGTGTGCGTAAGCAAAGGATTTCATAAGAGTTAACCTGGAAAAGAGATTGGCAGAGTGAAAGAGATAGGAGAGAAAAACCTGAGATAAATGTGTTTTTATTCCATTTCACGGATTCATCGAAGGACGAAAGAGAGAAAGGGAGAAAAATCAGGATTTTTCCGTTCATTTCCATACATATTTGTTGGGTGGATGGGCGGATGTTGAGAAAGCTGGTGATAAGGGGAAAAGAGAGAAAAACAGCAAAGAGAAAAAAGCATGATAACATGAAGCATGCAGTAAAGCAGCTGGAGGTTGTCTTCAGTAATCTAATGATGATGATGATGCTGATGATGGTACAGTTGTACAAATGGGGGCACATCCGGGAGAAGAGAAAACATATCCAGATTTAATGCGAACAAGGAAAGAGACTTTTCATGGACATAACAAGCTGTTATGAAGGAGAGTGCTTGGCTGCTCAATGAGTGGAATGAAGACTAGAGACAAAAAGAAATGCGAATTTCTAAGGTCTCGGGTGAAATGATATGCTGGATATTTTATGATGCTGTTTTATTCCGGCAAAAATGCAAAGTAGTAGTAGCAGCAGTAGTAGCGTCATGCGGCTGATGCCGTATTATAATCTTTAGCATGGTCATGTTATCCATAAATCCAGGATTATCCTCTTTTGTCTGATGGGGATATACGGAGATTCGATTTTTTTTCGAGAAAATAATATGCCCTTTTACAAAAGTATGCATGTATGCTCATTGTGTTTTCCAGGAAAATGCATATACATTTTAGAAATTGCTTGTAAACGAAATCTGAGTGAAAACTCGTGTTGGCAAAGTTAAAATGGGAAATTGTCGGAGACAAGAGCATGTTAAAATTGTGTGCTGTCAGTAAAGTAATTGAATGCTTGTACACGAGTCTTCTCTGCGTTGTTTGAACAAGAGAAAGAGCTTTTCCATTTTGGTTTGTTTGAGAAAGTAAAGTAGTTACATTTCACAATAAAAAAGAACTTGCATGTTGTACTTTTTTATACATCGCTTGTGTTCAATCTCAGCCAAAGCACGGCCGAATAAATAGTATATAACAGCAGTGTACAACAATAGGGCAATGGACTGTGAAAAGTTGTAAAAGTTAAATGTTCCGAGTTTTTGTGGTTTCTTGAGGGAATTGGAAGTGAAAGCAGGGATGATGATGTGGGTAGTATAGCGTCCGTGTATCATGCGAGCATACATCAAAAACCCAAAATAAAATGCTTGATTTGAAGCCTTGAATTTGTAGTCCGAAAACATGATAACGATGATGATGATCCAAGTCCCAAGTCTCCAAAAAGCAAACAACCACGGAATGGAACAAAACAAGCCGAATAAAAGAAGCAAATAACTTGGCACTCGAGAGCGACACCATCATCCTACATAATATGTATAAGTATAGGTATTGATAGAATAGACAGAAACTAAATAAAAAGTCAACAAGCTAGTTAAAACCAAAAAAGCCAGAAAACCGCCATGATCGTAACTAGACTGAAAGAAAACCAAAACCTCAGAAAAAATACGCTTTCAGTATTGCTATCGCTAGAATTGAGCTGGCTGGCTGAACAGGCACGTTTCTGCCATTCTTTTGGCACAAGGACAAAAGATATAAAAAGTGAAAACTCACTTGTCGTTTATTGTCTCTATCATCCATCCAGTGAGGAATATATTATTAGTTAGACTTTAGTCGGTTCTTTGATGTGCGTCCATTTGAAAGGACGAAACCATGAAAAACACGACAAGTAGTGTTCATGAATAAGAGCCTTATAATTTATACGTATATACTGGTTGCGAAACTGCGTTCTCAAAAACAGTTTTTCAAAAGAAGAAAGTTTCAGGAAGCCCAACTTAGAACAAAAACGACAAAAGACGAACCAAACCATAGACAAAATATTATTGATCTAGATCATTTGCTGTTGCTTGTGTTGTTGTGTCCCTCCCCATCGTCCCTCAAATATAATAAACTGTTTTTTATAATAGTCAAATGACGTCAATATAAAATCCTCCTTTTTCATCTTTTCATTTTTTAGTAGAAAGGTAAAAGCTTTTCGCTTGGGGGCAAAGGTGAGCTTTTCCCATTACAGAAATGTAATGAATTGCTATATTTGCTTTTAGAGCCCAACTACAAGCTTACAACAGACAAGTTACCTCAAGGACAAAAATGTTTCTCCATCCGCCCAGCGTCTCTGGGACTTGTTCCATTTGCTCGTAGGTCCTACCACTTGCTTTCTTCATGCCAGACCCACAGTTTCCTTTCCATTTCATCTTCCATCATTCCATTTTCCCTTTTTAATGATGTCGATGATATAAAGGAAATTGAATCTAATCAAATCCGACAAATGGAGAAACATAATGCTGCGCAAATATTATTAGAATAATAAGCCTTCTCAAAAAAAATCCCCGAATAAAAAGAGCTCTAGCTCTCAAACAGAATTCTATTCAAATCTGCTCATCAAATGAACTAAAGCCGCTTTCCTTCCAACAACACACGTAAAAAACATGCATCTCCAAAACGTATTGCAAAAACATAATCCTTCATCTTTCTCCGTGCCATAACCATGGACCGCGTTGCTGCTGCAAAAACCTACATCCTTTTCCAATGACGCCAATTCAGCAACTGAGCCTTTCTCCTGGCCCAGCAGAGTACCTGCCTTTTGTGCTCTTGCACCACCGGTGAGAAAACGTTTCCCATTTTCCAACTTTGTTTTGCGGTCCACCAAAAAGCATCCAAAAATATCCCCGACACCCGCAGCGTTTCAGCCGCTCTGCAAACTCCGAATCCATGAATGAGAGCATTTTTCCAGCAATATTATCATAACCACAGCGTATCCATAAAACGCTGCAGCACATCTAAACGGCACATCCCCGTACTTTCTCACCACTTGAAACTCGTCTTTCAAGTTGGCCACCACCCACGACAGAGTGCACACCAGCCACAAACCAAGTTCTAGGTTTGTCCCTCTCTCTCGAGTATTCACAAATATAAGTGCTTATACATATTTTCCTTGTGACACCATAAAATAATCCTTGGGATTACTATATACAGAGCAGAGAGATCCGATAGATTAAAGTATATCAAGTTATAAAAGCGACTGAATATGATTGCCTAGTTGTGTAACGCGTATAATGCCTAAATGCTTCCATTCTTCCCTTTTCCCCAAAAATATGTACATGTAGTGTGTGGTGGTAGCCGTGCCGTAGAAAATAGATGTGGCATGCTTCTTTCTTGTGTCCTGAGAGCCACCACCAATGCCGCATCGTCGTCGGAGCCAATGCCCAAACCCCACTAGAGAGAACACACCACATCGCCATCATATAAATCTCATCACACGGCTTTTGCATCAGCAGCTTATATTCTAATTTCTTCTCCATTCCATTCTTCTCTGTGCTTTCTTCCTCTTAATTTATTTCTTGGCCTGTGATCTTGTCCTTCGGTTTTTTGGTAGTCAGCAGAGAAGAAGACCTCCAGCAGCAGCAGCAGAATATAATAAAGTGGTTATTAATAGCCCAATTAATTAAATTACGCACACACAGGTATAATTAGTTGAGAGAAGACAGAGTCCAAAGTCCTCCGAAGAGTATCTTCCCGGAACGCAGTTTATCCAGAAGTAATTCAAAGGTAAGGGCATAAACCATTCTTTTCTGGAACAATAAGGTGTGTTTGGTAAATGCTTTTAAGTGCACCAAGAATGCTTTAATGTTGATATTATTCATGTGTTAAGGCTAATTTATTGTCTTCTTGTTCCAGTTTTTAACAATGGCTCCACCAAGCTATTCAGACCTTGGCAAGGCTTGCCGCGACGTTTTCAACAAGGGCTACAACTTTGGCGTGTTCAAGCTCAACTGCAAGACATCCACTGTTGGGGGAGTTGACATTAGCACAGGAGGACACCATTCCTTTGAGGAGGGCAAGGTTTTTGGGGATTTGGAAACCAAGTACAAGCTACCTAACCAGGGGATCACCATCACGGAAAAGTGGAATACCAACAATCTTCTTGTTACTGAAATAACCTGTCAGGATAAGCTTGCTCCTGGAACTAAGCTGTCTTTGGAGGGAACCTTCAGCCCAGACTCAGGGTACCTGTTAGCATGATTTTGAATTAACTTGTTGTTGTGCTGTTTTTATTTCACTTATTTAATTGTTTGGTGGTCTTTCAGAGTGATCTAATTTGTTGTTATTTGTTTAGAAAAAAGTCCGGCAAGCTGAAAGGACAATACAAGTCAACTAATGCCACCCTAGATGTTGATGTTAATGGGTCTGATGATACCAGCCTATTGGTTAATGGGTCTCTTGTTCTTGGCTATCAAGGATGGCTTGGAGGCTACCAAATGACCTTTGACACTGTTGCTGGGATCTTGAAGAAGAACAACTTTGCTGCTGGTTATTCCGCTGGAGACTTCCAACTTAGCACTGCCATGTAAGGCTTACAAATTGTAAACATTGACAAAATGAAAAGATTGCGTTATCTAACTAATCTTGTATGACCTTTTGCAGTGACAATGGTGAAACTTTCAGTGGAAGCTTGTTCCAGAGAGTAAATAAACAATTAGAATGTGGTGTTCAGCTCAGTTGGACTGCTGGAGGAGAGTCAACAACACGATTCGGTCTTGGAGCCAGATACTTGCTTGACCCATGCACAGCTATTAGGGCCAAGGTCAATAACCAAAGCCAAGTTGGTCTTGGATTTGAACAAAAGATTAGAGACGGTATATGAACAATTTCAATGAGAACATTAATAGTTGCATTAATCAATAACATTCATGATGGTTGTTTACTTGACTAATTTGTTGTTCCAGGTGTGACATTGACATTATCTACGTTCATTGACGGTAAAAACTTCAAAGCTGGTGGCCACAAGGTCGGCTTGGCTCTTGACCTGGAGCCTTAGAGCATCTATAATAGTAGTGATTTTTTTTCTTCGTAATTGTTATTTTCTTGAGAATGGAGATGAGATAAAAATATTGTAAAAAAGCAGTGACTTGAGAAATTCTATTCAATACGACAAAAAATTGTTGCTTCAAATTGTTCATCATCCAGAAAATGTCGTGTTTATAGTGTCATTTAGTTGATTCATTCATCACATAAATAAATACAATAAATTATTTAAATGAATACACCTATAAATGTCAAGTACTTAATTTATGATGGAGCACTGTAAGAAGGTTTACTGAAGATGGTTAAGAAAATGTGAAATATACAGTTTGTTGATGAAATGCAACAGTAGTGACCCAATTTTCTGAAAACAGCACTTGGTGCAAACATGATATAATTTGCACATGAAACATGAGTTGCGTTAACTGCATCAAAGCAAAGAAGGAGCTGAGTGATTATTGTGAAGAATGGTCATGTCCATAATATTGTAATGTTGTTCAGAATGAATAAAATTGAAGGAAATTAAATCACATTGCTGTATTTGCCGTTAGTAAAATGTGATTAGTTATTAGTACCCTACTATTCTCTCAGTGCGTACAACTTAAATTCGATTCGATGAATTCAGCATAAAATACACAATCCTGATGAGGATGATGATGATGAGCGAATATCTACTTCTAGGGATTAAGCACAGGTGTGAATTTAAATCTGGCTTAACAAGGATAAAATTCCTTGTTTTCATCTGAATTTTCCGTTCATCTGCATCAAAAAGCAGAGTAGTATATTCATTGCAAATCACTCCAGACTTAGCTAACATTGTAGAAGCAGTAGTGATGATGTTGGCAGGCATGCACCAAACCGGCTCATGACCAGTTTCACATTGATCAAAGACATTACTTTGTAATATAAATATGTACCTATTTATTTGTTGTACCAAACTGTAGAAACAGGCTTTTTCAGATGAAGAAGGAGATGTAATACGAATAATATGGCGAACACGCTTGACATTTAGCTGACGTATTTCATCTAATCTTTCTCGTCATTTTCAATACCAGTTCAATGTTCAGAGAAATTTTACGATTGTTTTATCAAAGTCTGCACCCAAAGGCTTTAAATAACTCTGGCCAGAAAAATCTGGAATGTGGGGTCTTTCTTGAAAAGTGACAAACAGTTAAGATTGATTTTCTGATGGCCAGCCTAAAACTTGTAGCATAATATATGCTCATTGTGCGTTCAAGGCAAATAGAGTAAGAAGTGAAATCTCTTAATTGTGAAAAACATTGGTTTAGTTTCTGCATGTCTGGGGCAACTCGAGACTCAAGGTAAACCTCAATCTTTTACATTCTCAACAACTCGTGTGCATGCCTGCGCAGCCGAGTATCGCATAATAGCGTTAAAAAACCGGCAGCGTCACCTGCTTACTGGTGCTAATTAATTTTGGGGAAGTAAACATTTCTCATCTTTATAAATGAACTACTTCCAACTTAATTCCGCCACAAAATCCTATAACGTAAGCTTTGAAGGCGTGGTTGTTTGCTATACAAATACCTTCAACCTATTAGAATGTTCACTGGATCACACCACCTTCAAAAACACCACGTAACTCAGACGCAATATCGCATACTAAGTAACATTTTTCAAAGAGAGTTCATGAAAAATTATCATTTTTTGTATGGCATAAGCATTACCATTGTTAATGTACAGCGATTTTGGATGGTGTGATTGATGGCAATTTCCTTCAGTACTTATGACTGGCAGTATTTTACTGGGTTGATTGGTTAGTCGGTTTTACAAAAAGCACTCATTTACCTACACGTGTTTGCTTTACGTTAGTTTTATGCATTGTGTGTGGTATATGTGCAATACAGAAAATTAGGAAAGAAAAATTGAGTTTCATAGGTCTGAAGTGTTTTACAATTGCATTATGACTACTACTTGATATACCCACGTACTTTTCATGCGTTTTTCTTGTCTTATTTTTAGTTCAGTCTTATCCTTGTCCACTCCATTAGATATTGTATAACAAGCGTAAGCGTAAAGTAGCAACTCGAAAGCAAAACAAGAGAGACGAAAAAGTGTACGGATAATATGGAGAATGGGGAAAGATAGGGAGAAAAACATTTTGCTCGTGTGTCGCTCACTCTCACTACTTCTCGGTCGGTTTTTGCCAGTTGTCGGATCATGCTGATGACGATGATTTCTATGTAGCATGAGTATGTGTAGACCAGCTAATAATATGGAATGGAAAAGAAGCATATAATCAAATAAACTTTTTTACAAGCACGAACAATACTATATAAGTATAACTAGCAAATTTTTAGGGAGAGTAATGGAGAAGCAAGAATCAAAGCTGATTTTTTCTTTCTGACTGCTGTTCATCGGAGGGTAACCTCTGTCAGACTATCTCTATGCAAATCATTATACTCCATTATCATCATCTTCATAATAATATTGTATAGTTGATAGTCAGCACGCAGACCCAAGATACATGTAACCTTTCCCAGTCAAGAACAATACAAAAAGGTGTTTAAAGAGCGAAGAGTGTTTTGTAAAGCCGTGCAAACTGCAAATGATGAAGATAAAAAGACCAGTAGAGCAAAGGAATCTGTACCAGAAGAAATACTAGACCAGTAGTTGTACTTTTCCTCACACAAAGAGATCGGCTGATTGCCTTCTCTTCTGCTTTCCTAGTTGCTCTCTCTCATCTCGAACATTTATCTTTTTTGTATTTTGATAAAATACAGAAATTTAACATAATCAAAATAGTTCACGAGTTCGGGCAGAGTTCTGCGAGTGTAACAACGTGTGTAAAACACGAAAAAGTGTAATCGCTTTTATATCTCACGGACAATTGCAATAATTGTGTAAGTCATCTTATCTTCTTTGTAGCGTGCATAATACAGAAAATCCATTTTAAATACTTGTCGCATATATCACCTACACTGGCAGCTTTTGTCTGTCTTGTCAGTGCTAACTTGCTATGCATGGGTTTGGCAAAGGAAGAATGACACGTTTTTTAATGGAGCTACGCACATTTTTTATTCAGTTGAGCACAATGTAATACTAGCCAGTGCTACACACTCATTATTTCAGCGGATACTTGAGACTTGAGAGTGATATAATATAGGAAGCGTTTGCGTCTTCTTGCACGTATGCAGTTTAGGAAGCTTGTTTGAGTAGCTCATGTAGAAAAACTCAAGTACTGCTTATGGATAGAGACAAGTGTTCTCATCTCATCTTCCTCGCAACTCCATATTAAATTGATTCCATTTCATACAATTTTACATGTCACCACACTCCGAGTCAATGCTATTAGCCAGATAGACCCAACACCGCCAACACGCGCTGTACCTAACAAGCACAATTCTTGATATCCATGTTGCATCCTTCATTTTGCAGGCTCATGAATTGATTTGGTGTTGAATGAGGTGGATCGGAATGAATGGTCACTTTTCTCTGAGAAACTTTTGAAATAGCTACATCTTTTTGATTTGCTCTCGCCAGAACGGAAAGTGAGGGTTATTGTGGCTGCTAACTAAGAGAGGAAATACTAAAGGAAAAGATTGCCTTTTGGTTTTTGGTAAGTTACAAAAGAACAAAAAAATCGTGAGAAGTGAGAGCGTTTATTGAATGAATGAAGAGCAAGTGTGTTGAACCGGACAAATGCAGTGCGTGTGGTGGACAAGTACTATCTCTGTGGTGTATCTTTTTCACACTTTTTACACTTCACACCTTGTCTTGTTGCTGTCGCAATGTATGACATAAGAGATTTATTTGCTAACCAGAGTCACCTTCATGTATTTATAAGCATAGCAGATCAATCACACACGTGGCCATTGATATTACATTTTTGAATATTCATACACCTCAAGATTATATAAGCTTACAATTAGTTTTTCATACGAATTAGTTTTTTAAATGGATTTAGTCAAGTGTTGTATGCTTATTAATGTTACATTGGACGCATAATGGGGGCCAGAAAGTGCAATTTTCTCTTTAGTCGTACTTTTACTTAGGTCATAGTCATACTTCATTCTAAAGAGCGTCAAACATACATGTAAAATGATGATGTCCGTTTTATCACGACTTGTACAAAAGTCTTGTGTTTGATTGCAGGCATATCCCAGTGAATTAGCTGCAGTGGAGCAGGGATCCATTTGCGAGCTCTTCCGTGTCTAGTCAAAAGTATTATCTACTCAGCAGCAGAAATAAACGAGAGCAATAAATCAGAGCAGTTTTAAAGAGAAAAAGGAAGGCTTCAGTCATCTCAATCTACTTAATCAAGATGTACTCCATGATGCTAACCAAGCTTGCACCAGGTGCGGGTGTAAGTAATGGTGTGGCTGCCGCAGCCCTTACGCGCCTTCTTCAAGGTAACGTGAGCACCAGATCAATGTCCGCCGAAGCTGGATCCGTTGCCGGTCCTAGCCAGCATCAAATCCCTGACCGTCTCAAGGGTATCCCAGATGCGGATGACCCCAACTTTTTTGAGATGGTCGAGTATTTTTATCATAGAGCCTGTCAACTGGCCGAACCCAAGTTGGTCGAAGACCTTAACCTTGGCCCATTGGCCACCATTGATCAAAAGAGGGAAAAAGCTCATGGTATCATGGGAATGCTTGAGCCTTGTCATCACGTGCTGGAAGTAGCATTTCCTCTGAAAAGAGACAACGGTTCCTATGAAATGATTACAGCTTACCGAGCTCAGCATTCGAATCATAGGACGCCCACAAAGGGTGGTATCCGATACAGCGATGATGTGTCCATCGATGAAGTAAAAGCCTTGTCCGCTCTGATGACATTCAAATGCGCCTGTGTGGATGTGCCCTTTGGCGGAGCAAAGGCTGGAGTAAAAATCAATCCTAGAGAGTACACGGTGAACGAGCTTGAGAAGATTACAAGACGTTTCACTCTTGAGCTCGCCAAGAAGGGCTTCATTGGGCCTGGTATTGACGTTCCCGCTCCAGACATGGGTACCGGAGAAAGAGAAATGAGTTGGATTGCCGACACGTACTCTAAAACGATTGGTCACTTGGACATCAACGGTCACGCTTGCGTTACCGGAAAACCCATCAACCAGGGAGGTATTCATGGTCGTGTGAGTGCTACCGGAAGAGGTGTATTCCACGGTCTCGAAAACTTTATCATGGAAGCTAGCTACATGTCCATGATTGGTCTCACGCCGGGATGGGCAGAGAAGACATTCATTGTCCAGGGATTCGGTAACGTAGGTCTCCACACAACGAGATATCTTGTAAGAGCCGGTGCTGTCTGCATTGGTATCCAGGAAAGGGATGGTGCAATTATCAACAGAAATGGAATTGACCCCAAAGCCTTGGAAGACTACAAAATTAGAAATAATGGAAGTATTGTGGGCTACCCCGGCGCAGAAGAGTACAAGGGAGACGGTCTGATTTTTGAAGAATGTGACATCCTGGTGCCGGCCGCCACGGAGAAAGCAATCACAAAGGAAAATGCATCTAAAGTTAAGGCAAAGATTGTTGCTGAGGCTGCCAACGGTCCCACCACCCCCGCTGCCGATAAGATCCTCCAAGATAAGAACATTCTCGTTATTCCAGATCTGTACATTAACGCTGGTGGTGTGACTGTCAGCTACTTTGAGTGGCTCAAAAACTTGAACCACGTGTCTTACGGCAGACTTACATTCAAGTATGACAGAGAGTCCAACTACCATCTTCTGGAGAGCGTTCAAGAATCTCTGGAGAGAAGGTTTGGACGAGTAGGTGGACGTATTCCCATTACCCCTAGTGAAGCGTTCGCCAAGCGAATGGGTGGTGCTAGTGAAAAGGATATTGTCCACTCTGGATTGGACTACACCATGGAAAGAAGTGCAAGGGTGAGTCTACAGCAAATACCTCTGCAAATACATTATTATTTTTGCAAATATATGGTAATATTACAAATTACTTAATATAATGATATTTTTATATTTTCAGAATATTATGAAAGTAGCGATGCAATACAATTTGGGATTGGATCTTCGCTCTGCAGCTTATGTTCATTCGATTGAAAAGATTTTCAAAACTTATGCAGATCAAGGGTTGGCATTCTAAACAAGTAATAAAAATGAGGGTATATAACAAATTGCCAGTAAAATGTGTTTTTTGCAAAAACAACTTTCCTGACTTCTCGTTGTTGTCCACAATTTACTCTTGGTCTTCAAACACGAAAAAATCTTTGTACATTGCTGATTTGTATTCGTGTTCGTTGAGTTCATAACGTTAATAACGTCATATTGTTTTTAAAAAGAAAATAAACGCTCCAACATGGTCATCCAGTGAGTTTGTAACCAAAAAAGTCATTAATTGTTTTAAAAATTCCTACCCTAAAATTGCTCCAGTAAATCAAAAACGTGTAAATGACGTGTCTTTTTTAAGCTCTAAAACAACTAAAATGAGAAAACAAAACCGGTTGAAAAAACGTTGGACTTATATAAATTTTATGCGAAATTATTTCAAAATGATAATTACCAGAAGAATATTCATACATTTGCAAACAAATCTACTTAATTTATTGATATTTAAAGATTTAAGAAATTTCTCTTTATTATTACCAGTTGTGATTGCAAAGATACTTGTCGTGTGAAACATATAATAATATGCTGTGTAGTAAAATCAACAGTGAATGAACGTGTTCGTAGCGAAAAATATAAAATGTTGAAAAATCAACTTCTCAACCAGTGTTTTTTTATTTGTCACATGATTTTGATCATAAATTTTTTGACATTGTAATTTCAAAAAATACAATTTTTTTAATTGGAGGAAAGGGATTACTTTCCTCTCATGAAAAAGTAATCATTATATACTATGTTTTCATATGGCTGGAATCATCTCAAATTCGACCAATAGTGGCAAGTGATCTGAAGGGATGCACGGATGAGGTGCTCCCACCACATTATGCTGTACCAACCATGCCGGATCTAATGGTCCCAAAAGTCCTAAAGGTCGAAGCCCTTTCACCGAGTGGAAAATGTAGTCAATAACGCCTTGAAAATCCAATGTGTAGTTTGTGAATGGCATTGTACACGGCGAGTAAACCGACTTGAGATTAAAATCATGATGAAATTCCTCTGTAGGCTTCAAAACACTTTTCGCACCCCCTTTCCCAGACTTGGAACGTTTCTTGGGATTCCTTTCACTTTCTCCGTTATCCTCCGCAGTCGGACTGCTTTCAATGTAACCCTCATAACTCAGACCTTTGAAGTCTGGATGTGAGCTGCTGATGGTGCCACACTGCAAAAACTCCACAACGCCGCTTTGGGGCAAACTATTAAAGTCTCCACAAACCAACAGATTAACCTTGTCCATGGTATTGTGTTGCTTGCTACTTGAAAACGAGTAGGAAGCTGATGAGCCCGAGGAAGATGACGACGTGGATCGAGTGTTATGACTGTGACCTTTCTGGCTTTGTCGTGAAGTGGATGGGGTAATAGGTACAGGAGCATCCTCCACTTCAATACTTTCGGTGATCTTTTTGAGCTCCTGCATCAACATCATAGTTTGCACCAACTTG
The DNA here is from genome assembly GCA_029691765.1 of Entomobrya proxima. NCBI lineage: Eukaryota > Metazoa > Arthropoda > Collembola > Entomobryomorpha > Entomobryidae > Entomobrya > Entomobrya proxima. Next base: position 8,114,452 of record CM056168.1, read on the forward strand.
ACATCACAGTAGTTGGGGTCCCAGTGAATATGACAAGTGCACACTAAAAGTGGTCGTGGACGTGGGGTTACCAGTCCATGCAAACCTTTCGCTTGCTCAGAGTCTGTCTTTGTTTCAAGCAAGGCAGCCAGCGCAATGTTATCTGCAAGAAAGTTGCAAAATTCAGTACTGATACGAAGAAGTTGTTGTATGACAAATGTTTAAATTTTCCTATGAAAAATCACATTGTTTTGCTACCTGCCTTTAGTTTGAACGCGATTGAGCATTTCCTCGGAACATTGCGCACACCGGGTTGCATTTGAAATGGCCACTTGACTAAACTCTATCAAGTGCTCACTCAAAAGTCGAAACTTGTTCGTTTTGTAGAAAATGGCACATCCGTCCACCAGCTTTCTCTTTGACTCGACCATAGTCCTTGCCCTTGATTTTGCAGCAAAGATTCCCGAGTAGCCCAACAATTGGAGCTGAGGCAGGAAAAAGTTATAGTATTGATCAGTCTCCATTTCCTGAAGAGATATTATATCCGCAGCATAATGCACAAGTTCTTGGAGAATTGCCTTCCTCCTGTAAGACCAATCCAATGCCCAATTCGGGCAATAGCTGAACATTGTGTGGGTGGCATACCTTGAACAAAGGATGTTGTAGCAGAGAACGGTAAAGCAAGTTCTCTTGTGCTTGTGGTGTGCCAACTGAATCCATGGTCGGGGTGGAGGCTCTTGTTGCAACTGTTGATATCTAGGTGTATGTGGACCACTGCCCACAAAGATATTCTCGTTATGACCTAAAAGTTGTTGGTGGGTCTGCTGATGGGGATGGGGTTCCGATGTTCCTGGCGTTGGCGGCATATACCCGTAACCATTTTGAAACGAGGAGCAGTATGGAGGTGGCGTACTATAGTACTGGCATTGGTTATTGAAATGCTGGGCGTAATGATGATGGTAGGATTTGGATCTAGAATTGTTTCGAGGATGGTGATGGTGGTGGTGATGTGGCGGTGGTGGGGGTGGATGCCCAGGTGCGCCTGAGCTTCTACTTCCGCACGCCCCTATCGAGTCCCTAGAATTTCTCCGGATCATCATTGTTTTGCAGTCCGCCATATAAAAACTTGAAGTATCCTTGCTAGTCCTATATTTTTGTCGATTCCTTGATTTCTTGCCTAAAGCTAATTTTTTTACTAAGAAATATCCCTCCAAAAAGAAACGGTAGTAGAGGAGCTTCTTGTTTTTGCATTGAAAGTCATCAAAAACGGGAAATGGCTACCAGCTACTTTATCATAAATCCCCTTTCTTTAAGTTTTCGTAGATGAGACGTGATTTGTACCCACTAAGAACTTTGTTTTTTGTGCATTTTATCATTTTTTATGGTTTTTATTTGGTTTTAAAATATTTTTCCTTAATTTCTAAGGTGTATCCTACAGCTAAATGTGGGATCGTTTTTTAGCAAAAAACAGAAGACCATCCGATACAATTTGTAGGTAGCGTAGGCAGATAATCACCAACAGAAAAAAATATATATAGATAACAGAAAAGCTTGACATTATTTTTGCTTGCCTAGTACCCAGATTTACTGTTTCTTGCAATAAATAAAGCACGATTTTCAAAGTTTCTGGGTAACCGTGAAAGACATGCCATTATATTAAGCCAGCAATCTGTGTCTCTGCTTTACATCTTTGGCACACACACGCATGACATGATTGACACATGAAATTAAATTACATAGCGAAAATTTGCTCCTTTTTTGTGATGATTAGCCGGAAAACAACGCAATTAGTCTTCCATCATCATCCGCTAGACAAAACAACACATTTTACACGCCTGTCATCATTCCCATTTTTCTCTTTTGTGTGGAGCATCAGAGGTAGGTAGGTAGGCATTATTATGCATCTAGATTATGGCTCTCCTCGATTTTTGCTCGTGATGGTAGTAAAAAGGGGATGAAATGAATACACGAGGTTAAATATAGCCCATTATTACATTACCATTCACAGCAACAAAGGAAATGACAAAGTGAAGTTGTTCATATAAAAATGACAGCAGCAACCTATGCTTAAGCATCAAAACCTCGATAAACTCTCTGTTCAACCGAACAATAAAAATGCACAAGAGAACTTACTTTACCATTATATAGGTTTTTAAAAAAAAAGCCACACCACTATAATAAGTACAATGAGCAAAGGATAAAGTAGTACCAGTGAAGAATGAAGAGTGATGCTGATAGAGTCAGAGAAACGACGTCTTTTTAACTAAACACCATTATTATTATTACTTATTCCCTTTTCTCATTCTCGTCATCATCCCAATCATTAACAAAAGGAGTAATTCAAGCGAGGAGAAAAGCTACATAAATGCTTAATGACATGTGACGATCTTTTTAATGTGCTGACTAAAGGAACTTGTGAGTAAGCCTTCGTTTGACTTTACAATTTGCATATAGAATTATTCAGAATAGGATGAGGAAAAAGTGTCGTACCAATTGATGGGGCATTGTGCGCAACGATGAGATGACAAAAATGCTAAAAAGGTACGCAACCAGCAGCAGCAGAAGAAGAGTAGTATATGATTTTAGTCTTTTTAAGGAAGATAGAAGGAGGTTTAGGGATGTGCACTTTTTTACGAGCAAGTACAAAAATCGAGTTTTTCCTCTTTGTTTGCTTTATGTGCACTTTGCAGTTTTTGAGTGTTCCTTTTAAAGCTTGCATCTCTGTCAGTAAAAGCAGTCAAATGGCAGTTTGAGCAAAAAAGGAAAAAAAGTAAGTCAGTAAGTAAGTAAAGTAAGACTTTTTCATGTGCAAAAAAGCATGAGATTCAATCTAAAGTCTTCACTCTGCCATTTTTATACTGTATTTGACAAAGACTTATATACGTTGCCTAAATTTGTTGTTGGTTTTGTGCAGCCAGGTTAATGGTATGTGCATAATATTAGCATTGCATTAAATGGCAAATTATCAGGCGTTTTATAGCCATCTAACACCACCGTCACACAAGTTATAAAAATACATGCCTGAGTACATCCTGACTGCACACATACCCAACGGACGGATGAGACTGCATTACATTAATCATAACTATAATAAATGAGTGACTTACTCATGCCATAATATTCATTGGTGCTGTGATTTTTATCGCTGATAGTAAATTTCCCCGTTGCGCTGCTATGCTTGTGAGCTGGCTTGGATATGAAAAAGTACATTCTACAAATTTCTGCTAACTAGAAATAATAATATTATGAAGTGATACTTCAACTTGAGCCAATATGAGTTTTTGGGCATGGTTTGTTAGGGAAAGGAAGCAATAAACAATATAAGGCATCAAATGTAAAGCTAATTTATTTACAATAAAAAAAGTGTATTAATATTAATAATGAATGACACAGTCAATGAATACCTATTCGTGCTAATACTACTAAAAAGCTAAGAAGAAGTTGAGCTGAGAGGCTTGTGCTTGTCGCAAATACAATAGACAAGAATTGTTGATGGGCAAGTTTTTTTTCATAAAAAATCTAATATTGCTATAAAAGGCACAATATGGATATTTTTACTAGTAAAGTTCTTTTTTTCCTTTTGCATTAAAAATACCGATGAATATGGTGATGACTGGTTGCTGCAACAAAATGAACTACATTTCTACTTTGTTATGATGCGATGCTCCAATTACACCAGACCATCATCATCATCATCGCCGTCATTATTTTGAAAACGCTTATTGTTAAAACCTATAAAAGTGATGAGAGCGTTTGCATGCGCATTAAAAGTGTACAGACAAGCGCGCGAGAAAAAAGATCGGAAGCTGCTACTACTATATTTATATATTGAATTTGTACTCTCATTTATAATGCGCATGTTCATGCCCTCCTTACTCGACAACACCGTCTTATTAAAAGCTTTTACAGAGGATAAAAAATTAAAACTGTTTGTTTACATTTCATTTTCGTTTATAATTAGCTTCTCTATAATTTCAGATTCCGTTTTATACAAGAAATATTAGATGAACATTGTAATTGCTGTGTACAGTGTACAACAGGTATTTTTAGAAGGAACAATCAAGATTACACCAGAAGAGTCGATGATGATTAGTTTTGATTACAGTTTCAAACATGAATATAGTACAATTCCTTTCGATTTCAAGTGGGCTGTATTTTGTAACGTTGTTAAAAAGTGAATGACGGAATAAACTCTTGGCTGCTATAATGCAAAAGATGCACTAGCTAATCTAAAATATTTTATACTAATAATGATTACACAGGTGCTAAAAATAATATATATTGGCATGAAAATGTATTTTCGCAAGACTGCTAGGGGTTCTGGGGTCACTTTTGATTTTTGATTTTTTTGGTGTTGAGAGCTGGTATTCGCTGCTGTTCCTTTGGGAGAGTCGATCGATGACAAAGTTGCAGAGATGATGAGGAACGATAAGCGCAAACAAACTAAAACCAGAAAATAGGGACAACGAACGACCACCACTATTTCATGATGTTCATTCATTATCGTTGGAGCGTTCAGTTATTTTTATAGCACGTTTTATAATAAATGCAACATATTGGCACATCGTAAAAAATGATGACAAAAAGCTATGAATTATCGTCTGGATTGCTGTTTGCCATATTGCGTATATATCTTGTGTTTATCATTTTGAAAATGATTTTTTTTATCTTAGTGCGGTGCTTATGTCGTTAACTGGCATTGCATTACTATTCCATTATCATCAAGATGTTGCACATGGTGGTGGACAGAGTAACGCTGTATCAACCTAAATAAGAAAAGGACAAAAATTCATAAGACTCTTAAGGGATTTGCACTTTTTAAAAAGTCAAAATACGTTGCACGACACTCGAGTGTTGTGGACTGCTGTGGAGAATGCAACATAGAGACACACTCTTCACTCACGCAGCTTCTCGAGCTTATTTGCAACGCTGTTGGCTGGGTTGGGAGAGCGAATATGGCCGTTATTGTTGTTGTTGTTTTGGTGTCGCCGTTGTGTGCCACTTACTTCCTGGTTCCCTTTTTGCATAATCCCCAATTGTTCTTTTTTACTGCAACACAGCATATTATTCCCACTACTTTTGGCATTGCATATTGCACATTATAATACATTATCGTTGTACAAGTGCAAGCAAAAATATAGGTGTGTGATTAATTTATTGAGGCTATACTCTGCTGCTGCGATGTTCCAATGTGCAACTGCAGAAACAACCCAGAGCTCATTTTGACGATATGATATGATATCACCACCGACCGGTGCGAGTTGATTATCAACATTTCGAAAGTGCATTTTTATTGCCATTACTATTAATGTACTCATTTGCTCCCAGTTGCATTGCAGTTGTGAATATGAAGATAATGAATATGAATGGTAGATAGTGGAATAAAATTAAAATTGCACAAAAACAAAAGTGATACAAAGAGATTTTGAAAATGAAAATAAGAGCGATTTTTTTTTGTGAAAAATGCAATTAGTGTGTAATATGCATGTATAATGTGTATCAAAAGATATCAATAATAAGCTTTATCAGTGTACTTGATTACTATTGATGGACGTAGAATCAGAAAAGCTTCATGAAAGTTTTTGCATTATTTCGAGAGGAAAAGTAGTCGAGCCCTAGCCAATTAAAAAGTAATCAAAATGCACAAAAATGCAATATGCAATCAAGTAAGAATAAACAAGATTTGCAAGCAAAAACTGTGTTGTCAGGTGTTGAAGAAGCAAGATTTCAAGATTTTTCGGATTTAACAAATCAGATGAATTTATCATCCCCATCCTTCTTACTCTTTCTCCTCCTCCCTTATCATTTTCTCTTAATAACATATCATGATACGACTTCATCAACCATATCATTGTTAAATTAAATCAAATCAAGGCTGTTTTCTGGCTTCGAGCCCAAATCTACCACTACAGACAGATAGTGAAAAATAATGGTACTTTATACAAAAACACCTCATTATTATCATCATCTTCTTCATTCCTGTTGTTGTCGGGCGGTCAGTGAAAAGAAAAACAGTTTTTCCTGTTGGACAGCTTCGACATGCAACGCCAGTTCTGTACCCAGTAAACCACAGGAATAGATTATTAGAATTTAAATATATGTAGCATTGATAACAAGATCAATTGGCAGTCATCATGATGATACCCTTTATCTGTCTTAGATAGTTTTTTTTTGCGAAATCATACGTTGTTAGGCAAGGTAGTGTACAGAGTACAGCGTACGCACGCACTTGAGATGTGAGCTGTGCCATTGTTGTTGCTGGCTGATGGGATGAAATAAAAAGTAAACTGTGTTTCTGGTTCAGGTTCAAGAATATAATATCACAGCAAACGACTAAACAGAGTGATCGTTTTCAAATTCAAATTACTACCTTCTAATCTATGTGTATACATCATAATGATAATACATGCAGAGAAAAGGTAAAAAATGATAATGTCCCTTCCTTATGCCCAAGACGGGATGACGATATATGACTAGACTCTTAGTACTACTACAAGATGTGTGTACGTTTGTTGGGGCGACAAGAAAAGTCAAAAGTGAGTAGTAGTAGTGGAGTCGGCTAGTCTTGTTTTCTTGATTGGTTTCCTTTTATCTTCATCTCTCTTTCATTCTCCGTCGATCCCCATTCTTCGAATATCAAATCATAATGTAAAGCAAAATATTACTACTCTTATAGTGCCGGTTTTTAATATTTTGTCTACAAATTCAATACAGAATGCACACCTACATACAGTACCTACATGCAATAATATCTTCCATCTTTGCCAACTTGTTCTCATTTTAAAGACTCGTCGATACCAATAAACGATAACCAAAGGACCTTTTCCATCCATTATAACTTTGAAACACACCATCTACTAAACTCCTTGTTCCTTATGATGACACGACTGACAGCACGACTTTTTTTTACATCTTTCCTCTTCTCATCAACATTTTTATTGTGCTCTGCCTTTTGGCCCTTTGCAATTGTACAAGCTCTGGTATTATTTCTTCTATTACCATTTTGTACTAGAATAATAACAAGACTAATGCAGAATAAATAGGCATGTGTATTTAGATGCGGATGGATGATGATGATGATGGTGGCTACTACTACTACTACAACTTTAACTATTATTATATGCACACGACATGACACGGCGACACGCAAACATAATAAAAAAGTAAATAGAAACGAAACGAGGGGAGGAAGAGAGAGCTTAAAGCCAGGTTGCGTTCTACTGATACAGTTTCAAATTCCTCTCTCATCAGACTTTTCTTTCTTTTCTATTTTGCTTGAATACATAAAACTAATTAAGCCCTTTGTTTGATGCACATTTGTAGTTGGGACTGGGACTCTGCTGTTGTTGGCTGTTGTGCATCTGGCCCACCTAAGCAGCAGCATTGTCATGTAAAGTGAAACTGGTCAAAATGACTGCTGACATACTCACACATTCAAACAATGCAATGTCGTGTGAAAGAACATTATCATGAAAATTGCAATAGTAAAATGCAAGTGTGCGCGCAGTATTGCACCGTGCACCAGTTGTGTTGTGTAGTTAATGAAATAAAATGACAGAGAAAAAAGTATATCGCTCACACACTCTCAATTATAATCATCAACTACTAAAACGTTTATTATGGAGTACAAGAAAAGTACTTATTGCTCAAAACGAAACAAAAATGTCACCATTTTCTATGCAAGTACATATTGAGCATAAGTAGGTACTTAAGTGCTTCGCTGTATTTATCAGTTATAAGTATGCTTATAGTTGTCAATCTCTGCTCGTGCCCATTTTTCTCACCGTGTGCCTATGTACAAAACTGCAAACTATTCCGCCTACGAAAGTCATCAAACACATTTATTTCCTGCAAATCACTCGACACTTGAAAAGGCTAAATCTCTCCTCAGCAGCAGTTTATCATTGTTGTTATGTTGGGATGCGTGCAATACATGAGCGGTAAGCGCAATAATGAGCCACTTTGTTCTACAATTGTCATGTGTGTACTTTTGAAAGCTGTTTTGAAGCTCAACGCAATAATGCATACTGCAATGACGTTGAGGAGGATGGCATTGCGTATAAAATTATGCGTAAGCTCTTGATAAAAACTGTGTGTGTGTGTCGCACACACAATGGATTGCATGCATATTATTCTTATTGCGATTTGTTTGTGGATACATCTAAACAGTCTTGTGCAAATGTGTCGCTTTTCTCTCTCTGTTTTAGTGTGTCAGCGGGTCAACCAAGAAATACATGGATGCAAGAAATAAAGCAATACTTTTGACTATTTTCACGAGCAACCGTGCTATTATTGTTATGATTATGAGCAGCAGTCTCTCACTATCGTCATAATAATCGCTGCAGAGTTTGCCAAAACCACATTAAACTTTTATTGCTACACACACCTATTATTATATATTTTTAGTAATACCATAAGCCACAAAAATCAGTCAAGAAATAAAAACAGATTAAGTTTGACATGACACAAGACTATGCGGCAGTTCTCTTGCGTTTTATATTGCCGTTTAAAAACACTTCCTCATTTATTGTCTTCTGGTGAGTACATTTTGACTAAAACAGGCAGAAGATTTTCATGAGGGAAGATGAAACATTCTTTGATACGCCTTGTGAGGTTACTTCGTGAGCGAAGATTGTGTTACATTTTTTATATTTTTTATACAGAGGACACACACAGCTAATAAATATGACTATATGGCTCTGATCATTTCATAAACAATACCGTGTCTCATGACTGATAAATAAAACAAATAAGGAATAGTTTGATTGTTTGATCATCTTATCGGCTCATCTTCACCATCCTCATCGGCTTTTCTATAGCCTTTTCAAGTCATGCGTGCATTGCAATATTCTGTATATTTTTAAAACCAGGATGAGCCTCGTTTCTTGTGGTTCAATAAAAAGCCCCAAAACTCAAACTTGTCTTTTACCATTTTTATTATGTTTAGGCATTTGCCATCATCAACAGAAACTTTTTCCCTTTGATGTGATGAATATTATGTGGTTTTACTCAAGAAGACGGAGAAGATGAAAAAGAAGGAAGGAGAAGGAGGGCAAATGTATTTTATATATGCTTTTTCTTCTGCTGCGCTCTTACTTGATATATAGTACTTGGTATTGGTTGACGTATTTGGTATTTAGTGGATTTAGGCAAGAAAATCCAAGACTTAATAACAATAATCATAGCATTGCTAGTACTTTATCGCTTGTGGTAGTGCAGTTGCAATTTCTTTCTTTTTTATTTTTTTGTAAAAAGGAAGAGACGAAATAGAAGCAGAAAGCGTGTATGCCACTTTTCAACAAAAAACATGCGTTGTTTTGCGTGGCTGGCTTGCAATAATCATTTTTGCCATACTACTACTCTCAACGTGCACCATGCACTACTGCAGTTGCCGGTATATGAGTTAGGCTTTTACAGCTCTCGGTATACCTGTAAAAAATATATACAATTTATGGTGGTGGTGGTGGTAGCAAACAACGTGATCTATTACTCTTGATGATGAGGTTTCTTAAAAGCGTTTTGTAGGGTAAACACAGGATGAGCAACGATAAGATATATACGTACTAAAACACACACTACATATTTTTGCAGAAAAGTGTGTGCAATGCAAGCAAAAAGCACATAAAAAGTAATATATCACACCACTCATTCGTCATCATCACATCACACCAAGATGAGAAAAGCAGGTTGCATGCTCAACTTTGAAAAAAGCATGCTTACATTATGAACAGTTTTTGCACGTTTTTCTTTCTATTTGCATGCATTAGCAATAGAGCGGAGGAACAAGACTAAATTCATTTGGTATTATTGTTTGGACTCATTGTTAAGTCTGCTTTTTTTTCTTGTAAGAAACGTTTTCTGATGACTCTACCTTTTCCTGGGTATGTATTTTTGGCAAAATGGTTCAAAAAAATAAAGCTGTCATTTGAAATAGCATGCCATGTCATATAGTACAACACGACATCATCATCCCAATTTATTTTTATCTTCTCTCTGCTCTTGTTTTGTTATTGTTGTGAATGATACTGTTCTGAAAAAAGATAGATTTTTTTTTTCAGAAAATGACAATGCCGGTGGCAATGTTAAATGTAAAAAGTAGTTCTGCTGCTAGCAGTATAGTGTGTAGGTGTGGACATGGTTTTAATGCAAGAGAGAAAAAGCAGGTTGACTTTTATTATGATATTTTTCTTTCTTTTTCTGTAAGGGAGTGTATCATGCAGGTACAGCAAAAGAAGAAAAGGATGATCACGATGAGCAAGCTTATTTCATTTTTTTGGTTTACATACATCCCAAAAAGAAGTGCAATATGATTATGCAGTGAAGCAAAAATCAAACCTGAAATGAATCGAGTTTGAAATCAGTGAAAAAAGCTGTTCCTTCGCGTCATCATCATGATCATTCGCATTTTCATCCGTCGGTATTGTTCTCCTTTTCACTAGTGACTGACTAGACAAGCCATGATGGCAAAATGCAATGTACTGTGCAGTATGTGCAGTTTCGCACAAAAAATTGATGTATGTTTATCTAAAGGGAGGAGAAGCTGAAGAGGCAATTTAGTTAGTAGGAATTCCATGTATGCATGTTCAGCTTGTTTTGCAGCAAAGTAACACACTTTTCCCTGGCTGCTATTCACCAGTTTCACACATTGTTGTCAGTGAGCGTGGTGGTGGCTCTTCTCTGAGAGACAAAGTGAGGAGGAGGAGAAGAGGATATGAGAGAGGAATTGAAGAGGATGCACACAGAACTGCACAAAAGTACAAATTGAATACAATATCAATCTAGTAGACAACCAGTACATCCGTGCGACTATGCTACTTTTACACTGATGAAAACAACAGAGAGGCAAATGCGTTTCTGTTTTTCTGTCAGACAGAAATGTGTACTACCTTTCTCTAGGCTGCCACCACCACTACCTGTTTAGTGAGTTAGTCAGGCAGTAGTACTATTATGATGATCAGCTGCAGATCCTAGATTAGCATTGTCCTAGTCTCAATAATAATAAACTTTTTTGCTAGCATATAGGAAAAGAAATATATACGCTTTCTGCGCTTCTATATAATACGATGATGCTCTCCTTTTTTCTATCAGGCATATACATTGTGTGTGTGCGTAAAAACCATGTATATACCTTGTCTGTCTATATTCGCACATTTTTTAAAGGAACACTTTGCTTGATACGCTTTTTCCTCTCTCTCAACTAATACTAATATGCAACTGCATCACGCAGAGATGATGATAGGCCCATGTTGCTGATCACGATGATGATGAATAAAACAAGCAAAGCGTTAACCAAACTAAGCTTCATCGAGATGATAATGATGATACTACCACTTTACCATTGTATAGTGCAGTATTCAAGTTTAATCATTTCCGTACTGCTTACTTTACTGACACACAGAAAACGCACACATTATCATAGCTGCATGCAGGCTGATATCTCATTTTTGCATTTTGCATCCCTTTTGGCAAAGGCATATCTTGCCATGCCACAAAAAAGCACGCTGTTTTTCTGCATGCAAATATTGCCAAAGTGAAATGAGTGGGGGATGATGATAGATAATGTTGGTTGGGGCGAAAGAGTGCTAGTGTTTTTGTGTCTGTCAAACGTGTGACAGATTTTCTAAAACGGCAAGAGAGAAACAGTGGGGCTGGCTTGGTTGGTGGTACTAGTGGCAAAAGTTGTATGGCTCCCTTTTCCTTGTTATTCCTCTCTTTCCTTTTTGTTTGTTTGACGTTGGCCTGGTTAATATTATAATTGCCCCTGTGCAAAGGAAGAAAGAGCGTATTAGTTGGCACTATTGGGATGCTAACTAGCTGCTATCTGCACTTATCAAGAAACGACCAAGAAGGAGAAGACGAGTCAACTTTAGTGCACACATTGCCATTATTCTCCTAGGAGTGGGGGTTGGGGTTGAACAAGACTTTGAGTGAGAGCCAATAATAAGCTGCATATCAGTATTAAATCCCATTGTTTTGGCAGTAGTACTATTGGTATTTGGTCACATTTGATTATTATTGCTCTCTCTTTTTTTCTTTCCTGTGTGCCTGTGTGTGTACACGCACATCACAGAGCGCAGTGTGTTTTTAAAAACAGAACATGAATAAATTTAGCGTGTAATGTAGCATCGCTGCTAATAATCGGAAAAATCACTTTTTCTCTTTTGCCAACGCGCAAGAGCACTACCAACAACTTGGTCTATAATAAGCAGAACAGAGGAGAAGGAAGAGAAGATGATGTGAGTATCATAATGATCATCGTCGCTCGACACTCTTCTGCACTTTTTCTAACATCATCAATATTGCTCGGTGGTGTGTATTTCTAATATAGTAAGTAGTCAAGTCAGACTATCGACGACATCGTGTTATTGTTATTATCATTGTTGTGATAGTGGCGTTGTTGTTTTTGTTTTCGTCTTTGTCATACACATAGCCAAAAGGCAACAATAAAAAACGTGAAGAAGAAGACGCAGAGATAATATTATGGTATGAAGAAGACAGAATAGTGCGGCTGCTCTCGGCTCTTGTGTTATTGCAAATAGCTGTCATGTACAAAGATATTTTCGGAATGGGTTGGTGGTGACATGACTAAAAAGTAGTGCTGTGGTGGATGTGGCCCTGTTTGCTTGCCCTGCTTTAACTAGTTGTATTATTTTAAGCAGCAAACGTAAGTGGTAGATATCAATGGACATTTATTATGAAAAGAATTAAATTGAGAATGGTGATTAGATGAGATCAGATAGATTTTTTCCTGGCATTCTTGTATTGATTTTTAAGATTGAATTTTGATTTTGTTATTATTTTTAAATTTGGAGTATGCAAAACAACGAGGGACCACAGAGGGGATTTCTAGTGGACTGTGTGGAGTGCTGGTCTGGTGGTAATATGATTGCTTGGAAGACAACAACTTGTTGTGCACCATGAGGAAAAGTCAACAAACCTGCATGTATAGCTATTTCGGACGACGGCTGAAACAACCTTAAAAACTGGTATATGTCAGTTTGCAAAGTTGTATGACTACAAGGAAAAGTGTCTTGTGCTAAAAAATCGTGATCTGAATTTATTCATACATTTTTCCTCAAAGAAGTTTCAATTTTATGGGATTGTGCTAGCGAGCAGTATTAGGAAACATAATCATGAGGAAAATTAAGTTATATTCGTGGCGTTCAGTACGACTTTGGTGGAAATAGGAAAACATTTTTTGTTTGTGACGGTCGGAATCCCGCAACTAACTCTAATATGAATACCATCCGCATCCAGTAAGTTGTTGTTGTTGCTGCAGAAAGTGAAAGACAACTACAAAGGAGCGTGGGGCAAAACGAAACAAGGAAGCAGCCAAAACAGCATTTCTTCCTTCCGTGGCGAAGGAACGACTACTAGTAAAGCTGGAGACGACAGTCGGTCTCGTTTCGTGGATTTCTCTTGTTTCTAGAAGGTACGCTGTCACAACGAACATTTTTGCATAGTATTGCAATAGTATTGTCAACTACTGAGATTAGATTTATTCTTTTCGTCTGGTATTGATACACAAGAACAAATTGTAATAAATTGAGTTGGCGTGTTTAGTTTTTATCGCTGATATGAAATATAAAGATAAAACGTAAAACAACATGACGGAAGCAAGTTTGTGACTTGTATGCAGCTTGTTATAGACAGATCAAAATAGCAAAGCAACAAAGCAATCGATACTAATTATCGTTATTGAATAATTCATTTTAGAGATGCACACAGTCATTAATTAGGTGGCAAAAGTAGCAAGTAGTTTTGATACACAGCTAGAGTCGCACGCACTATCAACTATGCAAGCAACAAGTAGTTGTAGAACTAGTGCTTGTGTTGCGTAAATGTGGAAAGTAGGTCATGGGTTTTGATTTCAATATTATTATAACTTCTCGTTGTTTTTTTATGTAGACAATATATAGAGCCAATTGGCTATTATATATAGACAGTTTTGTTGTAAAACGATTTTGACATTGCATGTGCTTAATTTTTCCGTGTTATGTTGTTTTATATTTTTGAGGGTGGAACGGTGACCATTCCGCGTGGTCTCCCGAAAACATCGTGGATGTTTCCGTCTTCGGGGTATGATAATGACAGCGGAGCTGAACAGCCATCAGCGGGTTTCATGGTTCACTGGAGTGAAGCTAATACGTCACCATCAGAGTGCTAGTACTGCTAACTCCGGCAATAACTCCACAGCCAACGCTAGCAATAGTAGCAACACCGCAACAAGCAGTGCCGCAACCGGTGGATTCTATCATCAACACCCAAACCATTATCCACCTCACCCACCACCACATCATCCTCATCACCCTCACCACCACCATCAACAACATCCTCCGCCCTTGCCGCCTCACCACCCGGGACATTTCCATCTTCCATGTCCAACAGGGCCACCCCATATTCAGCATCCCGGAGGGGTGCTCCATTTAGGTAATCATCATGGGCCACCTCATCACTCTCATGGACACCATAATCATAATGGACACCACCACTATGGAGGAGGAGGATCTAACCAGACAACAAGATTGTATACGGGGTCACCTTTGATAAGGAGCACGGGTTACCATTCCTTATCGGGGGGTTCTGGAGGGGGTTTAGGTAGCCACAAGAGGTCATTTAAGAACAATCAGCATAAAAATAATCTAAGTAGTCAGCATCATCACGGCCATCACCCGAATATAAGGAGTGTAGGTATCGGTAATCCGAATCTTCACCACCACCATCATCAGAATATTATTGGAAGTTGCAGCAGTGGATCAAATAGTAGCTCGAGTAGCAATGAACACCTCAACAATCTGCAGTCTCCGTCAGGCAGTCCACTAACACAGGCAAAACTGGACATTTCTCCGTTAAAATTGTCTTCCTCGCCAACACTGAACGGTGAGTTGTCTTCTAGTAACAATTCGTCACCGGGACCGCAGGGATCCCCATCTCCATCCACGTCGAGCAACCTGTCAACGTCTTCCTCACCCAACTCTACGGATGCGAACAAAGATCTGGATCACTTTTACTTTTTGGATGAGCATTGGAAGCCATCAAATGATGGTATAGGAGGAATAGGCATTAATCCTGTGGACATTATGGATGTTAGTGGTTCGAGCAACGGCACACGCTGGAACAGTTCAAGTAGTGGGTCTCCATCTCCTCCCACAGTTAACACTGCTGCTGCAGCGACAGCATTGACCATGATGGTGGACCAGTTTTTTGCAAACGGACATAATAATAATAACTTTGGTTTAGTGGACGACAACAATAACTTTATAGGTTTAAACAATGGGCTTGGGATCGGTGGAGGTCAACTGAGGGATTCAAATAACAATATTATTGGTGAACAGCATCCAAACTTGAACGAGACACAGCCTCGAAACGACCGTTTTCACGATAGCTTTAGTAGTGGTTTCAACAGTGGTAATAATCTAAGTAGTGGTAATGAAGGGGCATCAGGGTTATTTCATTTTGGAGCAACAGGAGCAAAATTCAACAGCTCGCCAGCAACAACGAGCACCACAGTGGTCAATGTGGAAACTCAAATCGGTACCTTTAATGGGCAACGGGACTTGGAAATACGACTTTGCTTCATAAAAGGTGATCATCATAGTAAAACTCATTCTGGGCCAATATTTGGAGAAAGTGGAACTTCGCAGTTTGGTGGCATTCACACCAATTCAAGAATGAATGCGGATGATGAGGACAGTAAAGCTGTCACTGCGATTGGCGATCCGTTCAAAACGGTCGCGTCTGTACAGCAAGAGCAAGCAGAGATGCAGTCAACTGCATCATCATCCTCTAACAACGAAATGCCGGATAACAAAGGTGGTTTACAGTCTGTCTCAGCCATAGGAAACATTGGCATGCCCATGGCGAACAACAAAGACATTACCCAGCAAAGCTAAACACAATCATGGTTTTGGCACGGCGAGCTTTTCGCAGAAACATCAGATTTTGACCACATACCAGCAACAATAGTAAATAAAAACTGGGTTGTATTTCATCGGTAGATAAAATGCTAAGTTTGTGTAACTATTTATAATATGTAAAATGTTAAGACGTAAAATCTAATATTTATATGCATACTATATATTCAATTAACTAAAACTCAATTAACCTGCCTCACTTGTGTCTTTTTACCCTGTAATAACCGTGTATAAAACCATTACAGTTGATAAAACTCGAAACTCGCTACTACACAACATAATAGAATAACAAATACCAGCTTTAAAATTACTTGTGCAAGAAAGCTGCGTCTTCCCTTTCTATTAAAACCTGTCCTTATACAACATTTTTGTTTTCAACTTTTGCATTCCCATTTACACTTATTTATCCTCGTTTTTTAAACCTTTCTCTATCAACTTTCACTTCAAGAGTCTGAGTAATTTTTTCGGCATATAAATACTAATTCATAATTGTAATTATGCTGTTTTCTCGTGTACTATATACAGCCCTTTAGCTGAATACAATATTTTTGATATACAATTTACTAAAAAATACAGTCAATTTTTTGTACATTATTTTTACATTATTTGTAACATATTAAATACTATATATCGGATATTTAAAACGCAGTATAGTAGCATCTATTTAACAACCAAGTGTAAAAATTGGGGTTATGTGAAAAATCGTTATAAAGTGGTGATCATGATGAACCACGCATATTTTTATGCGTGTCATTCTGTATTTATATCTATTTTTGTCCATCCTATAAATATTCTAGCACACTCTATCTTTTGGGGAAACATTAATTTATAATTTTTATCATTTTATCTTGGATTCTTGCACATTTCTTGTAAGAACGAAATAACTTGTGCAAGAGTTTAGCGGCTAATAGAACACTTTGTTCTTACAAGTTATCAATAAAATGGGCTTGCATGCTCAGCTCGTCAATAGTTTTCTTTCATCTTTTGTTTGGGAATTGGTGAACAATTATTTATAAAAAAAATATATTATTTTTTGGTGTTAATTTTTTAAGAAAAGCATTTTTTGTACAGCTGGACCATTTTGTGAAAGTAGTTTTTTGTATCATTTTGCTTAGAAATATTGAATAGAAAAGTGTAGTGCAGTTTAAGTAATTTTATTAACTTGCTCTTACCTTTTTAAACGATTATTTATTATTTTACCACACAGTTTATGTAGCCCGGCTGATTTCAGAAGAAGAAAACTAGCGCTATTTTGTTTTTTATTGTGATTTATTTTCCTTAAACTTGTCAAATAACTGTTTTTTAAAAATGAAGTTCTGTATTTTTCCAAGTTTTGATTTTCCATTTGTGTGTATTCTGTTCTATCGTGTTGTACTACTACTAATACAATAAAAAACAAGTTATCAGTGTTTATAAAAAGGAGAAAGTGTGTGGATGTTCTAACGGCGATTTCCCTGGCGTCAAAAAGTTCACCTGCAAAAATTATATTGGCAACGGTGAGATTCGAACTCACGCCTCCGAAGAGACTGGTGCCTAAAACCAGCGCCTTAGACCGCTCGGCCACGTTACCCTGTATGAATCAAGTGGCGGAATATTTCCCAACTTGATTCAGATACAGACTCTGGGCCAAGTTCAATGCTCCAACGAAAACCGCATCTCTGACAAAACCACTTTTCGCATTATTCCCAGCAGTCCATAAAAAATACACACGTTTGCATAGAACAACACAGAACACACGCATTGCATATCATATCATTACACCAAAAGGTTTACATTTTAACACCAAATCCGTGTTCATGTAACAGCAGCCGCAGTAAACATGCATGCTAGCCTCTCTGCTGCTTGCTGGATGGAAACCCTCGCTATATTCGCTAATACTGCCCAGCGTAGTAAACTTATCATCATGTACTATGCTATACTACACCTTATATGCCCATTGCCCAATGCAAACAAAAGCTTTTTTATGATAAAACGCATAATACGTAGTGAGTCGGTCTAACTACGAAAATTACAGTTTTCTGCAACAAAAAACGATTAATTTTTATTGTAAAGGTAAAGGAGAACGCGAATCTGTATGAACAAGGTAAAACAAACATTATATTATCGTACAGTAACTCATTTGCAAGTGTGATTATGAGTCAGTAAGTGAGTGGTAGGCTTTCATTTGAGTCATGTGAGTTCCAAAAAACTCTTCATCGTCATCACATTATTGAACAAAGGCTAAAAAGATTCATTTTGTGAGCAGCAGCAGCTCAGAGCAACTTGCACAAGTGCTCCAACCAAAGTATCAGAATGCTGAAGAGCGTAAAATGCCCAACCTAATGCCTAAGCACCAAACAAATCAAGGATGTCGGAGGAAAGGAAACACTTTTGACTCAAGTCACGAGACACGGTCAACAAGCTTCAGTTCACATGATGCCAACCGAAGCCTAATACACAGAAAGTGGCAAAGTATTAAGAAATGAGTACATTGCCTCATGGCACATCAAAATCCCCTTACTCGTATATATTTAGTACATATTTACACAACACTTACTTTTATATGCTACTACTATGCTTCCAAAAAATCCACGTAATTCCTGTAATGCAGAGTACCAGAGTTTTGTACATGTGGTTGTGCTTATAAAAATGATCATATAATGTATGGCATTGGCATCAACACGGCATTATCCACGGTTTTAATTTTATGGGACTGTGTACACACAGAGACCAAACACAATGTTTTGAATTCCCAATTTCAAAGAAATTTGGAGCACGAGACGAAAAAAAGCTTAAGTGAAAGCGCCGTCGTACGATGCTCATTTTTTCAGATAATTTTCAGTTTTTTATTCGATAAAGTCCGTTTTCCCTGAATTTATATGAATGCATATTATAGTATTAGGCGTGTATATAAATATTTTATAAGTATAGCCTTTTAGCCTCAATAAGCCTCTTTTACTGGTTATAAAAGAAGGAAGACAGATATGTCTACACAGAAAATGTTCCTGTTCCAGGAGAGCGCGTGAGTCGGGCCAGGCAAGCCTTGGCTTCTCTTCTGAGTAGTAGCAGCTGGATCATGTGTCCACTTTAACCTGTCCAGAGTTCCAGTCTCTGAGAAAAGTCATATGAAAAGGAAGAGAGGGAGAGAGTTCCTCTCATCATGTGATTCCATGCGAATGACGCCGATTTTAGTATGGAAAATTCTCCGTAAACAGGTTGCCCATCATGTTCAAGCCCAGAGATAGTTTCATGATTTATGATTCTTATACGCCTTGACTTGATCAGTGGCATGGGAAAAGCATAGCAATTTGAAACAAGAAACAGGAGAACTCTGAACTTTGTATTTCAAAAGAAACTTTGATGAATACTTAAAGACAAGGGGTTTTAGCAGTGCAAAAGTATTTTTATGAATGTGAATGTGTTCTTCAGGTGACGTCATTGTGTGTGGTTGCGTTTTTGGCTCATTATCATTAGTTTTCGGGCCTGTGTCCTTCCCACTCAGAAAAAGTATTTCGAATTTCATTCACAAAGTTCCAGTAGTTCGTTGTTCGCTTAAGCCCAGAGAGAGAGAGAGAACAAGAAGAATATTTTTTCATAGACTTCACCTTTTTGTCACCATGCAAGAAGGTTGAGTTGGTGGGATAAGAAGAAAGCGAGAAGTCAAACAGACAACGTAATACACTTATAGTCCATTCATTTGCTTTCATGGCTCATTCATGATATGGCACTTTAGTAGTTATCTCCAAATCTCATCTTCGCCTGATAAAGCAGAGTCACAAGACCCCTCGTCAACATCATTATCATCATCAACAACAAGCCCGTGTATATTATTCTGCTGTAATCGTCAACAAGGGAAAAACAACGTCATCACATACACAAAGTTTCGTCCTCTCGCTGAGCATTCAATGTAAAGTTTGCACAGAACAAAAAATCTGTGTGTTAGCTACCTTTACTTTTACACACGAGAGCACATTTATCGCCAACACTAACATAACAGCACATGATCTTCATGTAGGCATTAATGAAATATTGAAATGAAAAAAGGATGAGATCACCTGCTTGTGGCCAACAGTCGTAAAAATCAAAGCGTTTGTCTGCGTACTATATCCAGAACATACTTATTTTCTGGCATGGATAACTAATTGTTTGTCAAAAAGTTGAATATTTTGAGGACTGCTCTGTACTGGACCTGAATACCTGAATGATTTTTTTACCTTTGAACCAGAGTGCCCCTCTTATTGCGTTAATGGACTTGGAAAAAATTTAATCATGTGCAGAGAACGACGACACGTCAGATGCAAATTGTGATAACCCAATCTATATTGCTGAGCTGCGACAGAATGGGGAAACTTTTTCCAGTAGTAGCAAGCACACTTGTCCAGCAAAAGAGAAGTTAGAAAGTTGAGACAAGAGTCAGTATTACCCCAAAAGCTGTGAATGTGTTCAACAGGAAAGATCCCACCTTCCTCGTCGCTGCATCCTTCTTTTCTCCGTTTTCCCCCACAGGATCATCTTCATAGTTTGTCCTTAGAAAAACGCAAAATTCCCAGTTTATCGTCAATAGTTCAACTTCTATTACTGCTATTATTAAAACAATTTATAAATGAAGAGGATTTAGAATTGGCTTGTGGTCAAACAAAATATGGAATTTCCCTCCTATGGCTCATCCCCGAAACGTAGTCAAACGCCGAATCCTTCGCCAGCTCGTCAGCAGGGTACTCCTTCCTCCCCGGCAAGAGGAGCGGGTTCCTCTGCCGAAACAAGTGGTGGTACAAAAAATGCTTTCTCCAAGTTTTTCACCCAACTCAAGAATTTGATTGCGGAGGCTGCTACCATCGAGCCAGTGTCCGATGTGGCTCCTGGGGTGGACCACTGTTGTAAAACTAGTCGTTGTCATTATGGGCTTCCAATCCATCATTTGGACTCGGAGATCTTAGCTGCGTTCCGTGGCAGTAGTCAGTGTTCTTCCTCTGAAACGCCGTCTTCCAATGGGTAAGCTTGCTAATTTATGAAACTGAAAACATGTCACTTTGGATGAGATTTTAAACGACATACTTTTTTGCTTGACATGTTTATAGATCCTCTAAAGTTTGCAGTAGACTGATAGTGTACAGGGACTGTGATCGTCGCGGCCGCAAGATTCTCTTTGATAGTGAACATGTCAGCTCCGACTACGTTTACCAGAAACCGACTGACCCCAAACTGTTGAAAGACTTGGGCGAGTACGTCTTTGGCTGCGTGCCTCTAGCATCATGCTCCAGATCGATGGACCTGCCTCCAAACTTTGGACACAAAAGGTTTTGCAAGTGGAAATTGGAGGGACCAGACCAACCAAAAAAGACGCTATACATTTGGTCCAAAATATTCGAGTTGGGTTCGTACAATGCGAACCGCAACGGTAACAATAGTACAAATCCTGATCGTGGTAAGTATAAATTAAATAATAACATTTATTATCTGATACGATTTTTATAGCCATGATTCGTAAAATCTATAAAAACATGAATCATTTTATTGAACAATTTTATTTTGCAGCAACGACAGTCGACTACTCGTCTTCCTCATCCGAACACTCCTCAGGTTACGAATCAGGAGGGGGAGCAACCTCTTCTACTTCTGCTGGGGTAGCATCAAAAACTTTCTCTTTGCCTTTATTCAATCAAAGACCAACATCACGTAGCGGAAGTCAGTCAGCGTTTCCACAAACTCGTTCACTGCCCGGGCGCATAGAAAGCTACAAAACCAACCTCGCATTGGTTTGGATTCTCTCACAAGAAGAGAATGGTTCCACTGGGAACGGTTCAGCAGCAGCCAAAATCCCATTCCCCTATTTGTCACCTCTTGTCGAAAAACTTATGCTCAATCCTTTATCTAGTATCACTCAAAACTTTTACCACAACAGTAGTCACTTTGTCACGGGACTAAAAAACATCAGTACTACGTTGAGCCATGACCTCACTGATTTTCTTACAAACCCACATGTTGTCAATTTGGCGTTGGTAAAGCCTCCACTGCCTGATATGGTCAATACTAAACTTGTCTGCAAATTTTTGGAGTTGATTTTGACAAATATGGATAGCTGCATAGTGCTCAACTTGAAAAAGTGGACTGAGGTGAAGGCTATCCTCTACTTTTTGAAAATGTTTCTGAGAACTTGTGTGTGCCAGTGTAACTTGTTGGATTCTCGACGTGATAGCCTTGTGGAAACTGGTACGGATGTAATATCGATGGCCACCTCTTCAAACGAACTGGACGGTGTGGATTCAGGAATTGAACTGGAAGGATCCAACTCTAGAATGCGAGCAGTATCGTCTTCATCTGTGTACCATAGTGGTCGAAAATGGTCCATTGTTTCAGAGGAAGGAAGTGAATATGGGGGTGGAGAGAGTAGCCAAGACGAAGGAGATTGCGGAAGAGTCAGTTTTCATTTGGGAGATGCAGATGTGGACCAGTCAGAGGCCAAGTTGGCATTAGGTGAGGTTGATTGGACAAAATTGAAACTTAGAGAGAGGCGTCCATCAATCGAGTCCACTGTTAGTGAGCCTCAACCGGAAATAACACCGAGTCCTGTAAAGCGTCCTCCTCTGGAAGTAAAACTGGATCTTGGTGACTCCAAGCTGAAAGACTCTTGTCCAGTCAAGTACACTCCATGTTACCACTGCAATGGTACTTACATTACCGAACATAACCACTTCAATCCCTTTTACTTTTGTCAAGTTTTGGCTAAGCCTGGTCAGGTATCCTATGACATGGAATACGTCAACTTTATGAAAATCATAGAATTGTATGGGACAGGCTTGACACGAAGTTTTAACTTGTCTGAGGAGGGATCAACAAGTAGCAGCAGTACGACTTCCAGTACTCTAAACCTGTCAGGTGAAGACAACGACGGTAGTAATGACCTTGTCAAGAGGATTAAGGAATTTGTTGAAGGTTACGTTCGGCTCGCCAAAATTACCAACGACAATGGAAAGCTAGACAGCTATGTAACATTTCAGTTGGAAGAGATTGAAGAATACATCCCTTAAAATCCGCAACTTAACAACTTTCACAGGGTTCATTGCAAGTGGATTTCTGCATGCATCTTTCAAACAGGCAAACAGAAATCAAGTCACGTATCCTACTACTATACGTACATGAAACATTGATTAATATTTTATAGATATTTAGATTGGTAGTCTAGTTTAAATTATTTTGGGCTACGCCTCAAGAAATATTATTTGTTTAATAGTCTGCCGACCCTTTTGAACTTCATTCAGGGTCGTTATATTGTGATAATACTATATGTTTAGAAAAATACGTACCACATCTAGGAGTATTTTTACCAATTTATATCTACTATTTAAAAATATTCAAATCCAAAAAATCTACAACACTTATTGGTAGAAATGGAACACACCTACATCAACAAAATATATAATATCTATTTATATGTGGAAACAATAATTTATGCAAACTGCATACAAGAGGATAGCCTCCGTAGTATTCCGGAGATAATGAAAAAATTGTGCAATTTGTAACCTTCGGTAAATTATGATTAGATAGTGCGGTTTTATATTAAGAAAACTTGTCCATGTTTCATACTTGGACATACAGAACAAGTACACACCAAAGTTTATATTCGTGTAAGGCCTACACACATTAATTATTATCTATTTAAAAATGTAAGCGGAACAAAGAGACAAAATATTTTTCTATCGCTTCGTATATAGGTACGTAACAAAATTAATTTACGCGAGAAGAGCAAAATGACAAAAAATCATTTTAACTACAATGTAGATTTAGTCTGTCTGTTAAACCATATTTTATAGCAAAAAGTGTATTGTTTGTAGTTTATCGAAATGAAATCAGCTCTGTGATCCCATCTATTGCTATTTTGTTCAAGTATTAATATCTAGTTTGTAATGGAAATGAGCTAATTTTTATTAACTTTTAGGTAGAAGTTGCCATATAAACTATAACAACCAAACAAAATGTGACAATTTCCTGATACGTTGTCGTTTAAAACACTATGTATTCGTATGTTTGATTACCTACACAATGTACCTTTTTTAGCGTACAATTTTAACCATAATATATTATTATATTTCATATTATTATGCAAGATTTCTATGCTGTCAGCCTTACTAAATACTATGCTTCAATTATTAGTGGATTGTTGACAATTGAGTTCTTCAACAATGACTGAAATATTTATGATAATAAAAATCATACAGAAGCAAAATTAAGTATTTACCGAAACTATTTTTTATTCATCTTTCTTTCTTCATTCGATCATTAAAGCTAATAATTATTGTTTTTCAGATGTGATCAGGAATTCTATAATATTTGTTGGGTCTATACCACAGATATACTTTAAAGCGATGATGATATTTTACTCTTTTTATCAGTCTGCTACTACATGTTACATGCTTATTTGCACTGCCTGGTTTAAAGACAATCCAGTTTATGCGTCGGAAAGAGCTGCTACGCCAGGGAGAACCTTGCCTGGAAAAATAAACAAAGAAAGATCATAATAAGCATTTTTCTCACAAACCTTAATTAATAACAATGTATCAACTCATACCTTCCAAAAGTTCCAAGCTAGCACCACCTCCGGTGCTCACGTGGCTAACGAGATCCTCTGTCTTATACTTGGCACAGCAGGTAGCAGTGTCACCTCCCCCGATTATTGTCACAGTGCCGGTTTTGGTCACGTTTACAATTTCGTCCATCAACCCTTTTGTACCGTTGGCAAAGTTGGGGAATTCGAACACGCCCATAGGACCATTCCATACAATTACCTTTGCCCTGCGAATGGGTTCCAAGTAATTTTTAATGGTTTCGGGTCCAATATCCAAACCCATCCAACCATCAGGAATGCCACTGGCCACAGTTGCGCTTCCAACTTGGGCGTCCTCAGCAAACTTGTCAGCAGTGACAACATCCACTGGCAAATGAATCTTCACCTTATTCTTCTCTGCCTTTTCCAAAATCTTGCCAATGATTTTTGATCCTTCTTCATCAAAAAGAGAGCTTCCAATGCTCATGTTGGCCGTTTGCTTTAGGAAAGTAAAAGCCATGCCACCTCCAATAATCATTTCATCCACCTTGTCCAGGAGATTCTCAATCAACTGAATTTTATCAGCGACCTTTGCACCTCCCAAAATTGCCAAGAATGGTCTTTCTGGATTGTCCAAAGCCTTGGCAAAATATGCCAGTTCCTTCTTCAGCAGAAATCCAGAGGCTCTCTGCTCGAAGCCTTCTCCGAGCATGGAGCTGTGAGCACGATGAGCCGTTCCAAAGGCGTCATTGATGTAAACATCTCCCAACTTGCGGAGACTTTCCCTGAATGCTTTAACTGCGGCTGCGTCGGCTTTCACCTTATTTCCTGCAGCATCAACACCCTTGCCCTCTTCTTCAAGGTGGTAACGGAGATTCTCCAGGAGAATCACACTCCCATCAGGGGCATCGGCAACCGCCTTCTCCACCTTTTCTCCAACGCAATCATCCAAGAATAGGATTTCACGGTTCAACAATGTCTTTAGTTCATCGGCTACCGGCTTCAAGGTATACTTGGGATTGGGAGAACCATCAGGCCTACCCAAATGAGACATCAAAATGACTTTCTTGGCAGTTTTCAAGGCATGATTAACCGTGTCTAGTGCGGCTGTAATTCTCTGGTTGTTGGTGATTTTTCCATCCTTGATGGGAACATTAAAATCGACTCTACAAAATCAAGAAAGGATAAATGCATTTTACATACTATTCATTAATCAGAGATGAAAGCATCCAAAAAGGAATCATACCGAATGAGCACCGATTTTCCTGACAAGTCAACGGAATCAATTGCCAACTTATTGAGAGCCATGACGGTTAATGCTCTAGCAGTGTGGACTGGTAAAAGTTTTAAATAGTGAAGCTTGGAAAATATAGTATTCAGTTGGAGAATTAATAGAGGTGCAGTTCAGAAACTGGCTTGAAAGGAAAGAAGTAGGTGTAAAGTGGGTAGGAACTTTACAATGTACTGGAAATGGTTGTAAGATTTATCATGTACCAACTACATGCACAATGCACAAGTATACAATTTGGTATATCACATGCATAGTTATAGTCCTTTTGCCAGAGTATACCGAATATCGACTATGGCACTTTGGCATTATATCCCAGTTCCATTCCGGCTCGTAGTGGAGCATGGAGCTGAGCAACGTGATCTGCATCTGATCAATTCAAGAAGAGAAGAAGGGAAGATTCATCAAAATAGTATTCATTCAGTTTTCATGACCTTGAACTAAGCATCTACTACGAATTAGTAAGCTGTATAAACTAGATAGTTTGCCGGCATTCTTACAAAGTAATAAAATATGGAGAAATAACTATTCATCTCTGGATTTAGAAATTTTAAAGATTTGATGATATATGCCTATTTGTGTAATAGGTACTTGACAAGACATTCTTTTAGTTTGGTGACTAAACTTTGGTCATCTTAACTGGAAGTGAAAGGACAATACAAGCTATTTATGTTAAATTTCCTTATTATGCTCATGACTCATGATGTCCGTAGATTAAGTGTTTTCCACTTAAAGAAATCCTACACAATAATTACCGGAAAACTTAGCAACAAAAATGAATAATACAAGTCATAAAAAATGTACCAGTTGCAATTTTTTTTTTTGAAAATGGGTAAAAGACAACCACAGTATAAATTTTCAATCAAATTTAAATATATAAGAAGATGCAACTAAAATTGCTTTAATTAAGCAATCAATTATTGTCAGAGATTTGCTGGTTAGCTCGCTGGAAAGTCAAACATTTTGGTTTTGCCAATATTCGATTAAAATAATATAAAATTTTCGATGAACGTTTTTAATGAAAAGTAACTACTAAAGATATTTGTGCGAGTTTCTGATGAAACTTTGAAACGAGAATGAATATTCGCCTGTGTCTGTATTCATTTTTTTTGCTGGCAATTTCGCGTGGTTTTCCCGTATTATTTAAAGTAAAATGCTGATTCTATTGTCGCATATTAAATTTTCATTTATACATTACTTCGTATATCAACAACGAGAATCTCTTCATGCAAATCACAATACTGACAATTCACATGAGAGTAGTAAAAAATAACGTTGTATGTAGGTAAACAAGCAAGTACTCGATTTTTAATGCACGAAAGCGAATTTAGTTAATAAACTTGAATGTGCAATAATGTAATATTCCATTTTGTAAATATAAGTGATAAATAATTGATCTGCTACTATTAATTGCAAATGCAACTCTTTCTGTAACTTCTGCTGGATTGTGTTCTCAGTACAATCCAGTAGTCGGGACAATAGATGCATCATGCATGTGATTTTTAAAATATTATTTAGATTTATAAATGCGAAGTGCAAATACGGCGCGGGTTCAGTTTTCGGATTACTGTACCATGGACACTGACGTACATATTGATGGTTAGAAAAATATTGTTAAAACTTCCAGAATCTATAATATTGTAATCATTATCACTTTTAGTGTTATTTTAATATATCCATTCCTGCAAATCCTGCACTCAATAAATTGATGTCATTACCAGATTTGCCATTTTTTAAACAAATTATTTGCATGTTCCACTTGTTAAACTCCAGCAGTTTGAATCAAAACAACATTTCAAACTTACGCAGAGGCATAATTCGTAATCTGTTTAATTGACGCCACCGTAGCATTCTGGTATCCTGGATCATTTTCAGTTTTTATGAAAAATTCATAATGATTGACGTCTACATACGTAGGATCCTACCACTATTAAATCCAACGTGCAATACGACATTGCAAATATTGACATAATATTCAAGGATAAAAATATCTAGTTTCATGTGTGGCCCATGCAGAACTGATTTAGCGTTGCTGAAATAATCAACGTTTCCAATTTAGTTTGGGTCACGTTATCACAATGGCCATTAATTTCATTTTGGTTTGCTTCCTTGTAAGCAGTTTTACAACTGGGTTTGTAGAGTCGCGTCCGGAAAAACCCGATTGTAATTGGGTTCCATACGGGGAAGTAAGACGAATGAGGGATTTGGATGATTGTACAAGATTCTATTATTGCATACGCGACTCGGCCCCATACAGGGCATCGTGTCCCAACAGAATCAACGACCCAAATTATTATACTCTTTACTTTAATCCCAATACAACGCATTGCGACTTTTCGAACAGGGCGCCAGCAGATTGCTTTGGCACAGGACCTGGTTCGGGTGTCTACGTACCAGGACCAACCACAACCTCTACAACTTTAGCTCCCACAACCACCACAAAGGCACCACGTCCACCCATGCTAGATGATGAGCCAGATTTTGAAATCGACTGCAAAAGGAAGGTATGTGGACTGTTTCCAAATACATATGGCGCATGTGACACTTATGTCATTTGCGTAAACGGAGAAAAGCTGACCAAGAAATGCAATGGAGGTCAATTATTTGACGTGAAAACAAGAGAATGTCAACCAGCAGGCAAGGCAACTTGCTGGACAGAACCTAATGCTGGACCCCATATAAGAACAAAGGGTCACGAAGAATGTCCATTCCACGGGAACGCTCCTACGACACCTATCGAGACTAGACCGGACGGCCTTGTGCTTCAAAATCCGATTGTTACAAGTTGGGGTTCGTGGCAAAAATGGGAGGAGTGTCCAGCGGGTACCTACGCTACTGGTATTTATGCGTGGAGACGGTTGCTAATGCAGGGCAGTCAAACGGATCACGCTGGAATTGTTTCCTTGTCATTTATCTGCCAAAGTCCGGGGGGAAATGAGACTGATAAAACTATAGAAAGTTTAGCACCCGGACTTCCCCATGACGGTTGGCCGTTTTATTACATGTGCAAAGGAGCAGTTGTAGGGTTCAGATTGAATTCTGTACGAGAAAATGGATGGGGTACAGATCAGCTAGCGACAGATAACGTGCAAGGTAAACAGGATAGTCTGTATTGTCATTTCTTATATTTTCCAGCAAAGGTTTAATTGGTTTACTATTTTGGATATTCAGCCATGTGCTCATGTTCAGCCCCAGCATACAAGCCATATGAACAAGCAAAATACTATCCGCAAAACGGAAACAGAGGAGCATGGACCACTGCTCAGTTCTGCAAAAAGGGCCAGGCAGTTTGCGGAATGCAAACTCAAATGCAGGATTATAGGGAATGTGAGTTGTACTTTTAATCTTATTTTGCAATGCTATGCAAATATGAAATCCACGTGGCAATTTTATTTATCATAATTAACATTTTGCGGTTTTTCGTTGTTTGCAGATCTGCTTGGTCGTTATGATAACAATGGCCTGAATAACATGAAGGTAAAATGCTGCAACGTTCCAAATCCTTTGGACAAGTGTCTTCCGACAGAAGCCCGTGTGTTGGTTAGAACGTGTAATAATGCCAACAGCGACGAAGGTCTTCGCTGTGATTTTGATGCAACAATTGGTTTGTCGATGGACAATGAGTCCAATGGAAAGTTAGTACAGTTTTATTCCAGTATTGGTTACACCTTCAATGATGCAAAGAAAGAAATTTCAGACCGTATTATAACGAGGCTGGAGTCGCTAATCAAAATGGGTCGTAAACTAGAATACACATGGGATGATATCGAATCTCCAGCTGTAATGGAAGACATGAAGGTGATATCAAAAACCTTGTACCCAAAAGCGTTTGAAACTGTGGAGTTGTATCAAATTGTTGGTCGATGTGACTACTTCTTAATACGTAGCAACAGATTTGTGAGAATTGTCAAGAATGCTAAAGGCAGTGTGATAAGGCAAACTGTCTTTGAGATTTAAGTATTTAAGAATTAAGTATAAATTCATGCACAACTGCATTGTATTTATTATAAATATAAAAAATAAAGTTAAAATAAGTTATTTTACTATATATTTACGTTTCTTTGCATCAACCTTTGAATCCCTGGAAAATTTTAGTAAACTCATATTCTGTTTGAGCAATGCTACTACAACTTGGACTAATACTTCCTCCAGCACAGTTTCCATTATCCCTACCCACAGACCAAAATGCTAAAAATCCTATGTGATTATCCGTGGCCCACTGGACCAATTTTCGTGCATGATCCTGTGTGAAAATTTTTCCATTGTAATTTCTGCCCAGCATGGGTGTCACTCCCAGCATACGATTCAGTTCTTGTGTCGATTTCTCAGGCCAGATTTGTTTCATTTGCTGTAAAACCGACTTGGCTGCTCCAATTACACTGTCTCCAAAATCTGCACTTGGTCCACCAAATTCCATTGTCATTGGATTTACCGTTGTAACTTGCACCCCATTCGTCTTGGCATTGCGCAAGATATCTACTCCAAGAGCTGGTGTAAGTCCGTAATCCTCTGCCTGAACCATTAAAGTGAAGCTCACTGTGGTATTTGGTCGTTCCCTTTGTACTTGGGCAAGGGCTTGGTTCATTCTGTCAGCATCAACGGTTGACTCAATGTCAACATCCACATGATTCGTACCCACAGCGTCCAGCACTGTTTTGTAGGCATTTGCCAGCGAGTCTACTGTTGAGCAAAGGGTTTCAAAATAAGGACCCATTGCACCCCCCGTAGCCACAATAAATTGTCCTCCTGCAGCTTGTATTTGTCGAATTGGTCCGATGATTGCAGGATCGTCAATATCACTTACTCCACCCCATTTCGGCTTACAGCCTTCAGAACTTCCCAGAGCAAATGCTAGAGTAAAATATTTTTGACCGGTTTTGGCATAAATTTGTGGAAGAGTAGGACCATTCATGTTTACATCAAAGTATGGAGCAAAGTAAATGTGCGACGATGTTGAGGGAGGCACGCTTGGGAATTGAGTAGTTGGTCGTTGTGAGCTAACTTGCTGGGTGGTGGTGGAGGTTGCCTGCGTGGTGGAAGTGGTGGTTAATGGAGAGGATGACGAAGTGGGTGGCCGAGTTTGTCCTATTGTTGTTGAGGATGCTGGAAATGTTACGGTAGTAATATGCTCCGAGCTTCCAGCAGAAGCGTTGTCTCCATCTCCTCCTCCACTCCCTCCGCAGTTGACATTCTGTGGCCAATCACACGTTGAAATGGAGGGATTGAAATATAGACCTTGAGGGCAAGGTCTAACCAACTCTTTATTGTGATCACATTGGATATAATTGGCACAGTTGGATGGATCTGAAGAGATCTGCCCCTCTTGGCAAGCAGACGTTACTGTGGAGATTTTTTGAAAACAAAGAATGGTTGAAGAATTTGCACAAGCAAAGTATATTTTTAAGGTATGTTGGAATATATTTCATAAATATACCTTCTGCTATTGTTACAACAAGAGCAAAACTAATGGCGACTACTGATGATGAGAAACTTGGACTTTGGAGTTCACACGATAGCACCATAATGACTAGATGGTTGTACGTAGCAAATTTTTGCTAACAAAGACTTTGACTGTTTTGGAATTGGATCATGAGAGATATATTCCAATTATTTTAATACACAATTTTTTATGTAACCCAAGTAATAACCTGTGTTTTGCAATTCCTGGTTCCTTTTTGCTCTGTAATAGCGAAATGTATTTTAGAAACTATAGTTTGCTCAGTGCACCTGTTGAGATAAAACTGTAGACTGATGGAAGCTTGGGATTTAATCTGGATATTTATAACGGAACGCTGAATTCATTTTTGATTCGTTATTCATTAAAAACTAAAATACACCATTTTAGTCATCAAAACACCTATTCATCAAGTTTTCATTTCAAAAGGTTTCAATCTAGCCATATATCTATACCAAGAAACCAATTTGCGCCAACAAGCTACATTGTGTGATATGATACTTAATTGTGATTTCTATTGATTCATGTCTCATGTAGTCAAAAAGAAGAGGTCGCTTGCTCGTAGCGATGTCACTTTCTACGTAATCATCTATAGAATACTGTTGCCACTGTATAGATTTTTCCATGTATTGATCTTTTGTGTCCTGACCCTGCCGGTAAGCATTGTAGTGAACGTCAAACGCGGATGTTTACTCTTTGTTCTCATTTTTATGGAAATCAGGCTACATATTGCGTAATCAATATGTCAACTACTGAAAAGCATTTAATCCAAACTTTTGCTTAATTTTTGTTCATTAGCAGCACGATAAGTAAATATTAAGCGCATTTTATTTTTGCATAAAAACATTGGTGATAAAAATAAATATTAAATACAATAAAAATTATGTAATGAACAACGATTAAGTAAGTATACCCAAAATAAATTATACTCTGTATTCAGACTTTAGAGGGAAACCTGCCATTGCAGACTGTTTGGATCAATATCGCATTCCGACGCAAGCAGCTCAAGTTCTTTCCGCAGATAGCAACTCATTACTTTGTTCATTTTATCCTGATTCGGAAACCAGTTGGGATGGCCAAAAAGGCTAAAATCGACTTGCTCGTGATGAGACGATGAACACCCAAGGAGAACTAAAAAATAACAACAAAAGCATTTGTCATTTATTCAAAATATTCCAGGCTGAATGTTTATCTTTTCATTTTCCGCTTTTACCTGCAGTTATGAATGCATCCTTCATTATCGGTGCGTGATAAATATTTTGTACAGGCAATCCCATCAGGTTATATTGCACCTTACAGGACTGAGGGATGCACGAAATGCTGCTTCTGTACTTTAACAATTTTAAAGCCTGACACTTATCTAGTAGACTGTGCACAATGGAAGGAAACAGCCACAGCATAAAGGCCAGATATTTCCAAATTATGTAGGTTCCTTCATTCTTCAAAATCATTTGCAAGCTCTGATTTGCCTTCAGCACGCGATCCTTTGCTGAACCAGGCTTGATTGGCACCTTAATGTAACCTCCACTCCAATGATTTGTAAGCTTATTTTTGGGATGCTCCTCCCCCAACACAGGTAGCGAGGTGCTAATAAGTATATTTTCTGGCAAATCATCTTCTGGAATCGGTGAATCATTTACACATCCACTTATCATGGCTTCTCTTATCACCCCAGCTTGAAGAGCGTATACAATAGATGGAAAGTGAACACCAAGTTTTCTACGAATTTCCCGGATGGGTTCCAACGAACTTGTTCCACAAGCCATTGGCATCATTTCAAAGTTAGACAAAGGCTTCGAGTTGGGAAACTTTCGGGAATCTTCCCATGAAACATTTGGAAATGTAAAAGCAGCTACCACTTCTGGCACGGAAAACAAAATTTTCAACTTTGTGCAGAACGATTTGCCTTCTTCTTTTATTGACTTGTCATCAGTTTCTTCTTCCGTTTTACAGCGGTTGTTATTTCGAGGTGAGTCAGCTCTTGACCAATCGCCTGGAGATGTGACTCCAGTCAATTTATCCAGCAAATGGACAAACGAATAGCCGTCCATGAGCACGTGATGTGCTTTAAAGGCAAAGTAGCTAAAACCATCCTCACTGTCACTACTTCCATTCAAAACAAGCATTTGCCACAGTGGCAGTCCCGTTAGGAACTTTTCCTGAAACCAACTAGCAATCACTTGTTTGAAATCCTCTCCCCCTTTCAGCTCTTTCACTTGGAAATGATTCTCAAGCTTCACTTTTGTCACTATTTTACGTTTGAACAAGTAGCCACAGAACTTTACAAGATCGCAGTACAAATTTTGATAGTTCTCATTTTGCTGCTGAGAAAGAAACAAGGCCTCAAACAGTGTAGTTAACTTGTCCACGTCAATGTTTCCCTTAACTTTGAGAATAAATCCCCCTGTTAATACGGGTTGTTTGTCAGGCGTATCATAAACCAGAAGAGTATCATTGGGGCTACATGGAATCAGGTCGCTATGAATTTGTCCAGCGAGGAAATTGACAAAATAACGCCAAAGAAACAATAATAGCAGTGGAGGACCGTACACAATTAAAATGAATATCCAGGCAACACTGTTCACAAGAAGGGATTTCAGATTCTGAAAGAATCTGTGACCCGCGGTGGTAGACATTTTTGAAAAATTTCTCAACTCTCTTCTATCTGCATGAATCGTGTAAAATCAAATAAACTGAAAACAAACATGGCTTTGTTTAGATAGCAAGAAGTCGCAGTTCACTTCAAAATTTGCCAAGTGCAAATGACTTCTGGTAAAGTGCCAAGGAACTCACAGAGTTGTCGTTGTCGCATATCGTCACTGTCCACCATCACCACCTATAATGTAACAATATCTGTCGCATATTCTCATAATATTATTCTCATCAAGCTTTGTCCTAAAGTGCAAATAGGCTTCCTCCTTCTTAACAGTGAAACGTGACAGTGGCCAAAGGCTCACATTGTTATTATGCACGAAAGTCAATCGCTTTTGCATGCGGCAAACCAACAACGTGTTTACCCCTTCTGTAAAGAGAAATCTCACCGAACGAACTGCAACAAATAAGATGGCAACTTTAGCAAGGCATGAAGACCTTTACGTACGAGTAAATTACATTTTTGTGGCGTGGAGCATTCATTGCAGCGAAAACCGCGTTATTTTGTAGCGTTAAAAAGTATGTGTTTGCAACGCTGTTAGGGTAAGACAATTCTTACAGTTGTGGCGATAAAGAAAAAAGCAAATACGAGTTGGTTGGTGGTGGCATGCGAGTCAGTGAAGAAAAAATAAGACTTATGGCATTGTTGACCACCGTCCTTCATCAACGATGTCGTCGCTCGCGAGTATGGCATCAGCCATCCTCCACCACTTCAAAAAAGCCAAACCTTAGTGTGCTTAACTTATAAAAGGCCTGAAAGTAAAGAGATAAAATAATTGAAAACTTGTTTTTTGCTTGAATAATAAAGCATCACACACGCACACCTTTCTTGTAAACTTTTCTGTTTTTGCTTTAATGGATTTTTTCCCTTAAACCGATTGATTTCGAAAAAATGATAGCGACGAGCCAGCAATTAAAATACAAACAAACCAATTTTGATAGTTTTTTTGTATGATGGTCATTCTCTCTAAAAATCATCTCTGTTCTGCGGCTGATTTCTAAGGTATTTCTTTTGCTTTGCGGTGTTTGAAAACAAAAGATAAGATTACTCATTAGATAGTACTTTTGAAGGACTAGGTTTCAAATACGTGCGTGCTGACAAGTTTGGTACGCTAATTTTCTTCAAGTGACACAAATGGTCATAACATAAAGGGAAATCAAGAATTGACAATATTGAGCACGATTTACTGACAAACTTAAAACGATGTCACAGCAATCAGAAAGGAAACAAGTATAAAGTGGGAGAAGCAATGTGAAAAATTATGCTAGTTTCTGAGTGATGATGACAATCATGGTACACCAAAGCAAAATATATTGGATATAGACTATAGACAGGTTTGTAATTATGATGCATTTTTTGCTTTCTTTTAAAAAGGGCCATACAATTCAGTAGTCGGTTTGGTGTCGGTTAATGTATAAAAAAAGTAGGAAACAGGTTAAAAGAATTTGTAAAAGTTGCACAAGCAATATATATCCGAGACTTTTATGAACAAAAAATTGTGATTTATAATTTAGTTATTTTTATGACAGCTAGATTCTCACATACAAGCAGCTACTAATTGTGGCAAGTGGCAGCTGTGTACTCCTTGCAAAAATGACCAGGTCTCACCTTTTACAGTTAAAGTATATTTATGCTCTTGTAAATTATTTATCCGGTTTTGCATGAAGAGGGACAAGATTTTTTGCAAATTGTGTAATAAACCGTGACCATAGAGACGGTGGAGAAGATGAATGGGCGTATATAATTGTCCTGTGCCTAGTTTAAAGTGCTTGTGTAGAAATGAATGTCGACTTGGGCGAAGAAAATTCAGTGTTATTCGACTTTAGCTGCTGGCGGCGGCAAAAGGCTTAATCTTCGTGTTGATTGTCCTGTCGCTTTTTGGTTAGCGGGTGGCAAGAGCTATAAATCAAAGGAAACGTTTACCGAAAAAGGTGAACGGTATGACCGTTGCAGAACAGTAATATTTTTATGCTTGCACATTGTTGTTAAAAAACTGATGCACAGATACCCAATAACCCAATTCCATTTACAACATAATAAGTATTTTCATATAAGATTTTATTTAGAAAATCCAAATTGTATTTTTAGAAGTAGAAACAAAATAAGTTCACTGTGCAAACATACGGATAATTATAAGAAATTGCAGCATTAAAAGTACCATGATAGTGAGGTAAAATATGTAGGTATATGCGTACACCTTAAATATAACATTTAGTTTCATGTAATCAATAATTCTTTCGGTTTTGTCGTGCCCATGAAAATCATCGCCATCGAGATTCTCATTCGGAGCAATTGTAGAAGACTTACTTTCGGCATATTTCTTTGCATCCTCAACAGATTCTTTCGGCAGGAAAGCAAACGTTTCTTGTGTGCCTTTGGGTGCAGGGTTAGCTTCTATCTTCTTAGCATTTACATCATTCAGTGATTCTTTTTTTACTGATTTTGAACCTGAAGTTAAATCATTAGCCATTTCAGTGGAGCGATGTGTAGTAACGTCTTGTGCCGAACCAGGTTTTAAAATGTCGGCATCATCACCACTAGTACTCATAATGATTTCTTCATCAAGGAGAACATATGGAGGTGTATCCTCCGTCGGATAAGGTCCATAGCCATCTGTCGAAGAGATTTTCTCAATGCTCCTTAGTTCGTGCTCAATAGTTTCTAGAGTACAAATTCTAGGTATGAGTATTGTAGTTGGATCCAAATCAGGCTAAATCTTTATTTTAAATAAAAATTTACTCACCTGAGAAACTTCGTTGAAGCAATATCAGCGACGTAATTATAATCGTAATTGCAAGTGATATTGCCAGGTGAAAAAACCGGCGTGCCTGGAGTTGTCGCTCACGCAGTAATTGATTGCGACGGTTTTTAATAGCCTTCGACTTTGGTGAAGGTGGTATCGTTATCATAACCCCACACGGTGGCTTGATAGTGCATGTCTTGGTAATTTTGGGAGTTTTTAGAATTTCATGCATATGAATGCATGTGTTCTTTTTGGCTTCCTGTTTGTTACCTACTTCAATATTAGTATCTTCCATGATTTGATTATTTGTTCAAATTTTAAATAAATTGGTCCAAGTTGATGACGTGGCGCAAACTTGGAGTTTCAGAAAAATATTGGAAAGCTCTGCTCAGTTGCAAATATGTTGTATGAATGAGACCCGATCGGGTAAGCAAATACAATTATGTACTAAAAGAACTTTCCACATCAACACATAAATCGTAAAATATAATGCATTCATTGTTTTTGTTAAAACCATTGCCATTTTAATTGCTTCTTACAAGTTAACATTCAGTTTTGAAGCACTGAAGGTTGATTTCGATACAAAGTCACTTTCAATATCTTAATACTATACAAAAGTGACATTCGCGTTTGATTTTGATTGGCTCTTGAATCGGTTTGTCAAATTTGTTGCTGGGTTACATACTAGTAAACAGTTTCACAGCATGAGTAAGTAGTAAAATGAAAAGTCGGTATCACAATAATTATTACATGATGGATACGATATGGCATTAAATACTCTTTGGGAACCGTAATTCTCATTCTCACTTTTATAAAGCTATAGGGTGTTTCTCCACTGGGTAACCATAATACGTCTTCTTCTTTGTCCTCTTAAGTGACAATTACAAATTAATGCTATTATATGAAAAAAAGTAGTAATGTATTTGTAACTTGGTTGGTCATACGTAGCCATAAGTATAAGAATATCATCGTAATGAAACCGAAATAAGGGTCAAAGAAGATAAAATGGGGTTCCTATAACATTCGATATTGCTCCATCAATCCTGTTTCCTCCCTCTCGTCCTCCGATATCTGTAGGGTAGTTGAAGCCATGGTGTATCCTTTTCTAAAAAATGCTTCCCAACAAATGATCGACAAAAACGGTTAATTATTTCCTTGACACTAACACTCATTCTAAATGACAATTTTTTACACCTCTACCAACGGACGCGTAGTACACACATGGCTTTTAGCTTATAATCTCTGACGGCAGCACGGTTCATGCACAAGCTAATAGTTTACAGTCTAGAAGCGATGTTTGTGTCGCTTAATGACTAACATCAAAAGTCGGCTAAATTACAAGGACAGAGTAATGGTAGAATAAAAATGGATTTCTTTGAAAAAAACTTTATGCAAATATGTTCTAAAGTTCTAGTGTTAAATGCAGTTGACAGTTGACACCTGATGATGAAGTACTTGTGGAGCGAATTGAATTCAAAATGAGCGTAGCAGTTTTGCTTGGCATGATAGCATAATGCTTAACATTTAGCAGTTAACTAACACTTAATTATTATTATGGCTACTAAAGTGTTTTTGGTAACAATGTATTTCTATGCATTTTCTAATCTGCAACAGTACAAGAATGCATGCCTATCAATTCAGCATAAATCCAGATTGAATATTGTTTGTTCTTTTGGTCAATGCATTTTTTTTAAATTCTGTGCCCAGTGATTCAAGTAGTTTCATTAGACATTTTTTTATTTTGATGGATTTTGGTTTTAACATGATTAGCATGATAAATTATGAGTATACAAATTCGCATTTGTTAAATTTGTTTTCGCAAAATTATTATATTATTTATTAATAAGCCATTGTTTTGACATATTCTTCTGGAATCGGATCTTTATAGCGTGGATAAACCTTTTTGTATTCTGACAAATCTAACGGTTCTTGCGTTGTTCTTGGCATATGCTCATACTCATAGTAATAGTCCTCTTGCACAGCCTCCCCAGGCTTAGCTTGCATTTGATTGTTAGTGTATTTGTTGTTATCAGTGTTTGTAAAATTATCCACAGTTAAAACAATGAGTCCACCGTTAGGTTGACTAGTTATTGGAGTGCTTTCAAACGTTTCATTATTCTTTGTCGTAGTTTGTTGTAGTTCCTCTGGTAAAGCGCTACTGCTACTACTATTAATTGCCACTGGCTTAATGGTATCTAAAGACACAGGGACTACATTTCCGGTAGTAGTTGTTGAAGAAGCATTATTAGTAGCAGTACTACTGTCGATCGCATAAATGTGACTACTTTCTTCCATGGTAACATTGTACGATCCGGTGTGAGAGGTATCTTCTTGGGTAGTTGTACTGATATGGCCAGCCTTTGCCTCGACTATTAGCAAGTTGTCCGTTGATTTAGTTGCTAGGGTACTAGTTTTACTCGCAAAAAACTCCTCCCTGTCTTTTGAAGTTACAAACATAACTGGTGGAAGTGTTGATGGAACCGTACTTCTGTTGACAATTTCATCATAAGTGGTAACCACGTCAACGTCTTCAGAATATTCTTCAACTGTAACTGTAACAGCTATTTTTTTCATGGATGAAACCGATTTTTTCCCTGAAGGAAAAACAACAGATTGACAGATACGTGGTGATGCTGATTGACTACTGCAATGCACATTTAATTCTATCAAACAAAAGACAAAGCATACACTTTGGACTTACTCGAGGGAATAAAAATGGATGTGAAACACAGCCATAGAAGTACCAGGCCCAGAATCCCTATCGAGCGACTCCAGCGGCTATTAATGCCAAGCATACTTTGAAAGTATTACTTTCTTCCCTTACACAAATACGTCTTGTATATTTGAAGATACTACTACTAACGGAACCATGTAGCAGTTATAACAATAAATAAATAATAGAAATAGAAATGTTTAAAATGAATTCACTAAAATGCGAGGCAACATAATGACAGTTCTATTTTGTTTTGTTTATAGCAAAATGTCTGCAAAATGTATAATGGTTATAATTCGCATTTTGCTTGCAAATTCCTGGAAAATAATGTGTTGTACGCATAGTAATAAGCAAGCAATTTTATGAACTGCATTATTAAAACTTGCATTTTCATATGAACCAATGTGAACAAGTGCATGCACTACCGATGCGTTAAATTTAAGATTGATTCTGACGCTTAAATGTCTTTGCTTAAACATGCGCAAATTGTCATTAGAGCAATTTTTACATGCTATTATTACCCATTTGTAGTACTTAGTATTACCATTTACCCACTTACACGACATTTTATACCTTATTATATTATTCCAGTTTACATCATCCTATAAACTAGTGACACGCAAAACAAGACTTTGCACCGTTCTCGATTGGAAGCCTTCTATTAACCGCAAATAGTTCCCATTTTCTTGCGTATTGGATTCCACTCAAGCAACAGTCCCAATAATTTATCACCCATCTTTTTCAAGAAGGTAAGCGCACGACAAGTAAACATGGACACCTTAGTGTTTCTTATTTCTCTTGTCCGCTGTCCAGAGAAAGGTATGCATGCTAGCAAACGTGGTAAATGATTGAAACCAAACAAACCGTTGTGCATGGCATCGCAAAAATATCAATAAAAACTGATAACATATATTTTTGTCCATACTCACACCACTTTTTTCCGTTTGAAAAAGACATGTATATCTTTCCAAGCATATTATGAGTGTCATCTCACATCCACCAATCGACCCATGCCGTGTAAATTTACAAGAGAAAGGAACACCTCCACGAACCCTCCTTCTAGGAAATTGGGCTCGTCTTTTCCCATTCCCTTAAGAAAAACTATTTACATTACTACCGTATGTCTGTATGGCTATTACTATTATGAGCTTTTCTTTACACCATCCTTCCAAAACTCTTTTCTTTAATAACCACACGTCACATTGCATACACTTCAAAATACACAATCGGACTTATTGATTCCATGTTAAACCGTCATCTCTCATTTTGAAAAATGGATCAGGTCAGTTGTCTTCTGTTTCCTGTTCAATACAGAATGCTGTGAAATCAAGCATATTAAATTCAATGTATAGTACTAATTTGCTCCTAGATCTAAAAAATTGAAAAAATGTCTAAAGTTTACCCCAGACATGGGCCAAAGGTAGGTGGGGATAGTGGGGAAAGAATAAGGTCAACCTACAACGCTCGTCCTAGCGCACGACCTAGTACTGCCCGACCAACCCCAAAATCAGGTTTTCGTACCCAGCAACAGACCACACAACCGCCTCCACGTCAGCAACAACAGCAGCAACAAAGCTATCAACGTTCGTCCCGTTCAGGTCAACCACAAATGGACGATTATTGGCCCTCCCTGTTCACCATTTTGTGTTCAATTCCAGTGGTTCTCATACTTTACCATTACCTCTGCAAGTTGCTATCGAAAATTATCTGGGGATCGTTGACGGTAAGAAACTTTGAGGTTGATCTGGGGTGTTGTGAGAAAGCATGGTTACAGTGGATATATTTTACCATATATTTTATACTTTAACAGATCACAGTCGAGGTGTCCGGTCCTCGATTAGACCACCCGAATAAGGACGAAGAAACTCCGTATCAATGGCTTCTCAACTGGATGGCAAAGAATCTAAAAAACCTTCAAAACACCACAGTCCAGCTAAACAAAAAGACGGGAAGACTAGTTCGTTATCCAGGATTTGGTATCACCCACTTCCAATATCAGGGTGCGTGGATAAAGCTGGAACGGGTTCCCACTCCGGAAATCCGTTGCAATGACATTCCGTACGAAAAGATGATTTTGAGTTTTGTCTCATCCCGAAGTAATCGCACACTGTTGTATGAGTTGCTTGAGGAAAGCAGGCCTACATCCAAAAAGAAGGTGGAAAACCAAAATCGCACTATAATTTATGGCGTGGACCAAGCCTCCTTATGCTGGAAAGCTAGTGGAGCCAGAGGAAAGAAACAAAGATCCTTACAGACGGTTATTTGTGCAGATGATACCAAGCAAAAGTTGCTAAAGGACGTTCAGGAATTTTTGGGGGCACAAGAGTGGTATTCTGAGAGGGGAATACCGTACAGAAGAGGATACCTTTTGTATGGACCTCCAGGTAAGTACCTTCACTGCATTATTTTTGTGTTAGGTATATCTACTTTTAGCTCGTGGTTAATATTTGTACAAAATGTTTTCCTCAGGTTGTGGAAAGACAAGCTTAGCTGAGGGTATTGCTGGAGAACTTGGCTACGATATTTGCAACATTCCCTTGTCCTCTGCAAAGTTAACGGATGATATGCTAAGTTCACTGATGAATACAACCCCTGACAACTGCGTAATACTTCTGGAAGATGTGGACGAGGTCATGCGCAGTCATAGCAAGACGTATTCTGGAAATGAAGACGGTGGGTGTCAACTTACATTCGGGGGACTGTTGAACGCGTTGGATGGAGTGGGAGCGGCGGAAGATGGACGAATTGTTTTCATGACAACCAATCAAGTTGAAAAGTTAGATCCGGCATTGACACGGCCTGGACGAGTGGACATGAAGGTGTTTCTCGGGTATCCAAATGATGACCAGCTAAAGCAATTGTACGCGAGATTCTATCCTGAGAGTGGAATCAAAATGAAGGCAGAGTTTGTCAAGAGAGTCAGGGAACTGGCAATAAGTGTAACCATGGCACAGATTCAGGGTCTGTTTATGTTTTGTAAAAAGGATGGGGTTGATGCGATGAATTATTTGCAAGAATATTTTCAGGATCAGTTTTTGATTTCTGAACTAGAGCCTAATAAATAAGCGCTAAAGAATAATACAGAACAATGCTATACTGCCAAACTGTAAATAGGTATATTTGGTTTGAATGCATTTTTAGGTTAGTAAATTACTATTAAGCATTACCATAACTACAAATCTTGATTGAACACTTTTGTTGTTTTCAATGTATGTACGTACTCTGAAATTACATGACTGTATGAAGAAATGTAAAAGTGGAAGAAATTCTTTGTGTGCCTTTTATTGTTGTTGTGATAAATTATTTCTTTGGGTTGAATTCATGAAGTATGAAGTTCATGTAATATATTCATTTTCCTGAATGTAAGACCTATATTAATGCACAAAAATGAAGGTGAATAAAAATATATCTTATGAACCAGATTAGCTTGGGAAAATCCGCCAAGCTTAATGAATTTTCAATTATTTATAGAAAAGTTGTAAATTGCACTCACTGCAAGCTAACAAATCCAGTTTTTGAAGCGTCATTTATCAAATCGTGGTTTCAAAACATCTTGCTGCGTTTCGCATTAAAACTAGCCTACGGCAAAATGCAGAAACTATAAAGGATTCGTGGAACGAGTAAAAATGTATCAGAATTTCCAACCCATAAAACGGTAACCAAAGTAATAGAAAGGAACAGGTAGGCTAAAGCAGAGTAAAATACCACGAAACACACGTCAGTTTACTTGTCCGGTTATTTGTTGTCGGCATCAAACAGCAAACGCTACTATCCTTTTTGTAAAAATCAATTTGCAAGACGAAAATACATGAATAAGAATTGTTCACGTCATACTTAATACATGTTAAATGATCATATTGAAATAGCATACACCAGCTATGTAAATACATTCAATGTTCAGTCATTAATAATATTAGAAATGGTCCTGAGTCCAGTGCAACACAGAAGGTTAACCTGGAGTGAATTATGACAAATGAGTTTTTCTTAATGATGTCTTGTTAACTTACAGCAGCAGAGAATTAAGCACCTGTCTTTATAGCCACAAACTGTTTACATTCGAGCCATTTTCTAAGAAGCCTAATTTTAGCTACGCACTTAATATACTGTTGTCCAACCAAAATGGGTATGATTCAAGAAGTAGTGAATCAACATGTAAAAAGATACCTGGAATTAAGCATTTTTTGTGCCAGAGAAT
This sequence comes from Entomobrya proxima, assembly GCA_029691765.1. Classification (NCBI taxonomy): domain Eukaryota; kingdom Metazoa; phylum Arthropoda; class Collembola; order Entomobryomorpha; family Entomobryidae; genus Entomobrya; species Entomobrya proxima. Next base: position 8,157,913 of record CM056168.1, read on the forward strand.
ATTTCATAATATTATCATGATGTGGAATCTGTTTAGTCTGGAGCAGGCCTTCAAAATGTTGTTCACTTCTTACACGCGCTAAACGTCTTGACGTAAATCCACACATCTAAGCATAGAGATTTTAAGCGAAGCGTAAACCAAAGTAATGGTTTACGATTTAGGTAGGCAAATGATTGTTAACCTTAGCCGGCTCTGTTCGTAGCCTCGACAAAACAGTAATTACCTATGCTAATTGTACTAATGCCGGATCTAGAATGCCCAAAAGTGCATGACATGACTATAGCAAATTGTTATACTGTAGCAGTTACTGCCAAACTGAAGTGATCATCTCAGTTAGACCAATACTCGTTTTAGAACGTCATAAAAGCAGAAATAAATCGGGTCAACTTTTCCATAATGATATATAGCCAGTTGGTAAGGTGTCTGTTTGAGCAATTGGGCAGGCATATAACTTGCTTGTTTACACAATGCATTACCACTAGCCCCAATAAATAAACACCAACATCATCCATGTTGCAAACCAAAAAACAAGAATGGAGAGCTGACAGTTTAAATGTTAGGATGTGTTTTGCCTTTTCATTATTTCCATGTAAAATAGAAAGAATGACGCATGGTTTATTTTTCATATTATCATCATCCACGCTGTTTTCCCACCAATGTACAGTAACTAATAGATTTTTGGCTTTTTCAACATAACTTCAACTTGACTACACATTTGCTTGAAAAACCAGTTAATTAACTACAAATTGGTTATACATTGAAGTATAAAAAGTCAAAAGTTTTAACCAGAGCATCTCAGTTCTCTATCATCTTATAAGCTGAATTGTACTGAGACTTTTGAGATTTTCAACTTCAATTTAGTGAAAAAACTTGGTACGGACTTTAAAAGTTTGTAATATCATTTTTGAATCATTCAATATCGTAGTAAACCTTTAATAATCGTAAAACTATTGTTTTTCGCATATCCTTTGACCTTGGTTAGCTTTGCAGGATGTCGCCTTCATTTGCATTTGTCCTTGTGGTTGCCATTGCTCTGGAGGTAAGCAATGTAGCTTCTGTCACCGTTAAGAACATAGAAGTTGGGGGCCATTGTGCCTTGGGGGCCGCTCCCGTGGGACCAGGGGGTTCCTGGCAAGTTGTAGAGAGAGACGTTAAAAAAGTATGTGCCAAAGGAACTTCCTGTAGAAATGGAGCTTGTAACTGCGACGATCTTTCTGATGGAACTGTGATGGGAATGTCTGCGGACTCCAGTGGAAACCGTGTTTGCAGAAGAATTGCGGGTCAAAAGTGCTCCGCAGATAGAGACTGTTTTCAGGATGTTCAGTGCGTAAAAGGAGTTTGCACATGTGATAAAACCAAGAAGGACTTTTTCTGTGTCGACTTTAAGAATGATGTGACCATTTTGGCATAGGTTATTCTTTTCTAATTATATCTGATACTTTGTACAATTGTAAAATGTGATTTATATTATCAATGATTTATAAATGAATAAATGATAAAACAGACTGATCCGCACATATTTTACCACCAATTGTACGGTCATTACTTGCTTACAGTCATATATAGTTTGTAATGCATCATGCATCAGCGTCAATTTTTTCAACAGCTTCCGGAAGGCAAAGCGAAACTGAGGTTGTTTCAAAGCAAAATGCATTTGTACGGAAAACAGAGTTTTCATATCACCCCATCAACCTTGAAAATTGTCCATTGCATGCTTCAACCTGGTTCATCTTCACATTACAGTCAACAGTATTGAAAAATTGTCCGTGAAGTATTGTCGAGTATATTTATTGAAGCTACTTGCATTTTTAGAATTTAATATCAGCTCCTACGCATCAGTATAGTAGTACCAGTACTAGTACACTAGTAATATCCTCTAACCTGAATGAATGCAAAACAGGTACATATAGATTTGCCTACACTGCAAAACTTTGGCTTGCATACAACGGATGTATGGCTAATCATTACATTTAACGCTTGATTACGACTTTAATACCCACCCTGAATGCAACAATCAGTAGATTCGACATGAACAATCAAAAACAAGTATGCGTGCTGGGTGCTAGGATTATTCCTATCAATATGTTCTGCAGTATACACAAATATCGGAAAACTGCAATCTTATTACTAGAAATTTGACCTTGACAATAACAATTTATGAATTAACGACACTGCTTCTAAAATGTTTGCTTTTAAGACTGTTCTAAAACGCACGCGGTTTGGTTTTTGCTTTTCAATAGCCCTTCATTAATATCCTATGAAATCTTCACCGACAAAGCAAATATTGTTCACGCAACATTATGCCATTATATGTACACAACATGTTTTAGCAAATGGAATCATAAATTGAATACTTTTAGTTTAAGGTGACATTGCATCGTTCTAAGAAATCGGGAAGACGCAATGTCATCAATCTTGAATCTCATATATAAACAAAATTTTGACATGAACTGATCTCAGTAACTAAAGTCTGCTCCGAGCAATAACCAAATATAAAGTACATTCACAAGTCGAGTTTCTGGTTAACATTTTCTGGTCAAAGGTAAGTTCAATTATTTTTTTTTCAAATATGTACGTTTTGTTTTTCTTATAAATATTTTACTCCATAGATATGGCTTCCAAAATCATCCTCGTTGCCCTGGTTTTTACCTGCATTTTTAATGTAGCTCGAACTCAAAGGTGGCGTACCGTTCAAGTTGGCGTAGGCGAACACTGCGCTCTTGGGGCAGCTCCCGTGGGACCTGGTGGGTCATTCCAAGTTGTGGAACGAGGCGTAAAGAAAGTTTGTGCACCAGGAACATCATGTCGTAATGGAGCCTGCAACTGTGACAACCTTAGTGATGGAACTGTTACCGGAATATCATTAAGTGCACAGGGAACTCGTTCCTGCAAACGTGTGGCTGGCCAAAGATGTTCTAATGACAATGAATGTTTCCAAGATGTCAAATGCTTACGTGGTGTTTGTACTTGCGATAATAACAGAAAAGACTTTTATTGTGTCGACCAGAAGAATGATGTGTACATTCTTGCTTGAAGCTTTTGAAATGAAATAAAAAAACAATATTTTATTTTATAACAATTAATTTGAAAGTAAAAAACAATTACAAGACAAAAATTCATTTAACCCATTAAACTATACTCCAAAATGCGAGAAAATAGTGCAGCCTCAGTTATGCATAGCATAACTCAGTTCGTTAGAACCTGTGTTTATTTCTTTATTTTCACAAATTAGTTCAGATTCACTTTTAATTACATTCATGTCATGTCTTTCAATACATAACTCTAAACTAATCTAAGCAGAATTTATTCGTGTACATTGCAAACAATAACGTTTTATTAAACAAGATGAACATAAATATACAATTAGCGCCTAGAATGTCTCATCCGCAGTAATAAACAAAACTCCTTTCCATAAACTAGCAACGCTCCTAGTAATCCAAAAAATAGTATGACAAAACATCCTCTAACATTCGTGAGTGTAAATGGTTTAGGTGCATTTATAAGATGTTAGTTGTCTTCTTTTTCCTTCCTTAATTTCCTTCAACATTTTCTTTCTCACCTCCAATCCATCCCGTGCAAAGGCTTTTTGTACAATGCCCATTCCCTGAGCATTTGAAATAAAGTCATTAATCCCTTTCCGAAATATCTCTCGCTTTCTCGTCATCCACGGTGCACTGGAAAATAGTACGTTATCCCTTGCCGTTAGAAATGGATGGTTGCCGGTCTTGTCCACAAAAACTGATCTCCAGTAGAATTCCGCCATCAAATCCCAGTGAAAGCAGGCATAATCTGTCATGGCTGCTCGTTCCAAACATTCCACAGCATCTTTGTCTCCCTGCATTACTTTATGAATATCTCGCAGCTCGGGGTTTTTGGAGTGCTTAAATATTTCCTCGCCCAACCCGTTTCTAAATGAATTTGGAGCACCCCATTCAAAATGTTTGGAACCAACCAACTCATTCATTCTCTGTGGAATTATACCGATTCCGGGTGATACAATAAGGGACTGCAAACTGCATGAGTATATCGCAGAAATTACAATTCCATAAAATAGCCACATTAAAAACATTGCACCTGTTGATACAGATCTGGGATTTACTGAAAGCTCCTGGCCCATTAGATTTCCATAAAAATAGAGGAAAATGGAGGACACATTGGGTACATTGTTGCTATTAATCAATATCCTTTCCATTATATGAAATGTTCCAGTTGCTATTATAATGCTTAATATTACCAGTGACCATCCATAAGGATCAAATGCGTTGAAAATGGATGTCCATGGATAAATTGCTCGTGGCTTATGAGTGAAAAATGTAATGTATACATAGCGCAGTGGTACCGTAAATTCGACAACTTTGAAACGGTTTTCATCCGGACTACCTCCAACGCTCAGATCTGCCCAACCATAATAAATATCCGCCACACACCCAGCCCACGTTCCATTTGCAAGTAGGGACCCAGTGTTTCCTTCCGGAACCAAATTTCCAAACCCAGAGCAAGGACGCAGTGAATAAGTAAAATTGAGTTTCTTTTTAACTGCAAAGAAAAGTTCAGAGTAAAATCCTCGTTTATACTCATAAGGGCCATTGGGGTAGACTTGTTCCATTTCCAAAACGGACACATACTTTGTAGGCCCAACCACTCGGAGAAGGTGTCCATGGAAATTTTTGGTAAAATCTGGAAACAGGTTGCCGGGATTAGAGAGAGGCAGCTCAAGTATTTGCATGACACTTTCCCCGTCACAGTACAAGCAGATTGTAAGGGCCACAGAAACCGAGTTTGGAGGCAGTACAATCTTGAATTTCAGTGCATGATTAATATTAGTGAACAATAGCGAACGAATCTGCCCTTTCACCGGTGACTCAGGTAAGAATATACACAAATCTTCATCCCTTTTTAGAAAAGGATATTCCATAGGGAGGAGTAAATTTATAAACGCTCTTGAAAAGCTTATAGGATCTTTTGCCAGGAATGCCACTGCAAGCTTTCGAAAACTGGTAAACTTCTTTATGTCTTTAGTTCCAGAAAAGTTCTTCATTTGTTGTATTCCAATTATGTGTAATGGACGAGGATTTTGGTTTTGTTTAGCATTCAACTTTAGGTACAGTTCGGAAATTTCCAGAGTTTGGCTTGGGTTACCAGGGAAAGTAGACAGAAGCACAGAATAGTCTTGCAAAAGGTTTATAGTCAATTCTGAAGCAATTTCGATATTATACGAAAATAGGCATGGAAAATTTTGACAGAGAAAGAATAAAACTACAAGAAAATACATTTCGAAGGTTGCAGAAAATCATGCGTCCTTAATGAACACAGTTTCGTAACTTGTAGTAAATTGATGGAAGCAAATAAAGTTTAAAAGTTGATTTTTTAAAGTTTTTCATCCCACTTTCAATTTTGTTGATCATGAACATATCTGATGGAATGATAAAAGGAAAGTTACTTGGAATTGACGTGATTACGTGATGCATGACTAAAATGATATAGGTATGCTGAGATAAGTCACGAAACGCTGACATTTCCATTAAACCTTGGAAGGTGAGCAATGTTGATATAATGAAAAATAGAGTAAGCCAATTTTCCGATTTCTTAGATTTCTGTACGTCAACTGTGTGTAGTATTCATAGATTAGTGATTTTGACAATACAATTGGAACAAAGAAACCTGGGAGTCTGGGAGTGTACGTTATAGATTTTTAACTTGTGAATTTTATTACACACGTTATTACAAGATTCATTTGATAAGCATTGCTTTCAATAAAACAGACTTTCAACTTCCCTTAAGCTAATTTACCTTTTGTGTTGGTAGAAAGCATTTATTGTACAAGCACAAACATTAGTAATGTTACATTACAGATGAATAACGCATACAAAGTAGATGTACGTTTTGAGAAAAAAATCACACGTTCATTTTTCACATTCTGCTGTCAGGGAACAATATATATAAATATATATAGATGACATAATATGTAATAGTGGTAGTATATTTGCAACTCTAGAAAAAATGTTTAAATAATTTAACATACCGTTCAGACAAACGTTCATGAAAATTACCATTTCATAATATAATATTCTGCAATATTCCATAGCAGCTTGAATAATTTTTACATGCTTTACCATCTTCCTTTCACTTTATCTTCTGACAATTTACCACCATATGTACATAATGTTTAAAGATGAAACTCAACTGTTCTAAGATTTTCTTTGGAAATAACTCCTTTACGTAAGCTAACAAGGAAATGGCAAGTCCAATTCCTAGAACAATAAAGCCAGCTTGAACATTTGCAAAAGTGAAGGGTTTGGGTCCGTCGTCCTCATCTTCGTAAGACTGCATTGGTTTTCGTTTTCCTTCCCTGACTTCTTGCATCAATTGTCTCCTTACTTTTCGTTGATCCCGCGCTTGTGCTTCGTACACAACGCCCATGCTAAGTTGTCGTCCAAAAAAGTCGTTAAAAGCGTCCCTCCATATTTCCCTCTTTCTGGTCATCCACATAGCTCCCGAAAAGAGAATGTAATCCTTTGAATACAGGAATGGGTGACTTCCGGTTTTGCTGATGAAAATGGTTCCCTTGTAAAAGTCTACCATTATCGACCAGTGGAAGCAAGCATAATCCTCCGTAGCAGCGCGTCTTAGGCATTCGATTGCATTTTTATCCTCTTGGGTTTCTCGGTACAATTTTTTCATGTCCGGGTTTTTGGACGACCGGAAAATATTCTCTGCTAGACCATTTCTGAATGCCAATGGAACTCCGCAAGACCATGATGAAGCTCCAGCCAGTTCTGACATTGTTGTAGGGACCATGCTTAGTCCAGGAGAAACAACTAAAGCCTGTAGACTGCTAGCGTATGCAGATCCAATGACAATTCCATAGTACAGCCAATTCACAAAGGTCACTTTAGATGACACAGAGCGTGGCTCAATTGCCAGTTCCTGGCCAACCAAGTGGGCGCATAAATACATTATCACATCTCCAAATTTAGGTCCTGGTACCTTCAGAAAGTCTTCTGATTTATAGAGCACCAGAGCTCCCAAAACAATGCTTAAAATCACACAAGCCCATGCAGACAAATCAAAACAGATAAATGCTATCGTCCAGGGATACACCGCTCTAGGTCGATGAGTAAAGAATTTCACATGAGTATATAAAAACGTTGTTGTAAACTCTGTGAAAGGACGCCTTTCCTCTGATACACTTCCACAAAGGCTCAGGTCTGCACGTCGATAGAGAATGTCCCCTAGACAACCGGCCCATGTTCCATTCGGTAGTAGTGTTCCCGAGTTTCCCTCAGGAACTATGTTTCCAAAAGGGGAACAGGGTCTCAGCAAATAACTGAAGTTAAGCTTGCGTTGCATTATAAAGAAAAAGTCGGTAAAGAGTCCACGCTTATGCTCGTACAAGTTTGATCCATTGATCCTTTCCATTTCGTAAAGGGAAACGTACCTTGTAGGGCCAACAACTCGTAGCATATGTCCATGCAAGTTTTTTGTAAAAGCAGGAAACAAATTGGCAACATTCTCCAAATCATTTAACTTTATGGGCATTATGGCGTTGTCTCCACGAGGATTATCCACGGTATGATGACAATACAGGCAAAACGTAACAAGTTCACCTGGTGAACCCAATTTTCGGGCCAAAGCTACAATTTTGTGCTTTATGTTTGGGCCAATATCAGAGAGCAAGATTTCTTTTGCTAGGGTTTCTTCTTTGTTTTCATTTCTAGTCCGCCCACCAGTCAGGAAAATGTAGTGGTCAACATCTCGTAATGAAATTGGAAACTCTCGAGGTGTAAGCAATTCAAGGAAATGCGAAGCGTTGAAAGTAGGACCTTCTGCGAACGTAATAATAACTCGGCAATATGGTGTGTGTTTATGAAGATCGCGGTATCCATCAATAGAGGCAACTGTATTCAGTCCGATAATGAGATGGGAGCTTGGAGGAACATTTTCAGGAATGCTTTCCTTAAAGTGGACTTCCAGATCAGAAACTTCATTCAGATCTCCAGGATTACTATGAGTGGTTAGCGTAATTATCGAACATTCTGGAAAATGTTTCAGAGAAATTTTAGCAGAAATGTCAACGTTGTAGGAATGACAATGCGAAGCAAGGAAAACAATTTGAAAGCATACTAATGATATCGTAGAAGAAATCATTTTGGTTTTGGAATAACCCCTAGTCTTAGGAAAAGTGAACGCAATTCCAGGATCTGTCTTGTGTAGATTTCTAATCGGTCAGTTAGGGAAAATGTTTGTCTAGAGTTTCATAAGCTTGGTTACAATATATATTTAATCATAGAATATGGTCAACTAGCCAAATGCAGAGACGTACAAAAAAATAAAGAAACTAGACTAGGGACACCTAATCTGTCATAGTTACGAATACTGGCCATATATTTTTAATAGACGGTAAGGTGAACTTTACATTTAAAATGGTTCAGTGGAGTTTTTGTATTTGGCAGAACAAAGTAGTATGTTAGTTATTACATAATAGGAACTTTCTTGATTGTATGATAATACGTTTTAGCAATTGAAGTGACAGAAAATACAGAAGCATTGTGATGAATGTAGAGCATCATACAAACGAGACATGTCATAAAAGAATGTTCTTCATCATCATGTTTTACATATTCATAACATTATGTCATTAAAACAATCTCTGACTTAGGTCATAGTTTACTATAGTGACACGTGCTTTTCGTTGACAACAACGTATGTACACATTGTTTGCAAGAAAGTTTCTCTGAAATCCTGCATGGATATTTTTAGTTATATGCAGCAAAGGTTAATGCTACTACTTATCTTATAGACGCTCGTCATTACTGTGGTATCAGTTTTTACCGCCCTAATTTCTCTATCAAAACCAACATCAAATTAGCAATAGGAGTTTTTATTAAATGTGGTAATATGCCACGAGGAGAGCCGACAATGAGAAACTTATATTGAAACAATCCCGTAAACGTTGTTATGTCCATAATACAGTTGCACATTAATAAACAGTTTCGTCTCAGATATTTCAGTAGATTACCTTACATTAGCTAAGAAGGCAATGCCCTAAATTCTGAATTATGTGTTACCATGCATCAACTTATAGTCCCCACTGACGGAGACCAAAATTCTAAAAATTCAGTCACTCTCATATTATATTCTCAGAAAATGTACACTCTTGTTATAAGCTAATATAATATGGACATTAAACCTTGATTTGAGACTTTAAACAGAAAATTAAAATAACATTCGAACCATGCTTACTGCAATTCATGTGATTTGGAAAAAAAATCCAAGTGCATTTTAGTCTAGTTAGTATTCTCAAATTGAATTTAAGTGAGGTTAAATATTCTAAATTTACGGTAATGTGATACACGTGTACCCATTTCTGGAATACTAAATTTCTAATACTTTGGGATAATTGGGAAATTGTTTAGAGTAGAACACTAAAAAGCATGAAGAGACATTTTATAAGCTCTCACAGACAAAATACAAGGCCTTTTTCAATAATGAAACAAAGTTTGTTTGAAAATAAACCGATACGGAAGTTTATAGTTTTGATGCATTTGTCTGATATTATGTAAGTTTTACTACTTATCATTGCTATACTTACTGGAGAGTAGAAATGCACATTTCCTGAGACAAATGAGGAAGTTTTTTATTCTGCAATGTAAGGAAATTCTGAATGAATGTGAATTCCATGTTACTTTTAAGCGATAGGATTAATCCCATCAAGTCAAATGCAAACAATCATTTTGTCTAATGATTTTCAAGGTTTGTCTTTATGACATAGCATTGCATAACTTTTATTCCTTCTTGCTCACAAATTTCCTTTTTACATTCTTTCGACATTTGAACAGTATCCAAACATAATATTTACAATTTAACTTGAGCTCTATCACCGTTTTCTTTGGAAACACCTCCTGAATATATGCAAGCAATGAAATGGTAAGTCCGATTCCCAGTATAACAAAGCCAGCTTGAACATTTGCAAAAGTGAAAGGTTTGGGTCCATCGTCTTCATCCTCGTACGACTGCAAAGCTTTCCTTTTGCCTTCCCTGACTTCTTGCATTAGTTGTCTCCTTACCACTCGACGATCCCGAGCAAGTGCTTCATACACAATTCCCATGCTAAACTGTCGCCCGAAAAAGTCATTGAAAGCGTCCCTCCATATTTCCCTCTTTCTTGTCATCCATGTTGGTCCAGAAAATAAAATGTAATCCTTGGCATATAGGAATGGATGATTTCCTGCTTTATCAATGAAAATGGTTCCCATGTAAAATTCTGCCATGATTTGCCAGTGAAAGCAAGCATAATCTTGCGTAGCTGCACGTCTTAAACATTCGATTGCATTTTTATCTTCTTGGGTTTCTCGGTATAACTTTTTCATGTCCGGATTTTTGGACGACCGGAAAATATTTTCTGCCAGGCCATTCCTAAATGACAGGGGAACCCCGCAAGCCCATGATGAAGCTCCGGCCAGTTCGGTCATTGTACCAGGAACCATACTTAGTCCCGGAGAAACAATCAACGACTGCAGACTGCAAGCATATGCAGAACCGATAACGATTCCATAGTATATCCAATTCACAAAAGCAACTTTTGATGACACAGAACGTGGTTCAATTGCCAGTTCCTGACCGACCAAATTAGCACATAAATACAAGATCACGTCTCCAAGTTTAGGTCCGGGCACCTCCAAAAAGTTCTCTGATTTATAAAGCACCAAAGTTCCCAGAATAATGCTTAAAATCACACAAGCCCATGCATACAAATCAAAACAGATAAATGCTATCGTCCAGGGATAAACTATTCTAGGTCGATGAGTAAAGAATTGCACGTAGTCATATCGCATGTTAGTAGAAAATTCTACATAATGCAGTCTATCTCCTGCTGGACTTCCACCCATGCTCAAGTCTGCCCATCTATAGTGAATGTCCGCCACACATCCGGCCCACGTACCGTTAGGCAGTAGCGTTCCCGTGTTTCCCTCTGGAATTAATTTTCCGAAACCGGAACACGGTTTTAATAGGTAACTGAAGTTGAGTTTTCCTTGCATGATATAGAAAAATTCGGTAAACATTCCACGTTTATGCTCGTACCATTTTGACCCATTGATTCTTTCCATTTCGTAAAGGGAAATGTACTTTGTAGGGCCAACAACTTTTAGCACATGCCCATGCAAGTTTTTTGTGAAAGGAGGAAACAATGTGGCAACATTATTCGAAACATCTTCTTGTAAAGTCACTATGGCATTGCTTCCACGAGGATTATTCACTGTGTGTTCACAATACAAGCAAAAGGTAAACAATTTGTTTGGCGAATTTCTTCTGCTTGACAATGCTACAATTTTGTTTCTTGTTTCTGAACCAATATCAGAGAGCAAGATTTCTTTTGCTAACGTTTCTTGTTCACTTATCGTCTTTTTGTAACCTCCCGTTAGGAAAATGTAGTGGTCAACATCTCGTAATGAGATTGGAAACTCTCGAGGTGTGAGCAACTCAAGGAAACGAGAAGCGTTGAAGGTAGGACCTTCCGCGAAAGTAATAATAACGCGGCAATATGGTGTGTGCGTTCGTAGGTCCCGGTATCCATCAACAGTGGCAACATTACTTAGTCCAATGATTCGATGGGAGCTCGGAGGAACATTTTCTGGGATCCCGGCTATGAATGCTAATTCCAAATCAGAAACCTCGCTAAAATCTCCAGGATTACTATGAGTAGTCAGTGTAATTATCGAACATTCTGGAAAATATTTCAGAGAAATTTTGGCAGAAATGTCAACGTTGTAGGTATGGCAATGCAAAGCAAAGAAAACAATTTGAAAGCTTATTAACAATGATATCACAGAAGAATGCATTTTAGGTTTGAAGCAATCCAGGCTCTAACGACAGACTGAGTATCAAGTCCACTCCGTCAGTTGACAATTATAATCAACCAGTTTATATGCGAATGGTTATTTCTAGAGTAGTGAAATCTCTAATTATGGTATTATTACTATTTGATCAATCATGACTATCCTGTATCAGGTATATGCAAGTAGTTAGTTGCTAGTAATTCTGCGGGGGCTAGCAACGAACAAAGGGAATTACAAGTGCAATTTACAAGGTTAGGATGTATAGTTGCGTAATAGAATTCGATAATACTTGTTAGGTGCGTCATGGAATGGATAGCGTTAATCTTGGCTCATCACATTTCCTTACATATTGATAGTATGTCATCAAAATAATCTATGACTACTCAGCAGAAGAAGAATGAAAATTCAAGGGACCTCAGTACTACCATGTAAACCCGTTTACATGATTTTCTGTACATTGCTAGAAATTTCGCGAACGTTCCATCTACCATAATATGTGAAATCTGCTGTTTATCTTATCAATGGTTGCTATCAATAAGACAATTGTAACCGCCCTAATTTCTCTATCTGGACTAGCATCTAATTAATTGAGGGAGCATTTCGTGCAGTGCAAAAATTGAGTTTCAGATTGAAAAATGCTGGAATCAAATTCGATTTGCATAAATAGAAAAAACGGTACACTATACGTGATGCTATGCAACATGCAAGAAAATACAATTACTCAAACTCATAACCGTATCCAGAAGCACGACTTAATTTATTAAAAAGTATTGTCCTGTCTGTATATCCACAAAGGAAACTAATATTAAAATAGGTTGGTAATAACATGAGAAAATGGTTTGGGATAAAATCCACAGAATAAAGACAATAAAAAAGTTATTATTTATCTAAAATATACACATCATTTTTTGTCGTCTGACAATGCACATCCTGTGGGCATGTACAAACCCCACCTGTGCACAAAACACCTTTAAAACAATCTCCATCACTGGAGCATTTTTCACCAGCTAAGCGACGGCAAACCCGCGTTCCGTCATTGTCCTGGGTAATCCCTGTTTTGCTTCCATCAGCAAGATCATCGCAATTACAAGCTCCGCCACGGCAGGATGAACCAGGAGCACAGACCTTTTTTACGTCATGTTCAACAACATGCCAAGAACCTCCGTTCTCCGAATCTGGAGCAGATCCCAATTCACAGTGCCCTCCTACCTCAACGTAGACCACTTTCTTTGCAGAGTCGCCATGGTCGTGTCCTTCATGATGACCTTCCTCATGATGTCCAGAAACGCACAATCCCAGAAGCAGGATAAGAAACAGCTTATCAAACATCATATTTTTAAGGATTTGATTTGGCTGCAATGAGAAAATGTAAAATTAGCTTTAAAAAATAAATTTTACACACGGATAATACATTTTTAGTAAATGTTTAAATAACTTTCGACCTTTAATAAAAATGAGAATTGGGCATGCAGTCCAATGTTATAACCGATACTCTTCACTTTAGCAGGAAACTTAATGAAGGACACTTGCAGTTGTTTCAGTTCCAAATGCCGAAATGCTACTGCATTACCGGCAAACCAGTTTCGCTTAAAATATAGATGTGCGTGTATTTGCTTATATGAGCAGGAAAACATCATTGTTGTACATTATCATGGTAACATGCATTCGTTTTGTAATTAATTCCGTCCATTGTTCAAAATCCAACAGAATTATATGCGCTCAAGCAAACTTGCAAGCATTCAAGCATGATTATCTTCATCTATGACGCAGCATCATGCAAGCCTGTTAGTCATCTTTTTATTCTTTTGTACTTGGCATCTGCGAATTCACCAGAGTTGGTAAGGTTGCTGGTAGAATAATCAACAATATCTACATGATTCAAGTGCGCTACCTTAAATATTCACATGAAGCATCGTTAAGAATTGGACCCATACCCACGTCTAAAAGATTTCGATTGTGACATATATTTACCAAAATGATGAAAACCAGAAGCAGTCCCGCTGACAGTTTTTTTATTTGATCATTTATAGACTATAAAATTGATAATTCATTGTGATTGTGAAAATAATTCAAAACGGCACATTCAGATAATAAATATGCTGATTGCTTTATTCTATTTCAACTTTCAACCAGTTGGCTATAATCGATGATTCACTAAATTTGAAATTGGGGCACATTTCATTTTACCTCTACAGTTTACAAGGAAGAAATAACGTGATATTATTTCGCAATTTTAAATTATAACAAAGGTAACCAGACTGCAATAAAAAATCGGTAAAGTTCTTTGTGCTAAGTTGTGCAGTATCGTTTCCACCAAATTTCAGCATTGTTTTGTTCCAAAATGCTAAGGAAAGATGAAATATATAGCTGACTGAAACGGTTTGATTTACTTGAAACCTAATATTGTAATTATATCACCAAAGCAAATGCCAAAACGGCACAGGTTGTAAGTAAATTCCTTCCGTTTTCAATACCTTGATAAATAGCAAACCGTATTATTCATTCATTGTTCTTTCATGAGACATGGTTGCATAAACGATATCCAAAATAGAAATCTACCAAGTTCTGACCTTTTTAAACAAACTGCGTTATGACTAATAGGTCTTACGGAGCTCGCATGCTAAACTTCTCAAAATTGACTTGCAAATGAATTTTTGCGATGAAAATGAACGCATGAACATGACCTGCTCCTAGAAACCTTTTTTTGAAAGCATAAAAGTTCTAAATACTGTATAAACGTTTTATAACAGTTTAAAAGCAATGATTCAGAAATAGACATATTGAACACCAAAGTATATCATGACTACATGACTTTTTGTTCTCTGCCTTTCCTTTTTCAGTACAATTTTACAAGTAACATTTCGTGCCATACAATTTCGAATTGCAAACTCGGACTTGCTTTTCAATTTGCTCATATCTACCCATGAAATATAAGCTAACTAGTTGTGCGCTCGAAGAAGTGGGTGTGCAATCAATAATAAAATGAGGTTTAGTCTTATCCTACAGCTTTTCATGGTAATTGCATTACCGATTAGATTCATTATTGGAACCACAACCAAGGTGGAAGATATCACTGAATCTTTTAGCGAAAATGGATCCACATCAAGTGTCACGCAGCAACCTGTCCAAACTCAAACGACAACAAAACCGGTGGCAGTCACGCTCAGCGTAACTACTACTGCCACTAATAACAGTGCAAATTTTTGCAAATGTGGAGTTGCTAGCTTTGGCTCTGGTAAAATTGTTGGGGGAACGCCAGTTCCAAAGCATAATTTCTGGCCATGGTTCGCAACATTGGTACGGTTATAAGATAATAAGTAGTTGCATGCTAATAAGTTGATAATTCCCCGTAAGTTGCTGAAGAACTTTTGGATTGTTCTGTTGGATAATAATGCATAATATTATGTCCATGCTAGGTACGAATGGATCGACCGAATAAAGTTCACTGTGGAGGTAGCCTTGTTTCTCGAAGATACGTGCTCACTGCTGGACATTGCATACTTCCAATGATCCAAATAGGTCTTCGCAATTTCAAAGTAAAATTGGGTTACCACGAGTTAATGGAAAAACCTGAAAATGAAACAATTTCTACGGATGAGAAACACGATAAAACTGAAATGAATATTGAGTCTATTGCTGTACACCCTCAATATGAGCATTCATATCCCTTTCATTATGACATTGGACTTTTGAAACTTTCACATCCTATCAACTGCACTAATCGTGTTCGACCTGTATGCTTGCCCCTGTCTGAATATCAGAATGAAAAAATGTATGCGAATGAAACGGCAATTACGGCTGGATTTGGAAGGACATCAACAAACGGCAATCATTCTAACGTGCTGCAGCAAATCCGACTAAAATTAGTAACATTGAATGACTGCAATCACAACTTTTCCAAGATTCCTTTCAAAACACCGAAATTATTGGAAAACATGATTTGCGCGTGGAATAAAGGAAAGGACTCGTGCGTTGGCGATAGCGGAGGCCCATTGTTTTTCTGGAGAAAGGCAGACCGAGCTAAACAACTGGGGAGAACTGAGACGTTCAGCTATTTTGAACAGGTTGGGGTAACTTCATGGGGTATTGGTTGTGGAAATGAAAAGTATCCCGGTGTCTACTCAAGAGTCGACAGATTTTTGCCATGGTTACAATCTGTACTAAAGCATGAAAAATACAATAATGACTAAGATTTTAGTAAACTCGAAATTGTGATACTCAAATTCAAATGAGCCTCTAATAAAGTGCAACGAGGTTGAAAAAACTTGTAGAATGTAAGTTTGAATTTTCATTGCCTTTTTAATCTTTTGCGAAATTATTGAACAGTATAATAGTCTTTAATTGTCGTTTTACAATTTCTGTACATAACATTTCTTAACTTACATTTTGGATGTATATAACATACGGTATTGGAGAAATAGTACTGTTTATGCCAATGTTACATGGCAAACAGGGCACTCTATATAAACTAGGCATGCAATTATATCATATTAACATATTTTAACCATGAGGACAGAAAATATAGACTTTTACAAGATTTATAAGGCTACATAACAAGAAATTTTAAAAAATGTATGTGGACTCTGGTTTTTTGTTCTGTGTAATTGTTGGTGAACTCTTCATTTTGGGTCATCCGTATGTGACAACTTCTAACTGAGAGAATTCTGTATTTATATTTACACAGGCTGAAGTTGCGTCAACAACGGTAACAACATCATCGGATTTCTTAAAATTTACAATTAAAATACAGTCGTCTTTTAACGTGAATAATTCACAAAATCTAAGAGAAAATGCACAAAAAGCAAAAAAAAAGGAAAACATTTATATGAATGAACTAGTCAGTCATAGGAATTGTAAAAATTATAACTTAAAACTAAAAGATCACCACACATCTTATTGCTTGTATTATTTAGCTTGCTCAAAACAATGAGTAAGCTTTGTTTTGGAAAAGTAGGAGAGCCTAGTTAGCTACTCTGGATATTCACACTCTTTTAGTCGGGAATTAGTTTTTTGAGCTCCTCATCAGAAGCAGGGTCAGATTGTGCGAAAAAGCGAAGTGCAATTGCAGTCGCTTTCAAACCTCGTATACTTCCAGATGCCTTTAAGTAAAATTAGGGACAACAATTAGGAATGGATTGAACAATATACATTGAGTAAATTCAGTATATTAATAAAAAGTTTAGAACTCTTACCGAAGATGTAATACTCATAAAATTAAAAAGTTTCTTCAAGAAGACCATTAAAGGAAGATATTTTCCATTTGGCATTGACTGTCTCACTTGTGCGGCCGCCTCCTACGAAAATAGTAAAATATTTTTCAAGGAATACTGTCATTGTAGTACACATTATTGTGGCATTATTAGAGCATTATACTTACCGGGCTATCCATTATCAAGTAAGCTAACAGCAAGGAAATGTAAGCCGCTATCAAACTGTTTTCCATATGCTTCCCTGCTGTTTGAATTAATTTGTCAATGGTATCCTGTAGGGATGATCCTTCCGAATCTTGAGAATTTTTATCCTGTGACCCGCCGTTCTCTCCTTTTTGACTTGATGATTTGGCGTCCTCTGGTCCTTTTGTGAGAATATTGTCCGTGTGTTGTTCTTCTTTCTTGGCAGCCCTCTCTCTGCATAGAAACATTTCTACAAAGGCATCTAGTACGGAAATTTCCTCGTGAACACCAGAATCGTCAGATGACAAAGAGGAGGAAGAGTCGGGCACTCGGTAGTTTCCTGCAGAACTTTTCTGAACGGTGGACGACAAAATGGCATTGCGACAGGGTCGACTGTGTTCTACCAAATTCAGCATCATGCACAACGACTACAAAAAACAATGAGACAAAATTAATACATGACAAAGGAGAATTTTATGGAACCTTAATATGTAATTGTGATAATCGTCTTACATGCATCAGGAGATCAAAAATTTTCTCGTCAGGGAAATAGTTGCCCATTTCGAAGGTGGAATGAAGGCATAATTGAAGAAACCCGTCCATGGTCAACAAAATCTCGCTACCCAAAACTATAGTTAAAAAAGGAAAACAAACGTTACCATGAAATAAACTATAAATTCTTCATTCATTTTTAGGTTTCTTAAAGTTGTAATAAGCATACCGATTCCCCTGTAATCATGACTCAGGTTGACAAGGACCCTCAGCACACTAAACAACATTTCTCGCATCACAGCAGCAGATTCCAACTGCATATGTAGTTGCAGCAAATTATCCTTACAAAATCTAAACAACTCCACGAAAATCTTTGGACTTGCTTCCACACACTTTTCACGAACCATGCCACCTTCTTGAGTTTCCACCTCACGGTCACTGTGACCCAGGAGATATTTCTGATTGTGCTCATGGTTAAAGGTCACTTGTTGCAACACTTGAAGGCAACGATCCACTTTTCTCAGCCTTTCAAGTGCACCCTCGGTCCAGCCAAACTGAACGAGTTCCATTTGTGCGAGCCTTAACGAGGAATCGATTTCGTTTACAATAGAATCCAAGCCACCCAATGACCTTAGTTCATGCTTCACCCATTCCCCTGCTCGTTTCGAGGTCAAGTGAAGTAGAGTTTCTAGAGCTAGTTCTGACGCGGTTATCCTATCTAATTTTAGATGCGTTGCGTGGCCTCTATTCTTCATTTCTACACAGAGATCCAGCACTCTTTGTCTATGTCTTAATGCTTCCAGGTTATCTTGTGCGCTTTGAGAGTCTGGATCGTGGAGGTCATCCGCCTTGCTCAAGGCGAGGATCAACTTTAAGGTGTCTGTGTCCAAGTCCATATTTAAACGATCCTGGCTCAGGACAAAGAGCACTAAGGCAGCCAACAACGCAAGCTCGGGATGCTGCGGACAATCGTGAAGCTCTCTGCAGAATTCTGCTACTGTTCCGTGAGCTCGCAAATGCATTCTGAACGACGGTTCCATACACCTCGTTGCTAGAGTTACAGCCGAAAGACACCGTATATTCATGGGATTTTTAATTTGAAGATCTTCCAAAATGTATTGCACATCTCCATCAAACTCGTGAAACTCTCCAGACTCTTGTAACTGATGGACAGCCTTCACATTCTTGATTCTAACGTTCCTGAGTCTGACAGTTTCATCTTCCACTTCCTCATCAAATTCGTTAAACACCTGCGCTGCACTTTGCGAGTATTGCGGTCTATTCTGATCCTCTGCGGAGGCGTCCTCCTGACAACCACCAAATTTATGCCGATACAGTGCCAATCTTTTGCTTCCTCCTTTCGTGGTCCCACCATCGTTACCCGTGCCTGTGGTTGCTCCTTCTCCATTCTGATTCTGATCTCGAGCACGACTTTTGAAAATTGATGCTTTTTTCTTACTAGGTTCTACCTGTGTCTTTTGAGTAGACAAGGGAAGCTGTGGAAGAGCAAGGCTCTGACTACTTTGATTATCACTCGACATTTGCTGTTGCTTGAGAACTGAGTCTAGAATGCTTATGGCTTCCTGTTTTGCACCTGTCGATAAGCTAGTGAGGGGAGCAGAATGATGCTGGGTCAATGATTCTAAAGCACACGATGGAAAATGCATAGCAGATGATGCTAACTGTTGATTTAAATCCTGCTGAGATTGTGGAAAATGAGGATCTTGGCCTGGAGGACAGTTTAGCAAATTTCTCATTGCATAGGGAGAAGAATTAATATTAAAAGAGAGTTGCTGTTGCTGCTGATCAGTATTGAAATGATGATCCATCTGATCCGATGAGTCTTGAGGAGGAAATTGGGGAGACTGTTGTTGCTGTTGTTGTTGGCCATCCTTTCCACCTCCACTCGGCATAAACGCAGACATATCAAAACGACTAAATTTGGGTGGGCTCTGGCTATGATGACTTGCCTGACTGGCTGGCCTGGACCGATGACCTGTTGGGGAATGTGTTTCATCATCAAAGTCTGTCCATTCATTTACCAAAATGGAACGGATATCGTTCGCCTTAGGAAGTTGATGTTGAGGGAGTTGGATATTTGAGGTATGCTGTTGTTCCTGTTGTGACTGGTAACCAATGTCCATGGAATTATTGTAAAAATTTTGTGCTTGCTGTTGTTGTTCAAGTTGCTGCTGCTGTTGTTGCAAAATTAGGCTTTGTTCTTGCTGTTGTTGTAACTGCTGCTGCTGTTGCTGTTGTAATTGCTGCTGGCGAATTTGTTGTTGCATGTACGCTTGTGCAGCAAAGGCACTCAAACCTTGTGGAGGTGCTCCGTTATTGCCCGCGGAGCTTAGGTTGACAGGAAATGTGTTCAAACCTTCTTGCTGGTTTTGTTGGTAGGACTGAATATTACTAAAGTCCTGTTGCTGGGAAACCGCAGGATTCTGATTGTGGCTGAACTGATCGGCACTTGCGTGAACATTTTCATTTTCCATGGAACTCAACATTTCGGACAGTTTCTTGAAATCAGCGTCCTCCTCCAGTTTCTTGATGATTTCTTGAGATGGATGAATATTTGATACATGACTATTTTGTTGTTGTGGAATTTCACAAGTACCCACCATTAGCTGGGGTGCCGGTGGCGGTTGATACATGTCAGTCGACCCATCCGCAGGGAAGGATCCATCAAAGGAATTTCTGAGCTCTCTGTCCAAACTGGGCATCCCAGAGTCAGATTCGTCTTCCGTATTTTCTAAGCGTCTTGCAGAATTTCTTGTTGTTCTTCCTGAGGCAGCACGTGGGGCAGCAGGTGGGGGTGGAGCTGTCGCCGCTAGTGCAGCTTTAGCTCGTTTGGTCTGTTTCGGGGGTTTTTGCTCTACCGCTTCTACATTTGGTTCATCCGCAGATTTTTTATTCTTTGAACCTGGCTTCCGACCACGCTTCTTTACTGGAGAAGGAGGTAAAATGGGTTGTACTGAAGCTGCTGGAGGTGCTTCAGACACAAATTTTCCTCTATCCTTAAAAATTCTCAACTTAATAGGCGGTGACGTAAAATTAGAGTCGGAAGAACCCGTGCTCGGTTGAGGTGGGCTGGACAAATTTTCCAACTTTTTCGAGTTCCCGTGTTTTTTATGCTTCTTGAGAGAATGTTGTCCTGGGAGTTGCTCGCCATAGTACTGCGAGTTTGTATTGGTATTGGAGGGTATTAACGGACTACTAGGAATTACTGGTTGTGGAGGCAACATGGGCATCAAGTTCCCAACATCCGGTCTTATCGGCTTTACTTGATGATTCACGGCTCCCGCATCCACCTCCATAGGCCCTCGGGATTTGAAAAACTTTCGTGGCTTGTATACCGTTGAAGCCGCGCTAACACCTACATTTCCACCAAGGCCACTGCTACCTCCTTGTGACCCCAGTGAACTGTACACCGAGGTCGGAGCAGGTTCTGTCTTTTTTGTGGCAGGATCCAATCGGGCCCGCTTCTTAAACGAGGAATACTTGGACTTGGGCTTCTTCTCTGCCTCTTCTATAAAGTGCAAACACAATAAAATAACGAATTATACTCTGCACACTTCCAAAATTCCAAAGATAACCGAATTGACTGTGCTCCTTACCTGGAACCTCATTGCTAACCGTACTCCGAATGGAAGTGAACGAGGCAACACCAAACCTTCCAATGGACCCTGCCACCTTACTGTTGCTGCACACTTTAAGCAGCTTGTCAAAGTGGTTTCCAGCCCCGGAATGGGCACGCTTCCCGGATTTGGAGTATTTCGACATTTTTAACACTTTTATCGAGCACCACACAAGTAGCTTATAGATAATGATATTTTTATCCTAACTGTAAAATACCTGTTTTATCTCACTTATTTTTATAACCTGAGCAAATTTCCTGGAATTAGTATAAATCAAGGCAAAAGCTAGTGTCATTTATAACGACTTTTTAGAAACTGTTCGCTCACTTTAAAACAGCCCATTTTGCTGTTCAGTAAAACACTTTAGCAAACCGTTTTTCACCTTTCACATTGTTTTTGTTGTTGTTTGTTGGCATGTGCAGTGGCGCAGTGGTATTGACAGCATGTTTGGCTACATCTTCGCTGTTTTTCAGAGATCAACTCGAGTTTACTAGTAGCACTTGCTTCTGTAGTCCATTCACTATTCAACAAGATTCGTCTTTTTTGTAGCAACTCATTAGGCACGCTTTCCCACCACGGCATTCTCAACACATTCATTCTTCAAATTAAATTAAAATTGTAGAAAAAAAATCAATTAAAATCAATAAAGCACTTGCGGAAAGGCTTTCTTTGGGAATTAAGTGTCATTTATTTCCGTTGCGTGCTTTCCCCGCGCGTTATTGCTGCTGCTGCGTACTTGTTCCTTCTGCCAGCAACGCAAATTTCTCCAGGGGCAAATTTCCGCAAATTAGTATCCGTCATTGCTTATCATGATTTTGAAGTATGTTTTTTATGTGATCACATTATCACCATTTATTAGAGTTTAGCACACAGATGCCAACAACATTTTATATTAAGCTTAAACACAGAACAGAAATTATTACTCATTTGCAACAAGAATCCATTAAGACAAAAAACTAATAGAATGCTACTTTATTACTACCACACTACTCAATACTCATCATCAAATTCAACACGAGTCAAGTCAACCCGAGTTTTTGCGCTTGCCAGAGCAGCGTATATGTATGTACAAGCGATGAAAATAAAATCCCTTTCCATTCCATAAAAAACGGTATAATAATAATGTATTCTCTTGTGAGTGTGTGTCTACTCTGTTTCAAATGACTTTACATGAATTAGTCGCGTTGTTCGTGTGCTAAAATAATAATATTTATATATTTCTGCCCGTGTTATTGGCTGCTCATCCTTGTGTGCTAGCATCAATAATACAAAATGAGAAATCATCACGATGATGATGATGGTGATGATATTCGTCGTGGTACGAAAGAAGAAGGGAACAAGCCAACCGTGTGTATACCATTTTTTAAACAATATTTTTGCTTATTATTTTTATACGTAGGAAATATTAAATGACATGATATTACGTAGATTTGTAGAAGTAATAGTGGCAACGAAGCAGCAGCAGTAAGTATTGTAGTAGCAAGATAGGGTGATAATGATGATGAGGGTTGAAAAAGTTTTTAAAAAGGTGAAATTACGTACGTGAACACAAGTAAGTAGCAGGAGCCATGAGACAAGACACCACATCAACAACAACCACACAAACACATTCTCTCTGACATTCTTGTGAAAAAATAGTAGTAGTAAAATGGCTAGGCATGCACATTCGAGTTTTCAAGAGTGATAAAGATAATAAAAGGATGATTCCAATTCCAAAAATGTACTTACTTTAGACATGCATATTATTATACGTATTACGTGTATATCAGCTTATAATAATGTTTGGTATAGAGAATTTAGCTTTGGTAGCTTTTTCAGAGAGCGTCCATACGTGTTCACGGTATAAAAAGATTGTTCAAGTGTACTACGGAATATTATGAAATGAATGCATACCTATGTGCGTATCTGTACATAGCATTATGATGAAGAAACGCTTTAGTTCAGATATTGGTTTGGTTACCAGAAAAACGGTAATGCCAGAATGTGAGGATAATAGGTTGGTTGTATAGTGATGATAGAGCTCTACTTGTACTCTTGACTCTTTTCAAGTCTGCCTATTGTGGTGTGTGTGAGTATTTGTTGAATAAGCAGCTTTTTGTATTCAGCTTTATACCAAGTTTACTGGCTTTATGGCTGTTTTAGAAAGCAAAAGGGGCTTTCAAAAAGGGTGAACTGCGAGCAACTGAAAGGGAAAAATATCGATTTTGTTGAGATAGTCTCTCCTTTCAAGTTGCAAGTATTATTACATGTGTATCATGATAATGATGTATGTAGGATTTCATATAGTAATTCATACGAATGTTTGAAAAATGTACGTTGATGGCTGATGTTGAATGTAAGGGAAAAATGGGATTGTGTTGATCTTATGGAAGATGATGTGGTGATGATGATGAGTGTGCTTGTGTGGATATATGGGAATTTTTTATAAGTGTGTTTGCGAGTTTGACTCGAGGATTGGATGAAAATGAGATTTTCTTTCGCTCCCAGGCACTAGCTAAACCAACCAGCTAACTAGTCTGTGTAGTCAGTCAAAAACTCACGGAGACTCTTAGGGAGCAGCGTACCCGAGTATTAAAGTATTAAACCTTTTGCATGTCTGCATAATGAACAGGAATTGAGTTTTTAGTTTTACTGGTTTGTGGAAAAAGGAAATGATATAAAATGCTTTTTTACTATGGGACAACAGGGAAAGAAGGAAAAATGCAAAATTGGTCGGGTTAGAGACAGGAGAGTCAAGAAGAGAGGTACACAAAAGAGCGAAATGACATAAAACACGATACTTTGCTTAAGTTGCTCAGGGTTAATGTATGTGGAGAGGGACACCGATGAACAGAGAAATGATTTGACAATGATGGATTATAGCACTTAAAACTTACCGTCATAGTCTTTTGAAAAATACTTGCAAAAAGAAACCTTGTCTCTTTCCAAATTGTGATAATCGTCCTTCTGCAAACTTACTTAAAGGACACGAATAATATGGCACAATTTGCAAAATAATATTATGGCTTCTTGTATCATATTTATAAGTTTTAAATGTTGGCGATTCCAGACGCTATATCAAAGTAGAATGGTAATTTAAATTGAATTGATCAAATCACATTGTGTTTATCACACACAACTGCAATTGGAATTCAACTATTGACTATTGAAAGTTTGCACTTCACCCCAAAAATTGAAATAAAGTACAAATAGCTTATGGTAACTTTGTTTCAAGAAATGTTTTGCAATTGGCTGGCACTTGTAAAAATAATGCAATTTTTCCATGCAACTTTCTTATTCTTCTGCTCGTCTGTTTGCACAACCTTTTAAGATGATACTAAATGATGATGAAAATGATGCTGATCTAAGCTGAGCTGCCAGCTCGCAATGACAAATCAGGATAGCACACATAGACAACAAGAAACCTTACCATGAAAAGTCTTTGGGATTCACCGGAACGCAAAGTCAGGCTTAGCAGAGATGTAGTAGTGCATTGCTCACATGTTTGTGAAAACTTGCAAGATCACCTGGACAAATTATCCAGTCTAACAACAGGTGCAAACATTTCCACTGCAACTTGTAGAAATAACTTTAATTAAAGTACGGCTCCTTGAGAAAGGACTGTGATTGACCGATAATCTATGAATCACTAAACACGGTGTTTATGCCTGTGAAAATTTGACAGCCTTTAGTGCACTGGTTGAAATTAGAAATGCCTTCCTCATTTTGTCTGACTTCCATTTTAATTGTAATTGTGCTGGAGGCATTTATTTTGCCGGTGACAATTCAGCATGAAAATAAGTACACAAAGGAAGCCAATGTTGACTTTAGAGAAATGGAGAAGCCATTTAGAATGGCGAAAATGAACATGGTCTGGCACAAAGCAAAGCAGGTAGTTATATAATTTACTTTTAAAAAGCAACACCAGCATATTGTGATGCATTACAAATATTGTATGCAAAATGTTTATTCAATGTAGAAAGTCAGCGAGTCAAAGCTAAGATCACTTTACACTGACCTGTTAGCCCAGGACAAGGAGGAAATCACATTGAAAAGATTAAAGTCTGATGGATTAGATAAGGATGGTCTGAAGGAAGCTTCAGTTCGGAAGAAGTTCAAGGGTAAAGACTAACTGACACAATACTGAAAAGAAAGTGTTCATATTTATCTTTCCCGTGTTTTCTAAACGTTTGGTAATTTTCCAATAGGTCTGCTAGAAAATTATGGGTTGCTTCAATACTTTGAGGAAGACGCGGTTCCTCAGAAAACGCACAAAACAGATCTGCATCCTTCCGACAACCACATTAACAAAAGTATTTTTAAGGACAAAAAGTTGAATAAATTGTGGGAGAAGGCAGAGAAATCTGGATTCGATCAGAAGGAGCTAAAAACGCTGAAAGAGGAGTTTCAGCATTATCAGGATAAAGTGGATGAGTATTATTCTCTCTTGGAAACTCTAAATGTTGATGATAAGAAACGTACTTGGAATTTAAAAATTTCGATATTAATCATTGTTATTAAATGATATTTGTGCCATCATCATATTCATAATGTGCATTATTGCCATAACCATTATAGATCTCCATCTTCAACCTTTGAGTGACTTGGAACAATTTGAATACATGGAAAAATCGGATGAGCCAAGTAAAAAGTATCCTGATGGTGGACACAAGGTTGTAAATGATATTCGAAGCAAGCACAGGGGGCTAAAGGATAAATATGATGAGCTACACAAAAAGGTTGCTAGTGGTCGTGACTCCAAGGAATTTTCCGAGCCCCGGGTAGCCGGTTTGTGGAGATTAGCCTTAAACGCCGATTTCACTCCAGAAGAGTTGGACTCATTACACGTAAGCAAAAGATTTACTTGGTGTTTCTACTAAAGTTCATATTTACTTATATAAATGTGGATTGAGAATATCAATTCCTTATAATGGCAGACTGAACTCAAGCATTACGAGAGAAGACTGGAAAAGTTGCAACATCTTCAAGCGGAATTTTCGGTGAAACAAGATCATGACAAGAATTATCTACATACGGAAAAGGACATGAACTCATTGTTTATGGAGAAGATTAAAAGGCATGAAAGACATGTAGAGAAGATGCATGCTGAGCTGGAAACTAAAATCAGTAATCGCCATAATGAGCTCTAACGAAGAAAGTTTTAGTCAATCGTAACTTGAGATTTTTTAAGTCACAAAATGTATCTCGCTAAGTAATAAGTATGGCCATTATATAGGCATTTACAAATTTGTAAACGTTTTAACAAAGTGGTATTTAAACATGAAACTCGTCCACAAGAATCTGATTTTCCGATTTTTGAAACTTGAAACGGCTAAGCAATACTTTTCTTAAAACTTGAACAATTACTAATACTTTGTAATAACCATTTTGTAAATAAATTATTTGATATGTGTGCTATTGCTATTTTACTTTGTGTGGTTGAAAGTGCCATTGTTTTTTTCCAGTTTACTATAAAGTTTGAGTAAAGAAAGTATAAATTATAACGGACCATAATTGATGATGCATGTTCTTTATAATTCACATCAATAACAGTAAAGCATTTTAAGCACATAATTGTATGAATGATCTTATCGCATAAAAGCACTTATGTACTTTTGTCGGTTTTGTCCTCCCTCATCAGAAGCGCATTTTCCGGAAAACCACAATTGCTACTTAAGGACGTATTATTTTGTAACTGAAAGTTGAGTTTTATTTTAAACTCCACTTCAATATGCTTTGAAAACCAGTTGCTTTAACTGAACTGACACATATACAATCCAATATACATTTAGATGTATTTCTGTATGAAATGAAATTGTACCAGTTAATAAATTTGTTAATTCTTCTGCGTATAGTTTTCAGCATTTCTCCCATTTACGATACGAATTTTGCATCTGAATTTAGTTTAAATCTTTTTTCAGAGTGTTCCATCGTCATTGCAACAGAAAATAGTTTGCCTGGGGTAACACGAGAAGTATCTAAAATTTACTTGGAAATCTTTGAGCATTTCAAATGGGAAACATCTTCGAGCACTGTATACTTATTTGACATTGGAACCCCTGGGCTGCAAGTCAACGGGTCAAGTGACATTAGAAAGTTGACATCATATTGCAAACTCATCATTACCTTTGTCAACAATGTTACAAGCTTTCCTTACTCTGCCTTTCTCAGCCTACTTACTCCTACACAAATTCCATTAGCTAAACGGGACGAAGATCATTTTATATTTTTGATAGCCCAAAGAGCTGCTACAGGAGAGACAGTGGCAAATGCTCGTCACTTGTTAACATCCGACATTGGGTATGAGTTAAAATTCAAAATTTGCATTTCTGGGGAACCGTTGTGGTTCACTTACGATATATATTCCCCTAACAAGTCAATTATTCAGTTTGACAAGCCAGTCATGAGCAATAATATTTCTGCGCTTTTCCCTGATTTTACAAAAAATTTGCGAGGCTATCAGTTAAAGGTTGTTGGACCAACTGGCTATGATCCGGTCTATGAAATCGAGATGGTTGAACAAGGTCGCTATAGAAACAAACGTGGTCTTCAGACGGAAATATTTGGGATATTAGAACGAAAGCTAAATTTCACTTATGAACTCCAAAAATGCTCACCGTTTGGCAAGATTCCCGAAGGAAACTCTGGAGTTTTGCTAGAAAATGGTACTTGGGCGGGTTGTGTTGGAGACGTTTACTACAGACGGGCAGATTTTGCAATTGCATCTGCCGCAGACCAACACCGAATTCAAGTCGCAGAGTACTTGAAGCCTATACGCTACGTCTACATCATGTTCTTTACTCACCAACGCAAATCCGTGTATCCATGGACAACCGTATTTTGTGCCTTTGATTATACTGGCTGGTCATATATCATCACTAGCATTTTTCTTGCTGCCATAACAATATGCACTGCTGAAAAATTTGGCTCTTCTTGGAATGGAAACAAAGCCAGTTTGCAATTGCTACCTGTACTACTTGACTTGGTTGGTTATCTAGTGGGACAGGCCACTACTTTGCAACTCAAAACTTTCTCTGGAATTATGAATATTTCGTGTTGGATGTTTTATGGATTCGTTGTCACTGCAGTTTACGGTTGCAGCCTTCAAGCCTTGATTGTGATCCCAGGGGAGAGCATAATTCCTGAAAATATTCGTGAGCTGACTCAAATGTCTTCGACATTTCAATGGGGAGCTCCTGCAGGATTCAGAAATGGCTTGGGAGAACAAATATTCAAACAATCCAATAATTCTTTGTTTCGTCGCGTGTATCAAGGTCTCCAAGAAGAACCAACCCTCACCGAATGCTTGCGTAAAGCAGCCTCCACCAACTACGCCTGCTTTCACTGGGAAGTAATGGCAAGATTTGAAATGGATACCGAGTTCATGGACAACCACGGGAATCATCCATTTTTGTATGCAAAAGATAACGTGTTCTTTTCATCGGTAACGTCCATAACACGGAAAAGGGAAATTTTTCGACAGGGGTTCGACTTCTTTTTAGGTCAGTCGTTTGACATGGGTCTATGGCAAGCTATACTGGCACAAGACGCCAGAAAGGTTAGGTTGACTCAGATAAAACGGGTGAAAGAAGGTTCGAGAAACCCGTTGCTGGGAATGCAAAAAGGAGTTCGTCATGAAATGGAGGACGGCCCGAGAGCTTTTTCTATGGAAAATGTGAAAGCCCCTTTTATTCTTGCAGCTTGTGGGCTAATATTCAGTTCTGGATTGTTTGCTATTGAAAAGTTGAGTGACAGTAGGATGATAACAATAAGTCATTTTAAAGCTCAACAATGATTTTTATTCAATGAAATGTATTTACATTTTAAAGCTTTGTTTTAAAAGCATGATAACAACAGGATATATTAATATTAGATTGTAAATGAAAGATTCTCCAGTCATTTCTCTCTGTCCCTCTTTAAACTGATGGAGTTGGAGGAGCACCAAGATTGGGCTTATCGCTGAACACCAGTTCCGTGTGTGGCTGAACTTGTTCGAACACAGTAATCTGTGAATAAGAAAATATAAATGTACGGGTACGGTTTTCTCAAAATAAAAAATCTTAATTTTATCACTTTAAACTACTGTTGCATACCTTATTCACACCCGTTTTAAGTAGAGGGGCTGGCACGTATAAATTCTGCTGAGGTCCAATCCTCCAGTACCTTCCAATGTTGAAACCATTTATGAAGACGACACCCTTGTTCCATTTACTCATGTCAAGGAATGTATCCCCAGGAGCACCGGTAATGTTGAGAGTAGCCTCAAGCAAAACTGGCACCCTCAATGAAGTAGAGTTTTGCAGTTCGGTAAATCCAGTCAACGACTTGACCCATGCATTGGTAAACTCCATGGCAATAACCTCGATATCTGTGACTTCCTGTCCATTGACCTCAATTTTGGATTGGTGAATTGGAGCAATTCCCTTTTGCTGAATAAAATCTCCGGCACCACCGAAATTGACTCGGGTGAGGGGTTCTACCATCAAGTCAACTGTATGATTACCAGCCTGAGAAACGCTAACGGGAAGCTCGCGAATGCTGTTAATCCAGTAATCATTGGTTGAGTTAACGGGTTCTCCATCCACAATGAGGAAAGCAATATCTCTTGGCCAAGATCCTTTGAAAATTGCATCTTGATCTGGAGAAAGCTGCAGAGTCTTTCGGTAAATGATGTAGCCGTATAATTGGCCACTGTCATTGTTCATGGGAAGGTTTTCCATGGAAACTGCCTTTTCCAGTTTAAATTTTGAAGTGGATGGAACTTGTGAGATGAGATCCTCATAGGTAAGATATCGCTCAGGTTGAATGGCAGGATAAGCCCTCTTTTCAGATTCGGGAACCCTATCTGGACGGCGGAGCTTGGGAACAGCATATTTCTCTATTAGCTGACTTGCCACTTCGTATTTTCTAGTGTAATCACCTGCCTCTGATAACGGTGCATCATAATCTAAAGATTTAACACTGTTTATTAGATATGATTGCGTGTTATAGCTTATCACTATATTATGCGAATTGCTTAAGTAGTGCTGTCCTTACCATAACTTGTAATATCTGCCAATATGTATGGAGGTTCTCCTATGTTGTTTCCACCCGCCATAAACGCAAAGTTGGTCCCACCATGGAACATGTCTATTGTGTAGGTAATAATCCAATTTCTTAACTTCCAGAGCTTTCAATTTATCAAGGTTTCTATGATATCGAATCTTACAAAAATTGACAGAAGCATTCCATTCTCCAAGAATGCTCTCCAAGACTTGTCCAAAGTTTTCTGGGGTTGTACCAGCTTGACTCGAATCACCCCAGTGATTAAACCAACCAGCCCAGAATTCCATGGCCATCAAAGGCATATCCGGTTGCACTTCCCTTAATCGCCTGAAAAGATTTTCAGGACCACTTTGAAAGTTTGCAGTTTGCAACACGCCTGGTAAGCTGCCCTCCATGCCACTGCCTCCGAATCCGTTGTCAGAGGTAAAGTGCAAGGATTCATTAAATCCATGCACATTAAACAGATTCTGGACAAACTCCAAGTACTCCTTTGCTCTGGGGTTAAATGAGCCGTACTCATTTTCGATTTGTATAGCAATGATAGGTCCTCCTCTAGTAAATTGCAGATCTGCAACTCTGGGAAGTAATTGGTCAAAGTACAGTTTTACTCTGTCCAGATACGGCTTGTTGTTTTCCCTGACTTTCATGTTTGGATCCCGTTGTAGCCAACTTGGCATACCACCATAGTCCCACTCAGTACAGATATAAGGCCCAGGTCTGAGCAAAACAAGAAGATCCTCTTCTTGTGCCAACTCAAGGAATCTGCGGAGGTTAGCAAATTCGCTCAGATCGTTGTGCCCATCACCAAAGTCGTACTCGCCTTTTCGTGGCTCATGAAGATTCCATGCGACATAGGTTTCCACGGCGTTGGCTCCTAATGCGCGCAGTTTTCTTAGTCGATCTCGCCATAAAGCCGGGTGAACTCGGAAGTAGTGAATTGCACCGGAAATGATTCGAATTTCTTTGCCATTTAGAGTAAAGCGTTGGTTACCGGCGACCAAGCCGGTTACCGAGGTGCTGTTTGCAAAGTACTCGTAAACGGTAGGAAGATCTTGTCCCGAAGAACTCACCACCGCCTGACAAAGAAAAACCATAATTGTGTTATGCAATTAGCCTTCTGAAATATGTTCTCAAATTTAGATACTTATAATGCTAATTTACTAGTGCAAGTCCAAGGGATATACAACTAAATAGCTTCATGATACGGATCTTGTTTATAATTTCCTAAAGTTATAATTTCCTTCCCTTCCACCAACGCTGTCAAAAGGGTAATGGTCAGTTGTCATTATGGTTTGCGATCTATTTAAGATGTCTCCGGAATATCATCGCTCATGTTTTTCATGCATTTAACTCGTATTGTTTTGTCTTATCGTGCAAGCATTTTGACAGTTTTATTCTTTTCCAAAACTATTAGGATATGCTGAATTTTCCATCACCACAATATGTCATGAAAAAGATTAAGTGCTTATACACCGGGTGAGTAGGTATGTCAATCAGCAGTCATTTGTGTCAAGGTGTCTTCAATCAGAAAAAACACTCGACTCACAAGTGGAAATAAAACATTTTATATAATAGGAATTTGGAATACTTATGATTAATTACTGCGAGTTTGCGGTTTTGCACAAAAGCAGAAAACACAGAATAATATGGGCTTTTATTCATTTCAACCAGGTCATGTGCATGGAATATAAATTGAAATTAAGTCAACGTCTACCACACACTAAACAAAAAATCCTTAACAAAGGTGGAGTTGCCACCCTGCAGCGTAAAGTGTGTCAAAACTGTAAAATAACAAATGAATCGTAATATGTCTTTATCAGTAACAACCTGCAGATAAGTGTTTGATTGACAAAATTTAAACGTATCGTTGACATGATTTATCTCTCCAGTAAATAAATTAAATTATGCAAATGAAAATCAGTTATTTTTTAGAAAATTTAGTTGAAGTGACGGAAGGACTATCATGTCACCTTAATTAGACTGAATTGAAATGCTTTAATTTTAATTAGACTGGATGTGTAAACAGAGCGTGTTAGTACCTTTGCGTTTGCCCCATTTCCCTTTGCATTGTCCCTAGAATTGGGGTTGGTGTCTTTTGCTTCATGTTCTCTACCTGTGGCACTACTGTTTCCCTTTTCCATTCCTGATTGACTGTTATCAGAACCCTTGGAATGACTTGAGCATAAATTGAATAGACTGGTTAAGGCAACAGTCAAACCCAGTAAAAAGTTTCTTAGCCACTTGTAAACTGAAAAGAAAAGTCTTTTAATGTATTCAATGTACATTTTGTTTACAGTAATCAATGTAGCAACTAAAAACCTGAGGACAAACTTTATTTTCGACCTTTCAATTAAAGTCAATATTGTCTTTTGTTTCATTTACATCTACATTGTAGAAGTTAAAAGAAACTATGATTTCATTTCAAGCTGCTGGAGCAAGAAGTATTCGGGTGTTTACAGCATAACCAGGAACTAGGAACCAGCATAAGAGTAACTTTTACTTTTAAAAAATTACGCCTTCTCAATAAACTTACCTCTCTACAAGTTAAAACATATTTTGTTTCTACTACACTGTTATGATCTGTCAGTTCCGCAGATCATCATGGAAAATGTGCTTGCAGAGCACAAACATAAATCTATGTAATACCGGCCCAAGCTGCTTACCACCACTCGTTGTAAAGAATGCATACAAATTTGACCTTGAACTTAAAGGCAAAAGCAGTATCGACTCATTCAGAAAGTTCCTTTTCACATTTTAGAAAGCTTGATTCTCATAGTAACATGTACAAATGAAATATTGCTAGATGATGTTATATGAACTTTTGGATTCTGCCATTCACGTGGAACGAAAAAGTTCGGGTACTTCTGTTTTCATTTAACCATATCAACCGACGCAATAGTAAATAAGCATTTATTTTGTACAATCAAGAAATGCGTTTAGTAGTAGAAAAATAAAATTGTGATCTAGGAACTGAAATTTGCATTACATAATTGCATGCGTACGTTCGATTAGGAACATTGATGTTGAACCATTTGGCTTTGTTTGTTTCCATTCATATTCATTCGTTGGAATATAACTGTGGAATATTCAGAATGCCTCAAATCTTGATTTTTGTTAGACAAACTAAGAAATAAGATTCAAACGCGGTTTTAAACTTTCTGTTTGAAAATATATTCTGGGATCAAATACGGTTAGAGTGCGAGGATATTTTGGAATATCGATCATTTTAACCGGAAATTACTTCAATTACAAGTTCCATAAAAGGGATGCAATAATATTTAGGAACATAATGTGCGTTGCAGATACACCAATAATAGCGTTTTTGTAAGTTTTTGTTAAGTAAATAAATATGACATGACATGATTGGCATTGGCATGAATTATGGAAGCGTCCCAAAGTAAATTGAGCAAACAAACGCCAGTTTTGCAAAGATTCTTTCTATATTTCCATAATAACGGCTACCGTTATAAATAGCAGCATACTATTACACGTACATAAAGATTCTCGTATCTGGTTACAACTTTGTTTTCGACAAGTAAAACAAATTCAAAACGTTCAAAAGCCATTAAGCGTATTGCAGCAATATAGAAACTTGACTTTTCTGCATTGTCATTGTGCTGTGATGTCGTCACTGACGTTTTCCTCTCGCTCTGCAGTTACCCAAATCTGATTATATTTGCTCATTCGAATGCCTTTGCCTTGTTCGGTTTTTATGTGGATTTACGTTTTTATAGAATGTTCTTGAAAAAATACATATTCGTAGGCGTTTAAAAATATCACGAGAATATGGACATTTTGAAGAGGCAACATTGTTTCTTACGCAATAACTCAAATTTGAATAAACATTAGCATCGCACCACTCTCCTGAACTGCTACTCAGCTACCCATCATTCATCCACAGTATTACCTTCGTCATAATATCCAATATCACCCATACATCATAACTTATAGCATAAAGGTGTTCGATATTTTTTGTACGTATGTAGAAAGGTAATTCTAATGACCTAACAAACTCCATGAAAAAAATACACGAGATACGATCTGTATCCACAAATCAACTTTTATTCCATTCACTCTCACAAAATCAGTCTGACTCAACATTTCTTGTCCAGTGGTTAAGCTATATATCCAGTCGTATGCATAGTATGCTACTAAAAGCATACGAATTAACGAATACGATAATATAGAGAAAATAGAGAAACTATCTTACATTAATACACTGTATACTGTACGTAGGAGTTTTAAGAGCTGGAAGTTCTGTAAAATAACAGTTTTTGGATGTAAAACTCATTATTAAGCAGCGCAGAACAGTACATGCTTGTCAGTTGCCACCAACATTGAGCAGACAGTCAATCAGTCAACAGGTATAATATGTAATGGCATGCAATTGGCATTAAAGCATTTTTAACGACTCGAAAACGACATGACAGAGAAGGAACTTTGTGCTTCATGCTGGCGATAAATAGCTTGTTTGTAAGCTTCTTTAAAATCAGTCTCATCTTGTCACTCGACACAGGAGGAGAAGAGGAAGGTCGCAGTTTTCTAGCTTCGACAAAGGACACGCATGGTGCATGCAAGCTATATTGGAATTTAGAATACTTTACGCTGGCTTGGCAAATTCGAATTGGAAGTAAAAGGTATGAATTCACAACATTACTTTATGGTATTTCAAGCAGCATCACAGGATTTTCATTATTATGGCATTTATCCTGGCAGTTTTTTGTGCGAATAAGTGTCTAGCTTCTCAAGGCTACTTTTTCTATCGTCTCCCTCAAAAAAAACTCAAATTATCTGCCTACATGCTCATCCTGTTTTTTCTGCATTTTGCATGCATAACTTGCCGATATGCCGGCAATATGTGCGTTCCAGTTGGCAGAAATAATAATAGCACACAGTGAAGTAATAATGACTTTAATAATAAGAACGCGAGCTGTATGTACTATGGAAACGAGAAATACAATTGCAAAATTATCAACGGTGATGGAAACGAGGTTATATAGATTTTATACGTGTTTCTATTGTACTTGTTAGCTTTGCACTAGACACGAGCCCAGAAAAGGCCTTGCTTTTAATTCGTTTGCAAACAATGCGAAATAATTGTTTAAGTGAGAATTATTAGAAATCAACAAGCCTAAATGTTTTTTATAAATGAATCAAGTAATTTGTTGTTTGAACACAAGGAGAAAATGGACTTTGTTCACAGTAAACTGTGTTTATTTCTTAAAATATACACGACATTTAGCATGTAATAAAGAAATTGCGTTGTCAATTATTAGTGCATCAAAACTCTTTTAATTTTCATGTTCAATCTTAATTTAATGCTACTTGACATCGCGGTTCTTTCTTAAAGACAACAAGTCATGTTTTTGAGTTTTATTACGCAAAAAGGTTATCAGAATCAGGTTGGATCACTTAAAACTGATAACCTTATTATGAAATTATGATGCTCAGAAAGTTTAAGTACTGTTTCATGTCAATGAACGGACATCAAACCAAAGTAAAAAGATGAAATATTAGGATTTTAGAATGCAGGGATGAGAAGAAAGCTCTATAAAGTTAGCATCCAAAAATAGGATATAGGAAGCAGGCAATGTTGTTATGTACCTGCTTTTGATAAGCCAAAGTTGAAGATATTTCAGGAAACACTCTCGCTTTCTGCATGCACACGTGTAAACAAAGCCGAATGAGAAATTCACAGCAAATCCAGAAATCCATAATAGACACGTAAGATATAGCTCATCTCATCGCATGTTTGTTATGTGGAGTCCATAAACAGTTGGGAAATCTCATCTGTGCTGGCACTGGTCCAACTCCATACATTTCAATATTTCAAGTTACCAAGACGAACGATGAGCCTAGCCTTATCAGAAGTGGTCAGCGGTACCTGTAAATAGGGAAATTGGGAAATCCGGCTTCTTGTGGTTTGGATTACAGTACGCGTGACTTTGAGTTATGATGCGGTTTTAAGTGCAAGAAATACGTTTTAGCTCTAGTTCCACAAAATATAATTATCTAGTCTAGTTCAAGTACTTAATTCGTCATAGTAGTATGGAGCCACTCGTGACATTTCGGAAGATTTACGTACGTCAGTGTAAGCTGGAAACGTTAGTAACTGTAAGTGGACAACATGTTTATGTGGTATTACCCGAGAGTGTGACTGGACACAAGTGTTTACGACCTGTTTTAAAACGTTTGCTTTAAGAACGTTTTATGGGATCGGATAACTCAGTTCATAGGTCACCGGTCACGTTCTAGAAAAGTCAGCTTACGTAGTTGCCGGTCGCTAATTGCAGGTATTTCTATGATGTCAGGTCAGTCAGACGAGACAGTTAGGAAGTACACCATGTGCTGCAACTTTAATATCATACATGCAACACCAGTAAATTAACCTTCACATTTTGGTGTTTTGTGTTAACTTATCACACTGAGCTGCTTATCAGCTAATTAGAAATTAATGTTGGGCATGTTTTGAGACTCAATCATGAAGTTAAAATGGTATTTGGGTTGCATAACATGTACATAAGTAAAGATACTATTTTTGGTTTGTAACAGGCTTGAGCTTTTAATACTAGTGCATATCAAACCTTGTGCATGCTTGGTTCTTATCATCTTACAAAATGGACGCATATGATTCAAAAAGGTTTCTATGAAATAATGTGTTTTAAGCATTGACATTATCTCAAAAGAGACTTCATTCAACTTCCTTGATTGAAGCAATATAATGAGGATCAATTGAATCAATATCTCCTTGTTGCAAACTTGCCAAGACGACTATGCCATTGCTGATTGGGTGACCCGAGTAGGAGCACCTAATTTTCCAATCAATTGAATCAACAGGGTGTAGTCATGTTCCGGCGATCATCGTAAAAGGGGATAATGTATTTTATGCATACTTAAATTTATTATGCTGTTTTGCGTTTGCGTTGCTAGATAGAAAGAGTCGGTTTTATGAAGTACAGGGAAAGCATGAGCTCGTGACTTTCTCTACAATATGCAGACTAGACACTGAATTATCATCTATCAGTTATCGATCCAACGTAAAAACATGTCGGAGCTTAGTATGTAGGTTTTATAGAATTTGTTTTTTTTGTCATACAACTTCACCGGTACACCCACAACCATTAAGCATTAATAATTTACTTTTTCCGAACTCTGGGCTTTTGTTAAGAAGTAAAGAAAGATTTAACCTAGGTTTACCTCTAATGTTCGCTAACGTACTGTTGTATTTTTTTGCAGTAACCTAAATGGAGTAAAGATGGTGGGATTGTCACAATGAATCAGCAGTATTACCTCCTAATCATATAAGCTTTACATTTAAATATTGGATACCAAAACCCACCTAGTAACGAATCTAGTTAAAATGGACGAGTTTTGTGGAAATAGCTCCTTCTGGGTAAGCTGTACTAAAAATTACGGAACATTAGTTTATAGTACATATGCAATTTAATTTCTAATGAGTTCTTTTTATATGAAAACAGAGCTCCAACCTAACTTGGTATACGAATAACCCCGACTTTACCCCGTGCTTTGAACAAACCGTACTTACCTGGATCCCATGCGGTTTCCTATGGTTCTTTGCTATTTTTGCGGTTATATCAACTCTACGCTTACGCACCAATCAGCGAATCCCAACTACACCTCTCATTATTCTAAAGTGCCTTGGAAGCTGGGCCCTTGTAGTGGTCCATGCCACCAACTTCAGCTTTACCTTTCGTCACGAAAACAATGGATATGATATTTCAGCGGCGGAGCGTTCTTCTTCGATAATTAAAATTGTGACGTACTTGCTGACTTTTGTACTGTTGATGCTATTCAAGGCGAAGGGGGTCAGAACGTCTGGAGTTCTATTTTTATTTTGGCTCCTCGCTACAATATGCGAAGTATTCCCTTTCCAGACAGTTCTCAGACAGGAAAACAGAGATGATGACAAAAGCTCGATCAATTTCCAAATTCAAATGATTAATTTCCCATTGGTTGTCATAATGCTCTTTCTGAATTGCTGGGCGGATGCAGCTCCTCAGCCATCACAAACCCCAAGAGAGCCAGTTGCCAATGGTTCTAGTGGAAAGGAAAATGGAATTGCGTTGACCAGTTCAACGGAGGTTACATACAACTTTGTTCCCGGAGAAACAAATGTTCCCCAAAGAGAAAAGGTACCTTGTCCTGAGAGTAACTCCAGCTATCTCTCCAAACTTGTCTTTTTCTGGTTTGAATCCCTTGCATGGAAAGGCTGGAGAAATCCCCTTGTATACGAAGACCTTTGGGAGTTGAATGAAGAAGATCTTTCACGTACTCAGTATCCCATATTTGCTAAAAACTGGAAGAAAGTCGAAGAAAAAAATAAGGGGAAACCTGTCGGTGTGTTCAAAGTGCTGGTGTCTACCTTTGGACCGCTCTTCTTTACTGGAGCAATTTTGAAACTTGTTCAAGATTGTCTGACATTCGTACCTCCTCGCATTTTGCGACTGCTGATCAACTACGTGGGGGATGCGGAGGAGGAAACATGGAAAGGGTATCTCTATGTTGGCATTCTCTTTGGAACCTCCATAATTCAAACCATTTTCCTTTCCCAATACTTTCACAAAATGTTCGTGCTCGGAATGAGGATTAAAGCTAGTATGACTAGCGCCATTTATCGGAAAGCCTTGCGAATTTCAAATGCAGCCCGTAAGGAATCTACTGTTGGAGAAATTGTAAACTTGATGAGTGTAGACACGCAGCGGTTGATGGATCTTGTGGCATATCTTAACATGGTGTGGTCAGCGCCATTCCAGATCATAGTATCTCTGTACTTTCTTTGGGATACTTTGGGACCAAGCGTGTTGGCTGGTGTAGCTGTTATGATACTCATGATTCCTATAAATGGCTGGTTAACTGGACGTGTCAAGACTTTGCATATGCAGCAAATGAAAAATAAGGACGGAAGAGTGAAATTGATGAGTGAAATTCTGTCAGGAATAAAAGTTATCAAGTTGTATGCATGTAAGTATAATATATTATGTTTCTTGACATTGCACAATCCCAAAATCAAGTTTGCAAATTCACTAATTTTGTTTTTTTAAATAGGGGAGCCCTCTTTCAAAGACCAAGTGATGAAAATTCGAGACAGGGAAATGACAGTGTTAAGAAAGTCCCAGTATTTACATGCAGTTACAACTTTCATTTGGTTGTAAGTAGTTACCTTGTAAACGATAAAATTTGCTAAAATGTTGGTTGCATGAGACTATGATTAATCAATGTTTTTTTTGTTTTAATTAGCTGTGCACCATTTCTTGTGGCGTTGGTTACCTTTGCGACCTACGTTTTAGTTGATGAGAAAAATGTCTTGGACAGTTCCAAAGCATTCGTGGCATTGAATGTAAGACACTTTGGTTATAATTTCAAGTAGAAAGTTAGTGAAAAATAACAATACCGCGTTTGTTTGATATAGCTTTTCAACATTATGGCGATGCCAATGTCCATGTTGCCAATGATTATCGTAATGGCTGCTGAGGCAAGTGTAAGCATGCAGCGATTGGGAAAATACTTGAATGCTGAGGAAATTGACGAGGATGCTGTTTCACACGATTCCAAAGATGATGCGCCTATTGTTGTGGAAAATGGAACATTTACATGGGACGAAGAACAAAAAACAGAACCTACGCTTTCCAACATTAATGTTCGATTACGACCTGGTTCACTCGTGGCTGTTGTAGGAACTGTTGGATCTGGGAAAAGTTCTTTGCTATCAGCGATTTTGGGAGAAATGATCAAACTCAAAGGCCAAGTTGTGACCAAAGGAAAAATAGCCTACGTGGCTCAGCAAGCATGGATTAGAAATTCTTCATTGAAGGACAATGTACTTTTTGGGAAGGAATTGGACGATCGAAAGTATGACAAAATAATTGACAGTTGTGCTCTGCGACCCGACTTGGAAATTCTGCCAGCTGGTGATCAAACTGAAATAGGAGAAAAGGGTGTCAACCTTTCAGGAGGTCAAAAGCAACGTGTTTCATTAGCCAGAGCAGCTTATTCGAATGCTGACGTTTATCTCTTTGATGATCCTTTATCTGCTGTGGATAGTCATGTTGGGAAGCACATTTTTGAGAAGGTTCTTGGTATGTTCATAAATATCTAATCACTTTTAGTATATCATCATAGTATGTGGATACGTAATTTCGAATGAATACCTGTTGCTTAATTTATCACAGGCCCACAAGGACTTCTTAAGGGTAAAACAAGACTACTGGTCACTCACGGGATTACATACCTCCCACAAGTGGATCACATTATAGTTTTGAAAGATGGTCAGGTTAGTGAAGAGGGAACATACAAAGAACTATTGCAGAAGAAGGGAGCATTTGCAGACTTCTTGGTGCAGCATATTACTGGTGACGATCACGACGAAGAATTATCAAATGTTGTCATGGAATTGGAACAAGTACTTGGTGGCAGAGAACAAATTCTGGCAAGACAACAGTCTCAAATTTCTGATGATGGCTCGGGAGAAGTTACATCTTCAATGAGAAGGAGAACAACCTCTGTGCGGTCTCAAGATAGCAGTGGAAACACTCCAAGTCCGGCAAAGAAAATGTCTTTGACCACCTCGCCTAAAAAGGAAGAACTTCCTGCGCCCCCGAAGAACAAATTAATTGAAGTGGAAAAGGCTGAAACTGGAAGTGTAAAGGGCGACGTTTACGTGCATTACTTTAAAGCGATTGGTGTTCCTATGGTAATAGCTACTTTGCTTTCGAGTGTAATTTCTCAAGCTCTACAAATAGCAGGAAATGGATGGTTGAGCAAATGGTCAGAGGAGAAACCTAATGATGAAGGGGTTGTTGATCCGGATAGACGAAATATGTTTCTGTTGGTGTACGCTGCACTGGGTGCGGGGCAATGTAAGAACACATGAACTACCTATTTATTTAATGTCAGGAATGCTTATAATTTTAAGCACTAGAATAAATTGCTATGTTTGTAATTCAACAGCTATTGCCGTAATAGTTGGAGCAATTGTGGTTGCTATTGGTATGTTAAGAGCGTCCGCAAATATGCACGTCATAATGTTAATCAACATCTTGAAGAGCCCTTCATCGGTAAGCTGTGGGAATTTATATATCATTCTATGTAAAATTTTCTTGTGAATTATATTCATTTTAATTATTGAATGGTCTTTGTCTAGTTTTTTGATACAACTCCACTGGGAAGAATAGTGAATCGGTTCGCCAAAGACGTCGATGTGGTTGACAATCAGCTTCCAATGAATTTAAAATCCTGGCTTCGGTGTTTCTTCCAAGTATTTGGAACGATTGTAGTAATCTCATACAGTACTCCCATCTTCTTGGCGGCCATTGTGCCTTTGGGCATTGTGTACTTCTTAGTTCAGGTAAGCTTAATTGTTATATTTCCAAAGATTGACCTTTACTCCAATGGAATTGACCTGGAATTCAACAATTTTTATGTTTTTTGTGCAGCGATTTTATGTGGCTACATCTCGTCAATTGAAACGACTGGAGTCTGTCTCTAGGTCACCAATATATTCTCATTTCAGTGAGACATTGAATGGTACATCGACCATTCGTGCCTACTCTAAACAAATGCCATTCATCCTAGAAAGTGACGCCAAGGTTGATTATAATCAGCAAGCCTATTTCCCGAGTATTGTAGCAAATAGGTATGAAATCATAATAATCAAGTATCAGGGCAACCTAATACATATATACAGTAAAAGGAATAAATACCTAATCATTTTCTGCACTGGACTTTCTTAGGTGGCTGGCTGTACGCTTGGAAACCGTTGGAAATCTGATAATCTTCTTTGCCGGATTATTCGCTGTGTTGGGACGTAAAACATTAGATCCTGGCACAGTTGGTCTCTCCATTTCTTACGCTTTGTCCATAACACAAACTCTAAACTGGTTGGTGAGAATGACATCAGATGTAGAGACTAACATCGTGGCCGTGGAGCGTCTCAAAGAATACAGTGAAACACCTCAAGAAGCACCATGGGAAATCCCCGAGAGAAAACCTGAGCCCAAATGGCCACAAGATGGATTGATCTTATTTGACCACTATCAGACTCGCTACCGTGAAGGTCTGGACTTGGTGCTTCGGGATGTAACTTGCAAAGTTGAACCAGGAGAAAAGGTTAATTGATTGACTAAATGATTTGTTTCCACTTTTATCAGAATGAGTCGATAATTGTAACCGCTATCTATTCCGCACAGGTTGGAATCGTTGGGCGTACGGGGGCTGGCAAGTCATCTTTAACACTAGCTTTGTTCAGACTTGTGGAAGCCGCAGGTGGTTCCATAACCATCGATGGAGAAAATATTGCCAAGATTGGACTGCACGATGTTCGTGGAAGGCTGACTATCATTCCCCAAGATCCTGTTTTGTTCTCAGGAACGCTTCGATTTAATTTGGACCCCTTTGAGAAATACAGTGATGACGAGATCTGGCGAGTGCTCGAGTTGGCTCATTTGAAAGCTTTTGTAAGCGGACTTACCGCTGGACTTTCTCATGAAATAAACGAAGGTGGCGAGAATTTGAGTGTAGGACAACGGCAACTTGTTTGCCTGGCTCGTGCGTTGCTACGCAAAACAAAGATTCTTGTGTTGGATGAAGCCACAGCAGCCGTTGATCTGGAAACTGACGACTTGATTCAGACCACAATTCGAACAGCTTTCAAGGAGTGCACCGTGTTGACTATTGCACACAGACTTAACACAATTATGGACTCGACAAGAGTCATGGTACTTGATAAGGGAGAAATTAAAGAATTCGACACTCCGTCCAGTTTATTACATAACAAGAAATCGATATTTTACGGTATGGCTAAAGATGCCGGTATTGTAACATAACCTGGTGATTTTTTTCTATGCAATTAATTATCTGTACTTTCTAGTATGCATACTACATTCTATATTTATAGTGAGCAACTGTAAGGCTAATAGATTTTATGGGATGAATTTTGTACTGTTTGGGCATTCTTACTGTGACCTCCTTGATATTCTATGACATTTTGTCGAGCTGCTTCTCAAAATTGTATCACAAATAAATTAGTACTTATCACACCAAAAATGTTCGTAAACTTTAAACTCTTAGTATGGTGATATGATATGTATACATAATGAAAATCTAGTACCTAAGTGGTTACCTTGTCTCTACCCTTATCAATTTTAGATAGACAGTCGTAAGCTAAAACATTGTTGTAATATTTACTATTTGTTAAAGTTTGCCAATGTTCCTGAAGAAATAAAGTATCAAAACTTAAAAACTTAAATTTTATTCCATGTTTTATTTTTGGTTCCATGAAAGTTATGAACGTGACATATATGAAATCGTTATGTAAAATGTAGATTTATGCAATGGAAGCGACAGATTGGGTGAAAGTCGAGAAGGGAAAGAAATGATAGAATTACAGTCTATTCCTCATGAACCCTCGTAGAATTTCTAAGGCTTCTTCGGTTCAACCAGTTGTTCAATTCGAGAACATCTCTGAACTCAATTTTGTATTATCCAAAAATACAGAAAACACAAATCATGCAACCTTAGGTATAACAACGAGTACAATTCCATTCATACCATAACATAACATCCTGTTAAACATTTCTATCATGTCAAGTTAAAGAATGTTGACAAAATGAAAGTTTAAAGTACGTCATTCGAAAGACTGAAAATGAAACGGGAAACCATAAAAAGCTTAGACGTATGTTTCAAGTAAGGTGCAGATAGTCAGGTTATGGAACAATATTACAAGGAAGTGACGCGCAGTATAGAATTTCAAGTTCTCCCTGAGTATACTCTAGAATTTTACGTGGGGTTGCATAAAAGTCAATTTTCCTCGGTAAAAGCCAAAGGCTCTTTGAGAAACACATACTTCAAAATCTGGTCATGCGACAAAGCTTTAAACAAAAGTAGCAAAATTAGGGTAAAGTGTTCTATGGAAAAGTTCTCAATAATTGACGTAATAGCATGGTGCGCGTTTAAATCACTTTGCGCCTGAATAGCTCTAGGTGTAAAAGCAATTTATGCACCCCACGCTTTAAAATGCTACGTAATAGCAGCCCGGAGGTAGAACGTGGAGCAGGATCTGTTACCTTGAACGATCTTCCAAGTACTATTGTTCAAAACACCTTAATTGAACTTATCGCAAGTAGTTTCCCTAGAACCCTTCCAAGGTTATTTCAAAATCTAGATGAAACCAGTTTACAGTTACATACGTTGAACATGACGACGTTAACTCTTGGGAATATTCAACACGGGGCAAACATTTCCTAAAACAAATCATATCGGACAAGTACGCACATACATAATATTATGATATAATCTATATAACACTTTTAAAAGCACATAACAAAAGTATCGGAAAGCCTGCTGTGACAAAATTGAATTGGAAAACTACAGGGGCGAAGTGAAGCCTTTTTCCGGAAAACACTTCTGTGTCACTTGAAGAAGTTAAATTGAATTGTTTGC
Source organism: Entomobrya proxima (assembly GCA_029691765.1). Taxonomy (NCBI): domain Eukaryota; kingdom Metazoa; phylum Arthropoda; class Collembola; order Entomobryomorpha; family Entomobryidae; genus Entomobrya; species Entomobrya proxima. The sequence goes on from CM056168.1 coordinate 8,202,754, forward strand.
ATCACCCTGATCATCATCATCATCGTCATCGTACTGAGAATTGAGATTCAAGGAGAAAATGTTCCAAATAACTGCGAGTGTAATACAAAGAAGACTATTTCGAACTTGTGCCCGAAGCAATGAAACAATTTTTGGATTTTCGTCAATTTGTCTGTCTCCGAATTTCGCTTACGTGGATTTGCCTATTTTTGAATGCACCCTTTGAAATCATGTTATTTCGTACAAACCGCAATTTGTTTAGACAGCAGCAGGAGACAAATTGTCCTGGACAATGTTCATTAACTCTCCGCGGTCTGCGGGGTTGCAAACTTTAAACTCTCCTTTTTTATTTACCATTACTTGAAATAAGGTAAAAGTAAAAGTAACAGAGTTTTAGGGGATGGGGAATGATCGGGACCGTTCTTTCTGTTCATAACACGCACCGTTTTGAAATGTTCTATGCAAAAACGCTATTTATTAAAAACATTCATGATAACATAAAATCTAAAACATGATATTATAACAACCTTTGGTATAGTATCAAACTATTACTATTTAGTTGCTAATAGCAGTCAAGACATCATTGGGGTAATAAGACACCAAAAGTCCAGGTTTCAAAATTGTTCATGACTCGCTAGAGCACAGACTGCGGCACGGGCATCAGTTAATATAGCGTAATCTTAACTTCTTGGATCCTTTCAAATTAAATAAACCCATTATATGTTGATTATGTAATAGTTAAACGCCGATTTAATTTTTATTTGTTAATCTTGATTCTTGAGTTATTTATTATGGCATTGTATTTAAAGCATCGTACATCATTAACACATCTTTTTTGGAAGCACAGAAGCACATTAAAAAAAGTCTACGATTCAGCACTTTTCACTCCGGACATCCGTGCCTGGACAAGCAGGCACAAGGTTAATGCACTCGGACAATAAGCAGTCAAATTGCATTTCATTCGACTAATAATTCATTCATGAAAATAAAAATATTAGGAACAGCCATTCCTAATTCCAATTCACGCAACGTTTTTCCATTTTAGCTCATTTGCATACTTCCATTTTACCTATTCGTGAACTCGATTCATGAGTTTCGAGTTGTGTATAAAAGAATCGCAAGAGCTGATCGTTGAGCAGCAGCTGCAGCCAGCACAAAAAGGCTTTGTTGCTTTTTATGCGTTTCGGAGTCGAATTCCATGAAATTCATTTTTAGCATTTTAAAGTCAATTATCGATCATTCGAATCCGAATTATGCATTCGCATTTCCAATTTCCAAAAATTAGAAAATGATTTCATGATGACTGGAGTGGAAGTGCACGACACTGCTGACTGACGGCCATCACTAGACCTAAATTAAACGGTAGTCGAACTTCAGACTGATGATATGATTGTCTTGGTAACAAAATCACTGTCGACTGTGCTGTTCAGTTGCGAAAAGTTGGCGTTTCGAAATCGGTTGCCCTTTTGCTAGGTCGTTGAACGAGACTTGTGCGGTGCATCTAAAAGCGTGCGTTGTCTCTGAGTGTAAAGTGCATGACTTGACCTTACGCTTCAAACGTTCTGTTTTGAAAGTTGACCTTTGTGCAAGCAGGCTACATGGTTAGTGCAGGTCATCGTAATAAGCGTTTTTAGGTAAGGTCATTAGAAAGTGGATTACGAAGGGACACAAGATTCGGGTGTTTTTTAGAATAACTTTCACTTGTACTTTCTGCTGTTAGTAGGAAAAAGCTGATCCAAGTTGATATTTTCTGGGAGAAAGTGAGCAGTAGATTGAATACAATTTAATTTGAATCGTAAGTAAAAGCTTGCATTATTAATTTGTAAAAATATGTGATTATGTATAGTTTCCATTAAAATGCATACTAAAATGCGCAAGCGACAGTGAAAGGCTAATTTTCATTGTAATTTTTGAAACTGTTGCAGGAGGTCTTGTGAAGACGTTCAAGATGGCGAGTACTCTTCCCTGTCACGAGTATTGCTCAGAGCTTGTTGAGAAGCAGATTCGGGAGAGCATGTTGAAAATTCAAGGTAGCGTTACATCCCTCGTTAGAGTGCAGGAGATTGAAGATGGCCTGCTGGATTGCCCTGATGCTCAAGTGGATTCTAGTGGAAAAAGGAGCCAGGAAACTTTCACGCACACGTTCCTAATGTCTGTCGTTGTGCCATGCTACCAGGAGAAAGCAGAATCATTAGGCGCAGAAGTTCGTGATTCCAGTAACAGGACGGCTATTTCAACCACTGATGATGTAATGAAAGATGGCGAAGAAACGGACTCGGGAAACGCGTCTGTGGATTTTGCAATTCATAGCTTTCCTACTGAATTTCCGAAACAAGGTCTTTCATGCGATGATCTTTGTAATATTCAGACACTTAATATTGGCGAGTCCGGAAAATCAGGTTAGTTAGCAACTCTAATTTTATGAAAGTGTAAACCATTATGCAAGTTATGGTCATTTTCTCATTCGTCACTGTTTTAAAATCTTTGTTTCAGGTGAAAGTGGTGAATCTATTGGATTGATGGGGTATCTGTTGGACTATGATGGGATGATAATGAGCAATGAGGACGAGGGACTTTATCCGTTGACCACGAGTGAACTTCAGCACACGATAATTCAGCAGTTGGACAAGTCCCATTCACCCGAATACTACAGTTTCCCAAGTTTATTCAAGGATGTTTCAAATTCCTGTTTCATGGATGACGTGTCTGAGAAAAGTACCAGCGTGCCCTGTGTAGATCAAACTGTACTCAACACAACTATTTCTGTCAATCAGGTAGCTTTTACTCAACAGCAGCAACAACAACATTCGCCACAGCAGCAGCAGTCAAATGAAATCTCATCTTCCACCTGGGGAGCTGTAGCTACATCCACCACGTCCTGTTGTCAGTCGGCAACCATGTTTCCCCAGATAACCTTCAATGAGTACTACAGTGATTTTCCTTTCTCGGAAGATACCCAACAAGCCAATGTAGCGATATCCTCTACTAAAACCCAAATTTTATGTCCTGCAAATCTTCCAGCAGCTTCAACCTTAGTATCTGGGGGAAACGGAAGTGCTTCTGCGAACTGGACGCTATCCCGAATGTCAACTACAAATACGGTAAATTTAAATCCACGGCAGACATATCGAAGACAAGTAGCGAAAGGAACTTCACGCCCTGCGCTCCTACTGCCTAAGACCATGCTGCAGGTTTCCAAAAGAGCTGAAGACGTTGAAACCAAGCCCTACTCCCCTGGTAAGGGAAGGTCCAGAAAAACTAATCCAACCTACAAGTCACCATCAAGCAATGCCCTGCAGCCAACTTCCCAGTTTACTGATACTAGACCTCTTGGAGCTCCAGAAGGACACACTTACCAATCGTACATCATTACAGAGGGCCTTGTAAAGTAAGTTTATACCTACAAACATCGACCGTTCTACCATAAGTCCAGCACAGAATTTATACGAACTTGTGACAAAAGTCATTCATTTTCCATCTTATTCTAAAAAAGAGTTTATTTTGTTTCTTTTTACAGGGTTAGGCAGCAGATGCGAGAGGATAGAAAGACGCAACTCAATCGAAAAAAGAAGTCCAATTCAAGCTCAACCGATGAGGAGGAGGAAGGTACTCCAATATCGACGAGTCATGTTGCTGTGAAAGAGAAAAAGAAGCAGTCATACTTTTGTCCAATTTGCCAAAAGAAGTACAGCAGTGCTAATGGTCTCAAGTATCATGCGATGAATGGACATGGTCCCAAGGGTACTCCATTCCAATGCAAATATTGTGAGAAAGAGTACGCTTCAAGGCACGGACTAGCCGGTCATGAGAAGACGCACGAAACACGAACAGAAAAATTGGAAACGGTGAACCTTCAAGGCAACAATTAAAGGGTGCAACAATATATTATTGCATGATGTGTGAACTTCAGGGACAGGAAAATGTCATTTTTACAAGAAAAAAACCTGTCAAACGATTGTAATTTAAATATATATATGGACTTGTAGTAGTCATCATTTTTTATTTGTTTAAGGATTGTAAATACAATTATTCATAGCGTGTTCTTAGAGTTTCAGATAAGTGCTAGAAACAGTATTAGTCGATTTTAAATTAATTACTATTCAATAGTGTATTGTATTGTTATATTTATAGAATCATCAGAATGGATTCAGAAGTCTATGAAATTGTCTTTAAAATGTTTGGAGTGCATTTTATAATTAAGTACAAGCTTGAGCTTTAATAAAAAAGTGAGATTTTCGGGAAACTATTTTTTCACTGTGTACTCATGGGTATCCGTTCCTCCAAGTTTTTTGTTTAAAAACTCTTTCACCAACTCTTTCGCCACACTTTTATCTACTCTCGCACTGAATCTATCCAACTTCAATCCCTTCTTTCCAATGAGCACCATCATATCGGATTCGTTCAGTTTTCCACCGACAACTCGCATGCTCTTCAATCCACTCAGATTCACTTCTCTCAGTATTTTGGTGAGTAAACCCCAATGCCAAAACTCCAAGCACTGTAGACTTCCGTGAGCTGCACGTATCAAGTCGACCACGGCACCGTCATAAGTTGCAAGAAAGTTCCTGCTGGGCTTGTGATTCCTTAATGTTAGGCTTACTAGATTTGGCAGCTTCCCCGGTTGACTGTTGGAATTGGACCCTCCAGGGGCAGATACACAACCAATTGCTTCAAAACTGTGCTCCGGGGTTCTGCAGATCACCAAATGTTTCAACGACTTCATGTGCAAGCCTATCGTTTTCACAGCGCCCGGGAAATGTTTGCTTTCAATAATAATCTTGAGTGAGACTATGCAGGGCAGAGAAAGTGTTTTGAAGAGAGCGTGCGGAGGGGCAGCCAGCGATGGGATTTTTATGTAAAACGACTGAATAGGAAATGCGCTTGAGTTTTTCGTTATATTTAGCAGCTTGGTCAGATCAGATTCATGAGTGACTACGCGGTGAATTGGATCCTTGATGAGGAGATGAGAGGTTACAAGCCCATGCCACGTTTTACAAACTAGACGAAATCGTAAGAGATCCGATTGCGATGAATATTTGAAGATTTTTGTTAAAATCTAAAAAAAAATATTTAAAAAATTAAAATCGTGTCATACGTTCCATGAGAAACGTAAAAGGAGCACTTAAGTCATCATGGGCAAACTTACCACATGGTTTAACAAAGGATTGTACGTTAGTGATTCCAAGCGTATTAAAAATTCTCTCCGCGCTTGCTCCAGTTTTTCATCTTCTTCTCCACTCACGCCAAATAGCCGCTTTAACATTTTACTTAACGCCATCTCAAACCCCATATTTCAAGAAACTCAAACTTTTAAAGAAGAACTTTGCTTTAAAAATGCTCGAAAAAATCTCCAAATTGCGTTCTCTCCAGTTGCTGCTGGTTCAGCCGAAAATGAAATGAATCTAGGAAAACCAGAAGCGTTCACAAATTAACATGTTCACTCTGACTATGACCAGAGAGTGGCCATTTATCGTCATCCAAAAATCGTTGAAACAAACAAACACATATATTATTCAGCCTGGTTTCTTTTCCATTTCTCTCGATACAAACATGATTTTGATAAGCAATAATTATCCTGCGATAAATGGTTTACAAGAAAGCATTACACAAACACGTAGTATCAATATCAAGAGCCAATGTAAGCAACGGAGCAATTGATTACACATAATATTTTGTTGCATATTATGCATGTTGCTGGTGTGTGTGATTAAGATTATACGAAGATGATGATGTTGTTTGACTCGGTTACAGATTATTGCGTGCATTTAGGTACCTTGATTAAAAGATTGGTTGTTTGTGTATTTGCATATAGCCCATTTCTATTAGTTTTTTTACAACAAAGAATACAATTTCACTAATAAACTGGTCATTCTTCATCCTCATCGTCGCCATTCATTCCATCATCTTTGGTTAAAAACACCAGAAGCAGGATAAAAAATGCAGACAGAAGTTAAGAAAGAATTATGGATAGCTTACATAAAGCAACAGCTATCTAAAAGAAGTATGTACCTATTATATTCCAGTTCTTTATACAGTTAAAATGAAAATGAAAAGGGATTTTGTGTGGAAGATTATGTTTTTTCTAGCATTTGCTGATCTGGAATGGAAGTGCTGTAAAGTGCTTCTTCTTGGCTGGATGATTGTGGATTATTGTAATGTAGCGTTTAAGCCAACGGCGATCCTCGTCAAGTTAAAGCATGATGAGGTCAAGGATTATCAATATTGTCATATATAACGTCATACACTGTGCATTATAATATGTTCTATATAATTACTTTAATTGCTTTTAGTACTACTTCTTTATATTCGTACTGTGCAGAGTTTATCGCGGTGTACGTGTAACCTTTAGGTGCAGTTCTATTTTTATATGGAGCAAAATTCATTATCATTTTTTTCTTGCTGGCCATCATAATGTATCTGAGGTTCAAAATTATTAATTTGTTTGGCGTGGCCTGTAGACAGTGAGCTTTGGAGCAAAGGATCTAGGAAAAACTTTTCTGTAAAACGAAACTGTCTAGTTTCTGCGAAAAGTTTTCCATTACTGTAATGAATATAATAATATGTAATTCATTTGAGTTCAGTGGAAAGATAATATATGAAAATGAACTATTTTCTTTCATAATTAAATGTAATCAAAACTCAAATGACGCCAGGCAGAAGATTTCATTTTGTGGAGAAATGTATCCTTTGGAGGAATTCATCAATTCCCTGAAGCTGAAGTCAGTATAACAAGACAGCTTGATCATTAATTTTATACTGTGGCTACCCTTTTCACAGTTCCCTGAAGAGAGCTCGGGATTTCTAGAGTGTTACTGAGTGTGTATGAGTTCCGTTTGCCCTCATGTTTGATTTTTTTTGCAATGCAATACGAATAAAGGGTATAATTTAGTAGTATGTTTGCATTTGTGCTGTTTGCTATTTTCCACTGTCACATTTAATTTTAGACTAAAGGTTATCACGAAAGTTAGTAATCTGTAAAAATAACGATTATATAACATAACCAGATGAACTGGTTATAAGCAATTCTTTTCGCCACATAACACCTCGTCCAGATTTCAGCAAGTATGGTTTAAAATGTTCGTCATAGGTAAAACCATCGCGTACAAGGCGGCTTAGATTTTTTATTCAAATTCAAACTAATTTGTCTGACTGAATGAGAGTATTTCAAAGGCATAATACAAGCCGTCAATTTATCTTTCTGGAAAGGGAAGCCATGCGTTTTTGCTCCTGTGAATGGACTTGTGGATTTTTAAGCCTTTTCAGTAGAAGAGTATAATGTCATTGGAAATACTAGAAAGTCATAACTGACTTGTGAGATTGCACTAATTAAAATTTTTTGCAACCATAATGTATTATGTCATAAGTCCTCCTATGATATTTTCCGAAGAATCCTTTCATATGAAGCTTTAGCATTAACTTATAAGATAATTTTCGATGTTTTAACGAAGACGTCATTAAAGCTCAATCACGGCCTGAAAACTTGACGGATTAAAAATGACGTTGTGTATGTATTTATTAAGTCGATTTGTTATCTTATTTGCTATGTGTAAATTATTTGCTCCTACTTGTATATGGTTATTCCAAAATAGCCAAAAAATTTAATTCATCGAAATTGCATTTTTACACCGCTAAATGTTCAAACACATTTAAACTTAAAACGTCCATAACTTCCTTACGTTAGCTTTATTTAACTTTAATTTTTTTGTGTTACTATTAGATTGACACTAGTTATCGACCAAAACACAAATAATTTCGTTTCTCGTAACTTCGAAATATGGCTGTCGGGAGTTGGCGTAGCCTTAGCCAAACTAATTTGTCTGACTGAATGAAAGTATTTCAAAGGCATAATACAAGCCAAGTCAATTTATCTTTCTGGAAAGGGAAGCCATGCGTTTTTGCTCCTGTGAATGGACGAGTGGATATTTAAGCCTTTTCAGTAGAAGAATATAAATGTCATTGGAAATACTAGAAAGTCATAACTGACTTGTGAGATTGCACTAATTAAAATTTTTTGCAACCATAATATATTATGTCATAAGTCTATGATATTTTCCGAAGAATCCTTTCATATGAAGCTTTAGCATTAACTTATAAGATAATTTTGGAGGTTTTCAACGAAGACGTCATTAAAGCTCAAGCACGGCCTAAAAATGACGTTGTGTATGTATGCATAATATATGTATTTATTAAGTCGATTTGTTATCTTATTTGCTATGTGTAAATTATTTGCTCACCTTTTTGTTTAACCAATTTTTTCTCGTCATGTATATTAAAGCAGTTTTAACTGTGCTGTGTTGGCCTGATTCAATATTGACTGACGCGACGTGAAAGTATGAACCAATGTCATCAGGATGTGAAACTTTATTCCAGTGTGTATATAAGACTTTCTCTTTCATTTTGTTATCATACATAACAGTGTTATGAAGCATCGAAGTGTGGGTATCAGCCATCCGCCTAATAAAATACCTTTCGCGCCCGTTTTGGTTCCCACTAGAAGCACCTATTAATGGATATTTAAGTATACATAGTGTTTTTGGGTGGAGTTGAACCACAGGACCCTGAAATCATAAAAAACCAAAGACCTCTTTGGTTTTCCAGGGTCCCGTCATTAAGCCTGACCATGTCTTCTTAGCTGAAGGGCAAATTATTTTGTGGTTCTACGATTCAGCCAAAACACCGATCATTATTGCAGAGCAGCTCGCAAACGACAATTTATTTTGTGATGCCCACACCTTAGCAACCAAAATATTTAAGTAAAAAGTCGGAATCTTCAATCAGACCTAACACCTAACCAATTATTGAAAAATAATTCATTTTTTTCTAAAAATCTAATTAAAAAAGGTACGCGCTCTCGCGTAATCTCTGTACATATTTCAAGTTCAATCATTGAAATATTCGTTATGGGTAAGCTGCCATGTTTTCGTTTATAAAGTCTGTCGACATAATGCCTTTTAAGTGGAAGAATACTGTCGCATGGACTTAAACGAAACATTCCAAACATTTCACACGTCACACAACCTAAATTGGAAGGAATGGTACTGACGGGATCCCTAAACTCTGTTCTATATCCCGCAGAGCGTACAATTTTTAACATTATTATTATTTTTTAATAATATTATTTCTGAAAAATCAAAATTTGAAACACAATACTGTTATCTGTATAAACAGATTCGGGGCGTGCTACGACGTTTTGTCTAAGTTTTATTTCATCATTAATTCATATGTTATTATTGAAACTCAAAGCCTATTTTCTGAAAGTTTAAAATGAATCAACCAATTTTGAATGAAATTGACTCTTTCCATTTATGCACTTACCTAGTTTTGATGTCCAAATATATACTTAAAAGTCTGCAAACGTAATAAGATATAGGTAATAATATTCTTAAGGCGACCGGATCTTCTTCTTTAATATATCGCGTCTTAAAATGCAAGAAAATGCTTAAAAGAGAAAGAAGAGAGAATTTTTTTTACTTTATTAAGATAATTCTAGATAGTTACAGTTAAAGAACATCTAACAGACCAACGATGAATAATATATTATTGTCTATGAAACATATTATGTATTTACAAACCAAGAGATATTTCTACTGAATTAGCAAACTACACTATGGTATAGTACTAGTAAATATATTGTTTCCCAGTCATATAACTAGAATTTTCAAATCATTACACTCAAGAATCTAACAAAACCTAACTAGGTTCATTGATGTTCATTAATACTTAATACCTATCAAGAAGTCTCTTCTATATCAGAGTCAGAGTTACATGCAACAATGTTTCTTGTACAATCATATTTATAATCATTAGATTTGTCTGCAAATACTGATGATATTTTTATTGATTAATATTATTTCATTTTCATTGAATATTTATGATAGCTTGTACATACATTTTTAACATGTAATCATAGAGTATTAATTGTTAAAGGAAGAACATGTGTAAATTAATTTATACACAGTTTAGCTTTGGGAAAAGTTTTTTATGACAATGTATGGTAAAGACAGATTTGTATTAGAGTTGAATATAAATAATCATAATAATGTTTTGTCAACCCTTTGATCACGGTATTTAGAGATTATAAACGGCATTGTTTACCACACGAGTTTTGGCTTTGGTTGAATTGTTGCTCCCGTTCGTGGCTACTTTACCGTTGGTAGTGACCACCGCAACAGTAGTGGTCATCGCTGCGGCGTTGTTAGTCACTGTCAAGCTCGTCTCATGTTGAAGCATTTCAGTCTCAAACATTGAGGAGCTCCTATGGTAATTGCTTGTTCCCATTGGCCGAAGGTCTCTACTGAGCGTAGTGCTGCATTCCTGTTCTTTGAGAATCTCGTTAGTATAGCTACTGGTGCTGTTGTTGTTTCCACTGCTGCTTCCATCACTACTTCCGCTTGCTCCACCACTGCGTTTACGATGTCGACGATGATGGCGAAGGGGATGATGACGATCTTGTTGTGGCTTCTCAACAAGAGCGTACGTAGTGCCAACCCCTAAATAGGTTTTACCATCTAGTTCATTGTTGTACTGAAGATTACACCGATTGTTTGGGGGTGGAACCATGTTTCCATTGCTGTGCATGCTGTATCGTGTCGACTCGGCCAGATTTAGTCTGCTTGCTGTGTTGTTGCATCCGGAAGGTGAGTTCTCTCCTCCACATCGATTGTTGGTGAACCGGTAGCTTGCACGCATATTACTGCGATTAATGTCAGAGGCTTCAGAGCCTTTTCCGTCTTGCCTGATTCCAAAGCACCTTCGGAAGCATCGTAACCGAGCCTTAAACTCATGCTGGAATTTATCATTGTAGATCGCATATATGAACGGGTTGCAGCAGGAGCTGAACATAGCTAGGGCAAAACCTGACACAAAATTTTCGCCACCTTTATTAAATTTTTCGTCACCTTTATCCGAGAAATAAATTCCCCCATAATTTTTTATCACCACATGTAAATGCCTTCATTTTCTGGTGTAAAAGCATTATTTTTACAACTGTATTGCAGATGTCGGTGGGTTTGCCTATAAAATGATTAGCATAATACGAGTGCTAAATGCATTGTACAGTTTAATTCTGCACAGCGTTATTTAGTAAACACCTAGCCATTGATTTGAGTACAGCCTAATCCTAATCAGAACAAAATTAGCAATATGCTACCAACATGACACACAAACGTAACCGTCAAGGCTACCCGCTACCCTATACTTGTTGGTTGATGGTGGTGCCAATTCGTATAATAATTGCAGCATTGTTGAGTCCTAAGAAAAGATTCGAATTACCACAGTGATCCCGCATAGGTAACTGTTCAGATGCTGAATATCAGAATAGGTGCAAGGGAAACGTTTGTTCACGATTTTAAAGGCTTACTGATATGTGCATTTGGCTCTTCATAGATAAAAAATTTGTGCAATTTAAAGTAATTTATACTTATCTAATAAAGTAAGTAAAATTGTTTAACAAAGGTAAGCAGAAACTGAGTAGTAAAATTATAAGGAAAGTGGAACCAACACTTATTAAAGAGAGAACCACAATGTAAGGGTGTAAGTGAACCAAGTATCAGAAAAAGTCCACGTGATTATCTCTAGAATTATCGATTTCAAACATTATGTTTGTAATATGAATATGAAGTCATAGAGGTGCAAACCACGCTACGCGACTTTGCATTTTTTTAAAATTTGTATTATGCTAGCCTGACAGTCCTACGTCCTTTCGTAATGATTCTCTCTTGTATAAGCATTGGGTGACACCTTCCTTACAAAATTGTTGTACTCAAAGTAACTTTTACACACAAATTTTATGTATCAATACGCATGAACCAATTTTGAATTTACATGTAAGTGTAAAAAGTGTCTAGGCCCTCAAAGAAATTTGCTAGAGAGTAAGTCAAACAGTTAAACAGTGAAAATAAGTCAAGATGTTTTAAGTTAACATTGTAGTTTTACGTAACAACGAAAGAAAATATTGCTTTTACACCATAAAATCATAACATTTCCACCTGGTGATAAAAAATTATAGGGGATTTTTTTTCTCGGATTAAAGCATTATAATATGGTGATGATAAAATGTATGACAATACCTGCTAGCCAGAAAATATTTATGTATGGAAACTGGTTAATTTCGGGAAAGATGTGCTGCAAAAAGTTGTATGTTTGTAAGGGAAACCAGCAGACTGCAAACATGAGAACAACCGCTGCAAGCATTTTGATGACCTGCAACAAAGTATATAAGGCAAAATATAAGGCTAAAGTCGCTATAACTCCATCCGCCCAACCCACATTGGACATTATCCATTTCCTAATGGTATGAAGGATTCATAAATAATTTTTCTAATGCAATTCTATTTTTACTTTTGATACAATGACTCAAAACTAATTTTTATACCTTCTTCTTCTTTCGAAGCACAATAGTATCCCTTGACTCCTCTCTGTTTCCTGGAGCAGTGCTACCCCACAGCTTCACTCCCATGATAATGTACGCATAGGATAGAATGACAAGTGGTAAGAAGTACTGAATGACAACAATACCCTGATGGTAAATCGTTCGGATTGAATCTGGTAATCCGACGTTGCCACAGAATGGTTTTTTTCCACCTTTATAGTCGATGATGCTGACCCTGTTTAGAGAGACAAAAGTTTATGAAATATGTTGTGAGATTCTCTTTAAACATTAGATGGAGTTGAGAATCGATGTTAAACTCAACTTTTGTGTTTGTACAAGTATCTATCGACTAAATTGCCTTTTAAAGTATTAAATTACAGTTCATATGCCATCGTCATAGTCATAGGTACTTACTTGTAATCGAACTCCATGGGTAGGGCAAAACCGAATGCTAGTACCCAAATGGCTAATATCCAATAAGCGGCATTTCTCTTTGAACCTCGAGCTTTCAACGGATGCAAGACAGCCCTGTAGCGATCCACTGCAATAGCTGATAGTGTGAAAACGCTGACATTCACGCTGAGAGCCTGCAGAGGAAATGGAGAAGAAAGCTATTATTATGTTCATCTCTTTTCGAAATATCGAATTTCTGTAGTGGAATAAAAGTTTGTTTGATCTGAGTGCAAGGGCTATGAAATGGAATCCTTGCACCCATGCAGCTTGCTCGTTGTTTTTAGCCTAACATTCACCGAAACATGCAATTAATGCAACTAACTATAATATAGTTTCGCGGGATACGTCTCTCACAGGATAAGACCATTAAGATGCAGCATACTCTAACCTACATCATCCCTGAGTATGTGATCATTTTATTATCATTTTTATTATTCCTTCGTCTTGATAAATAGCAATAAGGATCCTGTGAATCCGTCTTATATTTTCATCCTAAGCTTTCACTTTACTAGATTTTATTAAAAAGTTTGTGCTTTTTATTTCTGTCTGATCTATTTAAGGAACAACTTTTGCAATGCTGTCTCCAACTCTGAGATTATGTATTCCACTAATACCACCCTTTATAAGCAGCAAAACTTGTGCATCTTTAGCACAGAAGTTTGCTAAGATTGGAAAACTTTATGCACAAATGGATGATTTCACTCTAAAATTAGTGGCACCTTTGCATTTGTCTATTATTTTCTTCCATTAAAGTTAACCAAGCTCATAAATTAAATCGAACGTGCATTTTATTACAAAAATGCATTTACCATACGCAGAATGACACTGAGTCTGACGTGCATCGCGTTACGGAACTACCACAAACCGTGACCTTCAGTTCTCTTTGCAGTTCATGAATTTTAAGTTTGTGAAAGCACATTTCGACAAATCTTTTTCTATGCTAGTAAAAATTAATGTTGCCCTGAGACCAGTTACTACACATCATCTCAACTATGTACAATGTGAAATGCTGGGAAATGCAACAAAACACATTTAACTTCATTACAGCAACAACGCTAAAGTCGTAACAAGTAAATTACTTTTCAACAAAGTGCATATATTCATTGCTCTTCTGCATTCATTCGCGTGACGAATTGGATCAAGCAAAATTTTATTTTTTTCATTGCAACAACAACCATTGATAACTAGACGTATAAAGCAATGGTTCAAATAAGGGAAAGTGGGTTGGTGGTAAAAGCACAGAGCTCATTAATACAAATTCATTCAATTTTTGTCCAATTTCTTACCTGCACAAATGGGCAAAATGCACACATGAAGTCGGGAAGGTTCCATCGCTGAAGAAGTGCTGCCTGAAATTGAAATGGAATTGTGAAGAGCCCAATGATAATGTCCGCCAATGCCAAGTTTGCAATATACATGTTCGTCACGGTTCTCATCCGTCGTGATACCTAGAGAGCAAGAATAGTATATAAAAATATGATATCGTCCACACGTTCCATATTACTCCGACTTTTATCTTTTTATCCAAATAAAGTTTTACAAAAATGCCTGGAAAAGCAACACATTTTTTCACACTTTAATATTCTCAACAACTTTCTGTTCTCAAATGGCTTAACCTGCACATTTTTGTAAGCAATATAATAATATTGTAAAAGGCTTTCTATTTTTAATGAACATAAACCTCCGGCATATTATAAACCTTTCTCGCACTGCATTGTTACTCTCGTGGGACACCGCGATCGCGTATTCACGTACACCTGGCTTCTCAAATGCATAATAAATCAGACCAACTGAAAATATCCATAAATTATACCTAAATACATATAGGTATATGAAAATGGCATACCGCTTCCAGCACTTTTTCCAGTGATGCAACAAAAATAGCTACACGAGCTACAATCAGGGAAAGTAGTTTGTGATTCCAAATTATGTTGTTTATTATTTATTTTATCATGCTTTTGTTCATATATTATTATGAATGAAAAAGAATAAAAAATGTGATGATTCAGGTTTCCTTTACAGATTTGTAGGTTATTCCGAAAAAAATTAAAGGAAAACTTCCTCAAGGATTGTTAAACATTTGTAATAAAAGTAAAACTAGCTAGCGTTATAATTATCTTGCGAGTCGCAATTTTCATGGTCATGTTTTCTAAAGTTTTATGAAATACGTAAAATGCCAGCAAAAGTAAGAAGTTCTTTAAGTGGTTTTTCAGTTTAATTTTTGATGTTAGAGCCTTTTTATTTTTTCGAGGTTGTTACTTGGAAATAATGTAATCTGAGAAGTAAATCAAGTTCATTTGCGAGTTGATCCTCGGCGCGTAATCTCAATTATGAGTTTGATAGACTGCTTCTTGTCTGTAGGTGTTGCTTGCAGTACATACAAATTGTAACTTTTCCTTGCAATACAATCATCGAAGCAGTCCTTTTGGACTACAAAAAGGAAAAAGATAATATGTGGTAAAGTGTTCCTCAATGAAAGTTCACGCGTGACATTGCCTGTTAATCTATACAATAGGCACATTCTTAGACTTTCAAAGGTGAATTTGTGTAGTTTACTGGAAAAGTCAAAAGGTCTACCCGTGCCCTAATGATGGCTTTAAGATGAAAACGTTTTTTGAAAAAATTCTCAGCATCTTTGGCTGCCTTTTTAATTATCGCATAACTTTTCAATTCATTTCTTTCTGGTCCTTTGAAAAAACGTTTGAAGATGAAAAATACGTAGAACCCTTATTTAAACAAACTCTACAAGAGAAAAATGACACAACTGATGCTATGTAAATTAAGAGAGAATCTATCACTTCCAAGGGACGATATCTCTAAAGTGTTTCCATATTCATGGAAAAGTGTGAAACGCGTGCATATGAGTTCAAATAAAACACTGAAAATATTTTGCTTGAAAGAATGAATGAAACACGGAAAGCGTTTGCATGTTTGAATTTCATTAAATCATTTTAGTACGACAATGTAAAAGAAACAGCATTGAAGACATATGTAGGTAAATGAATTTTTGTTTAAAAATGAAACACGTACCATGTAGCAAATATGCTTTCTTATTTTAGTATACAGTTGCAATTTACTGTGAGAAGCGCCATTAATATTTCTAAAACATGTATGAAATATGCTGAATGTAATATTCAATTGCTTAAAATTTCACGAAAAACATTAATAAAAGTAATACTATATATATCTTACCGCCACTATCCACAGGACGAGGGTGTTACCGAGAAGTGCTGAGAGACAAATTGCACCATACAATAGGGACAAACCAATTATCAAGACTAGAGGAATCTCGTACAAGTCTTCATAGTCATAATTGTCCCTTCTCGTCGTATTCAGTAGAGTTGACATGTTCAGTCCCTCTAGTAGAGTAGAGTTGCATCCAAAGCAGTCACTTACTCCGAAGGCTGCATTGTCATAGATGCTTACTGCGACGCCTCCATTATTGAGGTATAATGATTTGTTCATCGTTAGTATTTCATTACTTTCCTCGGTCAAGTCTAAGTCCAGTCCCGATGTTGCGATTTCCTCATATGACGTGCCGTTTAAATGCTCTGAAAATTGCAAATTATCATCGTCCCATTCGTCCTCCCAACCCTGTCTTGCCATGACGCACTTCTATTATTTCTCCAGTTATTGGAATACTGTGTTCTCTATCTGTTTTAGGATACTTTTATGATCACTTATTGTCATATTATAATTAGACTAGTAATTTATGAAAAGCCTTTTGCTTTTACAGTCACCCGTTTTCTTTTTATTTACCCACAGTCTTACAGTTCACTATCACAAACAATCTCTGTACTCTTGTGTATTAGCTGCTGCACATTGCCCCAACACTTCTTTGCAACTTTAACCTTGTACTATTGCATTCCCAATATCCCTGCTTTCACTTTTAATGCAAGCAATAAGGTTGAACAGTAGAACAAAAAGCTAGAATGTTTGCAAGAGCTCCACCAAATGGAGACTGATAGCTTTGGAACAAGAAGCGGTCTTAAATACTTGCCTAGCTTTCTACTTTCTCCTTTACCCACGGTCTGTGAAAGGGTGAAGGCATGCTACAAGTCCAACGCTTACCTGAACTAGCACTAGCTAAGTGAGAAAGTAGAGTTGAGCCAACTCGAACAGTGTACGGCATTCCATGCAAATAAAAGGTAGATGGTTTCCCGACCAATGTAGCAGGTGTTTTATTTAATAATGTGAATTAAACATATCGAAAGTAAACCTAAGTTCAACAAAATTTTAAATAGTCTCGTCGATTATACTGTAATTGATCATTTCATCGGAAATGCATTTTATTTATTTATTTATTAAACTCTAAGAGAAATCTTTCTTAGAAGAAGAAGAAGCAGAAGAGAAGCGTTATCTTTTGGTTTTATATACTTTTTCATGAAAAGTGCTATGCTTAACAAACCATATTTAGCAAAAGGTACCATGGTTACTTATAAGGAAACATTCTTTAGTAACTTTACATCTTGATGTTTATGCGGTTATGTACCAAATATAATGAAAACGCCCAGTAATGAAAACTGCGCAATCCTGCCAACATCATGAGCTTCATTTAAAATTCCATTGTAAGTTGTAAGAGTGCATTGAGAGATATGAAAGGTAACATAGGTACATTCCTGTCAAAAATTATGAAGAAAAATGGAACATCTTCCGATGATAATGGGAAATAATGCATGCAATGTGCAAGGCATTTTGATTAGATGAAAAAAGACATCGAATGACAAATCGTAGCTCATGAGAAAGACAGTAGAAACATTTACTTTGTTGATCACTACATTCCGTTGCAAGGAGTTCAATCGAAATGAGAATCTCGTAAGATCCATTGAAGATCAAACAGTTTATGGACCTATGACAGCATTTTCCCATGCAACGTGACCAATGAAAACTCACCTCAAATTCAGGCACACGGAATTAATTACTATGGACTACAGGGAAAGATCTCAGCAATTTGTAAAGATTACAGTTTGGTATATAGGTATCTAGAAGCCTTAATGCAGTATATGTGTATCTACATCTCAAATTTTTCTTGGTACAAAATGGTAATCAAACACTTTGTTGTTAATTGGTTTACAGCGTGCAGCGTGTATGCAGTATTGTAAAAAAGATGATTAAACAACGCGATTTCGCGCTTAGCAGATTTTGTGTTATATTAAGAATTTGCCTAAAAACGTCCCCATTTATTCAATAAAATCTGTGTCAAAAAGCCATGTTTTGGTGTGCATCGTGCTTCAATGGTTTCTTATTTCTTGCTGATTGGAGTCAGCTTCAATTCAAGCTTCTTTGGTGGAATCAACTGCAATCCAGCAGGTATTCCATGTAATGGCTTGGGAGTCATTACCGTTGGTTCAATTAAGAAATTGTGTACCATATGCGCTATAGCAGATTTCACCTCAATCTGAGCGAAACGCATGCCTTGAATAAAAATGAAATTATTATTTGCACGTGTATAATAAAATCCACTTGTCTTGTTTAATTTCTGATTTTTCCACTTTTTTTCTTACCAATACAATTACGTGGTCCCATTCCAAATGGCATGAATGCATATGGATTTCTGGCCGTCTTCTTTTCAGGACTAAAATGTTCCGGGTCGAAGTTGAATGGGTTGTCATAATATTTTCTGTCGTGGTGAATACTGTTTAGAGGGATACCAACTGTAACACCTTTTGGAATTACCACCTGGAAACAGAAAAGCAGTGATATAAATGATTGAAAAGTGATCCAGCAATTTTTATTTTTCTTATTTTGCATGATCCCTTATCACCATGATAGTTTTAGCTAACGTCTCCGGCTTGAATCATGAGTGATTGCTCGAAGAACGAGAATTGCCAACAAGAAATCCAAATATTTAACATAAAAAATAATTCATGTAAACAAGGAATCATCCATTTCTCACCCCAGAATCTTGATCCCGGTATTCTTGAACGCACACCCGTTCTAATCTGGCAACTGCAGGGAATTTCCGTAAAACTTCTGCAGCACATAAAATCAGTGGAAAAGAAAGAAAAACAAAGTTGGATAAAACTTTCCAACAAAGTTCATTCAAAAAGTGCAAACAAAAACGAGTAAACTAAAGAAGTAAAATTAGGTTACGTGTTGCTCCATTCACCAAATAATGTAATTTTAGAAATACTTTTTGTATTTTCTTTCATTCTCTATTACATCTACTTACCGCACACCACCATATCCATGTAAACTAACAAACAGAGAAAACAAATCCTTACATGTTACATGTTGCTCCTTTACTAAATAATGTAATTTTAGATTTTTATATTCTCTCATACAAATGCATTTATTATAACTACTTACCAAGCTTTCCTACATCATCGTAATCTAAGGTCCCGTCCTCTTTAACAATCTTGTCAACCTCTTGCCTCAGTCTATCCTGAATGCTTGGATTGAGGGCGAGAGCGTACAAGGCAAAAGTGATAAAGTTACTTGTTGTGCTAAATCCGGCAAAGAAAAAGACAACGCTTTGAGCGTTCATTATTTCATCGGTGAGATACTGCTTTTTCTGTAAGCCTTCTGAAATCTGCGCATCCTTCTCAAAAGCACTCAGTTCATCAGTATCGGCAGCCTTCAACTCGCCCTTCTTTGCCTCTACGAGCAACTGCAAAAAGTCATTTCGCTTCGTTTCTCCGCTCAATCTGGATTTCAAACCCTGATCTAATATCCTTTCAAAAAAGGACAGAGATTCCTTATCGATGATTGAAAAACGAAGGAATTGACTAATCTTGGGAAAGTTGATCCGAAGTCCAAATTTAATGAGTTGTTTCTTGTTTAAATCAGAAACTTGGTGGGCCATTTTTCCAAAAACGGAGTCAGGGTCTCTTATTACCCCGGCGCTCATTCCAAAGACAGTGGTTGATATTACCTCTACTGTGTACAAGTTAACAGCTTTCAGCGTGTCAATGGTCACGGATCCACTGGAAGATGACTTTGCTTTCTTGGCAAACTCATCTACCCACTCTTTTCCAACCGAATTAAAAGAATCCATCATTCTTCGAATCTTTCCAGTTGTGAAAGTGGGGCTTACGGATGCTCTAACTCCTTTCCATTCATCTCCCTGTAAGCTTGGCAACATGTCCTTGAGAGTTCCATCTTCTTTGGAGAAAAATTGACGGCGGTCAACAAAGTGGTCAAAATCCTTAATAAGGATCTTTTTCATAAGCTCCTCATCTTTAATGAGGAGAATAGGATTTCCCATTTCCATAATGCCGCATACTTTGTCATTTCCCATCTCTTGATAAACGTAGTCATCACCATCTGTCATACTTTTTCGTCCAACGAGAACATCAAAAAAACTGGTAACTGGAGACGTGTCAATCTCCCGGATTCCATGTTTCTTCCAGAAACCTTTCTTGCTAGATAGTAAAAGCTTCCAAATCGCCGCCCCTAAAATCACCGTTGTTACTAGAAAAATCCACATTTTGTTGTTGTTATTGTTGGGTTAACCCCTGCCCTTTAAGGAAATAACAACACAGTAAATAGATTACAAGATTATTATCTGATGCTACAAAGATACAGAATACAATCCCTCCTTTTACGTCATAATTTCACCTTGGATTACTTTTGAATTCAAGATGTTTGACGAAACGGACAAGGGATCTAATAGTAAGTGCTTACGTACTTTGAAGATATTACACATCAACAATTATTATGAGAACTAAACACAATAGCGTCCTTTCCTTTCCTGGAGTCTGGAGTAGAGCGTCACGCGGCTTCTCCAGATCGAAGCTACTTCTGAAATGTCGTGTTTGATTCTCGTTTGCCTTTCCACTTGATGAGATGCTACATTTAACAACAAAGCAGACAAGATACTGTGAAAAGCAATTAATACTGAAGGTAATTGAATGGATGATAATGAGAATTTGATGAATAATGAAGCATTTTATCGAGATTTGGCTGTAATGTTTTCAGCAACAAGCATTTCACAACTCACAAGAAACATTTTAAATTCAAAAGTTTGTTGTTTTTCAATCATATCCATCACTATGTTTAAAAAATCATAAGCCTAATATACATTTCTCACGTTCCTTACACATGAAAAGCTCCATTTCATCTCGGTCAGTTAAAATACAAAATAGTAACAATTTAAAACTCGGTCTCTGCTCTCCACTGTGCCCAAGGACACTTTTTGCTCACAAACAAAGTCAAGTGCAACCGGTGATGCGTTCGGAGATTTGCTTCAATGTGACCATATTAGGATACATACTATACATTATCCAGTTTTTGTTTTGTTGCTTCACATGTAACGCTTGTCATCTTTCATACACTTGAATGCTAAAACATGATGAATCACTCAGATAATGAAAATCTGTTCAAGCAATGTTTCGCATTTTTGTAAACTGAAAATGATACTTTATTAAATCAACGCTTACTATTGACTATAGCTTAGATTCTGTGATATAATGACACAAATTATCTTAGCAGCAACCGTCCATGTTTCACTGCGTGTATTATGCAGCTATATTATAATCAATAATCATATATTGCTATATTCATCCAGTAACCATAATGGTATCCCATCATCCCCACCGTTTGTATAGGTGGCATGTAATTATCGTTATTATTTGTCAAGGACGCGTGATTCTTGCGCTTGTTAACGTTACGTTTTGCATGTCTGGAGTACGCTTTGGCACATGCAATGGCAACAGATAATGATACCATTTGCACTAGATATATATGAGGTACTCTTTTAAAACCCATGGCGTAAGAAGACGCGTCGTTAGCAGTTAAACGTACCATACTTTGATCAGTGGGAGTTGAAGAAGCTTGTGCACTTGTTATTATTACTAGTAATTTGATTATGGAGAACCTTGAACAAGTGAATTCAGGTCCTACTCCTACTAGATGGAACATGAGCATTGGTATACTAAAGAGCAATGTAATTTACTGAAAGCTATTTTTTATACATCACATTTTCCTTAATTTGACAGAGAATGAGTTTGAGTATAAATGCGTTGTTATAAAATGTTTTTAAATTTGTATAAACTCAAATTACCTTAAGAATGTCAGCACATCAGACACGTCATAGTAGTGTCACACACGTCATACGCCGTTCTTTCTAAGTGGCAGCTTCTGTAGGGAGTAGGAACTGAAGAGGTCATATAGAGGTATGCTAGAATATATGTATGGCTTACCATCATTTGAATAGACTCTTCAAACCACTTTTTGGTTGCTGGAGGAAAGCAGTTGAGTCATGCGATGAATAGCTTTTCCTGGTACCTGTCAAGCACCACAAGCAACAAATGTGAAAGTGCGTCCGTAAAGTTGTAAGCTTGGTGAAATGTCGGATGAACGGTTTATGTGGCAACAAATAAGAGGATTAAAACTTTATGTACTTGTGTTGTGGTGCTTACAATAAACTCCTACGTAAAAACTTGCGTTAATGCGCAAAGCATTAACCGTACTACGCACAAATAAAAAGTGTTCTAAACTTTTATCGAATTGAAAAAAAAACTTTTGCACTGATTTTCGTTGTATTCATTTTATTTAATAGTTTGATTGAAGCTGAAGCTGAATAGCGTTGTAAGTCAAAATACCCAGTTTCATTAGACTAGGTCATGGTTATTTCTTGAAAAAATCACAATGGAAACGTTTGGAAGTTTCTTCACTATATAATTGACAATGATTTTCTGCTTTTCGACAAGAGAAACAATAATTAGCAATCACAAAGCAAGGAAAAAAGATAAAAATGGTGGAGCCAAATTTTGTTTTGTAAAGACTTTTCATCATCTTTAGTTGATCTCAAGGTTAAATCGAATCGGGCAATAAGTTCTGTTGTTCACATGAATCAGGGATTATGTTAGTAGAAAAAGACTCCTACTCCAATGTAAGCAAACAAAATACTTCGGATCCTACTGGGTTTAAGTTTTCAATTTTTTGTTCTATTTGTAAGGGTTTGAAAGTAGTTTTGCACTAGCTACTACCTACGTATAATTTAATTAGAGCTTCCGTCACATGGCAATGTCATAGATAGCGATTTTTGTTTGCCCTGTTAAAGTTTTCATATAAGCCTACAAAATAAAAAGTAATATGGTAACACAGGTAACAGTAAGAATTGAGACTTTACCAGTTACTTATTTTGGAGATGATTTAAGACCCAAGCATCATAGTTACAATCACAAATTTCCAACGACTATGATACACTAAACTCCTTCCTTATCGTACTCAGAGAGCTGAATACGGTTAAGGGGGAAAAGGGTTAGCTTTGAAAAGAGTAAATATTAGAACTTTGGAAAAATTCCTAAGCGTAAACTCTTTGTCAGACACGGAGATTCTAGCTTACATACAACAAATTTCAAACTTTTGCAGTTCCATTCGAAATGTCATTATACTCGAATCCTTGAAACTATTAGCACCTGTGAGTGAGTACTTTGTTGGCATTGGTAATTATACTTACATTTTTGTGGTTTATCTCCCAAAGCCATTTCAGTACTCACGAAGAATAATTATAATATTACACATGCATGATTTATGAAAATTAATGAAATCAACATGGATCGTGAAAGCAAATATGTCCGCATTTTACTATATGATCTCGCATCTGCAAGAAACAAAGCAGAAAAATGAACTTTTAATATTAAGCTAACAATGTCATCGATTGATCTCGCATTAGTGGATACAAAAAGTTATTCCATAAATAAATGTTTATTTAATGCTGTTATTTTTTAGACTGACATTTTTTCTGTGATATTTTTAAATTTCCATTTGTTAATTGTTCCAGTTGTTTCCATTTCCATGACGTTTTTTGGTTTAGCGTCTTGGCGTGAGCTTCAGTTCCAAGTTTTTCGGAGTAACCCACTGAACACCAAGTGGAACACCCTGCACTGGGAGCGGTGTTTTGTTTGTTGGCTGAATTAAAAATTGGTGAACTAGGTGGGCTATAGCGGTTTTGCTTTCAATCAGGGCGAATCGCATGCCTTCCACATAACAATAAAAAATAAAATTCACTGTGAAAAATGAATTTTTAAATAAAATGTTACCATAAATATATTTATACCTATGCAGTTCCTTGGACCAATTCCAAACGGTAAAAATGCATATGGACTTCTTGAAGCTTTATTTTCTGCATTGAAATTTTCTGGATTGAATTCATCTGGTTTGGGATAATACTTTGGATCATGATGAATGGCATTAATAGGAATAACTACTATTTCATTTTTTCCCAGTGCAAGGCCTGATTCCGGATCCTAGGAATGTTAGATAGTAGTCACAAAAAAGAGTACACACAAATTTAGATTTACAATTAAAGTCGGCATTGCTAAAGTGTGATGAGAAAGTTTCACGAGTATAGCCAGGTTTGCAAATGTATATATGGAATTATTAAAGGGATAAGACATGGCAAATGAAGCGAGCCAAACATTAAGAAAATTTTGGCAAATTTTGCTATACTTTTGTGATTTTGGTTTTGTTTGGGGCCCTCTAAGCCTTGGGCCCGAGCAGGTTTCACCCTCGGCGCTTAATAATATGCCTACCTTATATGGACTCGTGCAAATCCTTTCCAAGCGAATGGCAGCCGGATAGTGTCGCATAACCTCACAAACAAACATTTCTAAATAGCATAAAGAGTTCACGTTGTCGTAAAAAAACGTGCCATCGTCGTTGGCAATGCCATCCACTTCTTTTTGTAACTTTTCCTGAATTTCCGGATAGCCAGCGAGTACATATGCGGCAAACGAAATAAAATTTGATGTTGTTGTGAATCCAGCAAGAAAAAACAGTATACTCTGCGCCACAATTAAATCGTCTGTCAGTGTCAGATGCTTATTTGCTGGAGTGCCACCCAATGCCGCTTCCTTCTCAAATGCACTCAACTCATCCGAACCGACAGCTTTCAGTTCGCCCCTCTGTGCTTCAATCAGCAACTGTTGGAAGTCATTTAGTTTTACATCTCCATTTTTCCTGGCTTCTAAGCCCTGTCGCAGGATTGTTTCAAAGAAGCCAATGGATTCCTTATCAAGAGCCTCGATGCCCAGCAATTTGAAGAGTTTGGGGTAACGTGGACCCAGGTTCATTTTGATGAACTCTAACAAACCTATTTCAGACAGGCGTCTAGCTGCTAGTGCAAATCTTGCTTGTGGATTCTGTATTGTTCCTGTTTTCATCCCAAACACGGCTGAACCGATGACGTCGACTACATATTGATTTACCGTGTTGAGCACGTCAATTGTTGTGGAGCCAGAAGGATTCTTTTTCGCTTGTGATTGTAGCATTTCTGTCCATTCCTTGCCCACCAAGTTGAAGTGTTCCATCATTCGTTTGATTTTTCCTGATGTGAAAGTAGGGCTTACCATTGTCCTGACATCTCTCCATTCTGAACCTTTGAGCATTCCCAGAAGCTTCCGAAGAATGCTATTGTCATCAGAAACAGGGAAAAAGTCACGACGATCAACAAAATGGTCGAAATCTTTTATGGTAACTTTTTTAATCAGGTCCAAGTCTTTGAGAAGAATGACAGGGTCTGGATTTTCCAACATGCCACAGAATTTTGCAGATTCCATTGAAGCATAAGCATAGTCATCTCTATGCAAAATGCTCTTTTTTCCCAGGAAAATTTCGAAATTTGAGGCTACAACGGAAGAATCGATTACAAGAACACCGTGTTTCTTCCATTGTTTTGGAAGTCTGCCCTTTGAAAACAACAAAAAATAAATGGCTAGCCCTATAAGGGCTGTAACGAGAAACTCAGAAAACATTCTTTTCTTTACAGATCATGAGTGGTTCATGAAAGGCGTTGAATGGAACTGGGACCAAAAGAGTCCAATCCAATTCAGGCTTATTATCATACGCATCAGTTGGTTCAATTAAATGCAATTTACTCACACAAAGTTGGCTGTATGTTACACAACGATTTTATTTATTCAATCATTTTTCATAATATTTTAGTATACCTTCTTCAAAGAGTTTGATATCATTGCCTAATGGCAGCAAGTTGTAATGTGTATTAATATGATAATAATGGGGCACATGATTTCAAGCAGAAGTTATTTTAAAATGTTGTCATGTGATGTAACATTATGTAACAATCCTTTTTTATGTGATAAGTGATAACGAAGCTTTCATTTAAAGCGCTTTTACAGTTTGCACTAGATATATGACTCGGTGTTTTTTAATCTCCAAATTCATTCATGTATGCTTATTATGAAGTATTGAAGCTTCGTTGTCGTAATTTTAATTCTAAATTGGCAGGAATCTGAACACCGAATCCCACGGGCTGAACCTTTATAGGAATTGGGGTTTTCGGAGAGGGCTCAATGAAGAAATTATGAACAAGATGAGCAATAGCTGTCTTGCATTTTACCAGAGCAAACCGCATTCCTGCAAAAGGTGGAAATGGAACATTATCAAATATTAGAAGATGGACAGGTAAAAATCCGTGTTTTCAAGTAGTGTGTAGGCGTAAAAAATGTAAGTGTCATTTTGAATTTGACATCCCTTAAATACTGATTTGAGTAAGTAAAAGCATACCAATGCAATTCCGAGGACCACTTCCAAACGGAAGGTACGCATATGGATTCCTTTGCGCTTTCTTTTCGGGAGTAAAGTGTTCCGGGTAAAACTTGTCTGGTTGCTCGTAGTATTTAGGATCGTTGTGAATTGACATTATAGGTACTGCTAAAAGCGCTTCGCGTGGGACCCTCAAACCTGTCTCGGGGTCATAATACTCCTTGATACATTTTCTTTCCAGTCTGTAGAGTGGAGCATATTTTCGAAGTACCTCTACACATCATTAACAAAACAAAGTACACTTAAATCATAATATCCTGACATTAAGCATTGAATAATATACGAAAAAATATACTCCTACCGCAGGAAAACATTTCCAGGTAAGTACTTTGATTTACTTTATCGTAGTCAATGTTTCCTCCTTGAGCGTCTGCAAAAAGTTGCGAATCCACCTCATCTCGTAGCTTCTTTTGCACCTCTGGATTCAAGGCCAAGCAGTACAAACAGAAACCTATAAAGTTGCTAGTAGTGCTGAACCCAGCGAAGAAGAAGCCAACCATTTGCGCATTTGCTACATCATCGTCACTCAGCCAATTTTTCTTGGTCCCTGTTGAAATCTGAGCATCCTTTTCAAAAGCAGTTAGCTCATCTCTTCCGACCGCTTGCAAGTCCCCTTTTCTAGCCTCTGCAACAAGCTGGAGAAAATCGTTTGCCTTTACACGTCCCTCCATTCTTTCCTTCATACCCTGAGCCAAAATTTCTTCAAAGTAGGCAAGAGCCTCAACATCAAAAAGTTTCAATCTAATGATTTCCGCCACCCTTGGTAAATGTGTTGAAATAACGAACTTTAATATGGCCTTCAAATTTGTAGCTGAAATTTTCTGGCACATTTTTGAAAACTTTGAATTTGGATTTCTGATTGTTCCAGCGTCCATTCCAAATACAGAGGCAGCAATTACATCAATGGTGTAGTGATTCGATTCCTTAGCAACATCAATAACGATGGAATCACTTCCCGATTTTTTTATTTCCGTTTTAAGATGATCCATCCACTCATTTCCCACTTGATTAAAGTATCCCATCATTCTTCGAATTTTTCCCGTGGTAAAAGTTGGACTTAATGAAGATCTTACACCTTTCCACTCCTCTCCTTCCAAATTAGCAATCATCTTTCGGACGATAGCTTGTGCTCCGTTGCTGGCAAAACCTCGACGATCCGTAAAGTGGTCAAAGTCCTTGATCAATACTTTTTTCACTATGTCCAAGTCTTTTATGACAACTATTGGCTTTTGCATTTCAATTATGCCACAAAATTTCTCATTAGGCCCTTGCATCATGTGGTATAACCTGTCATCCAAATCGGCAATAGTTTTCTTTCCAAGGACAATGTCCAGACCGTCTTTGAAATCTCCTACGTCCATTTGGCGCACTCCGTAGGCTTCCCAATAGTTTTTCTGGGGTTTATAAATCCAATACAAGAGGAAGCCAACTACGCCTCCCAAAATGATAACGAACAACATTTTTGCTTGTAAAATATAATAGATAATTAATTAAGACCAGCGTGTGGTAAAGAGCAGTTTACACAATGTACTAAACAGAAAAGAGTCAGGTTTCGTTACTTATATTTTTTCAAGCAATGGCATTATTTACATGCTGTATTTTCCACTGAGAACTCTGAAAATAATTTGTATACAGCCACAATGATAAATATGTTTTTTTAAACAGCCAAGGTTTTATTCCCCAGGCTATTGCTATGTTAGTTCAGCCTTATATCAGTCATTGAACACAAAGATGACAATCATAACCGATAGCACTGCTTTGCTGTCTGCACTTAAACTGCAAGCCGAAATGACAACTATTCAAGGTCAAGCGTACTACTACGGAACATTTCTTTCACAACAAGCTTTTTTCATGATGTCAGCATTTACTTCCAATACAACAACAGTATTGTACATTTAGCTCATCAGCAACTTTGTAGAAAGATGAGTCCACCTCTTGTTGTAATTTTTCTTTGTTTAAATGTATGCATGGAGTATTGAAAATTGAGAATGCTCAAAAATACAACGGGAGATTTCTCGAACAACGAATTATTTTTAAATTTAAAAATTGTATTTATTAAGTATGGTTTTAAAATCACAACGTTATATACCCTCTGTCCTCTAAAAAAGGACGACTTTTACACGTGTAGGTTTAACAGGTACATGTAAAGCAATTCACTACGCACTATAAAATTAGCAACAATTTAAATAAATAAATGATTTGAAACTCACCTTTTTCTGAAAACCTTAATTACGTTTTATACTGTATTACTCAACAAACAATAACAATTAATGAGAGCACAAATAAATAACGTATTAGCAGAAACCTTGAGTGGAGAATGATTACTATAATAATTTATTTTTTAAAATTCCGATTCGCCCCGGGATTTGAAGATGCAAGATGTACGTCTCACGGAGAATAAATAAATAGGTAGATAGACAAGTGTACATCATGGTTGTTAGCATCCCAGAATAAACTTTTGCTTAGAACCCTGCCGGTTGTTCCCATACGGGAGAGGTTCCCGAATGCATATTTCTGGAAGCGGACTCAGCTCGCGCAACATCTGCAGCCGTTGCTATCTTTTGGCCTTGTTCTTGTTGATGCTTGTGCTTTGTTTGGTGCGGATCCACTTGAACAGCTTCCCCTGGAGAGATAAAAATAGTTGGTTTTTTAAAGCAAACAACTTGTAGAAAAGTTTGTAGCAATAGTTTTGTATCCCATCAGACAAAATGTTAGGTCTAACAGCTTTTTACTTATAAAAGATAATAAACCAGTTATGGGAATTGTATTTCATTTTAATGTAATTCCAACAAACCTGGAAACTCATTTTCTTTCTTCTCCACAACATTTGCTGCAGCTGGCACTGGAGCTACCACTGCGGCAACCGGAGCAGATAGATTTTCTGGCTCTTGTTGTTGCGGTACTGGAGGCTCCGGAAGTTTTTGGATTGCAGCAGCCACTTCATCAGCGTTCCGTTGCAAGGCCGCGATTTCTGCATCCATCCGACTCAACTCTGGATCCAGCTCATCATCATGAACCGTCAGATCTGCGATGGATGGAGTCTTTTGAATTGATACTAGTGGTTGCTTCTTCTTTTGCGGTTGACTGACGGATTGTTTCTGTTGCTGTTGTTGCTGCTCTAGCTGCTGCTTGTGCTGTTGCCGTTGTTGCTCCATAATGTAATTAACTTTGAGCTGGTATAATCTCACTTGCTTTTTGCAAGTCTCATTTTCCTCTCCAAGCTTACGGATCCTAATTAAGAAGTCTTCAATTTCCTTTTGATGCTTCTGAGCTTCTTGAGCCAGTGGACTGGCTTGATTTTGGACCTTTTCTAATTGTTCCTGAGTATCTTTCACGGAGAGCTTGAGCCCATTGATTTGCTGACGTTGCTCAGCAGTCACTTGCTGAAGCTGTCCATTTTGTTCTTGCAGATGCTGATTAGTGTTTTCAAGTTGGAGCACCCTGTCCCTCAACTTGATGTTGGCTTCTTCTGATCTCATAAATTGGTCCTTGATCATGACATTTTCCTGCTCGTATGATACTACTTGTTGGTTTGCCTGATCCAACTGTGTCCGTAGGTTGCGGATCTCATCCTCCTGTTCTCGGAGACGTTTTTGCATGGCCAGATCTGGCTGCGGAGGTTGTGCCGGGATTTGATGATGAACTTGAACGGGAACTAATTGCTGTGTCGGGGCTTGGTTAAAGGAGCTCGGGTCGTTTAGTTCATCGGGGGAAACTGGAACACCTCCGGCTCCCTGAGAAGGTGGTTGCTGTTCTTGGGAAGGTGGCGCAGTTGACACATCCACTGGTTGGGAGGACGATGGTGGCAACGGATTATACGTGGTTGTCTGAACTGGCTCTACGTTCCCTTCAGGCTCTTGTGGTCGCTGTTGTTCGACCGCAGGGCTGTCTGGAAAGTGCCCTGGCTGAGCTGGAGCTGCAGAGTCTTGTTCATCGGCACCGACTTGTTGGCCAGCACCTGCCTGTTGCTGGTCCTGCTGTCCTGCACCTGATGTTGCCTCAGGCAACAATGTGGTTTGTGCAATGTCAGCGGGAACGTCTGTGGTTACAGAGTTGCCCGCTTCAACATTTTCTGGGATACTACTACCTGATTCTGGAACAACAGCTTGAACGGGTTGCTGAGCACCAATGTCCGTTGGTGGATATGGGTAGGGGTACTTGACGTGAATACCATCATATTCTGGCCGTTGTCTCTGGATTGGAATGGGACCCTGGAAAATTCCCAATTGCTGGAATGGTGCCTGCTGCTGCTGTTGTTGTTGATGCGGAAACTGATGCTGCTGATAATAATTCATAATGGCAAGGTCATTTCGACTGACAGAAGGTCCGCCGGCAACAACGGGTACACTATTACTAGAAATAGAGGAAATGGAAGAAGAAGGCTGGGTAAATGTCGCAGGGACATAAAATGCAGTATTACTGGGCGAAGCATGGGACGGTACAGCCAAAGCAGAAGGATGACCATGAGGATTACTTAGACTTTGTACAAAATTGCTAGTAGGGTTATTATTGTTACTGTTCGTCAATCCGTAAAATAATTGACGACATGCGGAATTCGTGTTAAAGTAGGGAAGACAGAGGTTGAAACGCTGAAAGTCTGATGATATGGCGGAAATAACCTGCTGAGCCTCTGCTTGGCGCCTTCTCCTTCGTCTAGAACGGAGAGTTGGATCCGAAGCTAGAATAAAATCATCCGAGTCTTTGCTATCGTCCATAATGTCATTACTACGAACCACTGACATTTCCAGTTCATGAGATCGGTCGGATGCTTGCAGCAGATCAAAGTCAACTTTGTACGGTTTGTGTGTTGCATACTACATAGAAGAAAATAGAAGGAAAAAAATATTTTTTATAAAACATATTCAATCGCTCTCGCTTGAATTATATAATAAAACATTTTTTGCCGCATTGCTATTGTTAGAAAAGTTAGAATGCAGCAGCAGTAGCCGAGAAAAGAATGGTGCGATTAGTGCGATAGTGAAAGAAAAGTATGATGCATGGCATGTTTTGTGCAAGGTTGATAAGAAAGGCATGAATCTAAATCAAGATGGTAATCTGCGCACACACAAGGAAGTGAATCGGTGTCGGTGCTTGAACTCATCTCTTTTCTGCTCATTATGCTTGTTCAACTTGAACAGAACTGAGACTGAGAAAGGAAGTGAAGTGGTCTAGTGTGAATGAGAAAAAATGGGAAACGAGTGGCTGGTGATGATAATAGAAGCGTAATAAAAACTTTGAACACTGTTCTATCAACAAGTTATGCAAAAGTAGGAGTATAATATGCACCGAATTAATACTTCATTTTTCAATGCAACTATTAGTATGCGAAAATAAGCTACCTCGGCTGATGGGTAAGAGAGAGAACCACCGTTGTCTTTACTGCTTCTGCTGATTTCGATACGGGGAATGATGAGCTTACTGCCGATTGTGCCAATGCCAGCGGCTAGGGCATCTAATGGGAGGGATCCGAGGAAGATTCCCACAGAAAGCAGAAGGGCTGATGATCCGGAAAACGATGCCATTTTCCTACAGACAAGGGAAAATATGTATAGAATACAATTCTTGTTTTTAATTGATCGTATTTATTACAAATGCATGAAGCGAAGTGAATAAGGAACTTTACAAAATAATGTCAACGATGTAACACTAAAATGACAATTTGTAAATTGGGGCAACTTGACACTTTTTAAAACAAATTTTCATAGGACAGAAACGTTGATCTGGGAAATGTGCAGACTTTTGTATCCTAACTGAGGGAGGTTCGTCGATTTTTTATATAAAGCTATTTGAAAAACCAGCACAAGCAAATGCTTTAACCCTTGATTTTGTGGCTTACCAATTGAAGTCACTGCCACCAATCACTCTTGTTAATGATGATTCGTGTTTGAATCACTTTGCCGGTATGTAAATTTGCAAATTGACGAGAGTAACTATCTCGTCAGTGGCTCAGAATCAACTGATTCTTTCTCCCTACTCAACTTATTGTTGATCAGTCGTTCCTTCTTGAGAAAAGGGGTGCTCGTACCGTAACAATGAGATAAATGTAGCAATGCAACATCACCACAATTTCAAACCAAAACCGACTAAATGAAACATATAATATTATTCAAACATGAATCAACGACCTGGCAATGTAGGCATTTACATAATGAATACAATGTAGAATCTACCTTTTCTTTGTAGAGTGCACTTATAAGGTACATAATAATATGCAGCAAAAGGCATGCATTGCCTATATTAAGAATGGCAACATTTTTGATAAACGCATTTGATAAAAAATAGTACTATAACTTGACAAGTGCTACCGACAACTTTACAACGGGTAATAGCTTCCCGTCTTACAGGTACAGTGTCGGTCATTGCTAAAGGTTGTTTAAAATAAGCTTCATCATCGTTATTAAGTACACCGTGGGCATCAAAAGGGATGGAGCATATAGCAGGTTTATAATGATGAAAAGTGCTCGTTAAATCACAATAGACAATATAATGCCTTTGCTGAAATTTCTGCAAACTAATCCTTTTCTAGAGAGGAAGGAAAAACTAGCAGTAGCAAAAGCAAAAAATGGGTTGGCTGGGATTACCTGTTACATGCAATAACACTCGTCTTCTCATCCGATACCACTTTTAAAACGCGCAATAAAAGCAGGTACTACCGACACGCGAGTAGATCATTTTCTTCCCAGAAATATAGAGAAAAGAAGCAACAACAGCATATACCTAAGTAGTGGGGGAGCGAGCAAAGAGGAACGAACCATGCATCGGACTTTTGAAACCAAAAACGTGAGGATTCGGATTTCTTTTCTTGCAGTCTTTTGTGTTGCCTTTTCAGTTTGACGTTTCAATGGTTCTCTTGTTGATTTACATGTTGTCAGTCATTCTTTTATACTACTGGAACCAAAACACCAAATTCGGAATTTCTCGAAAGAAATTTGAGTCTGGTTTGATACAAAATAATAATAATAGCTCTTTCAGAAATCTGGGAGTTGATAATAGCACAAAGAGGATGCGTTATTTTACAAATGAACTAGGGATAATGAGGAATTTGGCTTATTAGAAATTGTCAGATTCTACATGTATCTTGTTTATTCATTACATAAACAGTTTGTATATATTTCTTAACACAAAACACTAACCAACTTTATAACGAGATTCTACTGCTTGCTACAGGGGTCAAAGACATGTCTCTATCTCTTTATACCAAGAAGAAAAACTGTATGGTCCAAGTCCTACTATTTTCTAATAAGCGCCATACTGTTAACTGAAACAGACTGTAATAAGCATTTTGTTCTTATGTTTATGGTGTTGTCATTAAACTAACTGAAAACTGACATTAGAGTCTGTTCATAAAGTCTAGCATGTAATTTCGGTTGTTTTAATCATGTAAGTGTGCACAAATTACAGCGTATTCTTTCATTTCAGTAAGAAGCATTTAGCGCAAGCAACTTTTTATGACGTGTCTAAAAGTTTGCAATTATTAGGTATCGCGTGTGCAGCAGCGCAAGCAGCTTAACGTGTGAGTAGCGTATTACATAACAAGTGAAAAGTATATCATCATCTTGAAATGGCTGCAAAACCATGATAAATTTTGTATGGATGAACACGGGGATGTTTTTGTGGAAGTAGAGTAAGGTAGTGTGCGGGGTAAACTGGTGAAACTAATCTAATTACCACTTGACTTACTCCACAAGTATGACACTGCACGGAACATAACAGTAAAGTGTCAACAAGATAAAATTAAGTTTTGCAATATTTACTTTGTTTGTTTGCTTCTTAACTGTACTAACTGCACGCTTGACTTTTTGAACTTTGTACTTGGTGTCTGCTGGTCGTTAAATAAATCATATAGTATTATTATTGCAATCAGCATTATTATTATTTTCAAGTTTATTTACAAAGAAAACCAGCACGCTCCCAGCGTTCTTCTCTTACATTCAATGTGGTAGGTTGAAATTAAGATAATACACACCATTATTGTTTCGCTGTATGTGCCAGTCAAGAATTACGAGCAACAATAATATTAGATTAGTAGAAAATGATATACTGAAGTTCGCTTAGAGTTGAAGATAAAGAAATGTCGAGCTGTGAGTATGGTCGCAAATTCCATTACGCTGTTTCGACGAGAGAAGGAAATACAAAGCAGTAAATTATGACGCTGACAGTTTTAAACCCAAACTGTAATGAATGAACACTCGTGTCTGTGTGTCTACTCGAACTTTAAGCAGAATAGCAAGCAAAGGGATTAGTAACTCATTTAATACTTGACTATTCGCAAGGGTTCTTTCTGTTTGTTCGCAAGATTAAGATCGTTTGCTCTTCCTCTGGTTTCATTTTACCTTACACTCAGACAATAAGAGTCGAGTCGCAATTTTCATACCTAAAGCCCGACATGGGATTTTTCGTTTTGTATTTTGTACATGTTAGTCTTATTATTCCTAAAGAAAAACAAATGCTGGTTGCCCAAGGAAACTCAACTATGCTAAAACATAATATAATGAGATTGTTATTGTAAAGTAAATTACCCGCCTACCTTAAATAATAAAATTATAATGGTTTCATTTCAAGTTGGGGTCACAAAGAAACAAAGCCGGGTAAATGCTGGTTAAGGTAAAACTGCATAAAATAAAGTCTGTAAACCAAGGCATTATTTTACTTGGTTATCGTTCCATAATAATAATTGTATAACAAGCACCCATTCATCCGTTCTTTTATGGCATATTGACCTAGAATTTAAACAAAATGTTTGTACTTGGGTACATTGACTAAGTGGGAGACGCCGGTTATATGGAAGAAGTGCATACAAATGTTGGCAATTATCTTTTACTTGCATGAGTAATTTAAAGATTCTTGCAGTTGCAATGGTTATCATCAAATGTTGTCTCATGACTTGCATAGTCATGAAAAAGCATTGTAAACGGGATCATTGCGCTCCATTGAATGTAATAAAAACTTTTTTATGGACCAATGGTTTTAAAACAGTCGACATCATGCAGCACTGCTACTATAGTAATCAAGTCACGGTTTTGGGTGGCAGGTGTCAATGACAATGTGTACGTAAAACGCGAATCATACGTGCACAGTAATAGTAACTTCAAAAATAAAACTTTTTAACATCTGGAAGACTTTTTCAATTACGTTTGTGTATTTTAACAATATGGTTTTTTTGTAAAGTATGAACATGAACAGTAAAAAGCTGTTAAGAGTTGTTTATGGGTGGCAGTTTCCTAGAAACCGCCAACTGGAAAGGTACATCTGATGAAATATCGCAAAAGCAAATTGTACTCGTTGTTTTCCTTTATTGCTGGGAGCATTTTTGCATAACAACTAAGACAACTGGAAATGCAAAAACTATATTACATATATGTACATCGGTTCAATTCAATCAATGATGAATGCTATGTGATAATTCAGCTTTTATAACTAACGCAAAAGGATCTTTTGCTCCCATGTTTCTCAAGAAACATGTCGTTCATGATGAAAGAAATTTTGGAAACCAAAGTTTTGGTGTGTCCAACTTCAAGCAAGCCCTGGAATTGCACATGTTTCTAATGGGTATCAGTGTATATATGCTACTCAATGCAGTCAACATTAAACGTGCAACTATTCTGTAAATATTACGAAACGGTTGGCGTGAAATTAGATTTCACCAAGTACGACTTCCTGAAGGGGTCATTTGCACCACTAGATTTCAAAAGTTATTTGCTATGTTTAATTTCATGACTCTGGATGGATGGGTAAAAGTTTAAAAACAACATATTATGTGTTTATTTTACTGACAAGTTTGCAAACTAACGTAAGCCAGGTTATTTGCGTTCAAATATTTACTTTTTATTCTCGATCGCCAGTGTCTCGTTTCGAGATTTTAATGGGAATGGAACACGTTTTACATATAATATTGACATGCAGAATATCAACATACGGTTTTCCATCTTTAGTAGTAGTCCGCTACCAATCTTTGCGGGTTCCACCATATCCTGCAGACAAATTTTCAATTAAATTAGCAATCAGGTTTCGTATTCCCAAAGGAGTACATTATAATAAACAGGCGAGTATAATGTGTACTCTTATTACTGGGCAGTCGTTGGCTTCGATCAATTATCCTGTCCAAATATTCCATCCAAATTCTTTTGTCCATGTTGAAAATGTGTATAATATCACTTGTTTCCTGTGACATTGCGGGTCGCAAAGCCTTGAGTGCCATTTCAGTGACGCTTGGAGCTGCAGAAATGGGGTTACAAAAATGAGTGTTGTGAACTTATATGGCAAGGCAGTTTTAAATCCATAAAATTAATCCGAGTTCAAATTGAGTTAGTGGTGGACAAGGGGAGAAATCATATACAGCTATACCATTTATTAGAATGATCTCCCGGATAAACTTTGGATAGTAAAGTTCCATCTCGCGAATCCATTGAAATAAAATTGCAATGCCTGTGAAAATACATACTGTTTAGTTGAAATGTTCTCTTCTTACACGTGCTAATACGCTTTGAGTGCTTTCTCACGAACATGCGGGACATAAATTACGAATACTTCCACCCTCTCCATCCACCAGAATGACTCCTCTTGTAATGGGTTTTGTGCTCTCTCGCTGAGCCTTGAAAAGTTCTCGAATTCCTTTTTCGGTGGTATAACGAAGGTACTGTTGCAGCCGAGGTTTTCTTCCTGACAGCACCGCACCCAGTAAGTCCCATTCGCCAAGGTCGAGCGAGCCAACTAGTGATACACAAATAAAAGGAAAATGTAATGTCTTGGGAAAGGATGAAAGAAACGTCTTTACTCTTCCGTCTAGTTTGAAACGCGTCACTATATTTATTTTTAGTTGCAGCTTGAACCTGGTCTGCCTTCTTTATCCTTTGCACCATACGTAGTTTGAAATTCTTGCTTCATATCAGCCCAATTCTCATTCAACAGTTGAGTAATGTTGTGCTTTGCTCTCCATTGGATATTCTATAAATTTGCACGGACAAAAATAGAGCAACATTAGTTCCATCACATTACCCCACAAGTACCAATAATCTATTTTTGTACCTTAATTAACATCGTCCTTGCAGCCGCAACGTCCAGATTGGTCACTGGAATACAAATTGACAAAAACATGAAAATACTGAACTGTAACTTTTACGGATTTAGGTATTTGTATATATATTCGTAGGTACTAACTACGGAGAAATCTAATTAGATAGAAATCATTTTTCATAAAGTCTTCGGGTAAAATTTCCATCACTTGCATCTTTAGCTGTTTAAAATAAAAAAACAAACACGACGAGTAAAATGTAATGTCACAGCTTGGATAATCTTATGGTTGTTACGTTTTGAGAACCTTATCTAATGCCCTCTTTTCTGAAAGCGAGATAACGAGATCCTTTGAGTCGTCAATAGGTTTATAGCCTGAAACAGTATTGGCACATATAACTGACAACAGCAGGATGCCAATTGTTGTCACAGTCAGATAGGAAAACACGGAAACTGGAGACATTTTGATATAGCACTCAACGTTCACTTTGTGTGCAATAAAAAACTGCGTCTTGGCAGATACAAGTGTATTTTAAAAGTAAGTTACCAGTTGTTCCATGTTTTCTACAGTAGGGAATTCTATAAATTTAATATATTAATATTATATTTGAATTAGCGTCATCAGGGAATATTCATCCACAATCACGTAATGTTTGTTGGATTTTTTTCAGAATTTAGTCCAATCATCTCCTGTGGTGCTTCTTACCCCAACTCCAGCTGCTTTCAATTTGTTAAAGTTATAATACCCTATTTACGCATACCCATGCTAAAATCGTGGTAATGTAATGATGACATTTAGGTTTTCTCCAGAAGCCACAAGGGAAAAGAAAGTTTTCGTTTGCACGCAATCTGACAGCCTTACTTGTGCTAAAAGCCGCATCACATTGTGCTCCAAGTGATTTTTGCGCTCCCACGGTAGTTCGACTTTTCTCACAAGAATTGTGTGATTTTATACAGTAATTTGGATATTAACAAACTTTACGGGCAACATGAGCATGACAACTTTCTGTAAGTAGGAGCATTATCATTATGAGTTTCAAATTATCGACAGAAAAGTTTATACTCAAGGTCACTGACAAAACGCGTAAAATGCATCTACTACTAGGATATGTATTTCATGTTTTCTTTGTTTCCATTTTGATGTGCGCTTTTTAGCAAGTTCTGAAATCGTGTTAGCGAAATACTAACCGTGTTAGTTCGTTAGTTAGTTCGTGTTCTAAAATACTGATGGGCCAAAATTGCACAGTTCCGTGAGAAAAAAGGTTTAGAAACTCAGCGAGCAACTTTGATATTTAGTTTTATTATAATAGCAAAGCGTATATTTATTAGGTTGTACGTGCTTGACTATACAGAAAAGTAGCCATTTCCCTACAGTTAGCGTTTACAATAGTAATTACATCTCAATTAAATAAATAGTATGAAAAACATAAGTTAGTATAATTTAACAACTTATTCATGACACTCTTGATTAAGTAAATGTATAAAGCTCGTCTGTTTATTGTTGTTTTTGCCTTTCTTGCCTCTTACTTTCCTTTCAATGCACATTTCTGAGGCTGTTCAAAAGGACTAGCTTGTACTGGATATGTAACGTAATTCGGTGGTACTTGCAAACCGAGCAGAGAGGTAATCATTGCCTCCTTTAAACTGGGACAAATTTCGACCTGTGGATGCACAATATGATCCCGCTGGAGTTGTGCTCGTAAATCAATATTCCAGTTGACATACTGGGAATCGGAGATTTCTGATATTGTCATTCCCGCAAGGTTTGGTGGTACCGTAGCCATAAACTCTAATCGCGACTGGTCCCAGGTTACATTCATTGTGCCTGCCAGATAGCGAGCCATGTAGTCTCGAGAAACTATCTCACTTCTGCAGACTGGATACTGATCCAGTTGGTTGTAATACACGAGGAAAGTTTTACACATTTCTTGATCCGTAGCGTATCCACCGACCGTCGTTTTATTTGCCATTGTTGTATCATAATAGCATCCTATAACATAATATAAGCATTGCATAATCAACCCAATATCCTATCTGAGATGGCCAGCTAAAGCGATAAGGACTTACGCATTGTTACTTGGTCACCGGGTAAAACGGTTATTTCATCTTTGAATAATCGCACAGGCTGAAAAGTAAACTGGTAGTTATCATCATTAGCCACCCAATGCAGTTCCCTATTATTTCTAAAGTGTTGAACTCTCAAACGTCTGCCAGCGTTATGTGAGTGTAAAAGAGCTCCAATAAACTTGATACCCTGGGCAGGTAGCATTTTTCTCGTGCATTCAGAACTGCAATGTCCATAAATTCGATGGTCAATGGAATTGGGGGGTAGAAGGATGGATGGCGAGCCTGGAATATGCTGACCCAAGCTAAGAATAGCTCCATCGTGCTCCCGCACGTTGCGTGTGTAGTAAATGTCAATTTGCATGTCGGACGTGATATTCGCTCTTCCGGCAGAATTATCATAATGAACCTGAAGCATAAGGTACTCGTTGGCATTCGTTTCGCCTATTGGAAACCCTACGTGTTCGGGTAAGAAAAAGGGAAGCCCTCCAATGGCATGACCCATTTTCAACTCTGAGCAGTATTGAAATGGGATAACCCCTAATGGCTGGGAAGGAGAGTAACACTCTTCACCAGGATGTGCTAAAAATGGCTCATAGACTGTTGGATTGATTTCCAGTGGCGGGTTACAGCGATACATTAGCATGTGGTGCATATTTGAAATTGCTTCCTCATTAATTTTTACTGTAAACTGTAAAGGTACATTATCTTACTTGCATGAGGGCTCTTGGAGGAAAATTTATTAAAGAATTTATCAAGTTACCCCAATGATATGATGCTTGCCAGGAGTACGTGGAGTAAACTTTTTGATATTGCACCAATATGTTGTCCTTTTTT
Organism: Entomobrya proxima; assembly: GCA_029691765.1. Taxonomy (NCBI): domain Eukaryota; kingdom Metazoa; phylum Arthropoda; class Collembola; order Entomobryomorpha; family Entomobryidae; genus Entomobrya; species Entomobrya proxima. Next base: position 8,242,979 of record CM056168.1, read on the forward strand.
GTGGAATGGTGAAAACTTCGCGTATTCCCCACCGATGAACTCCGTCAGCAAGTTGTATTGTGTGATTAGTTTGCAAAGTTTTTCGAAGCACTCTTGGAGTCAAATCAGGATCCCTTAGATAAACAAACCTACTTCCACGATTTTCAAAATGATATCCAATCGTATCATCTCTTTCACCGTATGCCCACATTAGAGACACCGCGTCATCAGTGATCGGAATGTCGTGTTCATCACATGTGTCAAATGCTCGGGAAAAGCTTAGAAACGTTGTGTCCCTACTTTCCCAAGCTGAGAGGAGCACCCAATCTTGCTTGGTGTCCACAACGGGTTGTTGGTTCCCTATTGCGTGTCGATCTGTAAAGTATGGAAGTCCGCTGGGAGCAACTCCACCAATAATCAGATCAGCACCAGCCATTTTCCCCCTTCTGGAAAGGCCAAATCCTACATATCCTTTTGTCTGGCAACTTATATTAAATATTACTTTTCCATTTTCCCAGTCCACTAACCACTCCAGTTGATAGCGTCCTTTTGGATCCAGTGTTTCAAAATGTCGATACGGATTGTTGTCAGCTTTATAATGCGCTTCCGTGACATGGAGAAGCAATGAAATTTGAGCAAGTACAGCAAGGACAAATGCCATAGTTGGGGTTTGAAACCCGATTCCTCCAGAGAATGCTTGCATCCTTAAGAGCATTAAATAACAAAATGCCCTTCTTCTTTCAAAGCATGTTACTCCTCAACTAAATAATTGCGTATAGCTGAATTCGATTTAAATAGATGCATAGTTCCAGAAAATGGTTAAGAAGTAACAAAGTACTAATTGCAGTGACCTTATGTAGAAAATATAGCACGCACAAAATCTTGGATTATTGTAATGATACAGCACGGCTTAGATACCTACCTAGCAAATTTATATGAAAATCGTAGGTACTCCTTAAGTTGTAGGTATTTAAGTTTCTATACGCCTCAATAAAGAGGCTTCTCTACATATGCACATTGTGCCTTATCATGACGCAGGCTACATCTGCATCTCTATGAAAAAATCGTCCTTTGTAGATAGTCTTCTTACATCTTACGTGATTCATTATATTCTTTTGATAAGTAAAACATAATGCACCTCAACTTAAATGTAGATAATTATAAGGATGACTTATTCGATGTATCTATTAAGCTAAACATCAATAAAAACTAACACCTACACATTCACCATTTGAGCCAAAGATGCCAAGAGCACATCAAGCTGACAGGGGAATAGCCCTTGTACTTGTGGTGGGAAACAGGATGTGTATAATTTTCTAACAATAATTGTAAGGTGTACAATGACTTTTGAGTTGCAGCCGCCCAGCAAACTACATGAGATGATTTATTCGTTTTTAATTAGTTTCTCGTTAAGTTCATTTTATTTACTTAGGATTTAAAGTGGCAGCAGTTATGTAGTCAAATTATTATGATCTTATATGCTCCAGCAGCTCAATAATTATTGACTAATCTTGGGCAGCATTGAAGTGTGCGTAAGATGCAGTCAAATTGATGAGGATGGGAATAATTAAAGCAAAGAACAAAATTATTGGCATGAGAGTTTCTGGAATTTATTTATTGAATTTTGTATGTTGTGCACTTTTCGCAACAAAACTTCTCACTTATATTCATTCATTTATAATTAAAGGAATATAATGAAAGACCGTTTTTCTGTATGATACAAAGTTTATTGATTGTAGCAGAAAAATCTTAGCTATTATTATTTAGCCTCATCGGTAATTTTTCATAAGGTTGTAAAGTAAAACTCAGATAAATGCTCGAATGATTGACAGTTAAATCAAATGATGACCTTACAATATAAGAATTAAGATAGTGCAGGAATATTGGAATAATAATCCTGTCTGAGGAGACACGTCAAACTGATTCTTAATTATTGTAATAAATTAATTAGCAATGTACCCTATTTAATAATTACATTAGAATTTGGGGGAATCCCCTTCTTTTTATTATTGGACAACCACGGCCAAAATTTCACCGTCTTGATTTTTCTCAATAGAATCCAGTAATTCATCTAACGACATATCTTTGGACAAATCTGGATTCTTTTCTCTCGATTTCCCCGATTCCATTCTGCTTTGTTGCTCTTGAACTTGGCCATCACTTTGTTCTTCTTCTGCTTGGATGGTTGATTCGTTGGTAGTCTCGTCTGTTGTTGGATCAATAACGGCTGCTGATGCAACAGCTTCTGGCTCTGTTAAAGACGCTGGAAGTGGAAGTGATGTGGGACGATTAATACTTGTGACTTTACTTTGGTATTGAAGCTTTCGTCGTGAACCTTCTTTGCTGACATGTGGCTCATTGTCGCTTTGCTCTATTTCTGTGTTATGGTTTTCATCATTGGCTGCTGAGAAAGATTGCCCATTAACTGGTTCCGTCGTACTATTATTTTGCTCCGTATCATGTTCCCCCGTCTCCGTTTCTTCATCATCTACGTCAGTTAATTCCAATAACTCGGTCAAAATTCTATCTTCGTCTTTTTCCACCACAACAGCCGCTTCCTGAAATGTTTTGATAGACTCATTTCCAGGTGTCACCTCTCCATCGTCAAAATCATCACCCAAGCTTTCAGTCTTGCTTCTTGCAGATGCCACAGTAAGAAGGTCTGCTGCAGTGGAAGAACTTAGTCTAGGCTCAACTTGAACTACACTCTCTAGCACGTCTGCACTTGGGCCAGCCGTATTTCCAATATTCTGAGGAGTTGGTGGTATAGGTGGAGCAACTTTCACAGAAGAATTAACACTAATAATCTTGTTAGGTGGTGGAGATGGTAAGTTATCAGCCAACGGGGTCGTCACATCGGACCCACCAGCAACATTCAAGTCATTATAATATGCGTCTTCAAAGTTTAAGCCCATGTCTCCATGCAAAGCTTTACTTTTAGGCATGGCTGCTGTTGATGATGTATTTCCAGGAACAGGCATTAACGTAGTTGGTGGTGGTGGGGAGCTAGACGCTGTTGTACTAGTACTTCCTGCTATTCCAGGAAGTTTGATCCCAGTCAGCTTATCTCGGTCCGTTAGAAGATATCGGCCACACTCACATTTCTGGAGCCTGTCCAACTCTTGGGGCATCACTGGCATTCTGATTGTTCTGTGTTGACTGGCAAGTGGGAAAATCTTTTCGTTTTCAATGTTGAACGATGTATTTAACAGGGGTTTTTGCAGCTGCTTTTCTTGACAAGTTTGCACTTGGATGACTCTAGTATTATGAGACGTTGGCGCTTCTATGACCGTCTCTGCGTCAGAATCTGAATCGTCATCAAGGCCCGGATCCGGCTGTACTAAGCTGACTACTCGACCGTCATCTTTTCTTCCATTTCCTCGAAGTATCAGTGCTGGAGGCACCAAATGTCCATTTGCTCGTGAAGACGATGACGTGGAGTGATCGGATGAATACTGTGAAATGGAATGTCTACTTCCAGGTTGCTGGTTTAAACTGGGACGATGTTTCGGAGTATAGTGCTGTACCGCAGGGGAGATCAAACTGACGCTGTCACTTTGAAAGGAACCCCTTCGGCTCTCCATTCCATTTCCAAATTTTCGCTCCGGAACCTGCAGCAAATTGCTATCCTCGATTTTTCCTAAAAACGTGAAAGGGGAAAACAAAGCAAAAATAGATTGAAATTATATGCAATTGTTATTGTTCTTGTAAGAATCACGTTTGATACATTTGAAGGTAAGAAAATAGTCTTTTTTCCTCGTACCTCTTGATGACAATTGATTTTTCTTCTGCGAAAATTTTTTCGCTTCCGCACACAATTCCGTGCACCAGAACAATACGCCAATGAACAGTCCTACAAGCGTCACTCCAAGGCCAATTTCCCATAATGCCGGTACCTCCACAAAGGTTCCAACGATCAGTGGAACTGCTCCAAACACGGCAATGATGAAACCAATGTAGGAAAAATTGAGACTATCCGATTCCTTTTGATATTGCATTTGCGTTGAGATTAGATTTATGAACAAAATCAAAAAAACAAATCGACATATACATCAATGACAATCTGTTTAAGCATGTTTTTTCTGATTTAACGCTTTTTTCCGGTGACAATAATACTACATGTACCTAGATAACATTAACGTTAAGCCAGTGCTTCAGCCAACTTGATTGTGCATTCTATTTTTATCAGCTTCCCGTAAAAATACATTTCCGTTACGTTATTGCTGATATATTGAAAAGATGTTTGAGACAGTCCATGGTCAATTTAGCATATTCATGGTCCAAAATACTACTCCTTCTTAAATTGTGCAATGCATCTCATTAATACTTTTCTCCTGCAACAAGCACTTTCATTATTTTTTCACATGTCAAATTAACCTTTCACATGTATGTACAAACGCTTTTTTGCAAATTGCTAATCTTAACATCTCACGTTTCATGAGAGGAAGGTAACAACAGAAGCAAGACAGCTCCCAAGTAGAAAGTAGTCGTGTGACAATGTCATGTTTACTGCTGTTCTCCTACCTGATTACAAGTCAAGTGTGAACATTTTTTCTGGCTCCCTGCCTCGCTTTCAAGGTGAAAGTAACACAAGTAGCTTTCAAGTCGCTAATGTATTCTGCAAGTTAGCCATATTATAAGTAGATATAGGTAACATGGCATAATGATACAAACTTTCTCTCCCTATTTGTCCATAAAAACCCCAAAAAAACGAAGCCGAACAAGGAGGAAAAGTAGAGAGCAAAAGAAAATATAGTTACATTCAACCCATTTCCCTCACGCTGCCACGACCATTATCATCAATCCTATTTAATAACATTGTAGGCCACGGCCAGAGTCCCATCTACTGACGCTTTTCCACTGTTTTTTTTCCTTTAGTTTCCACTCCACCAAAAAATACGCGTATTATGCTTTCTTAACCCTTTGTCTGACGTGCTGGAAGCTTCTTTGTTCCTGTTTTCTTGTACGTGTTTGAGAATGTCTTGCCATGTGTACTATTTATGCATTACATTTTCTGCGACATCATTTAAAATGAGATTTCTCTCTCCACATGTGTCTGGCTTTCTCATTTTTTCCCTGTTGGTCCTTAATAGCTTACTTTCCACTTCCACTTTCTAGTAGAAATAAGAGAACAACAAAATCAGAACAAAAGTTGTCCCTGAACAAAGTATTAAAATGTTATGGACAAGTACTTCTATAATTTAACTTTCATTGACAAACGGATGCGTGCAAGTATGCTTTATATATAAGAACATATTGCAACCAAGTTTCTCAGGAGTTGAATTTTGACTTTTGACGTTATCTTTTGTAGATTGCTTCTGCTATTGTAGTATGAACAATTTTACTACTAATAATGAAAAGTATTAGTGTTCTTGAAAACGTTCCGTGGGAAAAAAACTGGTTATTGTTCTGTTGGGACTTTCACCGAAAAATGTCAAGAGTCATTTCACTTAAAACTTTTTACAATCCCATGCCACACCATATATGGCTTGACTGCAGGTCTTATTTTGCAGTTAATATTAAATTTTATTAGAACTTTTACTTGGAAGCTTGGGGGAATTAACGTAATGGCATGACTTTGTTTTTGCAAAAGGGAAAACTTGCATCAGCATGAATGGTATCATAATTCACAGTTATATTCCAAAAGTACAAGAGCTATAATATTTCAAATTGACATAAAATGGACTGCTGCTGGCATGCACATTTTCAATACACTATTTCTCAATATACTATTTTCTTCTTCTAAAGCATACTAAACTACTATGGATTAACGATGGCGAAGTGAATTTCATTTTTATTGAAAAAATACAATATGCCACTGCTGTTTTCCACACGCTCTCAGTTTATAATACAAAAACAAGGTTGTCGGTAAACACAAACTCCCCTGGCATCCGAATCTAATTTTTCTGCTTTCTGACTATGACCATCGTCATCATCGCCCACATCAATCTGCATCATTGCCAGCACACCATCAACAATGCAAAGAAAGCAGAAACATCTCATCAGCTTCAGTTCACGCTCGCCATTAGACATTTTTTGCATGTTTCTCTACTACATTTTGTTGCTTGTTTCGAGAAAAAACAGCAACAAAATGAAAAATCGATAAGTAATGGCTTCTTGGCAGGAGGAAAATGAGCCAAAAAAGTATGATGATAGGTATAGCTTACTTAAATGCATGGCACACAGGTAGAGAGATTCGAAATTTATTAAGCCCTAACAACAATGGCGAAGAATCAAACTACCAGGTATTAACATACTGATGTACTCAGCGGAAACTCTTTCGCTCACTGAGCATGAAAACAAAAGGAAAAGCCTTTAGCAAATATTAAACTCTAGAAATGGGATATTGAAATGAGAACAAGGGGAAAATGTTATGTCACGAAAGAAAAAAAAACAAAAATCATCAAATGCGCACCAAGTATATTGGTTAGTACGGTGTATTATGGCTTTTACCTTAAAAAATAGGTGGAAAGTTTGTTTAGATTCTTAGTTTTTCCCTAACTGGGATCGATTTCATATTGTATGAGTATAATAGCAATGCCATTGAATGTGTGACAATATGATCTCTCACTAGATGAATGACGTTTTTCACGTTACTTGCTTAGTATTATTAAAAGTGGTGTAGGTTGGCCAACATCATGTCATCATGTGACATAAAACGTGATACATCCATTCATTTATTTCACGTGTCAGTAAGTAGATTGATAATTATTTTCCTCAAATTGCTACAAACTGCGTAAAGATACGTGCCACCTGTGTTTTTAATATAGCTACTTACATCACTCTGAGTTTGAGACTTTCTCGTACCAACAGACACAGCCGGCGAGCGAGGTATCGCTCTGCTCGACTGGGAGATAGCTGAGGGTCTTCTCACATCCAGTTTTGCTTTCTCCTCCCGTTTCTCACGCTGCTTATGAATGGCTCTAGCTGCGTGCATTGTGCAAAAATTCCTGCAGCAACTCACCAACTTTGTTGCTGATGATTTCTATCACTTTTTGAATCTCATCATGCCCGACAATTTCTATCACACAAACACTGCAACACTTCACATTATCAGTTACCTTCACCATAATAGCCACCAAAAGATGATTTAGCTGTTAAAAATATTTAACTGAATGCATCTGCAAGAAAAATGTTTATTTGTACCACTAGGTTCACTACAAACTTGCAGAAAATATGCCGTTTCCAGAAACTGCGTTCCATTTAGTTTGAGTAAACCCTTTTAGCATGCACTTCCTTTGAGCTTCTCATTTTTACCTGTGCAAAATCAACCATATGTCGAATTTTGGGAAAATTTGTTTGTAAAACGGAGGAAGGCTACGGCTAGAATTTTTTCAAGTATTTTTTCTTCAGCCTTGATTGAGCACACTAGATGCATAGCATGCTGCTGTTTTTAGAAGGAAACTGCTTTTTAGGGAAACAATTCAGGGATTGGGGTTAACTGTTTGTTGTTCTTTGGTTGACGTGACTTGTTGGCTGGTTGGGTTGGCACTACGCTAGAGCCGGTGGAACAAGTCAACCAAACATGCCACATTATCGTATTCTTCTTGTCCCTTTTGTGATAAAATAAGATTTCGTTTTAATCGATCCGAGAAAGGGAAACAACTACACGGCCTTTTGTGGTTCCTTGTGAATGCTCATTAGTGTACATGCATAGTGGTAGTAGTAAGTGGTAGGTGAAAAATGGTACAGCAGTAGCGTAAATGCTCACGGACGGACTAATACATGCAACCAAACCAACATGAATATCTTTGTGAGAAAACCTTACTTGTGGAGAACTTAAGCGGTTAGTAGGTTCACACTTTGATTACACTATGCTTACTCCAGTAGTCCAAACTACTTCTTTATGTAAGTACGGTATATATAAGCCTCCACAAAATTCGTGACAAATCCTAGCAAAAATGCTAATAAATGTTTTTGCTGTCTACCAGTCACTAGTAGTGACTCTAGGAGCTACACAATTTTTACTCTGATCTGATTGTCGCCAAAGGAAAAAGGTTAAGCGTTCATATGAATGAATATTAAAGAATATATACGTTGCTTAGCAATATATTATTTTTGCCTTTACAAAACCTTCATTACTGACGTGTGAACATAGTTTGCATAGAATATATGCACATAGGCTTTACTTTCTTTCAGTTTGGCCTGATAAAGTAGAAAATGTTTAGCTTCACGTGCCCTAGCAATTTACAATAAGATGGTGGGCTGCTAGAAGACGTACATATGACATATATAAAGGTGAAATGAACTAAATCAAAGAAATGCGTGCAAAAAACCTGCCTATGACATTTCCACCTTTCTTCGGTTCTGTCACGTCATCATTGGCGGAGCAAGAACTGGCCTAGAATTTGTATACTTTCTCCGTGTTTTCCGCACTAGCCTCCTTCCAACTTTACAATTGTGTTAAAAGTTTACAAAGACTAATGGAGACTCCATTATGGAGTCATGATTCACGAATACGCTTTCACTTCCATTTTGGTTTTAATGAAGCATTTATTGTTAGTTCGGAATGTGTATAGGAACATTTGCAGTTTTTGATGAATGGCATGAACAAAAGGCAATCACCATGTTTTTATAAATTCAGGAGATGGATGCTAATGGGTGCCGTAAAATGGCTTTTTTATTTCACTTTTGCCAAATTTCTACTGCAGTAGTTGCAGCACTGTAAAACGTCTTGGCATTTTTGTGTAGAATTTAGGTATCCATTTGGTGTATGGGACGGAATATATGAAATTGGTTGTTTTTGCATGTGTGTACTGAAGTATAGACATTGTGGTCATATTAAAATAAATACTTGACATTTCTATTTTATTTACTCCAAACGAAACCTCATAAAATGTTAATTTTCCAGAACTTCTGGAAAATCCGGGTTTGAGAAAGTACATTTTCTTTTTATATGTTTATCCGACCTAAACCTCGCAAAATGCAACCATATCTTACCTACATCCATATGCATTTTGTCCGTCATATTCCATGGCCTAGTGGCTATATAAGAACTTGAGAGAAACCTAGTCAAGTTCGTGCTGGCAGACCGTATCGCCCGGAAAATGCAAGGTGGAAAGAGAAGATGAATGGCCACAGACTTTATGTTCAAGTTCATATACAAAAGCTTGCCATGTTTTCCGTAAAAGCCATTGTATGGCACAATCTAAAAGACCATTTTATCCTTCAAATGTCATTTTATTGCTGCCCACTTTATTAAGTGCGTTTAATGACCAAATACGGACTACTAGGTTAATTGAACTCGTTTTATGGACACGTCGTTTTTTTCCTTCCTGCAATAAATAAAAACATACTGCAGTAAATCTGGAATAAGTCCACAAAGAAATGTATCCTTGTGGCTCTTGAAAGACCAAAGTGTAATTAGTAATTACCTATGATCTAATTGAGTTTAGCTGGAAATTACCTAATTTGTGTGAATCATAAAATCATCAAAGCGTGACAATTTGAAAGCTCAATACTGGTAGCTACTGTAGTCATTAATTAGGACAGTTTATGTTGCTTTTCATGTCAAATACAAAAATAATTATTTCTCATGGAATAGTTAATAGCAATCAATATTATAGCATTACGTTTTTGGCAGTTAAACTTACAGAGATAGTTTGAACGTTCGGGTGACGTTAATATTTTATTTTTTAGTGTTTAAAACGAAACAGTAATTGCATAGCAAGCTAATACGTATTTTGCAAGGTTTTACATTCCCATGCCCATACGTATTTCTTTATCATTGACTGTATAGTATAGTGAGAAGAGCCAGTTTTGCGCTTTGCAAGACAAGACACCCAAGTCATGTAACAGACAGATAGGCATTTCATCTGAGAGCTTTGTATATTAAATACAACGCTTTAGTAATGAAGTTACATGAAAACTCTTGCTTTTTCATGCAAAACTACTACTGCTGCAGCTTGTGCGTGACCGCACTCAACCTAAGTACAATGCCAAAAATATTCTTCCTTACGGTTGTATATCAAGTTGCGACGCATTTTTGTTAGGCATTAAATTTGAGTCAATGGGATTGCATTTTCATAAACAAAGATGTATTTGCAGATGTAGCATCAGTTAGTCATTTTACTAATATAGCTCTGTTTCGAATTTTTAATTGGGTAACCAGGTACGGTGGTGCGATGAGCCACTACATATATTATAACATTGAGCAAAAAACGTTTGATTGCACTATTTATGCGTGTGGATGAGCAAGCCATTGTGAGCTTCCTTTTGCATAGGTATTATCATATCTCATTGTCTTCAGCAATAAAAACTTTTATATAGAGAGCAGATTTACGTAATGCAAATCGCGTCTATGCAAAAACGTTTTCGCAAAAGATGCAGTCTCGTGAGAGTCTATAAAAGTTAGAACATGACAAAGTTTCCCTGATCACAAGATCAAAACCGCTTGCTCAGTTGTAAACTTGAAAGCGCATCCTGCAGAAACTGCATAAAAATGAATGGAGAGAATAGATATCAAGTGGCAGTATCCAAGCTGCTACTCGAATTTGCAAAGGAAACCCTAAAAGCTCCTACCGAATTCATAAACGAAGGAAAGCTTTTGGCCCACAACGTAAGTTCTTACATGAGGACTGCTCTGAAACTGATTTCATACTCAGTTAAGAAAGGAAATATGTACATTTTGTACATTTCTTTTATTTCAGGTTTTTCTTAAACTTCAGCAGAATGCAAAGAGATTTACAGTTGCTGAAGCAAGATTTGCTGGAAGCTTTGGAAAGAAGACTGATGTTCTTCAGCCTGATCTGGATCTTGTGGCTTTGGTAAACAACTGCGGACCTCCTTATGACAAGGTTTTGGACGAATTTGAGGATATTCTTTTGATGAATGAGTCAGAGCTAAAGATTCGCAGAGGGAGCATTATGAGAAAGACAAGCTTCTCTATTCAATTTGTGTTTTGCAATGGAATCGAGGTGGATCTTCTTCCTGCGGCTAATCTGGAGCCCGACCAAGTGTACCAGCTCATTGCCAAGAACCCTGACCACTACTACAGCTACAGTAGCTGCTTAGTAGCAAAGCAGCTTAAATTCATGACGTCTCATGACAGCAGCTTTCTTCACTGCGTAGTACGCCTACTCAAGTTTTGGTTCAAATCACTAAATTTCCGAGATAAAAAAACGTATGGAGGGAGCACTATCATGGAGCTCATTGGCGTTGCTGCCGCCGAAGAAGAGGAAAAATTGGATGATCGGAATATTGTTAGGGCCTTCATAAGAGCCATGGGTTGGATTTGCAAACTGAATTCAATGAAGTTGGCCTTTCGACAGGTTTCGGACAACAAGTGGACTAGAGTGCCAGCTACTCAACTAAATATGTCGTATCAGGCTGATCTCTTGCCCAATATTGTTGGAACTACAAATATCTTGAAACGTCAGTTCTTTATCATAGAACCAGCTAATCCCTACAATGACCTTCTGGGAGATAAGGATCCTTTTGTAATTGAAAGACTCATGGAATTTGCCTGCGTCACTCGACAAAGAATTGATGATTTAATGAGTGGCAGTGGAGGATACGCAGTATTTGCTGGACACAAGAACGAAGTTAAAATCAACATTGAGAAAGTTTTTGAGCCTCAGCCCGTAAGCCTAGTAAAGGAGTTTCCGCTGGGAGTAACAAGAGATTTTCTTATCGGATACACTTATTCAAGCTCAAGCTTGCACTGCGATATGCAAGTTCGTAATGAGGAAATTTACAAAAAACCTGAAGTGAAACTCTTTGTCGAAGCCATGAAATGGAATTTGTTATCCGTGGTGAATGCTGTTGTCTTTGAAAATTCAAGCGCGAGTACAAATGATGTGAGAGAATCAGTTAGGAGTCTGATTAAAACCAGCCTGGAATCAGATTTAGGTGAAGCACAAAATGTGAACCATGAAGATTATACCATAACGCTTACCATTCCATATTGTATTAATGATGTGAAATATGCTGTGAAGTGTAGTTTGCGTTGGAAATGAAATATTTTATTTGACGATATTAATATTTAAGTATTTTAAGTTCATTATTGTGTTAATTGAACCATAACTTAATACATGACAATAAATAAATATTCTTTTTAATGAAAGAGAGATCATCCCTACACACACGTAATCTTTTTGTCATAAACCGCTTGACGTAATTCCATCTTTCAAATAGATTCAATATTCTCATTTGAAGGTATTCTAATTTTAGTACAACTTCATTGAAGAATTTCATTAAATGAATTTATAGCATTACTTGATGAACGCAACTGAAGTAAAACTACAATAGAATAGTAGATGAAAATTCGAGAACATTATTGTCTTGCATTGGGATAAATACCTCATAAAAAGTCAGCAATTTACAATGGTTTTACTGCGGAAAGCAGTTGGAGCAGAAGTTCCAAGGAAATGCCAGTTCCAAAACCAACCAGTTCAGTATTCTGTGAGAGAAATGTCGTGTTCACTTTCTTTACCTATCATGATTATGTACAAGTATTATTGCAATGTACGTCATACATCATAATATTATGTAGTTTGCAATGAGGGTTTCAACACAATTTAGGTTTCCTGGAAGCTTTCCACATTATTTCTAAAACAGATTGCTTTACATTTTTAACTTGCTCATACAATGTAGTGTTAGATTGCACGTACATATTTTGCATTTCCATTGTCACTATATAAAGCTATACATTACGCAATTAAGCAAACATGTAGGTTGCTCTTGGACCAGTCACCGGTGCATGCAAAAAGCAGCAAAAAATGGAAGTGGATTTTAGCATGAGAGTGTATATAGACTTCATGACTGTAATAAGCTCATATGATTGTCAAGATCGAGATACACGGCCTGAGGTATTCAATTAAGCGTTCTCCGGCACAAAAGCAGAATGAAAACCTCTTTAAACTTTTGACTCTTTTGACTTTTGGCTCATTTCAGCTAAACACCAACTTCTCATTATAAAGACAAATTCAAATCTAAGATCCAAGTGCTTGTAAGTCACAAATTGTGAATTGTTTTACTGGGAATAATGACAGAAAATGTCAAAATTGTAAGTATCGATAACGAACTGGCGTTGTTTGGAGAAAATCTCAAGCCTTCTGATAGGTTTCACAATGAAGGAAAACGGTTGGCACAAAATGTGAGCAAATATATGTATTTCACTTTTCTCTCCTATTTACATTAGTGTCGGTCCAACTCTCGCAATGATTAATTTCTTTGATGCACGTAGGTGTTTCTTAAACTTGCAAAATTACTTCCCAAGGAGTTTTCCCTGGCCGAGCCACATTTTGCCGGGAGTTTCGGCAAAGCTACTGACGTTATAGAACCTGATCTAGACTTGTATGTTGTAATCAACAACCGACTTCCTCCTTTTGATGACGTGTTGGATGTAATGGAGCGTATTCTTGAACAACATCAAGATGAGCTGGAGATATTAAAAGGCAGTATGAAACACTCCACTCGAACGCCAAGGGTGTCTAATCAATTTTCATTCCAAAATGGTATGGAGGTGGATATTCTCTCTGCTGCTCACCTGGAGCCAGCCGAAGTTCTTGCATATATTGCAAAAGACCCGGAAAAGAACTTTTACATCTACAACACCAGCCTGGTTTCCATTCAGCTTGCGTTTATGAAGTCGCACGACAGTTTCACTCATTCATTGATTCGCTTGTCCAAGTTTTGGATCAAGTCTTTAAGTTTTGGTGACCGAAAGTTTCCTGGAGGCAGTACTATAATGGAACTTATTGGATGCGCATCAGCGGAAGAAGAGCAAAGATTATTTGCCAAGCCTTCCATGCTGCGAGCATTGACTAGAGTCATGCAAATTGTTTGTGAGCTAGATAGCCTGAAGTTGGCATTTGAGCCCATATCCTCACAAAGCAGGAAGAAAACGTGGTGGCAACGTGTCCCACTCAGTGAATTGGCTGTTAGGTCGCCTACACTCATTCCAAGTATTGTGGGCACAAAAGACATTTTATTGCGAAACTGTTTTATTGTGGAACCAGCCAATCCGTACTACGACCACTTGTACCAAAAGAGTCCGGCTCTTATACAGAAACTTAAAGAATATGCTGGCATCACTAAAAAACGCTTGACCGATCTGATGTTCCGATCACTTCAAGGAAATGCATCTCCGGCAACGCATCTGGACTTTGTCAAAACATTTGAGCCCCAACCTGCAAATCTTAAGGCAGCCTACCCATCGCTTCAGTTTCCAACGGATTTTTGCATGGGTTACGCTTATCCATGTAAGGCTCCCTATTTTATCAGTATGACTGTTAGAAAAGATGATATTCTAGAAAAGAAGGAGATACGCTTTGTCATTGAAACTGTAAAGTGGAATTTGTTATCCGTGATTCATTCCATAATTTTCATGGATTCGCCAGAGGCAGCGGGCCTGCAGGCTGGAGTAGAAACTCTCATTAAAACCAGCTTTTGCCTTGATACAATTCCTTCGTGGGCGAGACAAGATCGTCACGATCAAATGGACGTAACTATATCTATTCCATACCATCTTAAGGGTAACGTTCAATGCGTAAAATTTAGTATGAGTTGGAAGAAAAGTTCAAAATACTAATAATATGTCGTAGTAATGTAAAAAGTTTCTTTGTGTATAATTCTCATCCAAAGCAACTTTTGCAACTTTTCATCGAGTATTTTTGTATTATTGTGTTCTTCAGTATTTTTGTTAGTGTTCACTGATGACCAACTCTTGAGATAAAAAACTGTGAGGACTAAGTTAATTGTTTCTAAAGCTTTCACTTGGGGAGCTCTTTTACAGCTCCATTTACTAGGTCATGACCTTTTGTTCTTGATAAAATCTGAAACAGTCATTCATAAAGTCATCTCATAATATGAAATAAAAATACGCGTGTATTAAATGCACTTTGTTATTACGGCATCGACTTTTATTTCACATATTTATCACTGTACACGGTTTATCTACAATTTGCGCAGCACGCATATTATGTAGCCAACATCCTGCTATACATCTGATTATAGACATTTGCAGCAGCTTTGGCATTTTGTTTTCCATCATAGAAAAGCACGAAAAGATGCTGTTATGCTTTCACCAATACTTTGTTTCATGGATTTTTCCACAATAACCGTGTGTTTTGCCTACTATAAAGGTGGAATGTAGGGTACATGTATCTCATTATCGCATGACACTAGTGGACAGGGAAGTACGTCATGCTCTCCTTTTACGAATACTGAAAATTAGCATTAACGATCCACTTATAACTGTCAGAAAACAGCAGGACCAAGTCTCCAGCAGTTGTTCATCTACCGATTTTTTGTCCTCTTCAACATCACCGTGTTTGAATGGTTTTTATCGCTGCAAGCAGGCTTATCAGTTCTGTATGTGTCAACTTGTCGTCAATTTCACTCGTAGAAAAATATGACATGTCTAGCCTGGCAGTTACGTCCTTGGTCTGTCATAAAACCTACATTAAAGTGTATTTTTTGCAACTGTACATAACAATTTTCACCCCAAATGCCATGTTATTTTTCATCTTTTGTACACAAAACTTGAACTGATATGCCAATGCGGGGTAAAAATGGGTGTAATATAGCCAAGCAAGCAAAGTAATTGTAGCAATCTGTCATGTGACAGTGACACGCAAACTCCCTTTCTGCTAATTGATCTTCCAAGTCTCTCCAAAAAACATGAAAATCTTAATTTTGCTTCCGTTTGTGCTTGGCTTAGTCCAAGCACAGAAAACATTTACTAATCCCATTCTTGACGAACTTGCTCCTGATCCGTGCATTGTCAAGCATGTCGGGTTATACTACATGGTATTTACTCAGGGTAACAGAATTGAAATCTTGAAAAGTCAAACCCTGTCAAACTTCCGTAATGCAGAACGACAACTGGTTTACACGGCTCCCCCCAACCGTGCAAATCTGTGGGCACCCGAAATCCATTTTATTCGCGGTCGCTTCTACATTTACTTTACAATGGACGACGGTGTCGCAGATGCAAACCATCGAATGTACGTAATCCAGGCAAATGAACCCACCAATCCTATGGGCACGTGGAGCTCCGAAATCAGGTTACTTCCCGAGGAGGAAATATACGCAATTGATGGAACTGTTTTGCAGTATGGCAACGGGGAACTGTACTTTATCTGGACTGGCTTCCCGGAACCACCCGGCTCTATGAATCTGTACATTGCAAGAATGGAAAGCCCCACTAGGGCGATTGGACCAAGAACCCTTCTAAGAACTCCATCGATGGAATGGGAAATGCATGGCTACCCAGTGAACGAGGGACCTTTCATTATTCAGAAGGACGGAAGAACATTCCTTGTTTTCTCCGGATCTTCTACGTTTACCCCAGACTACTGTGAGTACACTTCCACGTAGTAGACTATAAGAATAGGAAATGAGAAGCACGTGCCCGCGTGTGGGCCTACTTCAGAAATCATGTTGTTTGAAGTGGCTATTCCAATGGAATTTTTTAATTACTTTCAGGCTTAGGAATAATGGGAATTGACGGAGGACTCGACCCTATGGTTCCTTCTAATTGGTGGAACGATGTCAACCATTGTGTTTTCACACGAAATGACGCAGAGAGTGTATTTGGTACAGGACATGCCTCATTTGTACGATCTCCAGGTATGGCAAACAGTTTCCAGTACAAATTCCGCAAGTTTGTCTATCCCTCTTTTTTCATTAAAAGTTTTAACACATTTTTCTTGTCTTTGATGCAGATGACTCGGAACTTTGGATGGTATACCACGCTGTGGACAACGTGGAAGACTTGGGTATTAACCGCCGTGCTCGAATTCAGAAAATTGAATGGGAAACCAATGCTCCGAAATTCCCAGCTGCTATTGGAATTAATAAACCAATTCCAGCACCAAGTGGCGAGTAAAGCTGTGTCATATCCTAATTATCATATCAAGTCAATAAAATTACAAAAAGAATATTTTAAAAATAAATGTGAAAATAAAGTTGTTCTCACAGATCCACTCATAAAAATTTGTAAAACAAAATACGAAATAAAAATATTTTTCGAATTGAAAGAATTGCTAAAAAACTATATTAGTTTCATTAACATTCATTCCATCATAACAATTCATACAATTCCAAAAGCCTATATGTTCTTTGGAAGTGCAAAGTAGTGTACATACCTACCTCAACCTTCATGCGTGAAAGATACGCAATACTGTACCAACTTTGTATGTTCATGAGCAGAGTTTCCTTATCATTGACAAGATACAAAGCAAGCACCATTTTTTGTTTAAAGAATGGTAACGAGATTTAATGTAGATAATTCTGTCACCTTTTCCACTTGTAGATCTCTACTTTGCCCATGTTCACTGTCAGCCCAGCTGTAAAAATGTTCCATTCTTCATGTCCAATATATAGTCGGTACGTGCCTACTTACCACTACACTACATCTTTGTTATACTCAATACTTTAAGTTTTGACTTGGTGCTTTTCAAAGAAACTATCAGTTAGTTTGACACTGAAAAAATGAGCAACATAAATAGTGCGTTAGGGAGTTCTCCCCTCCGCTGGGGCATTGTGAGTGCCGGTTTAATATGCAACGACTTTGTAATAGCAATGAGCACTCTGAATCCCTTGGAACATGTAGCCGCTGCAGTCGCAGCAAGAAATGTTCAAGATGCCGAGAAATTTGCAAAAGAGCATGGAATCAAGAAGTGGTACGGCTCCTACCAACAACTATTTCAGGATCCTGACATTGGTACATGCAAAATTATAGACTAAGTATTCAAACCGTATCCATTATTTATGAGGCACTTGAATTTCTTGGAAGGAAATACAAGCCTCACGAAGGGACGATGCATGTCGGCAAGAGAAGTGGTAGGAGGAGAATTTCAATTTTTTTTGCTGTTGCACCATATTTTCTTGTGCATGATCATGTTTAGAATAAGAGGAAGTGTGGACCACATTAGGCACACCATCATCATGGACGGTTATTGTTATTAAACGTTATTGCTGGCTTGGTTATTGATGCAGATGTGATTTACATTGGCTCCATCCATCCATACCATTTACCATTGGCTAAGGATGCCCTTGATGCTGGAAAGCCAGTTTTGTGTGAAAAGCCCCTGTGCATGAACGCCCGTGAAACTGCCGAGCTGATTGCATATGCAAAAGGAAAGAATTTATTTCTCATGGAGGCGATATGGGTTAGACACTTCCCAATTTATGGGAAATTGAGGGAGTTGCTGGAAAGGGACAAGATTGTTGGAGATGTGAAGAACTTAATAATATCTTTTGGCATTCCGATCGGAGTGAAAGATAGGTAAGGAGAGGAATAAAGAGTTGCATTGATAGCATGTGTTTAGTTAGTACCAATACTAGTATTCTCCAGCTTTTATGGGGTGATTTGTAACACATAGTATTTCGGTGATCAACTTCCGTTTTCTGCCCACACAGTTGCAAATATCCCCACCTAGGAGGAGGTAGTACGCTTGGCATTGGCATCTACTGTGTTCAACTGGCACTCTTTGTCTTTGGCCAAGAAAGACCGGAGAAAGTTTTGAGCACCGGGTGTTTAAACGAGTGGGGAGCAGATGAGGCTGGCAGCACCACGTTGAAGTTTTCTGGAGGGCGTTTGGCAACTTTCACAACAAGCTACAACACACTAATGCCCAACGAAGCTTTTATTGTGGGTACAAAGGGAACCATTAAGATGACTAGCCCTTTTTTGGCAACCACTAAATTGGAGCTGCCAGAAGGAAAAATAGTTGAATATCCACTGCCAGTATCGAAGAAACCGACAATTTTGGACAATAGCACCGGATTGTCTTACCAATGCATGGAAGTTCGCCGTTGTCTCATTGAAGGTAAAAATATTAAAATAAATGAATATTGTAATTTTTTCAAGTTGAAGAATTAATTTAAACTGTCGGGATTGTGAATTTTATGCTTAAAGGCAAGTCGGAAAGCGAGAAGATGAGCCATGCAGAAAGCCAACTAATTGCAGATATTTGTGAGGACATAAGGAAGCAGATTGGTGTAAAGTATCCACAAGATGAATGAATGGGACCTTGCCGTTATAATTTAATCATTGATTGCAATTTTGATAATAAGCATGTCATCAAGCATTTTGTCACAAATTCTAAAACAAAGTAATAAAATTTTGACGTGGTGGTGGAACTGGTACTGGCGGAAGCAAGAAATAAGAACCTTTCCACCATTTATTTTGTCAAATATTGTCATGGCCGATAAGGAATTTCGTTCCACAGAGTCAGGTTTATTTTCAGTGACAATAAAATGGCTTTCATGACTTTATTCCAAACAAGGCAGACTATTTTTTAAACGAGCATGTGAACACGATGTGTTGCAATGAAAATTAATTACAGTTACATTACTCTATTATGTCGCATACTAATATTAACGAAGCTGACACGAGCATAACAATAGTTCACGATGACCATGCTCAAGTTCCGGTGGTAGCATTCAGTCCAACGACTACTAATAATAACCTGCAAGCGACAAGCTCTACATCGGCTCCTCCAAAACCCAATACAGACAGAAATGCAAATGACGCTGAGGTGTATTCATCTGCACCTTTAAATACTCAAGCGTTGTCACTCGGACTTGAGTCTTTGGAAGGACAACAGGCACTACTACTAGGGACTAACGGAAACCGCCAAATTCCTAACATTCGAAATGATACAGCGCAAATTTTGGAGTATCAGACAGAGTACCCGATAATTAGATTTACTAGAAAGTGGAAACGCCCAGAAGTACAGGGACTATGTTGTTTGGCTATTGAAGTTGTACGATCAGAGACTAAATCTATAACTAGTAGAACTAGAATTGGAATTTTCATGGTGCCCCTATTATTGTCCAATGTTACATTAAAGTTAGTTTGCATTGCTATCTTAGCCTAATAAAAATAATCTTAATTATCACCAGCTGAAAAGTACACGATGGCAAATGAAAATTCCGATTCTTATGACCAATTCTAAGAAATAATATTTTCAAATTCTCGAAACCACTCAGCTTATAAATCGTTTCCCATAGACTTGTTTGGTCACACTCGCCGTGCTTGGTCTTCAAGCTGTGGGATACATTGGAGCCAACAGATACGACACTCATCTTCCGCTTACATTCAGTTGGAAGGTGTTATGGGAGTTCTTCTCTAATACTTCGCTCCCTAAAAAGCTTATCGAGTGTCTATTTGCCAACCTAGGAGGAAAAATTGTTGTCCATGAAGATGAGAATTATGGTGGATTGGACAGTATTGGACCCATCGATGTGAATTACGTTTTACTAGAAACGTTTTCACCAACAAGTCCTGAAAATGAACCGCACAGATCATCGAGGTCACAGCGAATGGCTCCAATACCGGAAAGATCTTTGGATTCACACCTATGTGAGTTCCGTTCCGGTCGACATTCATTAAGCTGGCTAATCAAATTTTTTGTGTCTGGTAACTTCATGCCCACGTTAAATGTAATTACATCCACCATTCTGTTCACATCCTTGACCATCCGGCGTCGCAAAGGAATGCAGGTTTTGGTGAGACCCAACGCAAAATACATTTTTGCAAATAAGTGTAAATTAACATTAACAATTTCATCATGTTAACCTATTTTCAATTTCTAGCTTCTTCTTCCATCTTTTTTCTGCTTCTTTATCAGTGTATTTCAACAGATTCCAATAAGCTTTCAGTACAATTACTTTGATCAATCCCTCGTCAAAGAAATGCGTCAAACGCTAAGTAAGAAACAAATTGTGAAGAACCTGAATCTAAAATTGTTCCACGTTTACAATACACAATTTTTTACGGTTTCCAGTACAGAGTAATCCTCCATTTTACATCGTCCCGATTTTGGATGAGACGCAAGTTCATGTAATAATGCTTATACTAATTTGGTTTTGCGCAAAACTGCTAACAGTATAGTTTTAATAACTATAATGAATAATGTTCACTCACTGTGAAATTGTTTTAGCATCAATGTTGTGGGGTAGAATACCCAGAAACTTGGGAAGCATTTGGACAAAATGTGTACCCACCGAGCTGTTGCAATACAACTGTAAGAATGGCTCTGACAAAATTATTACAATAACTTTTGTGTAATGCTGTAAAATAAACTAATCTTCCCTAATTTAAAAGGCATTCAATTGCACAAAGTTGGATACAATTAGACGTGAACATGTTTGGTCTATTGGCTGCTTGCATGTGGAACATGAAAAAATTCATTCTTTTGAACGATGGGCGTTATTTTTATATGCCTTAAAAGTTGTTGCTGAGGTATGAAAGATTTATGGGTTTGCAGAAAATGCATTTTATGTGGATAAGCAACATATTATTGCAATTCGTAACAAACTTCACAGGTTGGAATATTCTGTACTCTTTCTGACCTCACGAGAATCGATTATCCTGCCCCGGAAGTGCAGGAAACATCTCGATGTGACTTTAGAGACTACCAGATAAAATGTCGTGGAGTGATGCACATAAAAGGAGTAACAAAAGACGGCAGGATTGTAACTGAAGTAAAAGCTTTACTTGCATGGAGACTCATTCCTTCGAGAACGGATCTGCTACATGGCATTCAGTTGTATGTGAAAACAGAGAATAATCAGATAAAAGGCTCAGTGGAAATTTTGAAGCGATTTAATAATGCCAACTTCCTCCAAGAGGATATTCAAGTTGACTTGTCAAGAAAAAATAGAGGGATTTTCGTCTTCACTCTGACTTGAAATCAATAAAATGACACATTAAAAAAATCTTTTGCTACTTCACTTAATTACATACTGTTGCGCTTAATTGGAATTGGATTAAATGACATTCTATATAATAAAAACTGTAAGTAGTAGGCATAAATGTCGCATCATGAATCAGATTTGTTCCCAGTAAATCGGAAGTTCATTAATATGTAACAAGCTGCTCTGCTGTTTCCCAAGGCTGATAGCTACTAATTTATTGATTGATCAAGTTTTGGCTTTACCCGGGGATGACCCTGAGCTACCCATCTGCAACTGCACATATGTGTAGCAGGTTTTGATTTAGCTGATACTAGAAATTGGTGCTGCATTTCCATTGACTTCACAGAAAATCTATAATCTGGTACGTTGCAAATTATTGCGATAGAAGTAAATACGCAACTTATGAGTTGATTCAATCATATAGACCCACGTCACACAACTAAATAGAGCATTGAAAAAGAATGATGCGAAGAATGCAAATTGCATTATTGTAATTTTTGAAGAACCAGGAACACCCACGAAGGAGCCCAGATCCCGTGATGTTGAATTCGATAAACTGCATAAGAATAAAACATTTGAACGATGTTTTGGTGTTTGTGACCTTTCACGGAAATACATTCAGGCATCATTTCCGTGATATCCACTCCACAAAGCAAAATGGTCTGCATATAACAAGTTAGCAGTGAAGACTCTTCACTGAAGAGTAGTACTACTATGATAAGAGAAGGTACATCATAGCACTCTAAGTTCTAAACCCAAAACAAAGTTGGCAGAGCTTTGTTAATTGTGTATAAAGGTAAAATTTCCTTTAAGTTTCTGTTTTCCAAAATGTCTTTTCTAAGACTCGCAGCAGCTTTTGCACTAGTTCTGTGCATACATGCATGTATTTCGGATGCCGGTAGTATCAAGAATTACGTTTTAGACGATAATTGCCGTAAGTACTGCTATAAGAATTATCAAGTGAAAGCAAAAACCAACTAATCTTACATATCTTTATTGGTATGTGCAGCATTGGATATTGAAATTTTCGATATTCGAGTAACTGACTGTGATGAGATTCCCTGCACAATCAGAAGAGGAAAGAGATACACAATTGAAGGAGACTTTGCAGTTTGTAAGAACATTAAAAAATTATTTTACTATATCACAGACTATATTTTTAGCATTTAGCATTTTCGCTTCTATATTTTAGTACGTAACGTGTCGAGAATTGTGCTAAAATGTAGTACAATTTATTTGGGCCGTCATTTTGAATTGCCTGGACATGGAGGTTGTGATAATCTGGTAAACGAAAGTTGTCCAGTGGAAATAGGAAAGACTTACACTAGTACCACCAGCTTTAAGCTTCCATATTATGTTCCACCAGTAAGTTGACAGTTACTAATTAATCCACACAATGCTTTAAAACAATTTTTAAACTATTTACTTATTGATGTTCATTAGATGACATATACCGTTTATTGCGGTATGGTGGATGAAAATGATGAAAACATGATGTGTGGTTGGGGTTCTGGAAAAGTTATATAACTTTACTTCACTTTGAGTTTGAGAATGTAAATTTTATTGAATGTGAAAAGTTAATTTATTAAAAATGGAATAAATGTATGCACAAGTATTTTTGAGGGTAAGCTGTAAAGATAATAGAGAGATGATATTTATTTACAATCCACTGACTAACTTCACTTTTCTACGCCAAGCCGAAACTGGAGAATAACTAAAATATACGTAGTGACATTTGTAGCTGCAGCAGAGATAAAGCCAAGACCCACATTTGCCACGTTGAAAGCGGTTAGTACAATAGGCTGTCGGGATTGATGCTGGAATTGAGAAAGTTGGTATTTTGTTTCCTTGTCCAAGTGTGCCAAAGAGTGTCTTGCAATTACTTGTGACGGTGCTTCCGACTAACCATATAATCAGACCAAAAATAATTATTCAATTATAGTGAATGGTACATTCAAACTTGCTTTGTTTAAGCGATAGTTTGCCTTACCGAGTTAGTTATCAATTGCCCGGGTATCAATACCAGGATTAAACAAAAGCATCCGAACCATCCATGGAAAGCCCAGATTACATAAAACCTGGTAACTTTCATAGTCTCTTCTCGTTGAATTGCCCCAGAGTATAATGCAAATGAGTAAAGAGCACACGTTATGGAAATAACGGATGTTATCATCACACAGATAATGGCCAAACCAAAACACTGGCTCATTAGTCGACACAATCGACTCAGGTCTTCGTAACATAACCTAAGGTGTTCAATTTGACAATGTCGTTGTGTTGAATCTGCAGGTTTGTTAATTTCTCCAAATCCTTTTAAAACTCTTTCAAGTTGTTCCTGGATTTCCCTGTTTCAAAATATTAAGTAGAGGTTATGAGTTTTTAAAAAGCTGGCTTACCTGATCCTCATAATATGACAAACAGAAATCTACCTGAAGAATATGTAGATCAACAGACAAAACGTTCCAAAAAGAATGGCCACGCCTTGCTTGACAAAATCGATCATGCCATAGTGGCACTTTTGTAGAAACAACAGCACATTGTTGAGAGGGCATGGTGGCTTGCCGAAAACACCAGGTGCACCTGGATCCGCAGCCTTATCGAAGCAAGCGTGAAATACCAGCATGAAGAAGGAAATGATGTGTGAGATCGACAAGATTAAGATCACGACTATGCAAACGTAGGAAAATATTCGAAGCTTTTTCATACGACTTTGCATGTTTTTCCCCTTTTTGACCTCTGGTTTGTAATCACCCAAGAATATTTTAGCCTCCTTGCTGGGTTCTCCATTGTTTAGATTCTTGCTGGAATGACCCAGGCAATTGTTGGGCACATTGTATTCTAAATGGTGCAACAGAGCAGAGGCCACCACAAAGTTGTGGAGGGTGGCAGTGGTTGCATCATTTTTCAAGGCTTGTTTTGCTAGAAGGGCTTCATCTTGAGTAGGTTCCAGCTTGATGGTTGCCTTTCCAGTAAGATTCTTCAGAATTTTCAGCATTAAAGCCCAAACCTCACAAAATCGTTCCCGTTGCATGAACGCATTGATAATGATCATGTTGCTTTGAGTGTATAAGCAAATTGTTTGCGCTCCAAAAGTGTACAGATCTGTACCCTCAAAGTAAACAGAGAGAATCACATGAAGTTGAGAAAATGCCCAAGTCGTGACTCCAACGAAAGAAATCATCAAGAGAAAATTGGTAACAGAAGGAAGAGAAAGCCAACGAGATGAAATGTGACACTCCTTTGTTCTCTTCCTTGTAATGGTAGGAACTCCACCGATAATTCCATTTTTGATCATCTTCAAGTTACTTTCGCCATGATAATCATTGAATTTAAATACCCAACCGTCGCTTCTGTCTTTGCGGTTAGATGAGTCGCGAAAAGTAACCGGAAAGATTCCAAAAAATTGGCAGTAACGAATCACTGGAGCGATTACTTGACAAACACACAGTGTGTCCACCTCTTCGTTAGATTTGTCCGTGGTACCTCCAGCAGCGTCTTCATGGCTGCATGGGGTCACGAACATTTTCCGAACGTTGTTGTTGATCATTGCAACTCTGTTTACCCACTGTTGCATCATGATGGTGCGGAACAGGCTTTTATAACCGAGAGTGATCGCTGATTTCCACTTTGTGATGTTATTAACCCAGCAACCTCAAAGGAAAATTGCATGTAAGCAAGATAATTGCTTTATTGACTACATTAGAAGAACACATAAACGCTAATAATGGGAAATTATCCGATCTTCGGCCGTTAGGCCGAAGAGATGGATAATTTAGATTATTTGAGGTATGTGACACCTGAAGGTATCACAGAGTGGAACCATGTAGTAAGCTCTACGCCAGTAGCTTGATGACCGTCAATCTAAAGAGGTAAAATTCAAAATAATAGTGCACGCTACCTGCCGCATCTATAGGCCCTGCACGTCACCACCACCATCCTCATAATCCAAAGAAATGCAAATTTGTACACAATTAATTAAAAATCGTGGAGGGTTGGGTGGGGTTGTGATACCTTCAGGTGTCACATACCTCAAATAATCTAAATTATCCATCTCTTCGGCCTAACGGCCGAAGATCGGATAATTTCCCATTAATTTTTCGGTATGTTCCACCATCTGGTATCACAGAGTGGAACCATGTAGATGTTTAAAGCTAATTGTGGACAAATTTCCAAATTAATTTAAACAAAATTAATAGTTTAATTCCGAATAAAACAATGTTTTATTACACCGCACTAAAATTAAAAGAATTACAATAAACATCTTGTTTTCATTGAAAAAACTAGTATTAGGTATGACTATCGCCAAATACTCCTATAATATACTCATTGGAAATTGATACAGAATTAATCACGGGTCTTTTATAAAATTTTGCAAACACTCTCGATTTGTCTGACCACCCGGCTGTCTTAAAAATACAATCAATAGACACTCCAGATGCCGACGCTTTCGACGTGGATGCGTGCCGGAAACTATGTGCACCAAATATATTATGGTCAATACCGGCATATTGGAGCACACTTCTTAACCAATGGCTTATCGTCTGTGACGAGACATTATGATACGGTTTAGTACTACTAACAAACAATTTTTCACACTTACATTCATTTGTGGCAACATTAAACTGCAGCTATCACCAATACGAGAGGTTTTTAATCTATCATTAATCCGAATAATTAGCCCATCATCAAATTCATTTATACATTTCCTCTGAATAGCGGCGAACGTTTGACACCTGTGCCCTGTGGCAAGGGCTAACAATCCAATGCATTTAAGAGTAAGCTTATTCACATCTAAAAATTCATTCTCACCCCATGATTCTAACAATGATAATACTTTATCTACACTCCAGACTGCCTTATACCTAGGTTGTGGGGGTCTTAATCTACCAACACCTTTGACAAAACGAGATATAAGTACATTATCACAAAACTTTTCACCGCCGATCTTACCTATTAAGGTTGACAAAGCTGATCTAGCTGTGTTAATGCTACTATATCCTAAACCTCTTTCATACAAACTAGTCAAAAATTCTAAAATGTTATTTTCATTCGGAATAAGTATGTGAACATTATTTATTGTACAAAAATTATACCAATCTTTATAAATTGATTCATATTGCTTCCATGTGCCTTTACTACATGAAGCCTTAAGAATGTTTAAAGTGGCACGTTTTAACGATGGCTCCCCGACACCTTTCCGATTGCTAGTTTCAAAGATCCGGTCAAAGGGTGTTGCCTATCATCAAACGAATATTTCAATGAAAATTCATTCTGATTCAGTATAATCATCTCTGATACTAGAAGAGATTTGAATATCGGAAACCAAGACTGTGAAGTCCAATAAGGCACTACCAGTATTCCAACCGCTTCCTGCTCAATAATTTTCTTTAAAACTCTTCCAACTAAAGAGAATGGAGGGAAAGCATAAAAGTATTCTTTCCATTCAACCAAAAAGCATCAACTGCCTCACACAGATGATCTGGGTGCCATGAAATGTACCTGCTACACTTTGCTGTCAAGCTAGAAGCAAACATATCAATACATGGATTGCCAAATCTTTTAACAATAAATTTAAAACTGTTGTCATCTAAAAAGAAATCATTTTCATCTAATTTCTTCCGTGATGCAGCATCGGCTATAATATTATCTTTTGTATTTATGTACGATGCAAATACATAATTTTTGTTTTTCTCGCACCATTCCCATATTCTCCTAGCTGCCTTAAAACATTCCTTAGAATGGCAACCACCGAATCGATTGATATATGCAATAGCTGTGGTACTATCAATTCGTAAAAGTATTTGAGCATTTTTAACGTTCCTTACATGTGCCAGTAAACCTCTATACGCTGCAATTATTTCAAGAATATTAATGTGTAAACGTTTCTCATCATTACTCCAAGAACCGCTCGCAATATTACCATTCATTGCTGACCCCCATCCCGATTTTGAACTATCAGACTCTATGGTGTACTGAAAAGTCTCTTTACGAACTAAGGAAACAGCTGATGGTAGTTTTTCATACCACCATCTTAAGTCACGGATGGTGTCGACAGTAAGGGTCATGCGAGCCTGATACGAATTATTATTCTGAATTAAAGCTTCTTGTTTGTCTATCTCTATCTGTCTAGTGTACAATAGTGAATACTCAACTGCTGGAGACGCAGCAATTAATGACCCTGCTAAACTAGCTACATCTTCTATGAGTGGGAAGCTTTGAGCCATGATCTTTTTTATCATAATTAATAAGGAACTCTTCTTATCCTCCGGCAGTGATATCGTCATATCCCTTGTATTATACGTGAATCCTAAATACTCAATTTCTTGGACTGGCTCTAAAATTGACTTATCTTCATTTATGATTAAGCCTAATGTTTTAAATAAACTTTGAGTTTCCTGCACATTATGTTTACACTCACTCTTGTTTATTCCGAATAAAAGAAAATCGTCTAAATAAGCATTTGATCTGAATCCTTGACTTCTCAGTACTGAAAGTGCCGGTTTTAGTAACTTTGTATAAACTCTAGGAGCCGTGGATAAGCCGAATGGCAGACAGTTATATTCATACAATTGTCCTTCGAACAAAAATCGCAAATACTTTTTGAAATCATTATGAATGGGAACTTGATGATACGCATCTTTTAAGTCTAATTTAGCCATGAACATATCATGTACCAACAAACGCCTAACGTTCCTTGCATCCTCCATCTTAAAATGTTCATTCTCAATATAAGTATTTAGTTGCTTTAAATTTAGAATTAGTCTACCACTACCGTCTTTCTTAGGCACTATAAATATTGGCGATACGAAATCATCTGGTAAAGGCTCTACTTTACTAATTGCGTTAGTAGTTAGCAATTTGGAAATGGCTACTTTAATCATCTTTCTTTCAGTTTCAGAAAACACCTTTTCAATTGGTTTACATATTTGTGTCGGTTTACTTAAAAACGGTATTTTATAACCTCTAATAGTGCCAAGGATTTCACAGTCATTCGTAATTAATTTCCAATTATTATAAAATTTTGCTAATGAACCTGCTCTTACAGCATTTATTCTTGATGAAGTGGGCGACTGAACTGTTGCTGTGTTCTGCGTGGCCCTCTGTACTGGCCCCGTCTTTGTTGGAACGTGTTCCAAGGGGGCCGCCGGTAGTTTAAATTACGCTGCTGGTTGGATGGTTGAGACTGCCTTCCGGCATAAGGGCTCATTCGCTTTCCCCGGTATGAACTTTTACTGAACGCTGCCGGTCGCATAATGTTTGCTGCTGACTTGGATGCTTTCACTAGCTCCAACACATTGTCCCCAAACAGCAGTTCTGACGCAGGTACTTTGCTTGAACAAATTGAGGCGACATCCTTCTGCAGATGTGGTCGAATGTCATTTCTTCGAATGATTGTTGCGTCTTGAAAAGCTAAACCGACTAGGGCTGAAGCCTCCATGGTACAGGACAATAGTGAATTGGCTGTTCCCTTTGGCATGTTAGTATTATTCTGATAAATAATTTCCGCAAGACGGGATAACGAGGTTAACGCCATGGACAACACACTCTGAGTTGACTGGCTGCCTAAGTCAGTCTGCCTGGCCTTTACTGGCAAAAGGTTCCAAATCTCTTGATTAACTCGAGGAGTGATGAGACTCTTACAGTTCTCGGGAACCTTGAGAGACTCCTTGTAACGATCTAATGTCTCTTTGCTTGGACGCTGTGTCGTTACACGCATGAACGTATTTGCTATTTCAGCAGTAAGCGGCGCACCGAATTCCATTGGAGCTTGAGTATTATTCAGAATATCCTCCAAGGTTCCCTCTTGACTTTCCTCAGCCATGGGTTCCGAACCTGAGTCATTATTTAGAATTATAAATGGCTACCCTCAAAAAGGGAACGCAAACTATCTTACCATTGTCATTCTTAATGGCAAGGAGATTTCCTATCAACGACTGGGAATCATATTCGGAATCACTGGTTTGCGCGTACTCTGATCCTTCATTCTGATTCAAGGATGATACTAGATTTGCCAACTGACTCGGGAGATCTTTCAAGCTCTGGAGTATTTCGCCATGTTCTGCAACCTTCGTTGACAGAGCAGCCAGGCCTTGCGCAGGTGCCTTTCTTGTCTTGCGCTTTGGTGTTTCTTTCGACACATCTCCATTATCACCATTGCTCCCCTGCGGGGATACGGCATTGTTCTGGGAATTAACCCGTCTGGCACTGTCAAATCACATAAGCAGTGCTTGACTTATTATTCATAATAAAAATCGGTCTATTTAAACAGTCTGAGGCAGCGCCTTCAGGAGATTCATCAGGCCATTCATTAAGAATAATTTATAACATATTTAAAAAATGGGCTGACCACGTCATACCCGGCCTGGATAAAGGCAATCTTAGTACTAATGTACTTTACGGCTGACTGCGTCATACCGAGCCTTTCTTTAAATCACTAAAATTTACCCCAAAATTGGTCTTACAATTAAACTTACCGAAGGCTAGTTCGCTTCTCCGCCCCTGACATAACTTTTCTATTGGTTGCTTCACCAAACTAAACTTTAAATTACCGTTAATTAGCTAATTAAAATAGTTATTATTCTCACTTCTGGTCATCAGGCTACCGTCAAAAGAACTATGAGGATGGTGGTGGTGACGTGCAGGGTCTATAGATGCGGCAGGTAGCGTGCACTATTATTTTGAATTTTACCTCTTTAGATTGACGGTCATCAAGCTACTGGCGTAGAGCTTACTACATGGTTCCACTCTGTGATAACTATCTGCCTGAAGAGCAACAAGGAACTCGGTAATTTTCACCACAAGCTCTTACTTTCCTTTCTACTAACGCATATCCATTTCATCAGGTGTATGCAAGCATCATGTAACGAACTAACGAAGTTTACCAAAAGTAGCCACCGTTCGTCACGTAGGATGGTTCTTCTAATTTAGTTGATTGATCCTACTAGTGCTAGTATAAACTTTTATTGACTATATTAGTGAATATAGCTGGTTCATGCTACTACTATCCTTGAGGAAGTAGAGAATATGATTTTGCAGCTTTGCAATATATAGTAAATGCAAAATAATATATTATGAAATATCAAAATGATATCCACAACTTTTGTAGACAATCATAATTCATAATGTGATAGTTTAATAAACTGCATGCACTTTTGTTGTCAAGTTTGACACGACAAAGTATTGGATAATGATAAGTTGTTCAGTCCAGAGTAAACAGATGAATAAAATGATTAACTAGCAATATGAAAAGAAGCTAAACAATCATCCTCTTTATGAAAAAAGAATAGTTGATAGTGTTGTTTGAATTTTTGTTTGTTTAAAGGGCAGAAAAGTTTTTATTTTTATTTTTTGAAATTGGTAAACATATACAATGCATGTTTCATCATGAACAAGAAGTAGGAACAATAATAAATTTCTTAGTAGTAACAATAACTTTTTCTTTATGCTAGAAACTTTGTAATAGCAGTATATAGTAGTAATAGTCGACAGTAGCACCCAAACAATGAGGTATATAGGTAGTTTGATAAAACACGTCATGAAATTTTCATGGAAAGTTGATAAATGGAAAGCGAATGCGGATCATGCTATATATAAATGCTTATCAACATGTTGTACCAATCACAAAATAGTACACCTGTTTATGCGACGGAATACATAATAAGCTTCATAAGTTTTTGTGCGAATGAACGGAAAGAGTTTTCAGTTTTTGGAAGCTTTCTTTGCAATTTCACCAAGTTGAACAATATTACGCGCTTGCAAAACCAGTGGCATGTCGATCATCTGCCCCTGGAAAGTGAACGCTCCCTGCAAAAATGAAATCACATGTTACTTGCATTTTGCATAATGTTGGAGAGTTCTATGAATCAGACCATGTTTGCTTTGCAATTCAATATTACCTTTCCCGACTTTTGATGCTTTTCGAATCCCTCGATAAGCTGACGAGCCCACGCAATTTTCTCTGCTGAGGGAGAAAACGCTTCTTGGCAGATGGGAATTTGATTCGGATGTATCAGTTGCTTTCCCGTAAATCCCATTTGAGCTCCTTCCACGGCTTGTCTGCGGAGTCCCTCCGAATCTATTTGTTTTTGAATTAGCACAAAATTATTAACGAGACTATGTCTGTATATTTTCATAGAATAAATGCAGTATCACGTGACAGAGCTACCCTTGTAATCTATGTAAACAATGTCGATTGCTTGGAGCTTAAATGCCTTTGCCACCATTACAATGTGCTGACGAGCGTAAGCAATTTCCTTTGCATCGCTTGTCCTCGTTGCGCCTATTGACAATAAAGGTAAAAATAATTGCATTTGTAAACGTGACATGATTATATGTTTTTGTTGATATTTTAATAACCCCTTATTCCAGGAAAAGTACCCATACAAAAAATATTGTTTACATGAAATACATCACGTAGACCACTTCCCATGTAAAGAATAAATTTACGTACCTATATCAGCACAATAATCATCAGATCCGAAAACAATGGCATCAGGAACAAAATGAGAACCTGGGGAAAGGTCCCACGCTGTGGTGCAAATGTGGGGAAGAGAAAGCAGTGACATTGCAGACTCGACAAAAATTATGAGATTAATTTTCTGATGGATATTTCTCTCATTGCCAATAATTCTCGTTGCTGTTTCAGTAAACTAGATACAAGAATTTAAAAGGGGCGTATCTAAACTGGTCAGTTGTATACAACAGAAACATGAATCAAAGTACATTCTAAACCTTCACGTACCCATTTCAAGTGGTCCACGCCATCCACCTTCGGCACATGGATGGCACTTGGCATGTATCGGGCTGGCAAAATAGTTTCCAAGTCCGTCTGACAAAGTCCACTTTGGACAGAATTTACCCTCACAGTAAGCTCCGTTCTGCCCATGGTACTTGCCTTGTTATTGTCCAAATACTTTCGAACATTTTTCCGAGCCTCATCCTACATATCATTGCCCAAACCCCGATTACTAACCCGAAAATCCGGCATGATCGTAGTATTAATAAATTCTCACTCTTTACTTTACCTTCATATTAACAGCTACCCCATCTTCACAATCCAGCACTATCGAATCCACTCCCAGGGTAGGAATCTTTGCTATTTTCCTGTCATCACTCGCAGGCACATACATTAACGCCCGTCTTGGCACATATTTCTAACAAGTTACCAATTTCCTCCAATAAATCAACCTTTTTAAAGACTCATATTTCGCATTTAAAAAAATCCTTACTCTTCTGTATTCATCCTTGACCTGTGTAGAATATTGACATTTGCCATTGAATAGTTGACACCTCTGACCTGGTCCCGGAGCTTTTTGAAGCGTTGAGATAGTTGTGGTCCACCGGAAAACTAGGGGTCGCAGAGTGGCCTGAAAAAAAGTCGCCAAACAGAAAAAAAGAAACGTTTCAGCGAACAAAGACGCAAGACAAAGTGTTCGGGGCAATGCGACACCCGCCGCGGAATCAAAACGTCTATTAAGCTTGTTTTTCTATTGTCTGCTTGTGTTTATCCAGCACAGAATAACCTGCTGTGTTTGTGTTGTGCTTCTGCTGCTCTTGTGCAACTTGTGTGTAAATTTGTTAGGAAATTTGAGAATTAAAAGGAATTTAGTTAGCAAAATGGAAACAATTATCGAGCAACAGAGACGCTACCATGAAGAACGGGAACGCTGTACGGACCAAATGGTCAAGGAGTTCCTCCACAAGAAAGTTTCGGTAAGAAAATTTGCAGATTTCCAGGCTAAAAAATTTGTCAAAAAGTGGCCACTGTGCTTTGCGTACAATGAGCTACACTAAACTGGCTTCAGATGAGAACTGAACTGGATGGATGGATGGGCATTGTGAGATGCTTCAAGCGTTTAGCCTTGACTTGTCAATAAGCGTTTTAATGATGGTGGACAGTGATGAAATTTTAATGAAATTGCTTTTTCGGGTTTTTTCTAGCATCGGGATCACATAAACTCGGAGCATAGGACAAAGTCGCTGGTGGATGTAAGTTTAAAAAGTTTAAGAAGGGGCTTGTTCAAGAAATCGATTAAAACTGTGAATAAATTATTTGACAGTGGGTTTATTGATTTGTTGGGTTTTTTGGCTATTTAGCGGTATATGGACTGCACGGAAAGATTAACGGATCTTTATGAGGATAAGGATGGACAGAGGAAGGAGGAAATTCAGGCCTTGTCAGGGCCTAACGAGTTTGTAGAGTTTTACAATAGGCTGAAGGCGATTAAGGAGTTTTATAGAAAGCATCCGAATGAGGTGTCTGTGCCGATGTCGATTGAGTTTGAGGAGTATACAAAGATGAGGGAGTCCAATAATGAGGATTATCTGAACTTGGTGGAGTTTACGGATGAGGAGGGATACGGGAAGTATTTGGACTTGCATGAGCACTTTGAAAAGTATTTGAATCTGAAGGGGGTGGAAAAGGTGGACTACATTACGTACCTGGGCATCTTTGACAGGCTGTTTGAGATTCCGAAGGAGAGGAAGGGCGCGGAATATAGAAAGTATTTGGATGGGTTGTTGGAGTATTTGTATGACTTTTTGACAAGGATTAAGCCGCTAACGGACTTTGACTCGGTTTTGGCTGAGGTTCAGAAGGAGTTTATTGGTCAGTGGGAGGGTGGGCAGTTTCCAGGATGGCCGGTAAGTGTTTATCTTGGAGTACTTAAGTTGAAGATTTAATATGGGAAGTAACAGAAGAGTATCTTAGTACATTTGTCATTGTTTTACAGAAAGAAGCACCCTCGGGGGCGTTGGCTCATACTGGAGCACATCTTGATCTTTCGGCGTTTTCGGATTGGAAAGAACTTTCATCGCTGGGTTTGGATAGATTAAAGTCAGCTTTGATGGCTCTTGGACTTAAATGCGGAGGGTACGAAGACTCGATGTGTTACTTCTCAAATTTTGTTATGTTATTACCTACTTTTACCATGTTGATAATGTAATCATTTTCTTAATCTTAACAGGACTCTGGAAGAAAGAGCTCAGAGGTTATTCAGTACAAAAGGAAAGTCATTGGAAGAAATAGACCCCACTTTGTTCACAAGAATAAAACCAGGGAAAGCTACAAATAAGGAAAAGGATGCTGAGAAGAATAGAGAAATTGCTGCAGTTGAAGCACAAATATACCGGTATGCATAATGAATACTGCATTGTTTAGCATAAATATGAGTTGCGTAAGTCAAATGCTAAATATTGTGGTATTTGATCTTAGATTGGCAGAACTGCTTAGTGAACAACGAGCAGCGACAAAAGAAAATGTTACAAGAAAGCAAGCAAGAACTGCTGGGGAGAAGGAGGAATCTGACGAGGAGGAGCAACAGAGTGAATCTGACGATGATGACGACGATGAGGTTCCATACAATCCTAAAAACCTTCCATTGGGCTGGGATGGAAAGGTATGTAACTTGACCTTGTATTTTACTTGTATTCCTAACACTTAAATGTAAAATCAGAAAATATGGATTGTTTTGATTATCAACCTTTTTCTCTCATAGCCAATACCTTACTGGTTGTACAAATTGCACGGTCTCAATATCAGTTACAATTGTGAAATCTGTGGAAACTTTACTTACAAAGGACCGAAGGCTTTTCAGCGTCATTTTGCGGTATACTCATCAATATATTATTTTACTATATTATACTGTTGCTGCAGGTAAATTATTTATTCATGTTTTATGGATTAATATTCCAGGAATGGCGACATGCACACGGTATGCGATGCCTGGGTATACCAAACACCGCCCATTTTGCTAATGTTACGCAAATTGAAGATGCTTTAGCCTGTAAGTTTCAGTGGAAAATATATCATGCGTATACACCTTCACCATTATGCCGTGCAATAAAGTATTTCCATTTCATACTTTTGTTTTCAATTTCAGTATGGGATAAACTTAAAGGACAAAAGACTGCAGAAAGGTGGCAACCTGAAGCGGAAGAAGAATTTGAAGACTCCATGGGCAATGTAGTGAACAAGAAAACCTACGAGGATCTTAAAAGACAAGGACTTTTATAAGCTACCTAACTGCTGCATTCATATTTAATGAGAATTTTTATATATGAAATATAGTATAATATAATTTTTATCGTTATGTATTTTGTTTTTCGTTTTATTCGTTTTATACATGTTAACACAGCAGTACATGTTCTCATGAAATGAGAATTTGAATGCACTTAAAAATAAAAAAGCCGGGCTACGGTTCTGTATTTAAATGTCAAACACATAAACTTTTAAAATATACTATTTTTATTTTGTTTCACAACTCTACATTTTCATCGATAACGCATCAACCTTCCTACGCGTTTCGCCTACATTCTGCATACTTTTGTGGAGGATTATCTTATCTCAAATCATTTTTGTAAATTACAGATTTTAGTGGCAACAATTATTATAATTGGTTTTAAATATTTAGAACTGTTGCCAACTCTGGAAAAATTTGAAATCATTCATGCCATTCCCCCTTTTAGTTTCAACACTGCCATTACTCGCAAAATTTGATTATAAAAATGAGACCTTCACCAGCTTGGCTTATTGTGATTCAAGTGTACAAGTGGTTTGACCAACTGCTCGTACTCCCCATTGGGTATGACCCCAGTCAGGAATTGTTTTTTGTGAATACTTGCTGCTTTACCAAATGTTACAAAGTGCATAAGATGGCCGCATACCGATTTGGATCTCTTTGCGTTTTTTCATTCTTCTTCCGAATAGTCTATAAGATTTTTATGCAAATTGTGGCTCCGATAAACAACAAACACTTGAATTTTGGATTGGAAGCAGATCTTTTATACACGATTGGATTCTTAATTTGTCTGCAAGCAGTGTTTTCCTTTTGGACAATGGAAATGCGTCTGGATAGCATTATCCTTGTACTGAACATTCTATTGAGAATTAACAAAGCTCGGCCCAACATATGTAAGCTGTAGAATAATATGGCAATGACAAAAGATTTTTTAAACCTTTGTTCATTTGTCTTGCAAAAGTCACTTGGTTCTTTCTTGCTTTCTTCCAGATACCGAGTCCAAAATATCCCTTTTTGGTTATGTGTGCATCGACACTGGAGCAGCAGTAGCTTTGGTGGCTTCTCTAGGTTTTTTAGCTTTTCCTGCCATTGCAGGACTTGTACCGTTTGTCATGGACCATGATCCTGCCAGCCACATAGCATTAACCATCATGTCGAGAAATAGTCATCCTTTGGCACGTTCCTGTGTGGCTGGGGTCGTGCAAGGGTCTGTAGCTGCATTTGGGGCAATAGTTTGCCTGCAACTGTTACTTGTATTTTGTTTAATAATTATGACCATGGGAGAAATGATGAATTCTGCAATGACAGACAAAGGCATAAAGACGAAGAATTTGGAAGCATACGCTAAATTTGTAATAGGGAACAATGTAAAAAATGGGGGCAAAAACAAGTTATTTCGGGTGGTAAAGGATTTGAAAACATCCTTTGAAAGTGAAGCAAAATTCTTTAGACCCATTTTGTTAATTCATCGCCAACTTACAATTATTCAAGAAATTGCATATCAAGCTTTAGTTGTTTTTAGCCCTGGACTACTGTTCGTTGGAATGACTTTGGTCATTACCACGCTGTTCTTCTTCATTCGTTTTAGCTTACCTTTGGCTGTAGGCATTCCGAACACGGCAATTGCCGTTTCTGTTTCCTTTATTATTGTTGGCCTGATTCCTGTAGCGGAGAAACTCGACATGGAATCATCAATGTTTCAAAATTATTGGAAGAGGAGACTTCACGCACCACTGGCCAGAAAGTTGCTACTCTCTTGTAGACATTGCGTGCTAATAAGAATAGGTTATTTTGGCAGCTACCGGCGTGGGACATTACTCGCAGTTTGGAATGTCATATTCCAGCAACTGGCCACGCTACTTCTAAACTTTTGAGTTTCTGTCACAATATGCTCACAATGCCCCAGATGTCATCTCCATTCCTACCAGACATTATGATTATCTAAAATTACAAAGTTTATTTTAAATAAAATACAACTTTAATGAAATTTGGACAGAAATAGTTTTTGTCTTGTCATAAACTATAGCATCTTTCATTCCTCCATTTCATACTATTCACTGTTTATACTTGATATGATGCATAGACGATAATCTTCTTATCATACTTTTGTGTATCTGTTCCTGGGAAATTTACTGATTGTCAATAAAATCATGGCAGCTGAAGCTTCTGCAAGTAAAGCGACCACAGACACGCATGTCGACGATAATGCCGACTTTGGGATTAGCCTCATGGACCTGAGGGCCCTTATGGAGGTCAGGGGACATGAAGCAATCGAAAAAATTCAGGGCATGGGTGGAGTCAAAGAAATCTGTAAAAAGCTGAAGACTTCCGGCACAAACGGTACTTCAAGCTAAATTACATATTAACAAAGCCAGGTTTGTTAGACATACTTTGTAACAAACAGGTATCAAGGGTGATGATGCTGACATTGAAAAGCGTAAAGCTATATACGGAGCAAACGTGATTCCTCCAAAGAAACCAAAGGGTTTTTGGGCTTTAGTATTTGAGGCACTCGAGGACACCACGCTAATTGTGTTAATGTGTTCCGCGGGAATTTCCCTATTTCTTTGGCTTTTCACTTCCTTTGGAGCACCCTATCTTGGTCTTGGCCATGACTCTAGTGAAGACGAGTATGGCTGGATTGACAGCATTGCGATTCTCGTGTCGGTAGGTGCAGTTTGTTTTGTCACTGCGGGAAATGACTACTCCAAGGAGCGACAATTTCAGGGATTGCAAAAGAAACTGGATGTTGGTCATCAGTTTCCGGTTGTACGACATGGCGAAGCAATACAAATTCCGAATACGGAGATTGTGGTAGGCGATATTTGCCAGGTACTACCATAATTAAATTGAAATATACATTTTTAATTTAATCCAGTCAACACTGTACGTTAATAATGCTGCATAAACCATTCACAGGTCGTGTATGGAGATTTGCTTCCTGCTGATGGCATTTTGCTATCTAGTAATGACTTGAAGGTTGACGAGTCTTCTTTGACGGGGGAATCCGATCATGTCAAAAAAGGAGAGCAGACTGACCCAATGCTACTATCAGGTACTCATGTGATGGAAGGAAGTGGTAAGATGGTGGTTACTGCAGTTGGCGTAAACTCCCAGTCTGGAATAATTTTCTCCCTGTTGGGGGCAACAGGAGACGCTGAGGAGAAAAAAGAAAAGAAGGAAGGTAAATACCCCACCGGGCAACTAACGATAAGCTTGGATTAATAGCAAAATTTTGTTTGAAAGTTGCATCTTTAAAAACCGCCCGTTTATGCTAAATAGATAAACGCAAAAAGAGCTCCATTCATGCTGCAATACGTCGATCCGCTGACGGAGCAACCACAATCGTAGCCAGTAGCAGTGCAGATGTAAAAACCCCACACGAATTGAGAAAAGCGTCAATGGCACATGAAACTCTTAGTATGTCGCACAAGGAAAAGGACAAAGACAAGGATAAAAAAGAGGAGAAAGAGGAAAAGGAAGAAGAGGGGGATGGGGAAAAATCCGTATTGCAGGCCAAGTTGTCAAAGTTGGCAATCCAAATCGGCTATGGGGGCACTGTCGTTGCGCTTGCATGTCTTTTCGTGCTTGTGGTAAGATTCTGTGTCGAGACCTACGGAGTCAAGAAAGAGACCATGCATTTGAGCCACCTTTCGAAAAATGTGGAATTCTTGATAACCGCCATTACAATTCTTGT
The DNA here is from genome assembly GCA_029691765.1 of Entomobrya proxima. Lineage (NCBI taxonomy): Eukaryota > Metazoa > Arthropoda > Collembola > Entomobryomorpha > Entomobryidae > Entomobrya > Entomobrya proxima. The sequence goes on from CM056168.1 coordinate 8,282,327, forward strand.
GGTGGCTGTCCCAGAAGGTCTGCCTCTTGCAGTAACTATTTCCCTTGCGTACTCAGTCAAGAAGATGATGAAGGATAACAACTTGGTGAGACACCTGGACGCTTGCGAGACAATGGGAAATGCCACCACCATTTGTTCAGATAAGACTGGAACGCTTACAACCAACAGGATGACCGTTGTGAAGTCTTATATTTGTGGGCAGTTGTACGAGACATGTCCCAAACACTCGGAACTTCCCCAACCACTAGGAGACCTGATTCCTGAAGCGATTTCTATTAACACGGCATTCACCTCACAACTAGTGACGGCTAAGCCAGGGGACAATCCACAGCAAATTGGAAATAAAACAGAGTGTGCTTTGTTGGGATTTGTACATGACCTTGGTCGGAGTTACGAGGAAGTCCGGGAAAAGCATCCCGAGGAATCCTTTGTTCGCGTGTATACCTTCAACTCTGTACGGAAATCCATGAGTACGGTTATCAAACGAGATGGAGGAGGCTACCGATTGTTTACAAAGGGCGCATCGGAAATCATTATGAAAAAGTGAATGACATATCAGAAGCAGTTAGTTATGCATTTTGTAGCACATTCATCATTCCTATTTAAAGACATGATCTTTCACAAACATCTTTAGGTGCTCCAAAATTTTCGGCAAAGGTGGATCAATCGAAAGTTTTTCAAAGGAGCAACAAGACCAGTTGGTGGTAAAAGTGATCGAGCCACTGGCGGGGGAGGCTTTGAGAACAATTAGCATTGCATACAAGGATCTAGATGGAAATCCAAACTGGGATGACGAAGATAACATTGTCAAAGACCTTACCTGCATTTGCATAGTTGGTATCGAGGATCCCGTTCGTCCAGAAGTAAGATGATTAGAAAGGGTTAAGTTTGCATTAAAATGAAATGTAAAGACCATTGTCATATGTCATTTAGGTTCCTGAAGCCATTCGTATTTGTCAGCGTGCTGGAATTGTCGTTCGAATGGTCACTGGTGACAATATTATTACCGCACGTTCCATCGCAGGAAAATGTGGGATTGTGCGACCCGGTACTTATACTATTATTTTAATGTGCTATCAGTGATAGCCTATCACCATTTCTTGTTCGCATCTTTTGAGAAATACGTTCATGACCAACGACAGGTGAAGATGGAATGATTCTCGAAGGAAAGGATTTTAATGCAATGATAAGAGATGAGGATGGTGAGGTGTCTCAAGCTTTATTCGATAAAGTTTGGCCAAAGCTTCGTGTCCTAGCTAGATCCTCACCGACAGACAAGTACACGCTTGTCAAAGGAATAATTGATTCCAAGGTAGTTTATAAGCCTACATTCCTATATCTGAAGTAATAGTGATAGGAATTAAATATAATGTGCTTTCATGCACGTGTTCTGTTCCAGCTTTCTGCAGGACGTGAGGTAGTAGCCGTAACCGGTGACGGAACAAATGATGGTCCTGCGTTAAAAAAGGCGGACGTTGGTTTTGCAATGGTATGTTTTGAAGGTTGGCTCATTTAAAGCTTTTAAACTACAAACATTCTCTTTTCGGAACAGGGTATTGCAGGTACGGATGTGGCAAAGGAAGCGTCTGACATTATTCTTACTGATGACAACTTTTCCAGCATTGTGAAAGCAGTACTCTGGGGAAGAAACGTTTATGACAGCATTGCAAAATTCTTACAATTCCAGCTAACGGTGAACATTGTTGCAGTAATTGTTGCCTTCATTGGAGCATGTGTCACCAGTGCAAGTCCGTTGAAGGCCGTACAAATGTTATGGGTAAATTTAATCATGGATTCATTAGCATCACTTGCTCTTGCCACTGAGTTGCCCACACCGGAACTGCTTCTTCGCAAGCCTTATGGAAGAACGAAAGCTCTGCTGTCTCGTGTCATGCAGAAGAACATTCTTGGAATGGCTTTCTTCCAATTAATTGTCGTTTTTTTCTTGCTGTTCAACGGTATTAAATTTGATAAAATCTCATAAAACTTCCGCTAATTGTTTATTCTTTAGTTTTTATAATGAAAATTATTGGGCATTTTAAAGCGCCTAAGGCAATTGGCTTCGATGATGGATCTCACAAGGATCAACCTAGTGATCACTTGACAATTATTTTCAACAGTTTTGTTATTATGACCTTGATGAACGAAATAAATTGCAGGAAAATTCATGGACAACGGAATGTGTTCAAAGGAATTTTCTCTAACGCCATATTTGTCGGAATAATGGCGACAACGGCAATACTTCAGGTACCATCATAAACCCACTTTTATCTAAATTGCACGTTACAAAATTGCGCTTTAATGAACCTTGATTTGGTGTTATAAAATAAAAACACATACGAGCATGCAAAATTTTCACAAGGTTCAGGAAGATCAATGTCCTTAGCTTAATTTTTAAACCGCATATAACTGAATGAATTCGATGAATTGTGTTTCTTCAGGTTGTGATTGTGTGCGTCGGGGGTCGGGCGTTTTTCGTTACAAGAATGGCTTTCGAGCATTGGGGATTATGCATGTTGTGTGGATGTTTGGCCCTTTTGTGGTATCAGGTTGTCGCCGCTTTTCCAACCAAACTTTTCCCGGATTTCAACGTGTACGTGTTGCTGAGCATGAATATCCTGAAACAATATTAATGCCTACATGTTAATCAAAATTCATATTTGTTTGTTCGTAATGAATTTTCACTAGCTTGATGCCAAAACTTTGCAAATGTTGTTGCAAGCAGAAAGCAGAAGACGCACCTCCAGACGCAACTGCTGCGCCAAGCGAAACACAAACTGGAGAAGGTAGTCAAGTTGTGTGGGCACAGGGCGCTACCGTACTTAATACGGATGTAATTTCTTTAAAATTATAAATGCAGATTAATGCCTTTAAGTGCTAGTCTATGTTCATATAATGCTCATTTATGTAGGAGAATGGGGCAACTGTGCAAAAAGCTAGCAAACACAAAGCTGGTGAAGCAAAAGAAGCCATGGAAAGTGAGACGGAAAGTTTGAGAACAGAAAAAGGTGGTCCGATTCCTAAGCCGGGAAATACTACCTCAGTTGGACCAATGGGGGACAGTAATCGAGCCCAATTTGTTCGAGAACGTGAGGTGATATTAACCCCAGCACAGGCTGCAGCTATTCTACCCAAGGAATTGCACCTAAATGAAAACGATTTTATCCCAAGTGAACTACATCGATCCATGTTTTAGTTGTCATAAAATACTCTAATTGGTCTTGCAACACCTCTTGGTAGATGCAGAGAGAAGGAGTAAAATTCATGATTGAAGTCTACTACAGAAGATTCGGAATAATTGAAAAATGCAATAAATATGTTTTATAAAACATTATTTTGATTTGGGACTGCATTGTATTATGTATGAAAGAAAAATTATAATTCAAATTAAACATTTTTCCAAATAAAACCACCGTGCTTCAACTGGAACATTAGAATTACCCATGATTAATTTATCGTGGCATAATGTACTTTACTTATGGTCTCGCTTCCCAATACGTGTATTACGTTCTCGTTTGATGGATAGAATGGAGTTGTGGTAACTGCTAATCAAATCTTACAATGCCAGATACCAATAACACCCTACAATGATATCCAAATTTGCAAATTTGATTCGAATCGTAAAAAACTTGTAATTCTATTAGCTTCAACCAAAATCTTTAGAATTTATTTAGAACCTTTAAATAAGCATTAAAGTAGCCATTGTTGCAAGTAGCCCCAAAAGAAATGGATTTACATGAAGGTGATATTACGGATTACCTAGAGTATTTAGAAACAGGGGAGAACATTATCCCAACTCCTGCCCCAGTGATTCCCCCTTGGGAAAGGAAGAAGCACTGGGGAATGTGGTCACCTTTTGTAAGAGAATACCACAATATAATCGATAACCCTAAAAGGTTACCCACTGTTCTACAGCCGTTACTGTCTAAAGAACGAGCTTTCACTTTTGGGAAAGAGCATCCGTCTTACATCAATTACAAACTAACCGTGTCCGACGACTATGGTGTAGAGAGAAAACTTTACGTTAATTTGTGCAAGGAAAATCTCCTTGTTGGTGCAGTGGGTAAATTCATGCATCCATTAAAATAACCATTACATTTTCTTACACTTTTCTATAAAAAAAACATCTATTATGAAACGTAGGAGCCGTGCTGGTTGGAGTAGGCACTAAGCATTTCAGTTTGTCTCAGAACCGTCTTCACTCCTTCTTGGCTCAGAGATTGCTTCTTGGAAGACCAGTTAGCGCCTCTACGAAAACTGCCCTATCTGCTTCCATCATTGGGGTCGCACTTTGTGCAAAACTACTAGTTCGAGCTGTAAGTGGAGGTCTTTTGTATGATGTGCTTAAAAGGAGTCAGGAGGATGTAAGAATTTTTAGGCTTTTCACATTTGCAATTCGTCCGATTAAGTTTATTGAATTGATTTTCTACTTTACTAAAACATTTCAATAGAGGCACACGGACAAATCAAAATCAATAATTCACGCTGGATTAGCTGGAGGCATTTCTGGGCTTGTTTTTGGACTTCGAGGTTGTTTACACTAATCATCTTATTAGATTCCTTTCACTTTCAATGAGGTAAAAGCAATTTCAAGCTTATTTTGGCTTGTTTGTGAAGGGGGTCTTCCGAGTGCTTGGGCTGCTGCAATTCTAACTGCGGGAGGATCAATAGCCTCTGAATTGGTCACAATGCCCAAATTAATTTCCGCCAAGGAAAGCCAATGAGAGGTGGCATTGCCAAAGGATAAATAGGTGTTTGTTGCCGGATGTCATTATTGATGCTCTTCACATTAGATCACAAACAAGGCAATAATACTATATAAGACTATTGGGCAAACACAGTAATGAATAAAACAAAATTTGCAAGTAGAATACGACTCGAATTTGAGATACCTAAATTTATTGATGGCAAAAGTTAGTAAAACTTGGGTAAAATATATGTGGGAAGGGTAATTGTCATGAAAGACTGGTTACTGTCTTTAATTAAGATGAAAATCTATGAAATTTAAACCCCTCGAAAATTGTCAAGAAATGAGAGTAAAAACAGAAATTGAATGATGTGAAGTACGCTGCTATTTTGCATGTAGTAATAATTAGAAAGGAATGTTTCGCAATGAATAATATCGGTGTTTATTCAGTGTAATATTTCCATTTACTGTCTTTCTAGTTTACTCCAGAATGATTTTACTGAGGATTGAAAAATGGGCTTTATGCTCAACCATGACCCATTTATTAATAAGAATTGCAACCTTTCCCTTGTCTAGAAAATAAATGTTTACAACCCGGCAATTTGCAACTTTGGCATACGAGCTATTGAGCATCCTACAAAATGTAGTTTGCGTCATATCAAAATTTGAAGAGTGCATAATCATATTCCAGCAATTATTACGACCTATAATTTGTTTGCAATCCATGTAATATCAATATGTATTTTAATTTACATTTCATATTCCCTTCCCACTTGCTATTATAGTTAATTGATTTTTTCCTGAAACATTGAAAAGTAAAGCTTTGACATTTTTAGCAAGCCCGGCTAGATAAACTTCAAGATATAACTGGGTATGTCAGAGATAGATAGGGACAATGTTGTATATAAATCAATTATTGACTTATATCATATAAAGCCCAACTACACACAGGACGGTTATAAGTTTTAATGGGTAGTTACAGTTTTGACATTCCCCCGAAATTATCCATTTTATTTCTTGTTCCTTACTCCCATAATATAGCTTCTATATCCATATTTTTATAAGCACTTTTGTTTAACTTTAAAACAAAAGCAAAACAAATTCGTTGAATTTTTTATAACCTTCAGTACAAATACAATTTTATGTGCTTTGTTTTACATGCCTGCATTATCTAGTATTCAAATTTAAAGTAAGCTTAACTGTAGACAAGACAGCTAGGTAGGGAACACATCACGTATCGCAATGCCCCACAACATGTACAGTATTTGTTTTGACATTTCCATTCGTGAAAACGTGATAATTAATCAAGTATCTTGTAGTTCATAAATTTTAAACAATATGAAACAAGCCTGGTTTGTGGTTTTTCGCGTTTTTCGGCTTTTTGATACTTTTGTCACATTGCCTATTCAATATGATCCCAAATTGGAATTGTTTTTCACCAGCAAAAGACTGTTTAGCTGGTACCTTGGATGTTTTGGGGTTTACACCTTTCTCTTCACTGCCGTATATAGACTTTTGTGCGAGCTCTACTTTCCTGAGCGCAATCAATTCTTGGGATTCGATTTAAGAGCCTCATTTTCATACTCGCTTTGTTTGTTCGTCTGCGCTGAGATTGCCGTTTGCATATGGACATGTCAATCAAAACGGGGAACGATTATCACAGTTTTGAATAAACTCTTGGACATGAGCAAGAAACATAACAGTTATTGTAAGTGATCTTGCTGGCATTGATGAGTATTTCATTTTGCAGACATTTATATTGATATTTATACCAAACCTAATATATTTCATTTCAGATCCAGGCGATCGGATACACTTTCTGTGGTATGTACTTGACACTGGTGCCACTGTTAACACCATCGCATCCGTAGGCTTCATGGCATTCCCGTTTTTGGCAAGTGTTCTCCCCGTCGTTAGTCAATCCGATCCAGCCAGTCACATGGCACGAATTATACTCCCCCATGAAAATCGTTTAATGCAGACCATTGTTGCAGCGATGCTGCAAGGTTCAGTATGTGCTTTTGGGGCAATGCCATGTATTCAAATCCTTCAATTGTTAACCGTCTGGGTAGTTGAATTTTGCGGGGTAATGGGAGAAGCCACGACAATTCACAATCCTTGGGTTGCCTTACAACTTTATAAACTGAATGCAGTTCACAACCACATGATGAAATGGGGCAAGCTGAAAAACGGCCAAAAAATGGGTTTAAAGTTTGTAGGAGGAGGAAACAAACCCGCACCGTTACGCTCAATTGTCGAGGAACCACAGCCGCAACCCGAGGGACTTCAAGCCTTTTTGGTGGAACGTCTTGCAAGAATGCGTAGGCGTAATCAGATCATTACAAGGTGGAAAAGTGCGGTGTACAAAATTGTGTGTTTTCGACCAAGCTTTATGCTTCATCGACAAATTACTGTGCTTAATAGTGTCGTTGGTGAAGCACTTCATGTGTATACTCCAGCGTTGATTCTTGTTGGAATGTGCCTAATCGTTTGTTGCATATTTTTTCCAATTCGTTTTGATCCTCCGTGGATGGTTACAGTACCTTGTGCCATTATTGCACTGTCAGTAACGGGAATTTTGGCATTTTTATTACCTGCTGCAGCTCTAGTAGCTAAAGTTTCAAAACGATATAAGCGGTTTTGGAAGCAGAGACTGAGAACAGCATTAAACAGAAAACAGTTGAAATCTTGTAGGCATTTAGCAATTGGATTAGGTTCCTTTACATATTTCCAAGAAGGAACGCTGCTTCTAGTGTTGCATATCATTTTTACATATCTGGGAACTCTGCTTATTAATTTTAAAGCAAAAAATTAAAAGTTGAATATCGAAATTTTTAAAAAATCAATAACAAACTTTCCATTACTCAATAATTGTCTATTACATGTAGCTTTTTAAGTGACTGTTCTTATGTAAATCTATGTGTTGCATGTATTGAAATGTATAGACTGTCAAAAGCTGTGAAGTAGCAATCAGTACGTATGTATCATGAAATATGAATACGCTGGGCTGGATCCAGCTTAATATTTTTTATGGATTATATTATCAATAAACATGAAACAAGCGCTGGTAGCTTACATGCCAAGTCACAGAAACGACTTTAATACTCTTTGAAATATAAAACTTGTTTGTATAAAAAGTACTTAAAGTACGTAACTTAAAAATTTGTAAAATTAATTTTAAAAAATACATGTCAGCAAATAAAAATGCACCTACAGTTTAAACGAAAAACCACATAAAGTTGATATTTTTAATTGAATTATTTAAAACTTAAAACTGATTCTGTTACATGCGCTCTGCAACACAAACTTGTAACAAAAAACTATAATGCGACAATGAGGCGATTCGTGATCTTTGAAAATCCTTTTGTCAGAAGACCGTTTCTAAAATGACTATTAATCAGCGTTTAATTTGGAGAATACTGTTTCAAATCTTTATTCACTTATTTAATGTTTTATCAATGACAATAAACTGTTTTTAGTGTTTTATTATATATATTAAAGTTATTTGAATTATCAAGAGTAAAGAGAGTCTATAAAAATAATAATTAAGTAGCATTACAAAAAATAGTTTAGTTCTTATTCATTATTGAATGATGCTTACAAATGTACAAAAATACGATACATTACTGACAAATGTTTTGATGCTTATTTTCTAAAGAATTAGCTACAAGAAATTTATACATGTAAAAACACAAAATCTGAAAATAATAAATTTTCATGTTGTTCCAGTAAAAGCGCTTCGGTTGTTTTCAAGTTAAAAAATATTTTCGTATTCCCTATTTGGATTTTCGACTGGGCCTAGACTTTAATCTCGCCTGGAGAGTAAGTAGCAGTCCTGCTAGAACATCATGATTGTGCAACTTTTTTCCAAAAATGAGTCTACGCACCGAGTCGTCGTACGTTAAAAGAGCCACCATGTTTTGTAAAAGGAAGCCCTGGCAGTATTCTAACAGTTGAACAGCATTATAAACCTGAAATGTAGAATAAATTAATATAAAATATGTATTGATTTTCAAAAAATAGGGAATATAAATTGAAACTTGAAATCTCGAGAAGTTTCTTTGATAATAGCTGATTTTTTTTACATACCTTTGCGTGTATGTACAGAGAAACGATCGATTCCGTATTGATCATTTGTGAACACCGTGCTTCACAAAAGTGAAGAAGTCCATCGAGTTGGAAAAAGTTGGCTGCGGCCATTAATTCCAAAATGTCCTCAGACTCTATATGACGAATTACGTCGCAGCCGCCGTTATACAGGTACTCCATGACCATCTTTAGTGAAAGCAGAACAAAGAAAGCGGTTACAAAAATGCTCACTGTACAATATGCAGGAATACACGTTAGGAAGTTATTGTTGATGTACCTGGAATATGTGATATCGGATATCATTAATTTGTAAAACCGGAGTACTGTTAGATTCCGGGGCACTTTTGAGCATTGATTTGAACCGGGGGGATGAGGTGACAAGCACAATTTTATGAGCGTAAAATACTCGACCTTCCACTCTAAACTGGACGTCGGAAAGTTCCGGGTTATTCACGTATTTTGGGTCAATACGGGTCCCATTTGAAAGACAGTTATCTCTAATTTCCTTTATCGACTCACGTCCGTAGCATGTTTGAAATATGTCAGCCAGAAGCAACGTTGTACCTTCATTCTGAAAAACAGAGAAAGAACATTTAGCACTGTTATTCAGCTCACATAAAACAATTAAAAACTACATACCTTGCTGTTCCTGAAAATGGCAAAAAGTAGTGGCAAACAATCCTCGACAAAGTGTCCCTGGGACGCATCTTCCATTGGCAATATCTGCAGACAGTCTTGAAGCAACTGATCCACAATAGGTTCGCATCTTAGCTCATGTGCAGTACTTAATGCATTCACCCAGCAATGCAAAGTCCACGGGATTCCCACGTTCCTCAAGTCCAGGGTAATTTCCAAATGTCCATTTTCCGAGCTTTGATACATTGCTTCTTGTAGCACTTTAATTTGATTCTTGGTCAGTAGTTTCGTTTCATCAGACATTCCGCCTCGGCTGTTATTTAAAATTAGAGCACTTGTGGAATTGGAGGAGGATGAAGTGGAAGAGTTGTTGAGGATGGTGCCATTATTGAGAATGTTCGGGTTACTGTTACTGTTAATGCTACTTGTACTAGTTTTGGTTAGACCAGAACGTGCTTGTTGAGCCTGTACCCCTTCAGCTAGGATTTCCTCCAGAGATAGAATTTCCTTAGACGGAGACTGGTTATACGGATGGGACAGTAGTTTGTGAACAATGGTGCGATGGCCATGGGAAGCTGCCACTGACAAGGAACTGAAACCATTGAAAATATTTCGTTTTATGTATTTATTTGTGTGATAGCATGAAATTACATTAGTTCGCAGATTAAAATTTAGCTGCATGTACCTGAAACTACCACGCTGAGCAGAACCCGTGTAGCAAAGAGAGTCCCTTACAAGCGTACACAAGAAGGGATTTGCACCATAATTGAGAAGCAAAGAAACAATTTCCATGTTTCCTGTTGCAACTGCCACCTGAAGAGGTGTTTGCGTGGACTTGTCTTCACTGAGTTTTGCTCCACCTTCCACATTACATCCTTTCTCCAACAGTACCTATAAAGTGATTAAAGCGTTAGGTCCCATACATATTTTGACATTGTATTGACTTTTTAGAAGTTGAACATACTTTCACGATAGACGTGTGCCCCATTAGTGCTGCAAAAGTTAGTGCGGTCCAATGTTGCGTTTCATTGTTTGCCTCTGGAAATTTCGGGCAGTTGGGAGGCGTTTCCATATCCGGATCCGCTCCTGCTTCCAACAATACGCGTACCATATTTTCTTCCCCTCGAACACTGGCCAATATGAGTGGCGAAAACCCAGTTTCGTTAAACGTGTTTGCCTTTGACGTGGGCATTAGTAGCAGCGCTTGTGCTACCAGATCGGACCTTCCAGAAGTCAACATTTTGAAAGCCAAGTCGATTTTAAGCCGTCGGTTGCACTCAAACTCATCCATTGAGCGACGAGGCCATGAAAACTCATCGTTACTGTTAAATATTTGTAAAAGACATAATATATAAAACTCATCGTATTTTGAAATCTGCTCTACTTTTGAACTTATTAGCTTACCCAACTAATCTAACTGGACAGTCAATTCCAGGCAGCAACAGTCTCGCAGCCTGCATTACATCGTCCTTGTCCACTAAGCCAGAATGTCTATGATCCGCATGCGCTGCCGCTACTCGAACCCATTCAATCAGCGGTGGAAGCACAATGAACGGTCTTTCGTACACCAGCTCCTGAATTGGAAGCCGGGATAACTGTTGCTGCTGAGGAAGATGATGTCCAGATTGATCTTGTGCTCCATGTCTACCAACACTATTTTTCCCTTTGTGCTCATCTGCCGTTTCCAACTGCGAACATCTCATAAAATAGAAAAGCGTATGAATGGCCGTGGGTGACCACGAGGGTGGCATCGATTTGCTTCCGTTGCTAGTGCCCAGGGGAAGCTGCTTGTGATGATAGTGCGTGACACGGGAGACAAGGTCAGCAAGTTCACCTAGAAAAAATGACGATGATGATATCAAACACTGTAATTTCTGTCTTTTCATCGAAAGCTTTTCAACAAACATTGCATGCAAAGTAGCACCATTGACATTCATTACGAAGAAATCGACAAAAAACTATATAATCCTCATTTTCAAGCGGAACAAGAGGAGCCCATCAACAAAACAAAGTGGAATGATGGGACGATTCATCCCTCAAGCGAAAAAGATTGATTACTACTGATTTCCTATTGTTGCCCATTATCATAATCATCAACAATCATTTTCATTGCCGTGTCTCGCCATTGCTCATGTACATATTCCCAGCAGTAGACAAAGAAACTATAAAAAAAACTTAATACCCCGCAACATAATCATTGCAAAGCACGAAATGCTACTTTTAATGCTCCTCTTCGCCCGAAAATACATTGTACTTTTATTGTTTCATCATTTTGCATTGTTGATTTTTAAATGCTGCTTCCTGGCCATTTACTCATTTCTCTTACCTATAGAGCCAACACAAGTGGTAAGCAAACTTTGCTCCAAGCTTTTATTGTGTTGATGGTGCGAGGAAGAAATCGGTGGCGGCGGTGGTTGCTGTTGAGGATGTAGAGGTGGTGGTGAGCGCATATTACGGTGAGACGTCGTCATTGTTGCTGATTGTTGGTGCTGCTGATGTTCTTCATGATTGGTTGTACTACTACTGCTGCTACTATTATTACTGCTATTACTGGCACTACCGGCTCCGGCGATTGTTGTTGAGCTGTTGCTACTGCTAGAGTCCATGCTTGCTACACTTGACCAGCGAGGTAGGGCCAATGCTCCTGCGTTCATAAAATCAAAAGCGACATGCCATCATGCTCATTGTTGCAAATGCGAGTAAATCCGCAGATAAGTATGTGGGGTGCGTATAAATTCTAAAGTCAAATCAAGTCTTCAGAGAAAAGATGAGGATCATTTTCATTTTTGATTCATTTCTCGTCAAGGATAATTTTCTTTGCGAGAAATAATAGGTATTATTGGCTTCTCTCTTTCATTTTCGTGTTATTTAAGATAAACTTAAGACTAAAGTTGGGATAACTGGTATGCAGTATTCATGACCGTTGTCGGCTGACTGGATGGACCACGGATTATTGGTCCACCACTCAAAAAGTCCTACAGTGGTGCAATGATAGCTTAACTGAATAAATAAATAAAAATGATCATGATGATAGCATCATGGAATGGCCATTTTTTCAACAATTTTTCTCCCTTTCACTGCGCTAAAGAATGAACAGGTTTTTCTCTTTTGTGGGCTCTAAAACAGTTTTTTTTCTGTTTTGACTGCTGATGTCAGTAGTGGATAGGGTGAAGAGGAACGAAAGGGTGAATATTATTACAAATGTTAGTTCATTTGTACGATTTTGTATGCAAATCGTCCTCAAACATCAAAATAAAAATGTTTTCTTGAAAGAAACCGGAGAAGAATGGAGATGAGTGCTTATAGTGCTTGCTCTCATCATCACCACGGTCGGTACTCTTGGGCATCACTCGACAAATACCAGTAGCAAAAAGGGGGACGAACAAAAAGTGGACAAGAAAGGTTCAATTAAAAAAATCAGAAACTACTCAGCATACTTTTTTCATACATTCCCAGCCAAGTAAAGCAAGAGTTGGTAATAGATGGGTACAATAAATTCTCAATTCTATTTTTTAATACATGAACATTAAGCATTCACACAACTTTTTATGTTCTACAACCAGAGTTATTGGATACTTTTTGCATTGTTTTCCTAATTAGAATAAATGTGTGCAGAGTTTTAGCTAAACTGACAGATATTTTTTCTGCTTGTTCACAATTTACTAGCACATTAGCATCATCATTCTTGAATTTTGATCATCAGACCAAACAGAAAGAAAAATCGGTTTTTACATTGAAACTACGAGAGAGAAAATTACTACTTTTTGTTGTATGATTGGCTGGTAAAATGATTAAAATGCGTTGTTTACCCTACAATTTTATTAATTTTCTTGTTGCAGAGAATGAAAGAGTTGAGGCGAAAATCAGTGAGAATTTGGAGAATAATAAATTTGATAAAAGGATGAGCTTAACATGTGGTTATTACTGAATAGGGGTATAGAGACATGAATGTTTTCCAGGTAATTAACAGGTGAATACATTTTTATTTCGTTATTCGTCTTTGCTTTTTCTTACCTGAGGCTGTTCTTCCAGCATTCAAATGAGCATAGGGTTGCAACAACCCCCACAAGTCTCCGTTACTGGCAATGGACTGTTCCAGGGAAGCAGCCATAAGTACAGGATGCCCATTGTTGTTAAGAGCCGGCGGTGCTGCCTGACCCCCTACACCACCGCCACCCCCATTTTCCGCGTAGTTATTTGCCACGTAATTGAGCGCTTGACAGAGCACGACCTGAATTAATACAACATATTTACATATTTAAATAATACATTTATTAAGTATCGCAAGTGGGCGATACTTTATGAGATTGTGTTCCGGCCGTTTGGCCGTATGGTCGTATGCGCTATAACTTCTAAACGAGTTGAGTTACAGCTACCAAACTTGGTACATATGTACTACAGAACCTTGCGACCAAGGCTACAGATTATGGGCTTATCAGCTCTACTACAGGCACCTGAATCAGGTACCTGAAAATTAAATACTACAATAACTTGACTACTGCTGGACGGATTTTAATGAAACCTAGTATATGCATACTATAGGTGTCCAGCAGCAACCTTATGCAGTTTTAGTCTGTCGAGGACCTGATTCAGGTGCTTTAAGTGGCTATAAAGTTACTTAAGTGGCTTTAAAGTTGTCAAGTGGCTTAGGGTTTCCAAGATGCTTCTAAGGGGTATGATTTACTACAAAAATTTGCTCTTGCGATACTTCCTTACTCTGATTGCATCAGTTTATTTTTATTAAAGCATAAACAGATTATTTGGTGTGGTAAATTTGATCATAGATACACATCAAGTAAGCACTTTTAAATGAAAATCATACAAGTTGTTGTTGAATAATAATGACACTAAATCAAATAACAAACAACACGTTAGTGCTCTTCTGCAGTTGCTGGATGGATGCGATTGTACAATGAGGTGAGATTGAAATCCTCGCCTATCTGGAAACAGTTGTCAGAAATTCCATGTAGAAACGTTTTTCCTGTCCGCTGGTTGAGTTCCTGGAGAGTCACCCTACTTGCCCTGTAGTCCGGATCACAACTAGCATCATTCGTGAATATGAATGCATCATACACAAAGACCCCTCTTGCTACTTCAAACGCCATCAACCTGAATACTGCGTCCGGTATTCCAATCCGTGGGGGATGACGAGTATGCATATTTGGAGGGCGTCCGAACTTGCGTGCAGTAGCACTGTAGCATGAAAATATAAAAGGATGTTAATAACACATTTTTTTGATTACCTGACCTCATGGAGTTCATTTATATACTTATTGTTGCTACTAACCTGAAGATGCTTCCAGAGAAAGAATGACAACCAGACAAGGTCATATAGCCCTTCAGGTTGTTGTCCACGCTTTTCAAAGGGCCCAGATTCACATTTTTTGACTGAATGCATGCATTGCTTAACAGCATGACATCACGCCTTTCTTGAGCGATGTTATAATGCATACTGAAGCTTGCGTGATGGCCAATTTGATAATTAGCAGGCCGTGCATTTATATCCCTGAGGGAAACAGTCAAGTTTGCTGGTAACCTAGTGTCGGACAACCACACCCTGATGTTTTCTGTGGATGGGATGGTGTGTGGGATGTTTCGGTTATCCAGGTAATCATAAACCCAATCGGCAGTTAGGTGGTCTGGGTTCATCTCAAAAATAAACCCGGCTCGTTCGTGGGTGTTCTCTGGAGGGGCAGGATATCCGATTGACTGGAGCTGAAATTCAAGAAAAAGGTTAAAAACCATAATGCACCCATAATGAATAAAAATTGAGTTTTTAAAATTAAGCACATACCCTAGCCCGCAAAGTAGGGTTCTCGGGAATCGGTTGTCCGGCCATAATTTCAATAAACTAACTGCTTACAACAATTGTTTCTTGCTAAACTGAACTTGCTAGTCTGAACTCGATCCCACACGAATAGCGTGGACTTACGTATTTGCATGCTTGAGTGGTGTATGATCAGGGCTCAACACGTTTCATAGTAAAGGACACAGTTCAACCAATCTGGCCAACTAGGGATTTAAAGTTTGCTAAATACTTACTTATTTTTAGCAAGAAACAATTGTTGTAAGCAGTTAGTTTATTGAAATTATGGCCGGACAACCGATTCCCGAGAACCCTACTTTGCGGGCTAGGGTATGTGCTTAATTTTAAAAACTCAATTTTTATTCATTATGGGTGCATTATGGTTTTTAACCTTTTTCTTGAATTTCAGCTCCAGTCAATCGGATATCCTGCCCCTCCAGAGAACACCCACGAACGAGCCGGGTTTATTTTTGAGATGAACCCAGACCACCTAACTGCCGATTGGGTTTAGGATTACCTGGATAACCGGAACATCCCACACACCATCCCATCCACAGCAAACACCAGGGTGTGGTTGTCCGACCACAGGTTACCAGCAAACTTGATTGTTTCCGCCAGGGATATAAATGCACGGCCTGCTAATTATCAAATTGGCCATCACGCAAGCTTCAGTATGCATTATAACATCGCTCAAGAAAGGCGTGATGTCATGCTGTTAAGCAATGCATGCATTCAGTCAAAAAATGTGAATCTGGGCCCTTTGAAAAGCGTGGACAACAACCTGAAGGGCTATATGACCTTGTCTGGTTGTCATTCTTTCTCTGGAAGCATCTTCAGGTTAGTAGCAACAATAAGTATATAAATGAACTCCATGAGGTCAGGTAATCAAAAAAATGTGTTATTAACATCCTTTTATATTTTCATGCTACAGTGCTACTGCACGCAAGTTCGGACGCCCTCCAAATATGCATACTCGTCATCCCCCACGGATTGGAATACCGGACGCAGTATTCAGGTTGATGGCGTTTGAAGTAGCAAGAGGGGTCTTTGTGTATGATGCATTCATATTCACGAATGATGCTAGTTGTGATCCGGACTACAGGGCAAGTAGGGTGACTCTCCAGGAACTCAACCAGCGGACTGGAAAAACGTTTCTACATGGAATTTCTGACAACTGTTTCCAGATAGGCGAGGATTTCAATCTCACCTCATTGTACAATCGCATCCATCCAGCAACTGCAGAAGAGCACTAACGTGTTGTTTGTTATTTGATTTAGTGTCATTATTATTCAACAACAACTTGTATGATTTTCATTTAAAAGTGCTTACTTGATGTGTATCTATGATCAAACTTACCCCACCAAATAAACTGTCTATGCTTTAATAAAAATAAACTGATGCAATCAGAGTAATGATTCATTTTTTCTTGTAGAAATCTTGACAGTGTTTAAGACTGACTTACCTCAATCAGATTCTCAATGATTGCGGTCAGGTAAATGGCTGCAAACTCATGAACAAATCGACCTAATCGCACTTCAACCATCCATCGCTGAAAACGACCCACGTGTAAATGAAGTCCAGCTCTGGCCGATTTTGATTCCCGATGTAGAGCATCTTTTGTGGTGACTGCGAACATGGCAGCAGCTCGTAGGCAGGCTTTACTGCAACTATCGGCAATGCTTGGGGCCAGCACAATTTTTAAGGCGGAGGCTACCTCAGCCTTACTGCAAAAACCGGAGGATTTTGCAAGTCTTTGGATTTCCCGTGCAATGCGGACAAGAGCGCGCTGGAGAAGGTATGAAATTCGAGGGATTGTCTCCATTGAAATTCGTTCCAGGTTGTCTTTCAACCGAGAGGACTTTTCGATTACTTTAAGAATGTCGTGGTGGGACCAAGGATAATGCTGTAGTTCTACAAGGCGATTGTGACTGTCAACCCACACGAATTCGTCAGCGGATGTAACCTGCAGGAATATAATAATGCCCAGAAGGATAAGAAATGAAACTGGAGGAAACAAGACAATAATCATTTTTGACAGCATATAATGTCAGTCTTCGTATGTAAACAGAAACGCTGCAACAAAGAATTCTTCGATTCTTGTCGCGATTACAATAAAAGTATCGAATACTAGAGACAAGATAGCACGAAGGGGTGCAAATGCAAATGTATGTACTTACAAAGAATAATCATTAAAAACAGCAGGGGTTTTGTAAAGATATGTAATCGTCGGATTTCATTTTTACAGAGAAGAAGAGAAAAAGGATTACATTTTTGTGCAAGTATGAGAAGCCTCAACAGAAGAATTGTAAATATTTTTGCACAGATCATTCATAAATATTAAAACAAATCAAAAGCAAAAGTGATGATGGGTATTATGTGAGTATTATTTCAAGGAAGCGGTCATAAAAATGACACAAAAAATTATCACACGGATTGTGTGTGAGAAGAATAGTTTATAAGATCAGCGGGGCAAAGCGCTTGTTTAATTAAAAAGTGGATTTTATATCCCAGGAACATTCGTTTTTCTATAAGGTCTCATCATAAATTGCTCATTTGTTTTATTTGTTCTTTTTGTCATCGTCTTCTCTTTCATTTCGTTTTATTGCCGTAATTAAAGTTGGTAACGAGTAATGATAGGGAAAGAAAGGTCACTTGTCACCATAAAACAGAAAAAAAAGAGCTATAAACGGAGACTGTTTATATTGTTATATACGAAAAAAGATTACAGTTTGCATATAGGTAGTATAATGAAATGAAAAAAGTTTCTGGGGAAAATATTTTTTGCTGGTCAAACAATGTCAGTATTTGTTTCACATCATAAAAACGCACACATAAGATTAACGAAACTTTTTTTCTGAGAAAATGCTCGCCTAATATCTATTGCTACTGGGCTTGTCTTTCAATTTTTCTTCTTTCTTTTCTTGCATGAAAAATCCTGAAGCGGCTCCCACATAACTTTTCTGGCACAGCTTTTTATGTGGACATTGTTCAAAAGCAGACAGGCAATTTTCTGAACTGACCAAGAAAGTGTGGAATTTTCTAAAGAGGAAAAAGTGGTATAGCAAGATAGATGTAACATCCAAGTGTATGTTTTAGGGATAACATGATGTTGCATTATTTGTTGCTCACCTGAGACAGAGATCATCGATCTAAACTGCGTGACATTGTAATAATCATAATATAATATGTAATGTAATCCTGTTTTATGCGCGCACACAATCGAAAATGGACTGTTCTTTTGCTACTGGGTAGTAAACGTAAATGTATAAGTATTTTGCTTGAAACTTTCAAGAAAGCTTGTTTACTTGTGTAATTCTAATACTTGCAATTTATGTGACCGGATTTCTACCAGCAATGCTGCTCTAATGAGACAGTTTATTTCTTACAAATGTGTTTGATAGTTTGACAATCCCATTTCACTGTCAATTTTCAGTTTTACCAAATCAGTGTAAAGGTTCATTAAAATATAAATTCTTGATTTACAAACATAAGCATTCTAGATGTTTGTCGACTAGCCGTATACCCTGTAGTCTCTCTAAGCAATTTCTGCGTACGTTAATGTAGGAGCTTTCGTCAAGTTTTCCAGCGCCGTTTCTACAAGATGGTGGTTTTCCGGCCATCGTGAAAGTAGTAAATAGATATGCATTACTCCGTAACATTTTAAAGATATATTCTGCAGATGGAATACAAAGAGCAGCGATTTATCAGGTTGAAACAAGAGAGTCTAATGAAATGATGTAGCAATTGACAGATAACGTTTTCTTTTGAACAACAGTGTACGTTAACTGAATAACTAAATGTGGGTGTTTTCAGTTAACATTGTGATAGCTTGAAAACATGAGCATTACAAGCAAAATGTAAATTCAGCGAATATATTAGTCCTACAAAGATGGGGCATAGAAGCAAAAAAGGAAAGTCATTGATCATTTAAGCATTCTCATGCAAGACGCGAACATCTCTGCAGTTGTTTGGCTGCTACCCTCACAGTCATTTTCATACCTGAGTATTGATAGTTTCAAGACTGGAATGCCTGATGAGATGATGTGGTCTTCTGTGTCGATCACACTCACTGCCACTCATGGAGGAGTACGTTGAGGTAGAATAGGAGGAGTGATGACCTGTATCTCCCGCACCACCACGAATAATTCCGTGATGACCTGTTGACGATGCTGGTCCTCCGGCACCAGGAAAAACGCCGTTTGATACCACACCACCAGCACTCGATGGCAAGAATGGATGACCCATCATTACCGTCGCACTGCTACCACCACCTGAGGAGGATGAGCGTAAAGTTAGTTGCTCGATAGCCTGTTTAATATCCTCCAGTCCGTGATTCCCATTGGTGAGCAGCAGGGTGTCTTGATGCTGCTGATATTTTGTTTCAATCAGAAAAACAAAGAAAAATAAAAAAACATACAGTAAAATAATAAAAATAATTGATAAAATCATGAATCATGTGATGAGAGAAATGAGATAGACGAGACATGAGTCACATAAAAATATTTAGGTAGCTTGTTATACTCCATTTCGAGTTTGTTAACGCATTCCATTCTCTGTTATCTTAAACATCCCATCTATCTACCTACGCACGCAAAAAAATATCCCACTTAGCTTGCACCGCTGTTGCTGCTGCTGCGGTGTTTGCATTTTTGTACTACTAGATTTAACACCTTGCCTACTGGGTAGACACATAAACCATTTTTGCTCTGCTTGACTGTTTTCTTTTTAAAAATACTCTTTATTGGGCTAGTTTCTTTCACATTGTGTAAGAAAAGCACGGAAGGTCTGAAAAGACGACAAGTGCAAAAAGACGTGGTGCGGTGGAAAACTGGAAAAGTAACTTGTCTTCTTCTAGACTCTTTTCTTATCTATCCTCCTCGGTCTGTCGATTCGATTCTTCCATTTCATGAGAGAAAAAACTGAATCAATTATCGAAACTTGGCAATTGCTCTTCTTTTGCATTTGTTCGACATGATCTGCGTAACAATGCTGATGGGTGTATTTTATGTATGTACGCATGGATGATTAATGAAAGTTGTAAAAATAGAAGTTTAGCAGGTATTACGATTCTTATTGGCATAAAAAGGTGGAGAAGGTGAACCACGAGGGAAGCATTGTATAGATATACTATTGAGATTTGTCGTTGTGCCGGTTTTTTGCAAAAAGTATCGGGATCAGGAACACACTAGCTACAGCCGTGGTCATTTTTCCTTTTAAAAATGCAAGAAAAATATTCGCTTTTGTTGTGGTCAAGTGATATCATGTTACCCTTATTACGAATACGAGGAGACAGGAACAATTTACTTTGAAGTATTTATGGGGGAACTTACATTTCTCTTATTCAAATCAACCGAGCGGATTTTTTTGGGTGTGCATAGGTAAATGTCAAGGTTTTTCTTTGAAACGAAAAAGACCCATAGAAAGTAATTGAGTGAAAACTATGTATGAAAAAATGCATTAACTGGTTAACGATAAAGGCATTGTGCTAGCCATACTTGAATCTGAGCCTCAATTGAATTTGGCTTGCGAAGGTAATTGCAATAACAATAAAAGATTGTATTAATGATTATTGTAGTATTGTCAGTAAGGATTTTTGAAAAAGAAAATAAAATGATGTGAAGAAGCAAACAATTATTTATGGTTTTCTGAATGATCCGGTTTATTGACAATAAAAATGAGACGCAAAATTGCAATATATTGCTTACTTTGCTGATTTTTTATTAACAATGGGTTAATAAGAAAGCTTGTTCTTGGCCTTTTGACAATTTCAGCAAGCGAAAAACAAAATTGTATGGAAAACTCAACCAATACTGAATCGATTTAGATATTTTATGGGGTTGGTTGCATGCACTCTTTCTCAAAGGCTATCATTAGTGCCGCTATTATAATATCATTAATCAAATAATGACATTACACAAACTGGTCAATAAATTTAAAATCTAAGGACCATCATTATCATTTTAGGGTGGCGATTCTAAGAATATTCTACGATGCCCTATGACGTTTCAAGATAATTTAAATGTTGCAAGTTACAATGCTCAAGCTGATTTTAGATTCATAATACAATTTTATATTTTGATTGCGTACGCAGTTGGTTCAGTAACTGTAAAGACTACTAGTACAATTACAAATTACAAGGCACAGAGAGCAGTGAGAATCTATCAAGTGAAAGCAATAAACCACATTCACCAGTTATTTCTTTCATCGACAACGTCTCAGCGGTCATCAGTAGTCAGATAATTCGAAAGGTTGATCATTGCTGAAAGGAATAAGAATTTGATGTCTCTCGTACTTGCATCATGTGTCATTTAGTTCTGATATTGTTTTAGATAAAAGCAGAACCTCTGACTTCCCCGAAATCTTTTCAATCAATCCTCCGCAGCATGCAATTTGTGGTGCTACTAGCAAAGTTCAAGCGATTGTGAGAACAATGTCCCTCATAAATAGCAAGTATGCTTTGCAAAATTGTTATATATATTATGAATTTGCAATTCTAGTTTCTAATTCCTAAAACACGTATGTCAGACAGACTCTTACAATTCCACAAGAAATTTTCTTGATTTTAATCCCTTTTCTTAAGCCATCATAACACATACGGGATTATGTACATATATTATTACCACATTTTAAACACCCAGGAGCGTAATCGCACTACGATAGAAATCTATGATATTGTCTGTTGTACAGTAAATGTGGAAAGCATGCAAAAAGTTGCAATTATTTTGTCTGCAAAGAAAAATATGATCCTGTACTTATACCCTGGAGCACTACTTAACAAACTACATGTACTTCAGCAACAAAGTAATTTCTCTTCTTGAAAGCAAAATGATTTATGGTTAAAGGATTCATTTTCTTCTTCTGACAAGCAGACGAAAAGAGAGGATTAAAGTAATAATTCCAAAAAGTACCTTGCTGCTGTTTCGATGTCTTGACCTAGACGATGACGATTTCTTGCCGCTTGAACCGGAACTCCCAAAACTTTTATTATGTGCATCAATCCTACTTCCACCACCTGTTGACGTCGCAGCTGCTGCGGCTGCTGCAGTTGTCGTTGGTGTTGTTGACGCTTGTCCTGGCGTCACAGCAGAATCATCCTCGGGCACAGATTTTAAAACTGATTTATAACTACCACTGTTCGCACTTGTACCACTGCCACTACCACCACCGGATATTCCCATAATTCTTGCGTACTCGGCTGGTGGTGAGCCACTTGTTTGGCTGTCTGACATGCTGGCATGCCCAGAAGAGCCATCCGAGGAACTTCCGCCTGTTCCTGTGTTGCCTGCACATCTTCCCCCACCACCTCCGGGGGGAACAGTGCCTCCGTTGAGAAGGTGCATTTCCTCAACGCTTAAATGCTGTAAAATGTTGCGACGACGGGATTTCACCTTTGAGGAGGGTGCAGAATGTCGGCCTTTACTACGAGCTGAGGGGGTGGATCCTGTACAAGAAAAATAATTTGAATCTTAAAAACGGCATTCTTGTCATTTAGGTAGTATGTACCCGTATTAGTTCAAGAATCAAGATACATAGTTGATTAGAATACAAATCGGATTGATGGGGGAAATGGCCACGCAAAAATAACAATGCACGGCATTTTTGGAGTCCTGACCTGAAAGGGGAAGAATGCTATGAAAAATGAATGAAACCCATCTCAGTTTCACTTAGCATTTTTATTCCGTACAACGCCTTCGTGTTTATTGCTTCTTAATCATTTTTTGCATATTTTTATGCAAATAATATGCCACGCCAGAAGCTATATTTTTCTTTTAAACTACCAGGACTTTGGTAAACGATGACTGCTTTTATGACGTTACATACTGCATAGTACAAGTAAAGTATGAAATTACCGACGCTTCTGCTGAAATGATTTACAATTTAAATTTGTGTAATACAAAAAGAGTTGAAGAGTTTAAAAGTGTAAAGTCAAAATATTGCTGCGCTGCTTTTGTATATTATGAACCTTTTAGACATTTATTTATGGTTTTTCTGCTCCTTCCTTTTTCACTTGTACTTTTTTTCTTGTCAACATAATTGTCATCATGAATGAAGGCGTTAAATGAATAAGAATACTACCTACTTGCATCGTGTTTTTGAATGTCATCATTTTGTGTGCTCGTAAACCTTTCAACAGAAAGTTATAGTAGATGCATACCGAGTGTAGTTAAAATTTGAAAATGTCTAATGCAAAATTATTTTTTAAGTTACTTAACCATAGCCATTTCCAACATTCCAACACATGAATATATAAATGAGCTGAATTATTGTCAAAGTGTTGGTTCTACTTTTGTTTTAACTGCATTTTTCCTCGAGGCACTTTTCATTTGTTTTAAGCGTTATTTTGCTTGTCTTGTATCTTTTTTATGTTGTATAAGTACCTATTAGACAAGTACCTATTTGCTCGCACATTTTAATTGGTGCATAATTTCTATAATCTATGATTTCTTTCCAACTAGGCTCTTGGCTACGTACATTACATCTTTCGTTTTATGTATGCTTTAGACTTTGTAATCTTAAGTAGGCATGTACCAATTGGTACATGGTAATAATAGGTACTTCAGTTTATACCTACATATTTTCTATCACTGCTTATCAATCCAATTTTTATTTCCAATTCACGTATCATCATCATCACATATATTTTTATCTCGCATCCGTAACGTATAAGCTGTAAGTAGTACCTATTATTCCACTTTCAGCATTTTTCTATTTTGCACTTTGAATTTAAGTTCTTCCGAATAAAAATTACTCAAGATAGGGAAAATCGTTAAAAATTCCTTGTTTGTCCGACAACCTGTCAGTGCTTTCTGTGCATAATTGATCAACTCTATAATAATATTATGCAGAGGTCTCTCAAAAATATCTTGCCGCGGCTTCTTATCTCTTTGTTGTGAAAAGTATCCCATTGTGCTCATCATTATTGCTATTAATAAGCAGTCATTATTACTGCTGTTATCGGAATCGTCGTCAATGAGCAATAATACTCATCGTCATACGCGCTGCGGTAGAAGTGATAACGTATTATGGCCTACAGCTTACTAACAAACAACCTATTCGTCAGCAGCAAGCAACAAATCAAAAAAATATGATTTTTTCTACTTATGCGCACGCAGCACAAGAAGCATCAGATAATAAAATCATGAAGAATTTTCTTGAGATTAGAGTAGTCATAAGCCGTCTCGAATGACAGCAACAACGGCGGTTCATCACAGAGGTATCAAATGCCCACTCTTAAAAACCCATCCGTTAAGAAAATATGAAATATTTGATGGGATGTGAGAGCTACAATTAGATTAATTACCTTTTACAACAAAACCGATAACTATATAGTTTGTGGGTAAGCAGAACTATGCAAAATGAGATTTCTATTTGTTGTTATCAAATCAAAATGCAAAAATGGAATATTTTGATCAAAGATGATGATCATAGGGTTTAGAATATGCAATTTTATTCTAATAATTCATTTTATGAAAATTGTATTATTTTTGATAGTGAGATGATAACATAGAACCACGTTTAATAACACTGCTAAAACCGTGCTCGTCCTATGCTCGTTATGATAACAAACACGATAGATTGTGCTAGGGTCAGTCTAATTACGACTTTTCTTGAAAGGCAATTTATCAAAACGCACATTAAAAATTTCTAATTAGTTTTTACAAGGATGTGCTTATTTCTCACCTGCATGAGCCGTGTACATGTTGAAATTTCCTGAACAGGAGCTTCCCACTCCATCCCCGACTCGTCCACCCAAAGTTCCAAAGTCTCCGTCGGAGGTGGAACTCCTTCCAAGCGAACTGCAATCCGTACTTTCGGTTCCATTCTTGTTCTGCGTCATCACTGCGGATAGTATCGCTGATGGGGCAGATTCGCTGTTACTGCTGCTACTATTTAAATTGTTATTTGACCGAACGGATGAGGATAACGCGGAGGCTGCAGATTCTAGCTTATTATTTTTCTGACATGTACCCGTATCGTTTGTAGCAGAACTAGTAATTTTGTCATTTTCATCATTCTGATTATTTTCCAAGTTGTTATTTAGACCATTCTCAGAATTAGCAATGTTGCAATTAGCATTTGCCACTGATGATGTGGTCAAGTCAGCAACTTTCACTTGGTCACTTGTCAAACCACTACTACTATTCACATTTTCACCCTGACCTTGACCATTGCTCATTTCACCTTTAGCGGCAGCATTTGCAATTTTCCCTATTTTGGCTGCCAACATTGCTTCAAGTCTTTCTTTGGCGATTTCAGACGGGCTTTTAATTTGGTCGTACTCGGGACTCTTTTGTGGCAGATCAACAGTTTTTGGCAGGGAAAGTGGCAAGTTGGACTTGTTTTCAAAACTACACCCGCTACTTATCAACTTTCCCGTAGACTTGCTTGCCATTACTCCTCCGGTTACAGGTACACAGTTATTAGGATTATTCCAGGAAGACTTGAATAAGTCGCCACTACTACCACCCTCACCAAATTCTATTGTGTTTGTACTAACCAGTGGAGTATAGTAGTTATTACCATTAGTGGATTGTTGCTGTAAACTGTCTGCACTTTTCCACTCTACACGTTGAACACGATTTTTCAGCTCCATAAGATGCTGGCTATGTTGAATACTCTTTGATCTTAAGTGATCTGCAAGGGGAAATGGTGCGGGAAGAAATCCAGGATTTGTAGAGGGCGGAGGTGGTTTTTGGTTATTGAAGGTCATGTTAGAAGAACCCGAGTTATGATGCGTTGGGGAAGTTAACTCGGCGTAGTATGGCATATCCGGATTGTTTTCGTCCATGGGTGGTGACCTCATTGACATCATTCTGTGGGAAACTCCATCCAAAATGTTGCCACTACTTCCGCCAAATCGTGGATGCTGTTGGGCATGAATGTCAGAAGAACTCCGGCCAGGAAGAAAGCTGTGTAGGTAAGGAGATGTTGTGGAGGAAAGCGGACTGGTTTGATGAGGTTGTGGAGAGAGAAATAGTCTTCGCTGGCCGGAAGCAGCATTAAGTTGTTGTTTCGCAAGCAGAGTGTGATCTGTGGCGGATGCCGCACCGTTAAATGGCTGATGAGACCGCTGTGCACCAAGCATTCCCAATCCAGTCAGAGTGGGTAGTTGGGGCAAGTTGGGAATCGAGCGAAGATTGGGAGGAGGTCCAGGGTTCGGAGCTACATATTGGCCAGCATCCATGTTGTGAATGGGCTTGAGCAACATGGGGGAAGATGAGAGGGAAGGGGCAAAAATAGAACTGCTTGTGCTGGATGGTCGGGGTGGCAAGGGTTTGCACGGGGATGTGGAAGAAATTGGTGGGGGTTTTGCAGGTAAACTTGGAGGGCCACCATTACCGCCACCACTGCTACCACCGGGACTTATTTGAAGAGAGCCACCGCCTGGGGAAGATGACATGGGAGAAAATGTCATTGAACTGTGTGAGCTATCACCACCTCCGGCGGGGGATAGTTGGGGCAGAGGATAGTCTGCCCCAATGGCGGATCGCCGCATGTCCACTAGTCTGTAAAGAAATGAAAACAATCGTTTATTTTCACCTTGTTAAGAGTAATTTTGCCTTGTAACTACTTAGCTAATTACTGGCTACTCTAATTAGCATGTATCGCGTATTGCCGCATGTATCAGATCAGAGAAGCAATAATCCTGTAGTAAATAATGCCGCCATATCTCCAATCCTAATGATTTTTATTGGATTGTTTGTAAAAAAATGACCTATCTAGGACTTCAAGAGCCTTGAGCTCTTTTGTCATTGGCTCCACTTCCACTTCCACTTCAACATCCAGAAAAACCGCATCGATTTTGCCCGTCGGCACAATTTTTCCCTTGCCATTATCCTTATCCTCCTCCTCCATCTTGGCAATAAAATATGTATCACTTTTTCACAAACTACGTGCAAATCGTATAACGCGTAAAAAGTTAAAGTAATTAAAAACCAGAAATGGTAGTAAAATAATAATTATATGATTGCTCCACGCTCAGTTCTCGGATTAAAGAAAACCGACAATGATGCCAAAGGCGGCTTTCACACAATACAGCAAAACAAATCCCGAAATAAAAAGCAAACAAGTTTAAATGAATCAACAGATGAAAAGGAATTCTAAAGTTTTTCTTTGAAGAAACATTCTATTTAATCAGAAACGCTGAAAAACAAGAATGTGATATGTACAAAGTGGCTCTGATAGCCAAGCGCACTAGGTCACTTTGAGTTTTCTACTGAATTCTTTTGAAAACAATTTTCTTGAACACACCAAAGAAATAGGAGAACGCACACTTTGCATTCCTCCTCGCACCTTGCGTCCGTTTTCAAAATAAGCAAACTATAAATCTGCAGTATTCCACCTTGGGTGTGATTCATATTATGCACAAGTTGTAATGTATAGTCAAGTATCAGTATCACGTTTCAAAGGAAATTCCACTGTTTGTGAGTCTATCCCACAAAATATGTATTGCGTGTTTTGTTCCTTTTGAAGGTATAGAAAATTGCACTTCTTGCTCTTTCTATAGCTCAGACAAGGAATCATCATTAGTGGCGTTTTCCGTCCATAAAAATATGATACTCATATTGTCTCACTTTAAAAGAGACCACCGTCAACGTGCATTTAGCACCACAACAATAAAAAATCAATTTGCCACATTCCGCCACCCTTCTATCAGGCAGCAATAATGACAGAGTTTTTACCATTAACTACAAGTAGAATTGTCAGTGGTAGGTTTGTTGATCGTGCACCTTGTTTCTCTTTCCCAAGGCCTATGTTTATCCCGTCTAATTTCAAATGATAGTAGTAGAGAAGTAGCATAGTTTTAAAGTATTAAAAGCACACGTTAAAAAATCGCCGTTCATTAGCGAAAAACGGTAACAATCAAAGCTACCAGAAAGGATACTGCACCTTAAATAAGGTTTTGCTTAAACATGTTCGTGTTCACACTATTCATATTAAGATGAATTCTTGTTGCTAGACTTATTAGAAAAAATGTCGGGACACACTAACCAATTCAAATTCACAGTGTTTGTACCATTAGTGACTATTACGTGCTATAAACTGTGGCAATGGTGGCGAACCTTTCTTGACTACCGATACTCGTGTTCAAGTATCTAGTGCTTTTGATTAGAGAACTAAAATAATGAATCTGTGAAAACTAATGTAATCTTAATATGGTTTTTTCTCCTATTTTGTAAAAAGGAAAATGCCTCAAGAGAACGATCACCAGCTAAAAGCAATAATGCCCATGATGATAATGACGATGACGACGGCGAGAAGAGGAGAAGAGGAATACGATTCTGAACTTGATGATGATAACTTGATGACCAAGTCACCGCGATGATGAGGAAAGTCTCACTAAAAGCCCTGAGCAAATTGAGAAGGCCATCGGACGACGGAGGAGGCAGAACCGGAAGGTTGCCTTTTCCTTTATATTATTAGTACATACCTTGTTCATTACCTCTTATTAATATTAATAATAATAAGGAATATATCGCTTGACAGATATCTCCTTTATTTCTCGTGAAAAAATGTACAAAAAACACTAAAAACGAAGCCTGCTATGTTTATCGTACAGCGTAGGTGGAGAGAAATACCGTATAGATGAATGGCATGATGAGGATGTCTATAAAAAACGAGCAATTATTGGCATCGCTATCCATATTATATGCAAGCGTGTGCAAATATGTTTAACTTGAAACAATATCAAGCTGGCAAATGCTGTCTGCCACCATGAACTTGTAATAGTGCAATGCAGTTTAAAAAGCTAGAAATGTGTAATGTAAAGTCAATGGAGAAAAATAGTGATTTGATGGGTCAGCAAAAGAAGGCAGCTACGGGGTAAGTGAGTAAACCAGTGTCTTTTATCACATTAGATGATCAGTTTTCAAAACGTGTGGAGTATGTCTGCAGTCTACTAATTACCTTATTAAAAATTAACAATAATAAAAACCAGCCTGTTTATGATTATGATTAAAGGATAATTATATTGCACACTCAGACAAGACAAAACAGGGTATCATCAAAGCACCAGCATTACTTGGCAGTCAACTTTTTCTCGTTATATACCGGTCAATCGGCTGTAACCCTGTCATATTGATAGTCTGAACCATCCGTGCCATATCAGTTTTATTTGAGATTTTTTCTTTATTTAATACGCTTGACAGCATATGTACATTGCACTCAACAACACTTTTTTCTTCGTCTCTTTTCTTTGAGTCAATTATAGTAATAATATAAAAACGATAAAAATAATAGTAATAATTATAATTCGCACCCTGTATTTTTCAAGCCCTGCATATCAGCAAGTTTAGTAAGCTCGTCCGTGACAAATCAGAAGAAAAAACCCTTCTTTGAAAACTTTGTTTTTTTTGTCTTATCTGACAATTATATGTCATATTTCTCTGCACATTGCAAGAAAAATCCGAGTAATAATATTTAATTGATGTTAGAACAAAAGATGAGGAATTTTTATGAGTAATTATTAATATATACGATAACACGCGTTTGTGACGTACTAGTCAAAGGCCAGTTTGAAGCGGTGGTAGTACCGACCGTCAAAGATTGATTTGATATACGATACATTGTTTGCCGACTTTCGATGGGTGTATATTTGCATTTGTACAAACTTGTGGTCTATAGAACAAATAGACATATTTCAACATTTACGACTTATATTACAAGGGGTAAAGTAAACAAATTACTTGAGAACAAGCGGAAACATGAAAACATTTTCTAGTATATATTTTATTGTTATATGTGGCATTATTATTATATCATTACTAAGTAGGCACGTTTAGACAGGTATGCTTGGTTGGTGGAGGTGAGTAGGTTTTTCAAGAAATATACAAGTTCATCATTAAATATGACTAAACATTGCATTGTGATAATGTTGTTGTCGTGAATTTGTTGTAAAAGCTTCTGGTGTTATTTTTTAAACTTGAAACCAGAGACTCAGGAAGATAAGTGATATTACAGGTAGAAGTCATGCTGTGCCTGCTCGCTTGGTTTATCATTTTACTAGTGCGAGTTCAAGCAAGAAGACGCAGCAGCAAAGTGAAAAACTTTTAATTACTACAGATTTTTCCTTCAAGATTGATTGGTTCTTTTCATTCATTATTATTATTAGACAGAGAATGGATGACAATGTACAGTTTAATTTTAATAATGATGAGGATAATTATATGGAAATAATGGGTAATAATACGCTGTAGTTTTAAGGATACATGGTAGATTGGTGAAAGAGGTAGATAAAAAACATGATTACAAGGAGATTCCGACTAATTAGAGTAGAGTGAAATTTGAATATTATTATCAGCAGCAGAAAGGGCAGAATTTAAGTGCGGGTTTCTCCTTTTAAGCTATTAACAGCAGCATAAATTTGTGACATTCCATTGTCTAATTAGCTAATTAGCATGTTTTGTTTGAAAAAATTATAACATAAACCAACAATTATTCCGTAAACTTGAAAAATCCGTGATTACTGACTATTACAACGTTTTCGTTAAAAACACAATAAACTGTTTAAAAAAGTGAAACCGGTAATATTACTGAGAATCTTTGAATTCAACTTCAAATCAAAATAAAGCAAAATATAGTTGTTGTTTTATTGATTTGGCAGAAATCTTAAATGAATGACCTCTAATGTTCTTACATTATGTGTAAAGAAAAAACCGACAAACAGTACAATTTACTTGAGTGAAGACCACATCCCTGTTCCGCTTTTTTTAGAAGGAAAGGGTCTTGCGGTTTTCTCTTTCTTCTACAATAAGTGTTTCATCCCTAAATACTACCATTATACTATTAACGATATTATCATACCTACATGGAAGGAAATCGCTTCTTATTTACCACCAACATCATCCCCCACTTCCACCTTTTGCCACAGACTTCATAAATAATCCCAAAGCAGCGCCACGTCTACAAGTAGCTATATTTTCTCAATAAACTCTATTGTCTGCTTTCCATTCGTCAGAGCAATCTATCGAAAGCTTATTTATAGCCCTATCAACTCATATCTTCCTTTACCCTTGTTTTACATGCCTTTTTTTTGTTTTTCGTTCATGTTTTTCTTTGATGCGTATTCTGATCCGATTTTTAGAGCAGAGTAAAGCTTATCATAAAGGCACTGAGCAAAATAAACTTGAACAGAGCATGATTTTCATGTTTCTCTTCTCATCATCAAAGGCACAACACCCACGAGAATGACAACCGCAAATGTCATCCTGTTCTCCTGATACATAAAATTATGATTTCAATTACCCTCAACAAATTCCAATACGTTGTACGTTTCACCTTTCATTCTCATCAATTCACGCTCTCCTGAATTCAACAAGCCAATTATGATAAGCCGGAAAAGGGGCAACAAAGCAGCATGTTTCTTTATGCCCTTATCCAAATCGGATACAAGCTTTTACCAGCAGTAGCTTGGGAAAAAGACGAGACGAGAGATGAGATGAACAACCAGGCTAAAGCCTACTACGTGATTCTGGCAGCAGTTTTCTTTTTATCCAAAATATGGTGTGCACAACTCCGTTAAACACGAGGCAACATGATACATGCAAAGATAATAAGCCAGTATGTCGACAATTTTTAATACAATTAAAGAAAAAACATGTGCCTTTTGTTCATGTTTCCACACGCATGCAAAGCAATCTTGATGATGCTCCTGATGATCACAATAATATGCGAATGAGCAAGCATACACACCAACAATACACTCATTTTCAGATCGCAATCTTATCTTTTTCACCTTGTGCTTGTTTTTACCGCAGGGATACTGAGAACGGCAGAGTGCAAGCAACTGGTGAGGATTGTTTGGCATTGTTGCTCACTTTTTTCAAATAATGAAAAACGCCAAGGTATATATCCCATACGCTTAAGTAAATATTATGTAGGCTTATTTCTCTCCTTTTCTTCGTTGTCGCGTCTTCTTTTCTTTCATTAGCCATATCAAATTACTTCATTTATGCCAATTACCGGTTTGTTCCCTTAACAGATATGCAGATACATGAAGGATGATAAAACTGCAAAAAAATTACATGACTTTTTATTGCCATTTATTGTTGAAGCTACTACTGTTATAGTTCTTTTGTTTGCCAAGCTAACGTCGACAGTCGACGGAGTAATGAGAGAGAAAGAAGAAAATAAATGCTCGTTCAATTCAATTACTACTCATTATATTGCCATCATTATTGTTATTATTTTGGCAGAGTTTTTCTTGTTGCGTATTTATGAGTATATATTATGGTACTCCTTGCTTATCGTTTTCAACTAGCTTGCTTGTTGCTTATGTTTTCAAATGAATGACGACGATTATGAGATACGGATAAGGATTAGGAGGATAATAAAACATTTGATATGTTTGATCTACAAGTTGTTTTAATTGTTAATGAACTCGGAAATAACTCATCGGAACTCGCTAAGCAGTGTTTTGTCAAATGTCGAATGATTGCCAAGAATTATTATCACGGGTTTCTCTTTCTTCTTTCAAATAAGCTTATATTTCAGTTTTAATTAAACTTGTCGAGTTTCGTGAGAGAGACACATTTCGAGAGTTTCATTTTGTACAACATTTCTAATAAATAGCGAGTATAATTTATTTTGGGCATCGACTGGAGATAGCAGATGATATTGTTAGGTAATGATCATTGCTTCGGTAAAGCGTAGGTATTTTCCTAATTAAATCAGGTTTTGGTGAAAAGACATGCCACTTTTACTATTACATTTGGCCATTTGTCAACAGCAAGATAGTGAAGACAGTCCGAAAGGAGTTATAAAAGTTAGTTTGAAATTCAGTTGCCAGTCACTAGTTACATTACATAGTACACGCAATTTCGGCAGGCTTGATTTTCTTGTAAATTTTAAATCAGGCAATAAAACCAAAACTATGATCAATCTATCTTTGATAAAAACAAAAAGATAATAAAAACTAAGAGTACAAAAGCACTAAAATATGTGATGAAAACGCCGATGTCTTTGATAATGATTAACACATATTGATGCGATACATACAACAACTTTAATGAAAAATGATTTCATTTTATACTAATACAATGGAAACGCTGTGCAGAAAATTTGGCAAATGCGCATACGACTCTGGCACTCGAACTAGAATTTTAATGACATGTTAGCTGCCTCCTGTTTAGTAAATGTCAAGCGAAAGACTAAAGTTCAAGAAAGTTGTGTCGCATGTAATACGAAACTCCTGTCCTCTGAGACATATTTGACTAAACAATGGGGATATGCATTGTTGGTTAATCATAAGGACTCTTTTCCCTTCGTCACAAAAGACTGATAAAATCTTAGATTAAAATCAAAAGTGACAAATGCTCTTTTCCTTCATTCTAGAAACATTTGAGAACACCAACGCATTTGTGTCCAGGAAATGTGCATAAAGATAAAATGCATAGCAAAGTAAGGATTTCCATTTTTAGATGCGTATTTTTGAACTAACGTTACTTTCTCACACAAAAACATTTTTAATTATTCAGATCCAAGTGCTTCACTTACGTGTTGGATTTATCCGCAATGTTTTTTCATGTTTTATTCAAAATTGATGTCTCAATGTAATCACATTACACATCCAAATACACTTAAATGTCCAACACAGTTGCAATTGGTTTACATAGGTATTTTACTTAAACTGAGCCTTTGACTTTTGTAATTGTTAATCAGCAACTTTTTCACAGAAATCACAATTATTGTTTTGAAGCAGTTAAACATTGCAACATAAAAAGATGATTTTGCTGTTGCATCTCAAGTTTCAAGTTCATTAGGTCAGTTTACTTTGCCCATGTTTCATGCAACAACATCTTCGGAATACCACACATAACGTTCCGACCGAAGAAGTTACTAATGGAAAGGCTCACATTTTCCCCTTTCACAAGCCTTATCTCATTTACTTTTCTGTTTTATCTTTTTTTCTCAACAAAACACTTGTCTTTTCCACCGGCAATCACCCTCACGCAGCATATCAAACAAAGCAGCAGCTCAAAGACACTTTCAACAATAGCTGTCTAATCAAGAGACACAACTGCCACCACAAACACAGGACAACAATCACAGCTCTGCAGCTTTTGACACACACACACACACGTACAAACACGCTCACAAAATGCTCTTTATGCAAATGCAAAAGCCAACTAAAAAAAGAAGCTCTAGTTTTTCTGAAACCCTTTTTCACCAACCAGTAACGAAACGATTACATATTATACTTTACTGGTTTCATTTTTTTCTCAAAAAGGGATAGCGTGCACACTTTACTCCCATGTGCAACATATAATGTGTACATAGCATCAAAGGTAATACTAGACATTTATCTATCAGTTGTACCACCACCAGTTATTTAAAAGAAACTTTAATATCCTTTTTACTTGCATAAAAATGCATATTCTATGCCTCCTCCTCCATTATATCAGTACACACACAACAAAACGCATGCATACATTATCGTCTCGTCTTGCTTTTGCCTGCTCCTATGTCCATCCATCCTCTTCTCCTTCAGTGTATACACAACAATGCAAGAAGACTGAAAAAAATATAAATTTCCTCGGCCACTTCAACTCCGAGTTTTACAATGACGATAGTGGGAATAAGAACACAAATGCAGAGTACATGTGTAATGTAGCACTTGGTGTTATTATAAGGCTTTTTTAACAATCGCCATAATTATTATCTCATCCTTCTTACTTTAAATCCTGTACAGGTGTACAAGTGGTAAGGAGTCAAACCAATAATACCCCTTCGTATTGTATAATATTAACCTTTTGCTCTTCTATGTAAAGTGTACGCATAAAAGTTTGAAGAATCAAAGAGCTTTAAACAGGCTTCTTGTCGGCCGTGGTGTCCTGTACTGGCCTAGCTCCCTTTTTTCTTGTGCACCTGCTTCAATAATAATCATCGTCAGCACTTAGCACTGTATGTTTGCCGCTTTTTACATGCTCCACATTGATTTTCAACCCCATCGTGTCCGATCATGGGAAAAGTACTGAAAATCAACCCTTTCTTTGTCTACTCACAAGGCTCACAAATTTTCTAAACAATGGAGAACTAGGCTTTTTGCTGAGCCAGGACAGCAGAAGAAGAAGGCAGTAGTCGCACTTTTCTCTATTGCTTCTGCAGTTCTCGTCATCATCACCATCGTGGTCATAACATTCACAATCACAAATAAACTACTTACTTAATACCAGACTGCTTGCATAATAATTACATGTTTAGAAACGAAAATAGAAGAAATGATATCCTTTCCTATAGTTTTGCTATATCTTTGAATGTGCAAGAAGGAGAAGGGAAAACGACTGCAATCATTGTTGTCTCTCTATGTTGCCAGTTACCAGTACCACTTACTCCACAATTACTTCTCAGCAATTTTTATTATTACATCGACGTAAGTAGTGCCAATGTGTTGAATTGAAAGAAAAACAAGATAGCAATAAAAGATGTTGGGCTATTTACACTTTTAAAAAATACGAAGATTGAAAAAAGGCAATTGTGAGGAGTGCACATGACTTTGATATTGAGGGCTGTCGTGAAAACTCTTGGTTGCGTGATTGGGTAAAAATGCGACACAAATGACGAAAATGATAAAAGGTTGTTTTCAAAAAAATAAATCGAGCACAAAAGAAGATATTGGTGGACGAGTGTCTTGCTCTATTGTCAAAAGCCAACTGACAGTGGAAAATTTGTGTGGTGGGGTCAGCTAGTCAAAAGGGTAGATGAAGTTTTCTTTAGAAAGAATAAGAACTGAGTTGACATTCATGTGGTCAAATGCATTTTATGCAAACTATTTAAGAAAATGCAAAGTTGTTACACTCATTTTTAGGTGGCTCCTTCATCAAAACAATTAAGTCAAATCTAAGGTCATAGTCATGTTCATGATAATATTGATGATGTAGTGCAGATATATGCAAGCCTGCAAGCACAAGAATAGCTACGAATTGAATTTTAATAAAATTCTTTTCACCACGCCAAGGAAAGATGCAGTGAACAAGGAACAAGAAGTATAAGTTGTTTTGGGAATTCCCCATCAATCATTTATTATTTGTGCTTACCTGGTGATCGGGATTAATCTGATCGAGTAACCAGATATATTACTACTACTTTTATGTTGTCGTGTGTTTAAATAGTTAATCTATTGAAATAGTTTTCTAATAAAATGTATTAACAAGACGTTAGGCGGCCAATAATACGACAATTGCTTTGCCAATTTGTAGATTACAAAAGCGTACCCTATATTTTCAGTGACTGTTCAAACTTTATACTTAATAGCACTTTATGAATGCATGACATGTATAGTATATGAGTATGTGAAAATGATAACGGGCAAAGCTTTTCAATATTCACATTGTCAATAGGACAATTAATGTAATACATTTTTTTTAAACTGCTGGGTTTCCCAGATCAGGCTATGAAAAAGATATTTCATGATTTACTTTAACAGGTTAAGCAATGAATAATTCCTTATTTCTTTTCAAAACATATTTAGCAAATTTCAAATACCTAATAAGTATCAGGATTAGACTTTATCTGTTATCCTTGTCGTGCATATTCCCGGAAGCGTGCAAGCGATTTAAAAAATTGCACTTGTGCAATTCAAAAGGCAAGTAAAGTTTAACTGAATGGCTTTCCAAGAATCGTCACAACCTCTGTAAACAAGTGGTTCCCGTCAGAAGCATGCAAGCTTTCAAAAAATTGTTTTCTTAAATTCCATTTCTTCGACCTTTATCCTTTTCAATAGAAAGCACTATGAAAAATAAGTTGTTCTTTTACAGGCCAAAATAATCATACAAAATACAGCGTAAATGCAATTCTGAAAAGGATCTGAGTGGTCAGCAGTAAACATCCTTGTATACCAGTAGTCCGACTCAGCACAGCAGCATATTAATTGCATTAACTCATCCACGGTTGGCGACTTTCTGCGAATTCCCAAGTCTCAAACAATATACCTAACATAAGTTAATTATGAATGCAGACACATTTTTTGAAAAGGTGCTTTTTCATAGCCTACCCCTTTCTTGGGACTCTTCTTAAAGAAAGCAAAAATCTGCAATGGTGAAATAGCAATAAATTCAGTAAATTGTGAACTAACCCAAGCAAATGAAAAAAGGAAGCAAAAAATCACAAGGAGGGTTTTTGCAATCTATGACCTATTCAATTGTTATTTTTTCATTATGATTGAAAAAGAGTCAACGATTTTATTACCCTTCTTTACTGTTTGCCCTTTAGCAAAGTAAGGAAAAGAGGCAAATAAAGAAGAGGCTGATGCAGGGGCGGCTCTTCATTAAAAATATCTTTACCACAAGTACTTCTTTCGACGCTCTAAATCTAAAAGGTAAATTCTTTGGTAAAAATTAGTGTGGCAATATCGGTAATCTGGTGATAGGTATGTACTCAAGATAGTCACCTTTTACTCTAATTTTTTATCCGTTTCAAGAGGTAAAACGATATAATTAAAAAAAAGCTCACAAACCTATCTTGGGTAGGTATCTCAATGGTTCATAATAACAGTGGAGGTGCATCATAAATAAAAAATCTTGTAATTGTGTAATGCATTGTGTGTATGCTCATTTTTCGTTCTTTTGATTATATCCTCGGAAATGGCAAGACAAAGTCTCACCTGCCAACTTCTCTCCACCCACGCACACCATTCCATCAATCATTCATAAATCCTTGCCTAAGTACCATGTGTTGACTGAACAAAGCAAACCAGCAAAATAAATACTGTCAAACTAATCATTTTATAGACCGTACCATTGTCTCACTTTATCCTTTTTAATTCACTCCAAATCAAATTCAAAATACGACAAGACAAGGCGCATCGCCATAAAATGAAGATCGATATGAGTGATGACGCTATTTGCTTTTAATGTTGTTCATAAATCAAGCCCTTAACTATGTGAACTTTCCTAAATTGAACTTTTCTCATTTTCAAAACCTAGCAAAAACAATAATAAAAATTGCCTGCAGACGCGAAAAAGACAAGAAGACAGTCATAAAATTGGTTTTGCTACTTTCTGCCACTGCAGCACCGTTGCAACTGCTTCTGTTGATCGCCTTCTGGCTCGGAAGGCGTGGCAGTTGAACCCATAACATTTGACTTATTTTCACTGTGACTATTGTGAAAAAAAAATCGTCTATAATTTAACCCAGATAATCATCATCATTATTTCATATTTTTATGTCCTTTTCCGTATAATTTAGACTTTAGACTTTCAAGTTGAAATTGAACATTGGCAGTTAAAAAGAATAGAAATAAGTGCTAAGTAGAATAAAACCGTATTAAATTCTGATCATAGTTATTTTGCAAACATGCTAAATTTAAAGGCGGAATCAACGAGGAGGGTACTCAGCTTTAATGTGTGATATTGATGAAGACCCCAGCAATATCATCGACATCTTCTTCACAATAATATAAATAAAACAACTAAAAACTCGACACTGTATTGTCTTTCACTCTTGTTATAAGCTTGACAGGCATTAAAGGATGAGGATATGCAATAATAATGAGTCAATGAGAACGAAGAAGAGAGGACAACGCCTTCATTCACAGCTTTTCATGTGTAATTGCCTATAATAATAAACTTTTTTCAAGAAGGGAAAAACGGAACAAAAAAGCAGTTTGCAAACAAAACAGTGCAACACGCATAAAATATATACCTGCAACCAGGTGCGTAAATGTAATTTTCTCTGGTACACACATGCATAAAATACAGTTACAGAAAAATTATGCTGCAACCGTCACAGATAAATAGAACCTGTTGCAATTATTATAACTATTATTTTTACAGTGTGTGTGCAATTATTTATTAGGTATTATTATGATAGCCTTTAGCATGGATTCTCTTGTACGTATATTACTCACACAGGTCATCCCAGAGGCTGAACTGAGCTGGGTGAATCATTCTTGTCGACTGGGCTCATAAATTTTCCTTTAATGAACTGAAGAAAGTAATCAAATTTCCATAGAAAAAGTAGATTGTGCAGCCTGATACGACTTTTTCTCAATGAACGAGTAAAGAATCTTGTAAACGTGTTGCTCTTATTGACTTGGCACCATATTTTACTACAAATTCTAATTCTCTTATTGGTAAATTTAGAAATATCTTAGAACAACAAATCAGCATAAAAAGAATAATTATGAATATGTGAGGTGAGATCTCCAAAAAAATTGGCCGTTCGAGATAGAAGCTGATATGTAAAAAATTGTGAAAGAACTGATTATGAAGATGGATGGGATTCTGTTATGTGAGAAATTTGAGGTCTGAATAAACAGTTATTTTAGTGATAAAATGGTAGTATCTTTGCCATTAACACCATCTTCGAAATCAATGGCGTCTTCGCTGTTTCTCGCAAATAAATTTAGTAAGACTGACAAATCCTTGTCAGCACCGACAAGCTCCAGAAAGACAGTACGGCCTAATAGAAATGTTGGAAAAATGGCTTCTGCAAGAGAGAAAGAGACTCTTACTTCATCCGGGTCAGAAACAGAGTTTGTGGATTTTTTAATGGATGCGCCTGTTAAATCCCGGTACTAATAAAATATCGCTTATTTGACATCTTCATTCAGTAAGGTGTTACCAAGTTGGAACCATAAGAGTTTAATGTGTATGAACGTTTTTGGTAGGTTCACCTCGGGTAATTTTCTTAAAGCTAGTCAAATAATTCGCTCGATAAAGAATCCAAATCCCCGAGATGACCGACGCCCCATTTTCTGGAGCGACGAGGAAAGAATTCTTACTTATGAGCTAACTGTGGCTATTCTCAAATACTCTGGCTTTCTCCGGGAAGCCTTGGAAAAGAGTAATTTTTACTTAAAATATCCTCAGCTTCAAAATGTGGGTCAGGAAGAGCTGCTGGTGGTTCTCTTTGACTTGATGGAACGTGATTTCCGTGTCTCGCAAGAGGACACACCCCTTCCCGAAGCGTTTTCCAAGTTGCAAAATGCCATTCTCAGCTCAAAAACAAAACTGATGGCACACATTGCCAAGCTCAGAATAAAACATGAAGCCACCGCCATTGAAAATCTGCTGCCCACTAATCTTCGTCAAAGACAGAATATCGATAAGAATCCTCTCTACATATGGATTAATCTTAAAAAGGCAGGCATATCAAAAGTTGCTTCTGCTCTGCTGGGTCAAGGTCTCAAAGAAACTTGTTTTGAGGATGACACCCTAATCCAAGAAAATCTTTTTAGCATAAGCCGACTTCATCCAGACTTGATTCGTATGCACTCTAGCAAGACAGCCATGATTTCCAACCTACCAATATTTCGTGATGGTAGTATTGTCATTCAGGATAAGTCGGCTTGCCTTCCCGTTTATGTGCTTGCCAAAGCACTGTTTTTCAGGGAAGCATTGAATCACCGTGGTGTGGGCATGGAACATTTAAATCCATTTCCTATTGGAAATCGGTTTAAAAACCAAACAGCTCAGGATACCCAAACCTCTTCCCCAGAAAATAATTCCCCAGTAGAAACTCCACGAGTCTCAACCTGCCCCCTGGCTGCAACCAGTCTCGGGGAGGATGCCTGGTATCAAGGGATTCTAGAAGGAGGGGGCAAAAAGTCTGAAAAGACGGATTGCGTTGTGATTACTCATTGTGGCTCTGGTAGGACAGCAGCTCACTTGGCTGTACTGCTGTCGGAGGCTGTCCCTCGCTACTTGTCGAAATCCATGAATATGTCCACTACTGGCACAAATCTGGAGAAAGCTATCAAATCCAAGTTTGTTTACCGACCGCCTCTCAACGTAATCGTTTTTGGAACTCCGCAGAACAAATATGAAGAAATTCATAAGTATCTTAGAAGGACGCTGGGTGTGCAAAACATTCGTTTGTATTCCGAGGACTTTTTGTCCATCTCTTCCAAAGACCCCAGAATAAAGGGTTGTGGGGCTGTTCTGGTGAATCCACCTTCTTCTGGCTCTGCGCTAAAAGATCCGGTTTCCTACATTTGTTCTGAGGGTGGGGATGAACAAATCCTCGCACAGTTTTCTCAGTTTGTCCACACAACCACCACAACGGTGCTTGAGGATGAAAATGGCAATCCCAAAACGGCATACTCCCCCATGCAAGCCAAATACTTAAGCCACTCGCTTTCAATTCCCAACGTAAAGCTTGTTCTGTATACTACCTGCTCCAATTTGACATGTGAGAACAGCGAAGTTGTCAAAGTTTGTCTGAACGAAGCTCGAAGACGCGAAGAAACGAGAAAATGTCAGGTTTTTGCCAGTATTGTGATGCAATCTCAATCCAAGCAATTCCGGGACGTCAGTTACGAGGTAGTTAATATGGAGGAACTGATGGAGGGATATGAAGAGGATGAACCATGTTTCAGAGATGGCTACGTTGACATGCAGCCTAGTAGTGCGTGCAGTGGGGTATTCATGGCTTTGATAAGACGAAGAGATAGGCACATTAACATGGCCAAAAATCCTGTAAAGCAATATGTTGCCAATCAGATAAAACAATGGGATGAAGAAGATGATTTGGACGACTTTCTCTCGCCAGAATTATCAGGTAACGCGTCAATGACTAACATGACCTTGAAAAGTTTCACTGAAGAAGAGTTGGCACGCTACTTGATTCGCAAGTTGAATTTGGAGGATGACAAGGAAAAAGGTGGAAAGTCTATTGATTTCTCGAGGACGCCATCAATTATACCCGTGTTTCAGGCTAATATGAAAAAGAAGGCTTCAAAGCGAGCAATAGTGAAGCGAGTCTCTACTCCAACGCACTCGTCTATGCAAAGACAAACTGAAAAATTTTCTGGGGGAGTTGTAGGTATAGCCGTGGGCAGTGGAGGTGGTGGTAGTAATCCAGCTTCCGGAACACAAACGCCAAGATCTGGAGTGAGAACTCCAGTAGCAAGTACTTCGTCGGGAGGAACGGACACGAGGCCAAGTACTGCACACTCTGTAAGTGGAGTGCGAACAAGTTCAGCGGTTGTGACATGTCCTTATCATCATAAGCACAAACATGGACATGTCTGTGTTTGCGCAAGGCATGCCAAAAAGTTTCCGGAAATTCTAAAGAACTTGTGAGAAACATGACAGCTTTGAAATGATGAATGAAATAAAGAATATGGGAATAGAAATGTTTTTAAAATTCAAAATTACGAGAATTCATAATGTATAAAATATTGTTTTTCATGCTTGGGTTTGGAAGAATAAAATAAATGGGAATGAAATAATAAAGTATTTAATACAAAGTGCAGAATATACCTATTTCAAGGAATCTACGGCATCTTCATTTACGTACATTTATAAGTAACATAGTTTGTAGTTCTCATTTTTATAATATGTCATAATGTTTTGGACATTTGATTTTTTAAGAAGTTTAACGTGTTCAATAATTGGTTTACCCA
This sequence comes from Entomobrya proxima, assembly GCA_029691765.1. Taxonomy (NCBI): domain Eukaryota; kingdom Metazoa; phylum Arthropoda; class Collembola; order Entomobryomorpha; family Entomobryidae; genus Entomobrya; species Entomobrya proxima. Next base: position 8,324,891 of record CM056168.1, read on the forward strand.
ACTGGTTTACATAATACTATGAGCTGGTTTATGTTGTGTTTGATTGCTCATTGTTCGTGTAAAATTGCCTTGTTTCTTTCATTCTTGCTAAGTGGGACCCAGAAGGGCATCATCCTTGTATTATTATCATGCAAAGACAATAATACCTATGTTGGCTGGCACATTTTCAGTGAGACTTTGCGAAAAATGACGAGTGCTGGGCGGCAGATGCAGGTGGATAGACGGGATATAGGATGTATCATACAGTCAGACGAAATCTTCAAACAACTTCTTTTATTATCAATATTATTCAGTATTGGATAATTTAAATTTTGCTAAAACAAAGAAAAACATGTTATATTCATGAGGATGCGCCCTTCACCTTGGCATAGATTTCTTTGCTGCCAAAAGCGTCTTCTTTGTGGCATTGTGAAAACTCACTAGTTTTCTTTTAGCAGTGGACAGAAAAGAAAGACGACGACGATCCCGTATTAATTTTTGAAATGATGATGATGGGCAGCCAAAAAAGCGTAATAATTGATCTATGTGTGGAATATTAATCAAGTTATGTTCAAGTCGTCAGTGAAATGATGTGATGAGGAGCAGACAAGCGAAATGCGGAGTGTGGACGGAAAGGTTACTGAGCAAGCCAGGTGGTGCCTTCTTGTATTGCACTGCACGCCATTTTTATTGTATATTAGACTGACTTTGCGTTTTGTGATAATTGATATTTCAAGAAAAAATAATAACTTTGTTTGTAGTACAGAGAAAAGAAGACCAATAGGAAATTTACGAATTTGCATTTTTGGATAATGAATAATGATCAAGATGAAAATGAATCACTGCCACTCATGAAAAACCTCACTCATAAAAAGTTTTTATAGAATGAAAAATATATTTTCAACGTAAATTCGCGGTAATGGGGCTACTGTTTGTCGTTTATGAGGTGATTAAAAATCAATGGATCAAAAGGCAGCAGTCGTTTATAATGCTCATCCGATTCAAACCGCATTTCAAACCTGTAAGCTTTCATAATAGGCTCGTCTCACGACGCCACACAACCTACTTATTGAATTTGCCAAGCCGAAAAATTACTTACTCTGTAGACGCCTTTCTTCATATGAATTGTACCAAGGTCAGTCGATTAAATTTGCATTGAACGTTTTGATGCCGAAAAATGATCAAATGTTCATTTCTTTTCAAAATAGACAACAGAACTAGTCACCATTTAGCTTTTTATCTATACTTGATGTATGGTGGTGACCCAATTTACGTTTTCTAATACAAATTAATAAGAATGGTAATAGCTTACCAGAGAAAAGTAATTCATTAATTGCTGTATTGTTATCAGAAAAAAACAATGCGATTTGTAAAACCTTTCGTGTGTACTGTGTATTGACTCTGTTGACTGAAAAAATGTTGATAAATTACTCCACGATGATGTCGGGGTTTATATCTATCTCATTTCACACCGTCCTGCTTTGCTTCGTTTTGTCGTGTGATTCAAGACAAACAACCAGACAATAAGACACCCTTCACTTCTTTATCGTCTCTGTCTTTGACAACAACGATCGATGACAATCACACAATTGAACAGACTGGGGACTTCCTCACCTGCACGTCTTCAGCATAATTACAATGCGCAAGTTACTAATACGTGGCAAAACACGCTATAATCAAGATATTTATAGGATAACAAAATATAGAGTTGCACATGCCCTTATACATACGTATTTATTTACGAATGAGATCGCCCTAAGTCAATTAACATCAAGTGACAAGACAAAACTAGCATTATTGGTAGAAAAAGAAAAAAATGGCAAGTTTAGTAAGTGCTAATAAGGTTTAATGATGCGTAAACCAACATGTAATCGGAATAATTGCGACAAAAAAATTATAACTGTACAAACAAGTAGTATGTAAATGGATAAATGGCCACATTATATGTATCTACCCGCACATGTAATACCTTTTACCATTTAAACTTATTAATGGACAGACTTTGCAATTTGCAAAGACGTTGGAATACAAGGGTGTGTAGTATGTAGTTTGAAAAATCTATTAAGGCAAGTTGCTAATGATATATTTTATCTAATCTCGCTACTTTTTTTTCAAAATTGCAAACTACAAAGTAAACCAAAGTGAAACACAATTCTGGTCTTCTTGCTTTCCGGCTGACCACAGGTGCAACACATTTTTATTCGTATTTTCTTGTTCACAGCAAGCCGTAGGTTAACGAAGAGAGATTGCGTAGTATTGGTTGTACACATAGCTAACTACTCTAGTCGTCTATTTGTTTCTTACCTTAATCGAGTTGCCCAATCATTATGCAATTGTAATCAGGTGCATTCTCATATATCACGTCATGGCTAAACCATCTTCAGTACTTGGAGCACTTTGATAATACTTTATCGAAGTAGGACATGCTAATTGCTAATTATTGAAGTTTGAAAAATGCGCGTAAATTGGAGTGAAATATGGTTTCAAAAGCGTTATAGCATCTCTTTGATTCTTTAAATTTGTCATTATAAACACCACAGTGCAAAGGTTCATTTTTCAGGTGTTATTTTCTAAGAGTGTAAAGACAGGCACTTTGTTGGCATTGCTTTCTGCATACTAATCAACATTGTTAAAAATTACTATGCGCATGTTTACCATTTGCATATATGTATAATGGCATAATATTATTATTCAAGTTCAAAAACTGCTTTGACTAGTTCGAAGGTGTGGGAGGTCATTATTTTCCACGCGTCAATTGCAAGAAAGACTTGTCTAAAAAGTGACAAAGCAGTGATCACACAACTTCAAATTGTTGTAGGACACGGGGAAGAACACACACTCTGCACACATTATACAAGTTTCAACTCATCACAAAGGCAAATCAAGGTGACAAGACATCATCAAACGTGTGACGAGATGATGGTTGATATCATATCGCCTTATTGTCAGTAAATTGACACTTGTCTTCACTGGTTGTACAGTTTGCTTGATATCTCTTTCGTACAGCTTTTATCAGATGCAGACAACAAGCTGTAGAGACGGAAATTCTGATGTCGTCTTTATCAACAACAAAGAGGCGGAATTGTGGAGGAGTGTGAACCACCCAAGTGTCATAATAGTAGGTGAAATTGATCACTTGCCAAAAAATAACTGAGTGACAACTAGAGTGACAATATTCATGTAATGATGACATTGTTAACAACGCAACACCATACAATTTTAGACACCTCTCTCAGTGGGTCCACGTTGTAAACTTTGAATACTAAGAAAAAGGTTGTTGCCATTATTTTGTCACGAGTTTGTCATAAAGCAGAATCTATCTAACCCCAAACACTCTTATCATTATGATGTGACATATCCGTTGATATGCTAATGCGGAATGGCTCAACGTTCATCCAATTTAGAATTAGAACACGTTTAGGTTTGAGAGCACAATTGATGGAAGTAACTTGTTCTTTGTGTTCCTGTTCCATATTCGTAGACGAAAGGTGAGGCTACAACGACAAGCTTAGCTATCCGAAAAAACAAGGTTAAGACTTCATTAGCCATTTAGGCATTCATTTCATACGCATGTTCTCTATTATTGTCGAGAAATATTTGGTAATCCAATCAAATTAAGTGGTTGTTAAGATTACTTTGCAGTTGATCGACTCTAGATCTCGAAGTGGAAAAAAATCTATCGGTTTATTAAATACTCTCAACAGGATCTGCCTCTGCATTCTGCAACTAGCATTTCATTTAAATATTTTGCATTACGAATTATTTACCTATGATTCTTTGGTCATTTCCCATTTATTTTTATGGAGTTAAATTGGTCAATAAATGGTGCCTGAACATGATTCCTTATTGTCACATTATAGCTGATTTTATGGACATTTCTATCCACGTCAGGTTGCTTCAATGCACAAAAGAGAAGAGGAAAACGCTAACAGATTTACACATAAATTGCTATAAGGTTATAAAAGTAAATTTTATGTGGTGTCATCTGCATCACCTTCCTCATCAAAATACCATCTTTTGGTGCTATCATCATCATCTTCTGATTTATCAAAATCAATATAGGGTTTCATATTATTCTTCCTACTCACATCACACATACAACATAACATTCTTATGCTAATTTAAATAAAATATCCATTCAATTTTTTGTAGTTTCTGTTACATGCAACTTACATTAGTTCATACACCTTCCTATAATTTACAATAAGATGCGATTACATATTTAGTTCTTTAGTATTCACTTCAAAAGTCCGTCAGTACAATTACATAGAAAGGAATGCACGGAAAACTACAAAATTAATGCCTGTAACATTTTTTATGTCCATGCTTTTACTTTGAAGTATATATATGTAGGTATCTTCTCACTCACGTGCCATGGTATGTGAAAAACACAAAGTGTACTAACAACGAATTTCACCCTACCACGTATGAATACTTTTACTGTGCGTAGGCAAAAAATATTTTTGTTTCCTGTGTTCAAAGACTGATATGGAATGCAGGAGTGCAGTGCATGTTTACATTTAATTGTACTCACTACATGTTGCTTCTATATCTTAAACCGTAAACCTTCATTTCGCCTCTAATGATTCAAGAGACATTTAATTGCCTTTAGTACTTTCATTTTACATTCCATAAAGAGGTAAAGGAATATCTCCGTGAACAACGAAAGCCATGTTGTAAAAACACCCAGGTAAAAATACTTTGCGGGCACATTCATATTAATGCAGTTTGCGTACATTCATGACATTGTTGCTGACAATAATACGCGCTGGTGATGATTGGTGACAATGAAAAGACTCTGAGGAGAACGTGTCATAGTGAAATGGATTACGTGTTATGAATAAAAATGATGCTATGTGCACAAACAGAACATTCTGCTTTGTAATGGAAGAAAGTAACGTAGAATGCATGCTTGCATATAAATTTTATAGAATGTGCTCATCATCCTCATCAAAAGAGTTTTACTATTGCCATACCGTGAACCCTGTGAATGGATACCTCTGATTATGAAATTGCCAATAAAACTAAACATTGGATCAGGTGTCATTTTAACTTTTGTATTTAGTTTTATCATAATAATAAACTTTTACGTAAGAAGAATATAATAATTATGTTTTCCAACACATTTTGGTTGCTTCATAATTTTATTTTTATGTTAAGTGCTTCTACGTGCTCTTCCGGGAGATGACGATAATGCAAAATCGTAACAGGACATTTACCTAAGTTAGAACTGTTGTAATAACTTGAAGGAATCTTATGATGATTGTATATATATGTAATATGCATTAAACCTCATAATTGCTTACTTGTAGATTTCATTCGACGATGGTGTTAAAACCGTTTAGCGTAAGTAAGAGAGTAAAATGTTAGTTTAAAAGATTAGCAAAGGAAATGGCCGGTTAAGCAATTTCAACTTTGCTATAAAGATAGTTTATTTTCAATTTAATTGTGATGTGTGGCGATGCGGAATAATATCAATAAAATATCATGAACGCATTCTAAGAGCATGCAATAATTTTTCAATGGATTGTTGCTTCGATGATTTGACTTATTATTAAAATATCGAGCATTTTAGTGATGAGCTTTAATTGTAGTTTTTTGTATTGCGAATTTTTTTGAATGCGTTTTAGTAGACTGAAACTGGAGTGGAGGCAGGGATCAATAATTTCCCAGTTTCTGCTACGGTCCTAGTGACGCTCATAATGTATAAAGTGGTAGGATAATCCTCATTTGCAGATGAAGCATTTTCCTTTTTATTTCGTTGATTTGTAAGTGGAATTTTCCTCCTGGGACTAAGATGATCTGATGTGGTTTTGTGGATTGCATTGTATTTTTGTCTCAGAAAGGTTCAAACAAAGCAGTCTCCTCCCAACAATTTTGTATCAGCCACTTTGTACCCCAATATAAATACAAATCAGGCAATGTTATATGTGCATGTTGTATGTATAACAACAAGAAAAGTACACAACTTTATACGCTTTTGTTTCATTTTTGTATGTAAAGATTCCTAACGGAGCTGAGTGCTAATTTCATACACACCCTATCGTGTTCCATTAATTTGTGATGAAAACTTTTAAAACCTTAAAATGATACACATGAAGACAAAATCAGACCACAACTTTGCTTCAGCTGAGCAGCTCAGCCTTAGCTCATCATCCCTTTACCATTTCATTCGCTAAGATCTTGAGTGAATTACCAAAATAGCAACTGCAGGAAACAACAATGCTAGGGGCACAATAAATGTTATCCATGTTCTCTGACAGCCTTTGAGTCCCAGCGTCCCAGATTGCATGTCCTATTCTTACATTAAAATTTTATCACTTGTTGATTCAAGAGCACCACTGCTCAAGAACAAAGAAATGTAGAACAAGAGTAAAACATGAGTAATCCCTCTACAGTTTTCAAACATTTCCTTTTGTCTTACAACAACATATATTTCCATTCAGCTACCATCCGTTTGACATGTATTTTCAGAATAATTCGCTCATTCAGATTTTACACTAACAACAAGATTCTTATGGATTATTTGTACATGAAATGATAACTTTTTATCATTTACATTACAGCTCTTGATGTGATGACTTTGAAAGATTTTTTTGTTTTATATAAATTGGATTGCTGTTGATAACAGTCCTTTCATAAAAATAATTGTTTTAAGCAAGCATGCTATGAAATGCATTCTTCCTAATTCAATACAAGCTAATTAAATTCTCTGTAGATCATTGCTCTGCAGTTTGGACAGTGAGTGATGAATGAATAAAATGAAGTTTAAAATTTATGATGTGCACAATACGTGGGATGAGTTAATAGCGACCACCTGAGTGCTTGTTAATTGTTACACTACTTGTACAGGCAGGTGCACAAGAGTAATTGCTTATTTATTGCCTCGCAAGGATAAATCGACAGAGCTAATGAAAACGGCACAAAAAGAAGTGCACAGATTGTCCTTTTGTTTTATTGCAAAAGCGATTGTTTGTCATTGTTGTCACATAAATGACAATTCTGCAGCATTAGCACTACGCACCACGATCATGCATGGTGGTATATTGTTACAATGAATGCTTCAACAGATCTCCATAAACTAGACAAATACAATAAATAATCAGACCGTAATGACGATATTATGTATATTTCAATGAACTTATTCACGTCTTTTCACTCGTAAAACTTAAAAATTGTCAGCTAATTACTTTTTTGCAAACACTAAACTATCAGTATGCAGTAATGAATCGAATAAATAGAGTAGCGAAATGTGTGTCAACTTTAAATGACTAAATAAAAGTGACTTAATTTCATATGAGAAAATGTGACAAAAAAGTGGCGTACCTTCGTGGCTTTGGCCGGATAATGTCATCATTTCGAAAGTAGTGGTCTGGGAACTCGGCAATGTTTGGAGGTATTGACCCACTCATTGTTGTGCTACAATGCTTACTAGCAACGCCTACAATTTATCACGTTTCCGTTTATCTCCTCTTCTTCGTCTCCGTCAAGATTGAAACGATGATGTAAGTGTTCCCTATAAGGGCAGTAAATCAAACAAAAAACATCAGTTTCCATTTATATTTGTACAAATACTAATTACTTTTAGTCACGTTTTTGTAAGAAATCATAATCGTAACAATTTAAAAAATAGATAAACACTACTTGCAACAAAAATCTATTATTTATTATAAACATTAAGTTATACACATTACAATCGTGTTTCATCATCATCGCTAAAAGAATGTCATTCCATTTTTTTAAATTCTTTATAAATAATCATTATTGTTAAGCTTTTTGAAATAAAGATACCAGAATGAGCTGTTACAGTTTTCAATAATTTATCGCAAGGATGCCGTCACATAACACGCATAAATATACTACGTGCCTCTGTACCTGTCCGTCTGTCTGTCTAGATTTTCCGTTTTTCACATTTACGCTTGCTGATGAGCTCGTTGAATGATTTCGTACCACAGGAGAATGCTCTCAATCTTACTTAACTCACCATTCATTTTTCATTCATTCATTGTTGGTAAAGATTAAGATTGCGAAGTGAGTCAAGGGGAAGTTTGAAGTCTTAGCAATCAAGCCATCTTCCCGTCAAACCAATTCAAAGAGAATCAAAAATGCTGAGAAACATCTCCCGCCCCTTATCCACCCGTATTATAAATGACTGGTTTCGATTTAATAAGACTTTACGTGCAAACAAGCAAGCAAAATGTGCACCTCAAATTATTACAATTTGAGAAGCTCGAGTTTTAAAACGCATTGCGTATTGCTTTAACCTTTTAAATCAATCGTCCTTCTACATTCGTCGATATTCCTCTGAAGCAAATATCAGCGTTTTGATACTTGATTCCTCAAAGCCTTTGCAGATAACTATTTTCTTGACAAATAAATATCATGCGTGCTACTAGCTGCTTCACGCAATTTCATTTATGCAGAGACGTGCACTATTATGTATGCAGGTATTTCATTAATTCATTTGAAAATACGTATATGGGAAAAGGTTTGATTAAAAATATAAATCAAGAGTCTTTTATTCATAATTTTTTATTCTGAAACGGTTTTTGTTACTTTTGATCTGTTACCGATTTACAGAGAGCACAACGTTAGGCTTTCCTTTCTGCATATATTTGAACCGTTTAAAACCAAATGAGAAATGAGTGTTTAGTTTAAAAAGAATTATTCAATTTCAAAGTTAAATCTAATACCCACCCTCTTTGACAAAGATTCAAATCAGTTTGCTTGCCAAGAGCTAAAGTAAAGTTGTAGAAGAAAGGCAACAGGTAACACAATATGGGAAAGGGTCTAGGTCTGTCTAAGGTCGAACCCACTACTTTCCTCTCAAAATCAGAAAAAAAGAGACAACGTGTATACTTGCATAATAATTATCATGTAATCATGAAATACGCACACAATGGGCAGTGTAAACCAGCTTAATACGTGTATCATGCCAAATGCCAAGCTTGTTCTTATTACTTTGTTCTTTGAGGCGTCCTTTTAAAGCTGAAGTCATTTGACGTCTACTACTATTGCAGCCTACACAAAGCAGCTCACTGAGCTTCAATCAATTGGGTTGATTTTCTGACTTTTTTGAGTTCAATATTCTAAATCTTTCCTTTCGCCTTTCTTCGACACTGAAACCGTGGGCAATTCTTTGCATGTAAAATGGGTTTAATGCCTTTGACTTGCCAATATTGCTTTTCTTCACAGCCTTCGTTATTCCTACAACATAGTGAACTGTCATGACCATGCGATGATGCAAATTAATGCAAAACTGAAAGAACAACAGCCACGGTTGATTCAGTAGCAAAAGATCAGTCAAGACTTGTTTTCTTCTGATAATTGCTTAAAGTCATGCATCAATATGATTACTATTATGATTGCTTGCTACTACTGCTACTGGCATATTTACTACTTACTACTACTACCGCTATCGATGCTACTTGTATGTTCATTAAGAAAACATGCGGACTGGCACTGGCGGCCACGCTGATGATGAACCAGGATCTGTAGATATTTTCCCCTGAATTAGCAGTCATCCATCCTGATCACGATGAGACTGTATCATAATCCTCCTCTGAAGAAACAAATCATAATTTTTAAAGATGCTTCATGAAAGTTTGCACACATGCAGCTGGTGTGGTTTGAATTGTTAGACTGATAGACAAAAAGGGTATAGCGCAGCGGTAGACTTTCGAAGAAAGGTAGACAATAACAATTCTAATTCAAAATATGGAAAGGGTCGATTAGACGATTTTTAGCAGACATAAGAATATGTAGTAGAATTTAAACAGGAACACTTCATGTTTATTTTCATCTTTTCGTCTAATCTCAGCTTGCCCCAAAACAGTAATCATTTCTCAATGAAAAAGTGTTCCTTCCTTCTCAGATATACATAAAACTTAACACAATGAACGTTGAATTGTTGGACTACCAGTAAATAAATGAAAAACCAAACTGTCATTTTACAGAGAACAGTATTGGCAATAAAAATGCCCAACACAAAAATCTATCTTCCTGTTTTTGTTTGAACTCATGAGTGATGAGTATGAATTTGCATACGAGTAATAATTTTATTCCTAGTTGACTCAGTACAAATAAATGTACAACACGTCAAATTGTAACTTTGATATTGTCGGTTGGAATTTTGGCAGAACATCGTTATGATGATGATTATGAAAACGTTTGTATACATACAAACAGAGACCATTAGCAGATACACATTCTAATTCTAAAACGGTTTGTACATTGATTCTTATTACTAGTGTCAGCATCATATTCAATACATTTTATTAGTAAAGCATATTAATATTAGCTGTATTCTTATTTAGCCCGGTGTTTTAGCACAGGTATATATATTTATATAATACTCAATCCTTTAAATGTTCAGCAAAATTAGGAATGCACTACTTGTTTCGGATCTCTACAAATACGAAAGATGAGTAATATTCAGTATAGTATAATATATCAATGTATATATATAGGAAAGAAGGTTGTTAAATAGTTTGGTGTCGGCAGCAGTGTGGGTGAATATAAAGTGAATAGTGAATACCACTGCACTGCACTACGATAAAGAATGAAACCGGTTATCTGACTAATCTCAGATATATGAAGTGCATGCGAAAGCACAACTGGGCTACTTGACTGTCAGAGAAAATGTTTTGAAAGTCATCGTGCGAGCTGGCAACTCAAGTTGGTACGCAAGTGTGTATACCACCGCGTTTGGGCAACGTCGAATTAATAGAAGTTAGGAGTGCCCCTCTCCTCCCCAAAGGTTCCATGGTGTAACGGTTAGCACTCTGGACTTTGAATCCAGCGATCCGAGTTCAAATCTCGGTGGAACCTCATCACTTCTTGCCCATTTTTCTTTTAAATAACTAACATTTAGTTTTGGCCTTGCAATTGTATTTTGGCTTATAAATTTTTATTGTGTGAAAAAAGCGTCATTTACTTAATATTTTTTAAAGCAAATGCTTCACGCGCTTTAAAATTTAAGCTAATATTTGTTAATAAATTTTAGAAACGAAAAAGGTTTAATTGTATTGGAAAATTAAAACTAAGTATTTCCGCAATTAAATAGCTTCCCTGAAACAACTTACACAAAAACTTGATGATCATTGTGTAAGCTATGTAAATGCTATTTATGCCCTAATATTTTCAATTTTCATGTTATAAAAACTCCTACCTGTCTAGATTAGTATAATTGCGGGAATGATTTTCCTTTGAAATGTAGGGCTTCATGAAACAATTGCGCTAGGTCTTGTTAGTGTACAGTGTACATAATATCTAGAAAAAGTATATTGTTTTCTATAAATGGGTATTTTGTAATTAAACTGCCGTCAAAAACACAATTTACAGCACAGTGATAATGATAAGCGTAATTTCTATCTAATATTGACAGCAGCGTAGTAATTCAAAAGTAAGTAGAGTTGTGAGATACAGAAATTAATTAGCGCAGCGGTAGAAACCAGACAAAATTATCAAAGTCTGCAAAGGTACTTTTATCTCGTTGGCAATTTTTTTGCAAACAATTCTTCTACTTTTTATAATTTCGCAAAATTGGTTTATGTACAATTAGTATGTACTATAAACTATGGTGACATTTTATTGTGCTGAAGAATGCCGACTATGACCAAACCCAATCTTCATGCAATTGGCTTTGAGTCTGGGTGCAAGTATTTTTAATTTTAATGATGTACGTTTCCTTTCGCATGCCGTGGTGTCCGGTGTAAATGAAGAGCTGTGTACAATGCTAGTAATAATTTATGAAGTAGACAAAACAGGAACCTCATGCAGTTCGTTACATGATTTTTCTCTCGCTTTTACATCTCATTTCCTTCTAATATGTTAACCACAGCATACACATGGCATAATGTGTATTCATTTTGCCTATACTGATAGCAAAAATTATTGTTTAAAAAATTCCAAACACTAATTTATCCATACATTAATGTACATTTTTTCTTATCTGTCTAGTGTTGACTCGACTAATTGAAATAAAATTACTCAACTGTCTCACTGTCTCTCCTACTACTTGTATCGGAAAATAATATCAAATAGGCTAAAGCTTTCATTAAAATCCTTAAAATAAAACCTCAGGAATTAATTATTATCATTTTCTACTTTGTTGTGATAAATGCAAAAGTGCAGAAGTGCAACAAGTTAATGTAACTGTAACAGAAGCACATTATAATCTTCTTTAATTTATTAGAAGACAAAAGTAACTCGTCCCAACAGACTTTCCGTTGCACCGCTTTTTATATTTAAACAAATAAAATAAACTGTCGCTACATGATATCCACCCACATATTTCTGCTTAGTAGCCATATGTAGATTAACCGCAGCAATCTGTCATCTTCACCAGAGAAGATAAAAAGCCACCTTGTTGCACTTTTTTACCTGTTGTTTCTGCCTACCCCAACACCTACTTAGTTCCTCGCTGTGTCTCATTTGTGCAGACATAATTTTCTATCTTCTTTGATTCATTGCCACATTTGGCTTTGCTATCTGTATTTGCAATTTTTTTCGCGATAATGATACCGTAAAACTGTCATCGTAATCTCTTACCATACGCTGTACAACTGTGCTTACCAAAATGACAAAATGTGCACTATATATTCTTTGTTGTGCTTCTCTTTTCTCAGAATACAAAAAATACATAAATACATAATTCCTGTTTAAATTCTAACTCTGTGCGAAATCCTATTTATAGTTTAGGTCTAATTGTCAACAACAAAATATGTAAATCAATAGGTCGATTGTCATCATGTCACGTTTCCCTATTTTGTTTTGCTTACTTTAGTAAGGAAGGCAATTATGTTTTTTGCATGATAGTTTGTCAATGCAAATAAAAATGGCAGAGGAACAAAAGAGTGCCACTGTGCCACCCAAGGAGACGTTATCCTTTGAAGACTAGCTCAAGCTCAAACAATGAATTTACACGCATGCAGGCATTTTTCCTCAGATGTATCATAATCACGTACTCCTAGTGTCTAGATGGAATGCTCGTAAAAAAATAAAATCACTGAATTCATAATGCACTGTTGTGTAAATGAATAATCCGATTCGTGATCAAAACTGCACTCCCACATAGAGGATGTCTAAACGCTCGTAATAATGAGTGATGAACTCTTTATAATTCAGTCATTTAACTGTATTATCACATATTAAATTAGAAACATTACCGTTTACAAGGGTAAATAAAGAAAGTACCTATTTTCTAAGAAGAGAATGCTCAACAAAGAATTCAACACGCAATTTCCTCCCCTTGCCGGTCTTAGTTAACATATTTTTGTGAGGCTAAAAAATCTTTACTTTTCCATTGTTTCACGTTTCCATTCAAACAAGTTCAAGTTTACTTGGTTGCTGGCTTGTAGAACAAAGTCATAAAGGCCAAAAACATTGAGAACAGTCAGACAGAGACATTATAATAATATGATCAACATGAGATTACTACAGTTTCACATTTTTTATTACTTGTTAAAATGTTCAGAAGTTTTCTTAACAGTCTACAGTGAGCTACTAAGTTGTTAGAATTCAAAAGCACATTACCATTTAAAAAGTTGGATAAATGAAAAAACAAAGAATGCAATGGATTTCCTTGTCAAAGTATTTTATGCATGTTTCTACTTTTACTTCCACAAGCCATATTCATTTTAAGAAGATTACTTAGTAATGTATATCTGTATCTACATTGTTTTGTGGAGAAAATAAAGCAAGTCAGCAGAGGAAAATCCTAGAAATGAAGGTACAAGACTCAACAAGAAAAAAGTCCTTATCCCTTTTGCCTTTTGTTTGAATAATTGGGAACAGATAACACTTTGCGTTTAATATACCGAGCTAAAATATCCAAACGGATTATGCACGTGATCATCGGAAAAGCCTTGATTGTAATGATGATTTACAAGTTCTATTGTTTAGACATGAAACTTGATATTTTAATAGGACTCGACATGCATGGAGTACATGTTTTTATTTTCATTTATTACATTCGGAACTGAAAACATCTAGTCAACTACTACTATAAAGAACATTTTAGCTAGCCGATATCTTATTATCGACATTGTTGCCAGTTGTGGACCGTGTTCACTTTAAAAGAAAGCATGTTCATGTTTCATGATGATTCATAATTGTTCTGAATGTGCATCATTTAGATCAAAATCAGATCAGAGAAATGCTGCTTCGGAAAAAACCATGCAAAGCAGGTATTTTGCTTTGTCTATGTAGCTAGCAATTACAATCAGAGTTGCATTGTCCTTGACTCAGTTCTTGGAGTTTTTGTTTTCATGTTTTAAACTAAGAGCAGACAAAATTTTCTGAAGAAACAGGACCGCCAGTAGTAATTAAGGTAGAAAATTCTATAACGTGAATTTGAAAAGAATGAACAACTGGTCCTAGAAAATGCTACCTGTTCAGCTTTGAGCACGAAAGTTGTACTTACAAACTTTTCCTAATTTATTGCCAGGATATATATAACTGTGTATACTAGCTACTTACTAAAATACTAACTATAAGTTTTGTCATTTGTGAAGTTATTAGCAGTACTTTTTAATGACTGATAAATGACACAATTGAAACCACCACTACTATTTAAGGTAACGTCCTGGTTCACCATTCACCACCATTCTTATAAACAGCTTGCCATTTAACCCAGACTAACCAAAAAACGCTAAATTAATAATGATGTGCTAAAATTCTTCTCAGCATGCCAATTGTAAAGCCCATATCATGTGTGCCCTTTCTTTTTTCCTTTTTAAAAGTTGAATTGAATAGGCTATTTGTTTTATAGATTTGCTACCGCTATTTAATTAGTATTTGTAAAGTCCTTTAATGTTATGCACAAGGTAGAGAGAAAGAGCCAGTTGACACAGGGGCATAATAAATAAGGTGATTAAGAATGGTGTTAAGTTGTAAAACTTAGGCGGGATCCTGGCTGTTGCAGTCCTATTAGGGTAACCGGTTCGAATAAAAAGTTAATTAGAAAATCAATATGAAAGTATGAAGAATGAGCCAGTTTCTACTTTTCAAAGGGAAGCGAGGATGATGTGAAAAGGAAATTACATGCGGATCACACACCTTATGTTTAATTTTCTCAACTTAATTAATTAATTAATTTTCTATTTATGGAAGTGCGCGTATATAAATAAATAATTCATAGTACACACTTACACGTAATCCTGTGCTCTAACAGCGCTTACGAATCTTGTCATGACGTTGATGACACAGTTCTCATTCAGTTTTCACCTGACCTAGCTAATACGTTTTCTATTCAAAGTTTGAAGTTTGTCAGTAGTGGCACATGAAAAACATTGTACCTTTGTTGAATCATGTTCGTTGCAACATGGTTTTTGCGAATGGAATAGTAAGAGATTGAATCAATAATGTGAAAAATCGTGACTGATACGATCATAGTTGAAAATGATGAAAGTAGGCAGAACAGGAAAAGGCAAAAAACGGAGAAGTACAAACACAGTAATTTCATTTCCATTTTAATAAATGAAAACATTGACTGTCTGATTCTATTAAACAAAAACACGCTGCACTACTGCTGCATCTCCATCAGTAAAAACAGTTATAAAATACAAATATAGCTTGTCACGTTTTCCAACTTTAATAGTTTCTAGCTCGAAAAGTCAGTCATAATCATTCATATCATTATCATGTTATGTACGTAAACGTATAACTCTCATATTGTGAGTCTCTCTCCGCCCACAGCAAATCAAAGTGTCAAAAGCCAAACTGACAAATTGAGAAGAAACTTTGAATTAAAGCAAATAAAAAAAGAAACTTTCGTTCATAGACGGAAAGTAAATTTCAGCACTATTTATTCAAACATTTTTACTCGTGAGTTGACTATTAATACTCATTTTATTTATTTTAGCAAAGGTCGGCAAAAGATAATTATGTTTTTATGATCTTCCTTGGAAGCAAAATGTAAAACTGCACCATCCTACAAGTCACTCGCGCACACTTCCTACACAATATTAATAATTTAGCCGCTCACATTCATGTTCGGGAATTAATGTTTGCAAGTGAAAACTCGAAAACTGTCTAAATGTCTAATTAATTTGTATAAAATATTAATCTGAATTTGCACTTTAGAAATTATTGTTAATAATTATATTACAACAGAAAATTATGATTGTACCTGCTGGCTTATTTACATTCATGCTTGTGAAAGTTTTAGTGTGAACAACGGATGATGTCAGATAGACGGTTATTTATCTTTTAGACACACTTAACAACTTGATTACTATTATTATATTTGCTCTTTAGTACATTTCTGTGAATTAAAAAATTATTATGATGCGTTGTTTTTGCTTAAATTTTAAAATCGTAATATTGTTACATTTTCACATTGTTTTAATTGTTGATTAAACAACATATATAGCTGTACATTATAGACGGATAAAATGTTTTTATAATTTGCTCACAAGGACTATTGGTCAGTAAAATGCAAGAAAGCAAATACATATCGGCATTATTTTGTTTTTTGCATATCAAATGATTTTCCAATAATTCGCTATTGTTTAATGCAGGAACATAAAAAAATCTAACAAAAGCAGTTTTGTCAAAAACCATCACTCAGCAAAACTTATGTTACTTGCGTACATGAATGCAATTATCTTAAATTTCATGCAACTGTTGGCTCTGCAAGTAAGTCAGTGAGTGACTGCACTGTTTATCCAACTCATAAAAAGCAACAAACTGCCAAGAAAGTCTATTATAAAGATGATAGGCCACATTGCAAGCATATTTTCCATATTTTTCCTCCGAAAATTTGCATAACAATAAATTTTATCCCGAAGACATATTATTGTTGGTATTTAGCGTATCATTGTTGTAAACAAGATGAAAAATCTATACGATGATAATATCATCGTATTTAACGGCTACTTAGCAAACTTGTTAAGATTTTTATGGTACAACATCGTACTGCTTGTGTAGTCTTTCTACATGAAAAGCGCAAGAACTTCAGGAATTTGGATAGAAAACGTACAAAGGATTCTCAGGAAAATCTCTCAACTCTGCGTAGCAGATCATTCAACAAATTGCACCCTCCACTTACTCTCCATATACGATCTTCTTTGTGTGCTGTGCACATTTACTTAATGATATGTAATCAGCAACAACAACCACTCCATCCCTTTAGGCTGTTCATTTGAGCGTGTTTGCTTCTGTTACTTATTGCAAGAAAAATGCTCGTTTGTTTGGGTGAAAGAGTAAAGCTGTTGGTGTCATATTTCAAGATTTAATTTACTCGCCTTTTTTCGTCTTTTCATTCCTCTTAGTTTTCCTTTTTTATCATTGAGATTCTAATGAGCCTTCTCTCTCTATTCTGAAAAGATCTGAGAAAAATATTTTTTTCTGCAAGTATGCTTTGCTGATATCCAGTTCAGATTCTACAAATTTAATGCCTGTCTGTCGTGAGTAAGCAAACCTGCGTAGAAAATATACTGTAACGTTTCGTTCAAAATATTTATCAAAAGCAAAATCTAAGGAGCTACCTCTATACTCATTCAGCTACTTTAGTGCAGCACTAAGAAGGAAGCTCTTAGTACAGAGAAAATTATGTGTTTTCCTTGGGTGTGGATAATATTTATGTTGATGGCTTATGAGGTTTTATGGTATTTCACAAGTTGGGTGTAGGAAAAAATTATAAAAATATGTGAAAATGGGAAGTAGTATGAATATACTAAAACGTTTAGAAAGAATGCTAATATCTTCATCAGGTTACGTATTCGTTCATTGTCGATTTACATAGCATAGGTCGCAAGATGCCAATTGTCTACGCTTTCTGCAACATATTATATGCAACGAAAAGAATAGCTTTTTATATGCGTAAGTGCGTATACTAATAAATAATCATTCTGTTCCGTGGGATATGTGATGCTAAAACTACAAGAAACATAAAAAACTTCATGAGAAATTTCTTTTAAAATGCGGTTTGTACGGATTCCATGGTGACTAGAAGCACCCCTGTTCATTTTTGGGTCTACTATATGGGTGCACATTATAAGTGCGTACCTGCCCTCTTAATGATAATTACGGTAATAAAAACGAGAAACCATTCCATGAAAAAAAACAAGTCAAATGATGGAAAGAATTCATGGTTTAAACAACAAAGAGGAAAATAAAATGCTACCTTTGTGTAAACTGACGTTTAAGTACATGATGCAATATGTATCCACAAAATCAACGTATGATACTACGAAAACTTTTCCTTGTACTCATTCTTTTCTTCGTATTGCTTCTCCACCAAGATATTTGAGCTTTGTACTACCCACACAGCTTTATTCTCGCACAAAGTCAACTGGAACCACCACCACACAACAGACACCCAGAAAACCGTCAAGGTATAGCCTAAATGCTTTCAACTCCAGACTTAATTTCCCCTAAATTTTTAAATTGTAACAAAACACAGCTGAAGAAATATTGAACTCATGATTTTCCTTTTTTGTGTGATTTTGACGTGCCCTTCCAACCGCTCACTTTTCACAAAACGATTAAGTAAAATGAAACTCGAACAAGAACATTTTTTTCAATAACCACACACAAATCCGACAGTCAACCAACTGCATCCCAGTTACCAGCCGGCCGGCATTTTTTCTCAACACAAAGAATTCCTTTTTTAACGAACGACCCTACCTTTAGTTCCTGCACAATCTGGCTCTTTTAATCTTATATAAACAAGTGCAGGTGCATCAACATAAAGAGAATTGCTTCCGATATCAGGCAATTCCGATGGATAGGAAACCTATCCTACTGTTGACTTACATTGCGACAAAAGCAAACGCGGTACTGACTTGACTTGAGAGAAATTAATGATAAAGTAAGGTGACTAATGAATGACATTTTTTTCTGATCATTATTTGTGTCCCAGTCTACGACACGTTGCATTGTCTTATCAGCGATTAATTACATGGTACACATTTTATAAGAAAAGGGGGTAAGGCAGTAGTGCATAATAGCAGCATTCATTGAAACGTTATTCTGGCAGGGTGCGGCAATTGAGATACACGCATAGCTTTGGAGGAACGAACTATTAACTATCTTAATGACTATGACATAAACTACCCGTATTTATTTCTTTTTGATTAAGTCATAAGTGGATTTGAGCGGCATAGTAAAGTTTTGATATTCTAATTGCGCACTAACTTATTGTAGAGTTTTATTGTACTGGGAATACATTCTTATGCAACAAAATGAGGAAATCTGATTGTGAATAGGTAGGTAGGAACACATTTTCATTATCAAACAGCCAGCCACATTTGCGGTGCGCTAATAGATTGTTCATTTTAGTAATTAAATCAATAAACTCAACATATATACTTTTCACCTATACAGTAAATAACTGCATCACAGAAAAAACCCAAAAAGTTTATATGTAAAACCAGGCTTTTGCCAGTATCAACGGACATTTTCATGGTAGTTAGTCTACTGCACTTTGAACCAAGATGGTTCATCAAAGTTATCAATTATCTCTATAGTTGGTCTGCTTTTTACTGTTTTCACAATGTTGTGTATAATACTTATTTTAATTTCCATCACATGTCAAGTCAGGTCACTTGCTTCAGAGCATTTCATTTGCGAGGTAGCTACTTAAAACGATTTTAATGAATTAAACTGAAATTGTATAATAGACTGGGCTTAGCAAAGAATGCTGTATGCTATATTATGCTTGGTAAAAACCAAACATTGAGAAAATGTGAGGTAATAGTAAAAACAGGTCTTATCCTCAATCCCGAACATAATCAACATCGTCATCAGCATGAGTAGTACCCGAGACCAGAAAAGAAGTCGAAGAGTAACAGCATAGCTTGAATTTTTTCTTCCTGCTACTTTGAAAAGGAATTTTTTTGACGTTCTCCTTGTCCTCTTTCTCTCTTGAGTACTCAACATGATGAATGTTATGATCATGTTGCTGTTATTGTAATTGTACATTCTTGATTTTAAGGAACCCTTTTTCTTCGTCATCATCACATCCCTATCATCATTTCAAGCGTAGTTTTCTACCTCTGTAACTTGTTGGGGGATTGGTTGACTACTTGGGTAGATTACAGATTAACATTGATTGCCATTATCATTACATAATGTTATTAGTTAAGCCTTAAGTTTTACTCCAAACCATTTTGACTTGATGCATGTAATGGAAAATGCATAACACACAAATACAAGGAAAACGAATTAAAAACATGCCTTAAGGGCCAATCCGTTGCTGTTCATGGACTTTCATGCAATATATTCCCTGAAGGTGTTCTGTTGTATCATATTCAATCTTATACTTCCAGACGGAAGATATTTTCTACATTCTCGAATGAGTAACAAAACAAAATATGTAGACAGTAAGCGTTTTGGAGAAAATATAAAACTTATAAAGGATTAAATTAAACATCATAGAGTCACGGAGAATGTTTATTATGGTAAATACATATAATTACCAACCGACATAGTTTTAGCATGTGAGATATTTGAACTAAAATAAACTACCTAAAATATTTATAATTTACTGTTAGTCGGTCGTATACTTGAAAACAAAGTATGCGTGATTCCTTGAATTCGGACAGTTTCAACCGAATATTTTAGCATCCGAGAAATCTTGAGGCAGATCGATTTAGATTCGAAGAAGGAATGATTCATTTCTTGATAATTTTATTTTTTTCAGAGTGGCATATTATCTCTTTTATGATATCATGCTATTTTAGTTTTATGACTTGAAACTATTGATCAAATGCAATGCATGAAATGAATTGAATGAATGCAACTTATTTAGTATTTTTAAAATATTAAATGCCGTTGGAATTTAATCCAATTAAGTTAGAATTTGAGAAAAAGCAAGAATAGTGCTCTAGTCAGCCAATGGTTGGCAAACTAGAACACTGTTCCTAGTTCATGTTGGCTCTCAGGAAATGGGCCCTATTTTTAGTTTGGCGTACAAGTGTGATATAATCTATTTCTGTAAATCTGTGATTTTGAAGACTATACAAGCTGGTATTAACGCACCGATGGTGAATGAGTCATATTTTATCGTTTAAAATCATACGGTACAGTTCTTCCAGGTTTCGTTAAGCTGCCCATTTCATAATTCTTTGAAAAGTGACGCGATTCATGTCTGAGATGCTTTCAGTACTGAAGCAATAATTGAGAGACTCTTTGTTCACGACCATTATAGCTCGTTCGGGTGGTGCATATCGTGTGAGTGGTTTTGACATGGTCAGCACTAAATATTTGAAATGCTGAGGGAATTCAAAGTTCTCTCCGAGGCGGAGGTATGCATTGCGATGATTTATTTCAAGTGACAATGCTGACAGTTGAGATACCTTTCGTTATGCATTTTTTACAACAGAATTTATTTTAAAAGAAAAATATAATACCTCTGGCCAGGTGTGATGTGAGTAGTAGGTGTATTAAAAGGCTACATATTTCTCAGTTTTTCTTGCTAGGTACAATCAACCAAGAAAAGTACACAGTATACCTCCATATAATAATTCATTATCTTTCCACACCACAAGTAGATAGATAGGCATACTATTTTTATGAGTCATCTCACTACGGAATAAGAGATAAGCATTAAAAGTGACTTTCACAAGATTATTTTTTGTCTCGTTTTAAAGGTTGTGAAAACTGTGGAGCCAACTTCAGAATCTATTTCGCATTCTTTTTACCGACCATAAAGGCAGGAAGATTGATTACGAAATTCTGAAAGCATTCATTATAAACACTACCAGTAGTACAAATTTCTCATGTCAATGTACACAAGATAGCTAACATGATTTCATGTTTTAAATCTTCAATCCTTTCAGCATGATTTGCTAATGCTTTGGTATTTTACAAGTTTGGAATGAAACGTTTTAAACTATTACTTCTATAAAAAGAAAACTACTACAATAATACTCGTGCAGCTGTGCTATAATTTTTATTGCTTTAGCATCCATCAAGTGCTACTTTATTTTATAAAATTTCCAACGAACCACTTTCATGTTATTTGCTTTTTTATTGTGAACTCTATCTTATCAAAATCTTTCCGTTGTTTTTTTTCTTTTTGAAATAAAATAAATACACTTTTGCTCAACCCATACCTAAAATACGTCGAATGATGAGTTATTGAATGCAAGAGGATTGCTGCAAAACAACGCGACGGCCACAACAGTTGCATATTATGAATTTCACTGTAAAGTTATTAAAAGGATTTTCAGAACTGAAACTCATTTTCACACTCCGACTCCACAAGCCGTCATTATCCTAATCCCAAAAGCCTTTTCTGATGTCGTTTCTCTTGAATTACTTATCCAATAACAATATTACCCATCCTCCCTAATTATTTCTTGCCTTCTTCTTATATTCTTAGAACCACGTTGGCAAGCAGGACATCATCATCGCATACGCTTCATACGAGTACTAATTCCATTGCATTACCTATTAAGCGCGTTTGATGAAATGACTTTTTACGCTTGTTTCTCCTATTATAAAGTGATGGTCGTTACAGGTAAAGTGTTACCTTCTAAACCTAAATATTCACACTACAAGTTTATTTTAGTTTATATAAAGCATACCCCTAAGCCCGCCGGACTCTTTTTTGTATACTTTTCCACAGGCATAATAACAAAATATCAACTGCAATCACAGTCGTAAAAACGACTGTCTTCAAGCTTCGAACATCCCCTTCATTCTTTCCGTACCGAAAATCCATTTACGTATTCACTCCTTTTCTTATCATCGCTGTGTTAGTTTTCTTATGAGCTGCCCATCATCTTATTCATGGACCATCGTTACTCAGTATAATTCGTAATAGGGTTAAATAAGCTAAAGGCATGCTTAGAGGCAGTAGTTGTAGTTGTGTGATAATTATAATTTTTCGTTGTATCTTTTCTAGTACTCCATGACTTCCTTTTCTTTGTGCGATGTCCGAACGTGTCTACATAAAAGTGCATCTCATTTATGAGGTCCCTCCCAACAGCATTTCGAGCAAGAAATGATTTTCAAATCCCCTCTTTGCTAACTTAGTTTTACTACTTTTCTTTGATAAGTTAAAACACAATAGTAAAACTTGAAAAGAGTGACTCTTCCTGTGATAATGCAACTCATTGGTCAATATTGTATTTTCTTGTATCCAACAACATACATAAAATTTTTATCTGTTCAGAAACAGACACACTACTCAACTTGTATTAATATCAGTAGTCTCATCGTCTAGTCTCCTTTCGTCAACACAAGAAGTTGTAAAAAAGTCACACTTTTTATGATTCATCGCGTCGTCAGCAAACATATCGAGCACTCAACAAACTATGCCTGAAGATGACTCAAAAAAAGCATTGTTGAAAGAAAAACTTTTTAGCTGACTTTACCAGCAAGTAAACTTATCATGCATTTTGTGTTTTACTGCCGGTAAATAAAGAGATTGGTTTTCTTAATGGTGATGGCACTACGCACACTTGCGCTGCTGCTAATCAGCTACTTCCATTTTATCCTCACGTGGCTCCTTTTGTTAGTACAGAAGAGCTTTTCTAAATTGTTTGTTAAAATATGAACGCACCAAAATATCACTTCGTTTACACTTTCTGTAAAACTAAATCTCATAACTAAAAGAGCTTCTGTTTCAAAGTGGTTTGGTGTGAAATGCTTTTACTTTCATTTTGTTTGATCAAGTATACAGTACTCAGTCGTAATTTTTGGTCTTTGAAAGTAAGAAACGATCGGCTTAGCCCAAGTCTAAGCTAAATACCAAGCAAACTCAAATTCCTCCACGATCGTTGCAGATGCTGCTTATTATTATTGCATTTTATGAAAAGAAAGAATGCAAGGATTTATCTTTTATGAAAACTTATAATTCAACATGGGTAAAAATTGTGAATAGGACTGCATTTTTGACATTATCGGAAATCCTCTTCGGTATGACATTACATTTATAATATATACAACAACGGTCCATAAAAATTTCTGTATGGAAATATGTAGACCAATTCAAATCCAACACATTACATCACTGTTGACTTTTTGTTCAAAACTAGCATAAAATCTTATATTTATCATGCGCCATATATCACACTGTTATCAATATCACCATTACGATTTCTTTATCCTACTAGCACGTTGACAGTTGAAGCATTTTTCTAGTGTTGATCTAGTCCAAGTAAAGTAGATGACAGACAAAGTGTTTTGTAAAGAGGAAGCTAAACAGGCAAATACGATATCAAAAAGGCAGAAGAAGAACGTACGCTTTGCTAAGCATTTCTTAAGCCATAAAAGCTGCTAACTGATAAGCTCAGTCAGCCCGGAATTCAGAATTCACCACTTGTGTTTTTCACTCCTTCTTCATCATAATCATTCGTACTTTAGCAATAAAATGTGCGATAATGGTAGGAATGTTTGCTAATGCACCATGTGGAGATTATATCGAATATTATGTCACCTTTTGAAAACACGCAGTTGAATACATAAAATATTTTATTCTTTTTCTTCTTTAAATCATCTTGGTGTTGTATATACATATAGGTACCATTTCCTTTTTACTCTGATGAAACACACCTCATTACAATATATCCCCTTCTGTTTTAGTGTGTAAAAAGCATACATTGTAATTTTCCATAAAAATAAGATTTAGGAGTCCTTTCACCATTAATCATCTTAAAAACGCAGAATATTTTTATAGATATTTTACGATTCTCCCGCTCACACATATGTTCAGAGTCGCTTTTTTACATTCAGCTTTAACATTTCAGAAAAAATAGTTTAACGTTTTCTTTCTCCGTTTTCTTTTAGCGTTTTATTCACAATGCATTACATTTTATTATTGCGATTATGCTAATGACATCATCAAAAAAAGTTGGTCGCAACAAGTCGTAGCCGAAGCAGCCCCTGCGGATTTGACAAAGAAACAAAAATGGTTTTTGTTTCTTTAAAAAAAACTTTGTTCACTTTACTATTAACTGGTGTTGTATAACTTAACCCTGTGAACTTGATTGCTTGTTCATTACGTAAAAAGAACATATCTTTTTTTACTGCGTGTGTTAGTGTGTTTTACAAGCCCAGCATTGTTACTTAAATTTTGTAAAAATCAAACACATATTCATGTAAACGCAGAATATTTCAGTATAGATTTATGTTATAATGAGCGTACAAAGAATTCTAGTCTTGTATTCTTGTCGGGTTTTGGTTACTAAACGAAAGTACCACCAAGTCAACAATGAAACCAATTTATACATTTGAAATGAAATGAAACAATCTTAGAATGTGAAACGTACTACTTTTAACAAAAAATCTGTATTCTACAGTACGCAGCATGTGATCGATAATGGAGAACATGTAATAACTCTCGTTAACCCATCCATTTCTATTCATCCTCTCTAACCGGCATTCCTGACGACTATATACACAAGAGAAAAATACCAGACGACTTTTCATAGAAGACTAGACTAAAAAATCTCTGCTGTTGTGATGAGACAAGTTGGGAAATTAACTCGTGTACTTTATGGTCCTGACGGCTTTATGCCGTTCTACATAGATGCTTGTTGCGTTTTAATCCATAATCCATGTAGAAAAATACAATTAAAATTCTCCATGCGGTAATAACAATAATTCTCCCTATTTTTGCTGTGGAATTTCTTTCACAACAATAACATCTCTGTCAAGCAAGGCAGTAGGAGTTGTTCATGATGAGAATGAGGGTTGGGTTCAAGAATTTCCAAATCTCAAGAGAGAAAAACAAACCTTTCTTCTTATTCTTCATGAGTAGGTGATGGCAATAATGTCGTTTGGTGAACAAGTGTTTTCTTCCCAGAGAGAGAACTGCTCCACCGTGAATAATTATTCGGTACATTAATTACCACTATAATAATTATTGTAATAACTCTATGGGGAACACTTTTATGACCGTAGGGACTTGCTTTGAAAATTCAAGGGGAGAAAATGTCCTTGATCTTGGCTAAGAGTAAAGTCAAAGGGTCACCAGTGCGAAGAGAAGAAGATGTGAAATGAATTGAAGGCTGTGTATGTAGTATACGCATAACATGTAGGTACACAGATAACAGTCGTCATTCCTGACATTTCACAAATTGAATTTTCTACGCAAATACTGTTGTACGAGTAAGTAGACAGACAGCAAATGTCAGAGATAGGGTCAGATAGTAAATGTACTTTACGACGACGAGTACATCACGGCAGTAACATTAATTGTCTTGCTACCTACCAACCTGTCCGTCCGCCAATATACATTGTAGGCCTCCATTTTAATGCAATAATATGGCATGAACATGCGAAAAGGTGTATTTAAACAATGCGTGTAAAAACCCTGCTTGTTTTTATTTATTTTACCATAAAATGCCATAAAGTGATGGTAGTGGGACTTCTTTTTCTTTTTACTGCTGCTGCGGGTCGACCAGAAAAGTTGATGGGGTTCGTTTATTACATCGGATTGATAACTAACTTTCAGAAGATGCTTTCTTGCTCCACCATCCAAAAGAGAATAAATAAGTGATTTAATAGCTTCTTAATAGGAACCCATTGAGCACGACTTTAATTAGGATATAAGGATAAGTATGATGGTACCGTGACATGCTGATTGGAGTTTGACACTGGCACGCATTATACTTAACCCCTTTTCCGCAATATGCTTTAATCAGTATTTGCAAAAGCGGGACAAACTAGGGTACATCACTCCATTGTTATCTGAATGGTTTGGCGAATAATTTGCAGTAGCAACACACGAACTGGCATCTTATTCAAATCTTTATGATATGCAATATTACTGGTACATATGGCACGATCATGACACTTTTCACTCAGCAGGATAAAGCACGAACAGGAGAGCGAGTGAAATAGTATGAAAAACTAAATGATGCATATCGAGTATGGAAGTAAATTACGATTTGCAAGAATATAATACACTGAAACAAAGGAATTTAATAATCACAGCAAAATGCGTGACGCATTCAAAAGTAAAAACTATGACAGATAATAAGGGTAGCAAAAATGACAAATTCAGTGCCCTTACGAACTGCAAGGAAAGTCAATTGCTATGTATAGATAACATGGTTCATGAAAATCCACAAAAATATTACTTACATGAACGTCCTTGTATTCACTTGTCGTCTTCAATTTCCAAGTATTGGTTAGACAAACAACTGGTATGAAAGTTATATTTTTTACAACAGCTACCGTTTTAGAGCTGATATCATAATATTATTATAAGTCACACCTACTTATTTACTCACAACACTGCTCATTCATAATAGTTTCACTATTACGCAGTTCTTGTTCTCTATATAAAATCGTCAGATCAAGTCAAGATAAAAAACGAAACATGCTTGCAACATCCGCCTGAACTCCTGCCGCCGCAACCACCATCATAAGCAACAAACAACACGGCTTCTTTTTGACAGGTAAAAGCCATCCCACTAGAACAACAATATTGCACTTTTTCCCTGTCGAGAAATTATGTACTCTTATCTCCCGCTACACTACAGTGCAAGCAGGTAACAATAATATGTTACTACAGAGTTACGCACAATTGCACACATGCTTTTTACAGGTGAAATAGTGATTTGATGGCTTAAGACATTCCACAGCCAAAAAGAATGAAGTTTTGCGGGAAAACATTGATAAACGGGTAAATAGTAATTGCTCTGTCACGAACGACCTCTCAGAGAATGAAGCAAGGGTGAACAGATATCCTCCAACAAACGACCTTTCATGTTTACAAAAACGTTGCCTTTTAAAAAACGAGACTGTCAAGTAAACTAATAGTAAGTAGAAGCTGAATGCATGAAAAGTTGTTGCATGCGGAATGACTGAGAATGCCACATACTGCTGCTTCCTTCAATGGTTCTTATAACACTTTGAAAAATGTTTTCTATGAGAAAGAAACTAATCCCAATTTTGCTGAGCAAAACATCTAATTAAATTGCAATAAATTATTGTGTGAAGAACATGGTAGGGTATAATAAGTCACAACACTTGTCACATCTTCAAAAGCAAATCGTACAATGCAATACGGAAAATTCTTAATCCTAGAAAAAACATTATTTTTTAATTTTATTGTTTCGCTTATTAGGAGGCGGAGAAATTTTCATTAGTGGTATACTTTATGATGAGGGACTTACTTAGAGGCACACTTAGCGACACCATTGTGGATAGACTAAGATTGCACGCACTTGTATTTGTAAATGATCTTACACACTCATAAGATATTTGAGGAAGTATCTCTATTTGCATGCACTATGCACGCAGTCACACAAGTAAATTACGCATTGTATATTTCACACCAATCAGAAGCCAAAGGTAATTTAAACAATCATTTTCAATGTTTCAATTTCCTACTTTCTTAGAGTGTACAAAGGCGGGAGGATCCTTTCCACTAGGTCAATGTCAACAGTTTCAAACATTGAAGCATCAGGAACGGAACTGAGAATTGCCGTTGCACTATTTACTAAAGTACGTAATCAAACTTCGTAATTAACAATGTTTTTTTTGGATGAACAAAAGTATTGAAGACAGTGTGATTGTCCATCCACTAACAAAGATGACAATATGAAATATTGACACCAACGTTGATTAGAATATTTTTATGAAAGTACAAGTCTGCAATAATGAAATGATCTTCTTCGTCCGTGCTTGTCAAGCAAAGACCCAGGTAGACTTGTTGAAGATGACTGAAGGTGGATGCTGGGGATACTGCTTTTTTGCCCAGAACTTTTCATGTTCTTGCTTATACAGTGATCATCATCAGCCAAGCATTATGATGATCTTCATGTGAGAAAGACGTTGTTGATGAGACGAGGGTTGAAAATCACATCGCCAGCGCACCACCACCATTCAACCATAGGTAATACGAACGTACGTTCAATTCGTGTGGCGATCGTACTCAAATATTGGTGTGCAGAGATGCAATGCAGATGTACGCGTCTTACCACTTAAGCATACCTACAATATTATGTATTTTCTCTTAAAAACTCTACACTTTCATAGCCTCGTTCTGTGTAGTAATTCAATATCTAATCTGTCTTTTCAGTATTTAAGCATTGTTGTCTTACGCGAAGAACTTGAGGTAAAACGAAGCAGTTTTTATTATTGTTATCATGTATATTATGGTATGCATGCGGTCCACAAAATATTTCCTGCTTACTGGCTTACTCTTTTCATTGCTCCTTCAAAAAAGCTGCCAGCAGCACATACAATCACTAAAAACTCAAGTGTTTTCCCTTCTTCTAGAAAAATTCTCCATCAAACGTCCATGTGCCTTTGAAGAGGAATTGCCTGTCTGTTTACTTAGGTATGTAAAATGCCTCCAGTTGTAAGGGAACAAAAAGCTGTTGTGTACACTCTAATAATATACTACGAACACAGTACACTTTTATGTGCACGCATTCCTCAAGGGCCCCTAACAGTGAAGGCAGATCTTAAAACGTATCTTATAATACGACGGGGTAATAAAAAGCAGGCAGGTATGTCTTTTATACTACGCGTCTATCGCCCTGCATTCTGGTTTCTACTCTGGCGTTTGTTGGACATTGTTGGGGCCAAAAGATGAACGATGATCCACCACCCTACCATTATTATTTACAGACACATGATGATGAGTTCCGAGTTCCATTCGGTCCCTTTTTTGTACAGGGCTGGAGAAAATCATGAAAAAATATCTGGGCCACGCCACCACCACAATAACATCTCGCCAAGAACGATGATGATGATAACTTGCTATCTATTCTGCTGGTGATTCTTTCTGATGGCTGTCTACTTTGGTTTCGGTCTGGTTGTGCAGCGTACAAAATAAGGTTTTGAGACGATGATGATGACAGGCAAAGATAAGACTGTGATGTTTATAAGGGACTATTCACCGTGCACGACAACAATGCCTTGGCATTGTTATTGTTTTCAGATGTGTGATGGTGTGTAGTAACTGGAAGTGGAACATGCGTTGTTCTGTTCATCCTTAGAGGTACGTGCACACATGAAAAGAAATTGAAGACTGGGACGAGATGAGGATTGAGGATGAGTCGATGAGTAGAACAAAGTCCTTTTTTCTATTAAAAGCTTGCACTCACTCACACAGTTTCAAACAAAACAAGAGAAAAAGGAAAAGTAAAAACGTGCGTGTGCGCATTCACTATCTACTTTACTTTCATGGAGAACAGTAACTGTGTTGCACAACATTGCATTGCATTTGTGAGAAATCTGGTAAAGCCGGGAATTAAAAAATGAAATGATGTGATTTTTTCGTTAAAGCAGGCATGAAGCTGTGCCTCTGCTAAACAAAGTAGAGAAAAAATGCTCATGTGACTTTGATGATGAGGTTTAGGATGATCATCACCGTTCTTCTTAGCCATTTCATATTTACGTATGCATCAATGCATCCCTTTTCTAGTGAGTCCGTCTTTTCAGTTTTTATTTCTTCAGGCAGTAACAGTTTTACAATGTATTTTTTATTGTTTTCTTGTTGGTGGCGGTGGTGGTGTGGGTATCTTATTGAATCCTTCTCACATCGCATCCCCATCATCACAGGATCATGGCAGAGGAAAAAACGAGAAAGAAAAAATACACTTGTTTGTCGATGCTGCTTCTGATATTATTGTTATTGTTTGTTGTCCGTCTTCATTCCTTCATACTTTTGATGCAATGGCAGTATTTTCTCTCTTCGATATATTGTTACATGAACTTGAGGTACCATTTTACCAATATTTAATACGGGTTCATAGGTACCTGCATATTCACATGTACCTGTTGACGAGAAGAAGGGAATAGCAAGTATGAGCACGCAACTGCAAAACATGCCTGTGTGATAATGGGGATGCGATGGGGGTAAAACAATAAAAATGCAATGTCCAAGCGCAGAAGAGTCTTCACACATGCAAGCTTATAATATGCAAGCGAGTGTGTGTACACAATACTAATTAAATACACAAAGGCTAGTCAGGTGTAGCGAGATGTGGTCAGCGAGAGAAAATGATAAGACGATGGTAGCAAGAAGGTGGTGATGGTGGTGCTAGCTATAAGCTGTGCAGGTGAGATTGGTTGCGATTATGTCTCAAAATCTGCTGGCTGACAATAAATACACTTTTTATTAGAGTTTTACAAGAAAATCTTGTTAGGAGATGTGATGCTGATTAGGTTACTGCCACTTTGTTTGATGTGCAAAGATGCAGGGGGTTGCGTAAGCAGAAAGGTTCAATGATATTCTTGCAGCTTTTATGTAAGCAGCAGTGATACTGATATTAGCCGATGCAAAAAACAACTATGCAAGGCAAAAGGAGAAGGAAGAAAAAGAGGATTTTCTGGACAGATAAGATTACGTTCTATGTGTGATGCTCCTATACATTTCTCCTTCAAAGTGTCTTCTGCCTGAGTTGATTATTACGTTGTTCTCTTCTACCTAATATACTCTGCCAATTCTCCTATCTTTATTTCCTCAGCACAGCAGAAGAACACTTGACGGACTCGTTTTTTTGCTGCTTGATGGAAAAAGATTTATCATTGCCATTGCTGTGTTGAGTTGGTGAATTGATTAGTTGTCGGATCGAATCACGGTGATGGGGCTGGTGAATGACCACAAATGCATTCGGATTACCCATGCATAAACAATGCAATGGTCACTGTTTGCTTTGATTTGCCAGCTACTTATATAAGATGTACATGTATTTCCTATGCGTAGTACCGAGAGATGCTTTAAAATTTCATTTCACCAGTGATCCGTTGAGACAGGTGCATGAGGGTCCAACAGGGATACAGCTAGTTACCGGTGTGAACTGTAAATGACAGCACAGGATTCTTATGTTTCTTCAGAATGTCAATGAGAAGCACACCAAGAAAAATGCAGAGTATTGGGTTTTATTCTCAGTTTTTATAATGAAAATTGATCACTTATTATGCTGAGCACCAAACTGCCCCAACCAAGAAGGAGTAGTAGTCGACAAAGTTTGCATACTCTGAGAAATAAGTTCAAACGTAAATTACATAGTTGCCTGTGAATATGTTGTCTTTTCATAAAAATGTATACTTTACCTTGTGATTTTGTATAAAACGTCACAGTTCTGGCATCTTTATTCTTTACAGCTTCGGGGCCCATTGTAATCATTGAAGCAATTCCAACATGTACCAGTGTTTGGGAACCCTCAGTTGCTGGAAGAAATAGTGGACCTCCTGAATCCCCTTGACCCGGATCTGTATAATTCCACGATGGACTAAATGTACCTGCACAAAGCTTTTTCCTGTCATATCTGATTTGATTCACGAAAAACCTAACACTATTGGCTTCCAATATTCGTAAGCATTCTGTCCGAGAAATTATGGAAACGGTCAATTCTTGCAATTTTTCTGCATGCGATCCCTTCTCCAGCACCTTTGTCCGACCCCATCCTATAACTTTTGCGTCTGTCCGATCTTCCAATTGGATAGGCTTATTAGTCTCAGGAAAGCATACTGGGGATACTTTTCCCCGTAGGCATTTGAAACAAAGTGGTCGTTGAAGGACAATCAAGGCAATGTCATTTTCAATAAGTTTGTCGGTTGTAAAATTGGGATGCGGTATCACTGCTTCTACTTTGGCAACTCGACTCATATCATCCCTTTCCATGGGACCTTTGAAGCGGTGCATGTAAATCTGAAGGTTTTCTGGCTTCACCAGGTTACTTGGACTGGCAGTCCCTATTGCAATGTTTAGGTAAACGCAGTGAGCAGCCGTGGCCACCACACGACTGTTGATGATGCTTCCTCCACACAGTTGCCGGGATTCTTTATTACCACCGGAGGACAAAATTAGTACTTGCCATCCGTATTCGTAAGGAAGTGTATCTATGCCCCCTTGAATTCTTGCTCTTGATAACGAGTTGACAACCCCACATTCTGTTTTCCAATAAGTTATTTACAGTGAGCTCTTTTTGATAATTGAAAACTGACTTTGTCAAATTAACATGCACTTACTGCAACTTTTAAGAACGTTCCTAGTCTCAGAAGTTGTTGTCATCCATGGCGGATCATTTTGATCTTCCTTAACAGGTGAATTTAAGGCTTCACCATTTCGCATTTTTGCCGGAAGTCCATTCCAATCTTTGTTACACCATTGCGCATTAACATTCTTTGAGTATGTCTCAATTTTCTCCATAAACCCAATAGCATTGCTGGCCAGACTTACTGGCTTTCGTTTGTGTAACAAAGGAAAATATGTAGTCCACGAATGGACGCCAACTTGCGTGTACTGATCACCATTTTTTATTAGCAAAGCACTACCAACATCAATATATCGTTTATGTTGGAGTTTGGGAGCCAAAGTACACAGAAATCTATCCGAAATCCACGTGTTTTCAGTGTTAATTCGGCAATTCATTCGAGGGTATATATTGGAGTAGAAGTTAGTAGCCTCTTCGTCAACAGTAAAAGGATTCTGAGGGTCAGTTAGGTACCATCTAGTGAGCAGGCTTTCAAGTCCCTCTAGATGTGAATCCGGAATGTTGTGTGGAGACGTTGGTAAGCAAACTGGAAGGCTCATCCCATTTTCAAAATTCAAAGGCGTTTTCAACGTTAACAGGGCAATGTCATAGTCAACTTTACTACCAAAAAACACAACTCTAATTTAATTCAAATAATATTATTGTTTGTAATTCCAATATTTTATTTGCTCTAGAACAAGTACACACCTGTACATAGCCATTCCAAACAAAAATAGTGGATTATTGTAAATGTCACTGACTTCCATTCCCTGCTTTCCAGCTAGGCCTCCGAAAGTTAACCACACCTTGAGCTGCTCTCGTTGAGCGTAGCAGCGTTGTGGGAAAAGTAGTGGCTTCCAAGGTTCATCCATGATTTCTGCCATAGTCAATTTGAAAACGCAGGACGCTGTGGTCAAGATAACTCTGTCGTTGATGATGGTGCCACGACATGCTTTGTCTGGGGAGCTTGCAGAAGAACTGCTATAAGAATGAGTAATGAGAACATCCCAGGGAAACTTGAATTTGGACGGAGGGTTGGAAGGAACCCTGCCACAAGCTGTGTGAAACATTTTCATCAAAAATAACATTTTTCATATTCCCAGAAAACCAATTTATTATGCCAGAGAGTTTTAAACTTATTTTCAAAGCAGTAGTACTTTAGATTCTTACTGCAATCCAAAGTTTTTTTGCGTTCACTCTGAAAGGGTTCAAAGCTAAAATCACCTCTTCCGTGAAACTTTGATCTAGCTATATGGACAGGTAATACTAAGAGAGAAGGAACTGTGTAAAAGGAAAGGGATCGCAATATAAAAGTTTATACATTTTAAAATTTGCTCAACTTACATACATTGTGGGGTACACGCTTCAGTTTTAATAGCTTGGTACATGATCATTATTACGACTGTAAGGTTCAAATGAACTAAGGAAGCAAGTAACATTGCAATATTGCAGGATGCCAATAGTTTCACGTTTGTGTTTTCATTATTTAGGGAGAATATTTAACTTTGTAGGATTTTGATGCACATTTTTTGCATAAGTAGCAATTCTAAGCCCTGAATATTAATAAAATAACAATTTAGTTTTAAAAGTCACTCATCAACTTCGTTTGTACTAAATGCTATATTTCTAATGACTAAGTAGTGAGACAACAGCTAATTCCCTTAGAAATTGCCAGAACATTTGTCATTATATACCTACGACCCACGCTGTTGTCTCTTTCTGCCACGTTGGATGACTATGACAGAATACCGAATACCTAGGTCATGCATTTTCAGAATACCGAATCCCGCATTCAGATCGATTCGTCGCAAAGGCATAAATATTTCGGTTTTTTCAAAAACCAAAATAAGCGTATCATTACAGCCTTTGTTTTATGTCGATACTGTATAATCGGCAATTTTATAATTATTAGTGCAATAGCTTTGCAATATATTATTGCATTTCTGTCTGTCGAGCCACATTATTTGAATTTTTATATAATAGTTTTTTATTGTGTGTGTGTTTGACAATTTTTCATGAGTAAAACAATGAAAGCGAAATTTCTAATACTATTGACATGTCCTTGAACAACATAACACAATAGCTATGATTGAGATCGACATTCAGGTTTTAATTTTTAGCATTGCTGTTAGCAGTGTCATGAAAGTTCGTTGTTGGCTTTATGAACTTTCTGGAAGGTCAGATGTCTTAGATTAGCGCTATCAAGTGAACAATACAGATAAAACAGGCGCAAGTTTTTCTATTTTATTTGATTTTATGCTTTGATATGTTATATATATTCTGATATATGATTCATGTA
Organism: Entomobrya proxima; assembly: GCA_029691765.1. Classification (NCBI taxonomy): domain Eukaryota; kingdom Metazoa; phylum Arthropoda; class Collembola; order Entomobryomorpha; family Entomobryidae; genus Entomobrya; species Entomobrya proxima. The sequence continues at coordinate 8,360,069 of CM056168.1, forward strand.
CAAGTCTTCTTTTGTGATTAATTCGATCTAGCTATTAAGTTCTGTTTTATGGACACTAAAATCAATTGAATCAACTTAACAAAGACGTGATCGTCTGAACAATTGCGCGCATCACCGAAATGAATACCATTTAATTGCATCTTGAGTCGTCATCACTGTGTAATGCCAAAAATACCGCACTTTTATGAAGCTATTTGTGTCACAGACACTTCCTTTTATATCACCATTCAGTATTCAGCCATAGTTGAATCCAGACAACTTACAAAGCATATATATTTGTTTGCCTGTTTATTAAAACGGGTAAAACTTATAGGTTGAATTTAAAAATCAGTAATCATGAAGTTTATTGCCCTGACCCTCTTTGTGCTGGCGATTGTGGCTTATGTGGTCATTGTAAGTGCCTACTTGCTTAGGTAGATCAGTTCAAATGCTGAAAATTAAATTAAAATTGCTTTTGTTCTTTTCTAGGCGGCTCCAGTTCCGCAGTTACCACCTCAAGCGCAAAGTGCACTTAGCGCTGGTCCACAAAACTCCTCTCCCTTATCCTCCTTTATGGGTGGTTCTAGTCCTAATGCTAAAGGATCCGGATCCGGGAAGAAACCCGCGAAATCAGAGTCTGACGAAGAGGAGGAGGAAGAAGAAGAGGAGGAAGATGAAGATGATAAGAAGAAGAAGAAGGGCAAGGGCAAGGATAAAAAGGGAAAAGGCAAGGACAAAAAGAAGGGTAAGAAGAGCAAAGACGAGGATGAGGATGATGCCCCAATGAAGAAAATGGGAAGATCGTTTGGAATGAGTTAGTTTACCTTGTTATTTGGAGCCTTGAGAATGAATGAAAGTAGCAGAGTCGTACAAGAAATTCCTAATACATAGTTTACAATACTGTTCGATGTATCATTTTATCTTGAATAAAAAGCGTAAACAAAAAATCTCAAATTTATTTCCAACATTTACTTTACATACAATGAAATTGCACTGTTTTCCATGATAAGACATACCAGCATACACCAGCAACGAAAACAACTTTTTTCTCAATGTTTCTGTGTGTAGATTTCAAGCATACAAAATTCTTCTAGATGAAAATTCAACTGTATTCGTAATCTGTCGATATTTGCACATCATCATAGTATTTTTTCTTGTAGCATGAATGAATCGCTTCGCATAATAATTATAACATCAACGAACGTAACGTTATCAATCATCACGAACGTAGAAAGAATGCGTCGTTTAATTTGTCGCGAAAACATTTATTGGCTCACAGAGTGTAAAGGAAATAACGTAATTGGTGACGTAATGAGATTATGGTTTGTCTGAAACTAGCTTCATTGTAAAATGGCCATTGAATCTTTCTGCAGCCTAGTCTGAGAGTTATACAACAACAAGTCGTTGTTGGAATAGAACAGGCATTTGTTTTGCCCTTCCGTTTAAGCTATTACTAGAGTGTTGATAGAAAACATGCAACTCTACCCTTTGATCCTCGTCATTGTCGCGGTGACAGTGTATACTGTTACGGTAGGTATTAAGTATAATCAAGCTGGGCCATTTGAATTTAAAAGTTCTTCAATTTCTGATTATTTAGTGCGCATTTTGTAAATATTTTTCAGGGTGCTCCACAAGTCGCACCGACTTCCTCCGATGTGCCAACTGGTTCAGGCACACTGTCCAATCCACTCTCTTCTCCACAAAATGCTTTCTCCGCCCCTGCTTCGTCATTGATGTCTTTCGGCGGCCTGGGTACTCAAGGAAGGAAGCCCACTGTCGACGACTCTGATGAGGAAGAGGAGGAAGAGGAGGAGGAGGAATCAGAATCAGACGAGGATAGTAAAAAGAAGAAGAAGAAGGGTAAAAAGGGCAAAGGCAAGGACAAAAAGAAGGGTAAGAAGGGCAAGAAGGACGAAGACGATGACAATGCAATGAAGAAAATGGGAAGATCGTTTGGAATGAGTTAGTTACAAAGCTCAATTCGAGTTTTTAGAGTTAACGAATGTATAGTAACGGAGTAACAAGGAAAATTTGTATAATATGTTATAGCTATGATATTATGTTACATAAGGCAAGAAAAATTATGAACCAGGGAAGCAATTTGATAGGTTTTTTCAAGGGGGAATTAAATAACATTTACCACTTATCTTTCAAAACTTAAATTAATTTTAAAAAGTTTTATATGCTAGCATGTTGTCGTATGATACATCCATTGTAGCCCAAATAAAAACTCCGTAAAGTCTATTATTATGAATATTTAAAACCTTATAATGGTTAATTTTTTTTCCATATTACATTTAATGCGCATCATCTTGCATAAATGACGTTGTCGACACAGGAAGAGAATCATTAAGTTTGGCTATGAATAATGCGACGCGCATGACGCGACATCAGATCTTAGACAATAGGTTGTTTATTTTAGCACTTCAAGCCCAACGTACAACGTAAATCCCTGTTACTGGCTGTTACAGACGTCTTAATTTCTTGACGAAATTCAGATACAAAACTTGACCGATACTGGAAGTCAAGACAACATAGAGCATTACGCTTTAATTCTGTTTGATCATATAATTTAATTTATCTCCTTTACTATCATAAAGCAAGAATATTTACTGTAAGGCAATTTAAATGCAATGTTATGTCTTACGGAAACACAATTAATAGTTACATAAATGTTATTCTTCTTCTTCTGCTTGCGTATTTTGCGTTCGTTCTGATTTTTTGGCATTACAAGATAACCCTAATTTGTGGTATACTTGTACATCTTTGCTGGTTGGCTTTACAAACATTATTGATGTCCATCCTATGAGCACAATTCCCAACATCCACCAAACATTCACATAATATGCAAAAGGATCCGAGCTCATTCGATCCTCAGATGCTACTTTAAACACTGTCGTAAAAACAATGCCTCCAACAATTCCAGCTAGTGACCAGGCGGTTAGAATGACCCCATGTGTAGCACCCACATTATATTGTCCGAATTTATCGGTTAAAAATGCAGGTATGCTCCCAAATCCACCCCCATAGCATGCAGCAATTAGCCACATGGTTAGTAGAAATAGCCAGTAAGATTTTGTTGTAGTAATAAAGTAGAAACTGGCTAGAATCAAAAGTTGACAAGTGAGCATAATAATGTACGCATTCTTTCTGCCTATGTAGTCACTCAGTAGTGAGAAAGCAATTCTTCCGGAAAGGTTAAAACCTCCATTGATAGCAACCACGGTGGACGCATTCTCAGCCGTTTTTCCAAAAATGTCTGTGATCATATTGGAAAGCCTAGAAATGGCTACCAATCCAAATAAAATGTTTGAAAAGAAAGTTAGGTACATGAGGCGGAAGTCACTTGAAACGAGAGCGGTAAGCAGAGGCAATTCCGGACTAGAAATTTCTGCGCCATTAGCAGGAGATGTTGAAGTAGCATTCAGTTCAACGTTATTCAGATCACTTGTCCCTTTGCATGGTGAAAACCCCGGCGGTGGCGTTCGGAGCACCAAACCGGATATGAAGATGCAGAGAAAGTATCCAAGTCCCAATGCAATAAAAGTCAAGGGTAAACCAATTGTATCAATAAGAAACACTTCCAGCTTTGCACTAACAATCGCGCCTGCTCCAAAGCCAGATACGGCTATTCCAGATGCCAGACCTCTTCTGTCTGGAAACCATTTCTGAAGTGGTGAAACAGGGCAAATATAACAAAGTCCGATTCCGTAACCGGCAATCACGCCATATCCCAAGTATACCAACCATATTTGTCGCCAGTAGAGTGCCAGAGCTGTGAGGAGGTTTCCAACACAAAATAAACTGCCGCCCAAAATTGCCGCTAGCTTTGGTCCATTTCTCTCTAGCCAAGGGCCCATAATGGCTGCTGAAAGACCCAAAAGACCTACGGCAATATAAAACGTGATTGGAGCCATATTCGCGATGGATCCAAAGATGAGTTGGTCAATGGGTTTGTTGAAGACGCTCCATGAATATAGGGACCCACAGCAAAACTGGACAATGAAGGCTGCCGGCATGCAGAACCATCTGTTGAAGGGTATCACACTAGGAACCAGCCATGCTTCACGACGAATTTGCTCAGGGCTTTTAGTTGGTGGAGCAGTTCTATTAAAACCCGAAAAAAATTAGCTACAAAAGCATAAAAGTTTTAGAAGAAATCGAAACTTCTCCCCCTATACTTACGTATAGTGATCTTGTATCAGTCTAATGAAACATGAAGACGACTTTTCCTCAGTGGTAATCTCAGATTTCTGTACAATCATTTTCTAATTTGCGATAAATTAGCAGACTGTTGTCCAAGATTTAGTTGGGTTAATAAACACCGGTGGCAGGCGACTGACTGGAGGCACAGTTGCTGAAATGCTGACAGGCTTAGTGAATAAAATGTACTATAATGGGTTTGCATGTCAATCATTTTATATTTTTTATCTTCTGTATAAACTTTGCTGTCTAGCTCAAAGAGTTTGAATAATAGTAAATCTATGGTCTAGCTAGTAAGTACTAGCAAGCAAAGTAAACATAGCGGCGGGCATTGCGGTCCATAACTTGATAATGAATAGTAGCTTGCAATATAATTTGTCTAAATAACTGGCAACCCAGTACCCAGTGTAGAGTCTGCTTTTTAACATGAGTCCATCTGAAAAGACATGTTATGACAAGAAGAATGTCGTGGTGGGTGCATCTTCTACGTTAATTCATACATTATAATAAAAATATTTATGCTGTGTTCTTTTTGTAAAAAAACAGAAATAATTGGAAGCTGGAGACACATTTTCACTAAATACCATTTCAACTCATTTTTATATTATTTTTCCTTTTATACTTGGGCATTGTAGAATTCTTACTTGATTCCATTTTTGAAAGAATATTTAATGAGGTATTTAGCGTAATGGTGTGCTGCATGGAACGTTGATGAACTTGAGACTGACCTTTGTTTGTGTAATCTAAGTAATGACCTTGTCATGTGTCAATTAAACTTAAACGTGTCCTACAAAGCTCATGACAGTGCTAATGTGCAAGAACTCTTATTACATGGTTAAGCTTTATCATTAAGACTTGATGCAGAAGTATGCGAAATTCCGTAAAGTTGCAATAAAATCCACGAAAACTTAATAACTACTCCTGTTCTATTTCAGGGAACGCCCTGATTTGCATGTTGACCAAAAAATTGATGATGGCGTGTATCTGAAAACAAGTATCTGTTCAGTATATAATTCTCTGCATTGTCTTTGGACCAAGTTGCAAATATATCATATAGGCATGAATAGAGAATAACTACACACTGATTCATGAATGCAATTAATGAGTAGATGAATACATGTTGCATGACTGTTCGTTAAAGTCACAAAACCGCAGATGGATAAAGTGGAAAATAAACAAATAAGTGCGTGGATTTAATTTATTAAATTTCCCAATTTTCAAGATTACATTCATCCATATAACTTGATTTGCTTATACCCGTTGAAGTTGTTTGTTGCAACTTTCCGTAAAGTTGTTTCGTATTGGTTTAATGAAAAGTGAGCAAATCCATCCCATCGTCACGATAAACAGCATCCACCAAGCATTTACACAATACGGTAAAGGTGTTGTGGTAGTAGCATTCCCGTGTCCTTCAGATAGGGTTTTGAATACTATAGTCGAGAGTATTCCTCCAATAATCCCTACCAAAGAGCAAGCCGTTACAATAATCCCAAATAGCGGACCTACATTTGATACTCCAAACTTTTCCGTGAGAAATACTGAAATTGTTCCGAAAGATCCTCCGTAACAAGCTGCAATCACCCAAATGCACACAAGAAAGAGCAGATATTGTTGGGATGTTAAGATGAAATAAAACCCGGCTAAGATGACGAGCTGACTGGTTAACATAAAAACGTATACACTTTTCCTTCCTACAAAATCGGACAACAAAGGAATAAAAATCCTGCCCACAAGATCCGAACAGCCATAAATTGCTACCATTGTTGACGCATGATCTGGAGTTTTTCCAAACAAGTCTGTAATCATATTAGATAGACGAGAGACTGATACAAGGCCAAACAACACGTTGGCAAAAAAGGCGACGTAAATCAGAGCAAAGTCTTTAGATACTATTGCATCCAACAGAGATATCTGTGATTTTCCTTGTGTAGATTCGGAATTTTCGGTAAGAATATACTCTGGCGGGGGAGTACGAAGTATCAAGCCTGATCCTGAGATTAGCAGAAAGTAGACAGCTCCAATAATTATGAATGTCTTTTCTAGACCCGCAATCTCCATCAAGAACATTCCAATTTTTGCATTTGCAATTGCTCCAACTCCAAATCCAAGCACAGCGATTCCCGATGCAAGTCCTCGATGGTCGGGAAACCATTTTTGCAAACATGACACGGGGGAAATGAAGCACAGTCCAATTCCATAGCCAGCTAAGCCCCCATAACCCAAATAGATTAACCACATTTGATGGGTATAGAGTGCCACAGCAGTGGTAATGTTTCCTAGACCAAATAATATTCCACCAAGTACGGTTGCTACTGTTGGACCGTGTCTTTCAAGCCATGGTCCCATTAAAGCTGCAGACACACCTTGCATCCCAATTGCAATGTAAAATGTAATTGGGGCCATATTAGCAGTAGGTGAATGATAAATGAGATCATCAATTGGCTTGTTAAAAATGCTCCATGAAAAAAGAATTCCACGACAGAACTGAACTATGAAAGCTGCAGGGGCGCAGTACCATCGGTTGAAGGGGATGACGCCTGGAATAAGCCAGCTTTCACGAGCAATTTGATGTTGAGATTTTATTGTTGGTGTAACACTATATAAACAATGGAATAAAAATGATTGCATATATACATCCATAAAGAAGTGGCAATTACGAAAAAGAATAATATCGATTTGTATCTTACGTGAAGTGCTTCTGAATAATTTTGGAAGCACATGATCTCTCTCTTTTATATTCCATTCTTAAGGTTGCCGATGAGTTAGTCATAAATATAAGAAATTGTTCAGAGTTTCGCAACTTGATCAAAATAATTAAAAGGGTGGTTACGTGCTAGTAGTCAAAACTTTAAAATAATGTTTGTAATATATCTTAAAATTTTTGTCAGAAAAGAGCAAAAATACGCATCACTTTTTAAAAGAAGTACGGTAAAGGAATGCTAAAAGCATGTGTAAAATAACTTTAAAATCAAAATTAGATAAAATGGTGCAAGAATCCTTGTACGCATGGGAAAACGGAATGAAACTGGAAGTAGGCAGATATCTTAATGGTTAACACATCAACACGAATAATTATGAAAAGTGCGTACATCTATTTGTGCGTGCTTCTAGTTCAACATCCTAGAGAACGTATACGTACACAGGTTATTAAATAAAATGGAACAATATGAGATACAAAAAGTTAATTTGTTTCTTTTCCTTTCCGTGAAAATCCTTGCTCAGAATGCCATTAACTCTAACAGACATACATAATAAGCAAATACAGCTTAAATATATTATTTTATTTTTCAATTATTCATGAGACAAGTAGAAAACATGGTTCATACCAAGTTGCTAGAAAAACAGCTACATGGTACACAAATTATTATGCTAAATGCTACTAGGTAAAGTTACTGCTTGTTTATGCCTGTTGTGTCCGTGAGCATTTGAAAGTGTTTACTTGCTCTGATAAGCAACTATGAACGGTTTTATAAAATTCTTTGTCTTTTGCCGTCGGTTTTACAAACAGCAAAGCTATCCATCCAAGTAATCCTACACCCAAAAAGATCCAAATCACCACATTATATGGCAGTGGATCGGCTAAGCTTTGTGTAAACCTCTCTGCTACCTCCTGACTAATAATTTGATATGCAACTCCTCCAGTCATTCCTGCTAGAGACCAAGCAGTAATAATTACTCCAAAACATGGACCCACGTTTACTGCTCCAAACTTATCCACAAGAAATACGGATATTGTACCGAAACCCCCGCCATAACACGCAGATACAATCCACATGCATATGACAAACCACCAGAAAGACTTTGACATGATGATAAAGTAAAATCCAGCAAGAATTACAATCTGGGCGGTGAGCAGTAAAAAGTAAGTATTTTTTCTTCCCACGTAATCGCTTAGAAGGGGAAAGAATATACGACCCATTAGGTCAAAGCCACCTTTGATTAAAATCATGTTATGAGCTTGATCCTCATTCCGTCCAAATATGTGGGTTATCAAAGTAGTCCATTTTGGAGTAGTTGCAAGATTCAACAAGAGATTTGCATAAAACATAACGTACATAAGTCTAAACTCGGAGGAGCTCAATGCCTCCAACAATGACCAATCTTTTTTCTCCTCAAGTGGCTGATGTTCTACGTCTAGATCCTCCGAAATTACGGCCAATCGTTGTACGCTAGAGTTTGGTTTGCCGTTACTTGGACTGTAGCCAGGTGGGGGCGTACGTAGTATAAGTCCAGCAGTTACAATGCAAATGAAGTAAGCCACCCCCAAAATCACAAATGTTAACGGTAAGTCCACCCATTCTATCAGAATGGTTTCCAACTTTACACTGACCAACGATCCTGCTCCAAATCCACATACGGATATACCAGAAGCTAAACCACGGTGATCTGGAAACCATTTCTGGAGTGCCTTAATAATAATAATAATAATAATAATAATCATTTATTGTCTAATGGATAGCAACAGTACATTTGCATCTTAAATTTTGCTGCAGTACGTTTTGCTTCGTACCGAAATCGGTGAAAGAAAACATAGGCCAATTCCGTATCCTGCACTCACTCCATACCCAACGTAAACCAGCCACATTTGTTTCATAAGAAGTGCAATGGCTACCATAACGTTTCCAAAGAAAAACAGAAATCCTCCCAAAATACTAGCCATTTTTGGTCCCTTCCGTTCTAGCCAAGGTCCCATAACGACGGCAGAAATGGCAATGAGAGCCACTGCAATGTAAAAGGTGATTGGAGATGCGAATGCTGCGGCAGATCCATAAATAAATTTATCTATAGGCTTGTCGAAAACAATCCAAGTAAACAGGGATCCACAGCAAAACTGGATGGTAAATGCAGCTGGCATGCAGAGCCATCGGTTAAAGGGAACCGCAATAGCTGGAAATAACCAAGATTCCCTTGAAAGTTCCTGAGGCGTCTTCACGGGTTGTTCAATCAGGCTATAAAAATGAAGTTATTTTTACCTTTGGCAATTGATTCCATTGATTGTTATAGATTTAAATGTACATTTACGTGTAGTGATTTTGAATCATTTTGCTCAGCTTTACAGATCCCCTTTTCAAGGAATCTCTCGGCCGTCTCAAGATCACTGTTGGCCTTCTGGAATGTCTTTCGCCCATTTTTGAAGATTTGCGATGAGCCTGGGTGTGTTCAAAAGCTGCCCCTCTGCTTTTCGTTGACATCTTCTTGCTGATTTTGTCACTAGCTAAGAAAAATTCTCAAACCCCTATGAACTTTACAAAGATGCAGTTCTCAATGCACCTTTTGTGTGTTGTATTCAATTGTAAAAAAGCCACTGCCTATTTTTATGATATGTGCAAACTCCATGCGTGGACAGTGGACAATCATTACTAGCTAAAGTGGACGACATCGTGCGTGCCTATGTTTACTTCTCCTGAAATGAGAAATTACGTAAATATTATCGTATCATTAGTTAGGGACGTGAGCGTGCTGTTAGTAATCTAAGTACTGATGGTCTAAAAAACCATTAAGGTCATGACGTCATGACTCACGCACACGTTATGGAAAATATTTTTAAACAAAATTAGCAACAGGAGATACGGAAAATGAGAAATGATTTTCTATAACCTTGATTTAAAGTAACTTGTAAAAATATTTTTGCATTTTATTATTATTACAACTTGTACATCATAATTGTTACCGTCCGATTACACCTCGGTGACTGTGCCTTCCCAGTACCTTCTTTCCAACTGCCACTACTACCGGGGCGGGTAACTCGTATACATCTACTCTTGTTTTTCTCCGTTCAGGCACTTTCTCACTACACCCCACGCCTCTATATCCAACAGGACATAAACAGTATTTTGCGTCTTTGGAAGGAAACTGTAGCTCAGGATCTTGCTCATATTCGTCCACTCCACGGCATACGTGATGTGGCATACACTGCACATGAATCAGATCCATAAAAATTGCCGGAACGTTTGTGTAGTTTCCCGGACCTCCACATTTCGCCTTGTCTCTCAAAGAAAGAATGACTTTCCCTGATTTTCCTGTCCCTCCTACTGCACCCCTCGTCTTTCGGTTGTCTGGGGTTACAACTTGGTACAGCGCCACATCAGGCACCATTGGCTCGCATTGTGAGGTGACGGAGGCACATCCCAAGAAACCTTTGTAGTCGCAGAGCGGCTCATCTCTTCCCACTAAATATTGGACAGAACCCAGCACCGTATCCATTTGATCTAGCATTACACTCCGAACATTTCCCAGGTATCTAATAACGTTCATCGCATACCCATCCAAATTGGGATTGCAAGGTTTGCCATAGCCCAATGTCATAAGTCTTTCCAAAGAAATCAACACGTGGTTCACAACTTCTTGCAAATTTACAAAGTGATAACCCACAAATCCAGAGACACGACTTTGGAGCAAAGTACCAAAGAAAGTGGGTGTATCAAATCGACACAAATCTCCAAATCGATTTGCTGTACAATGACAATGTTTTCCATGTCCAAAATCTTTGCACTCTGCTTCTTTAATACATTGAAACTCTATGGATGGACAGGGATATCCATTATTTACTTTGCACACCTTTTTGCCACCCACCATTTCAAACACTCTTCCAGGACCACATGCGGTTTTCCAAGTGCACACCTTTCTGTATGGATCGCAGGCCATGCCTTTTCTAAAGTCGCAAAACCTCATTCCTTTGCTCCTACCTGCCAGCATTTCCTTCATGATACGCAAAATCTGGACAAAATTCCTTTCCGGATTTTCCAAAAGTGCCTGGATGTCCCTCAAGTTATCATCCAATTTCGGGTCCAATGAACACGGCGTCTCGCGGTCAGACTCTGGAATCATCATTTGATGAAAAGACTTTCTGATCGATAGAAACCTGTCTAGCATAGGAATTGATCCGTTGGTATTAAAACAATCTTTGCTGAACTGTCTGGATGAGCACCAACAAATTGGTTTCTTCTTGTTGAGGATCATATCCACGCAGTAGGTTCCCCTTTCACATCTCGCCATTTTTGGCATTGGCGTGGCTAATCGTATCAAAAACTGTTTCATATTATTCGGATGCGCATGATAAGCTTTGTATTCGTTTGGAATGTTAGAGTCCAACGAAAGGTGACTGCAACTTTTCCAGGCTTTCACATAGCACCCATCCCGGTAGAAGCCTTGATTCTCCAAGTTTGTACGTGCATACTCCGCGTAACGCATTCGGTCATTTTCACATTCGCACACCTTCTTTGAGGAGCTACACTGAAGTCCACGGAATCTGTTGCACATTTTCCCAGGAGCAGTCTTTTTATTCTTGTTGTGCCACTCTGTTATAACGGAATCCAACTGGGTTCGACGGTTCTTATCGTCTGTCATAATCACTTCATTCGGAATGGAAAAGACTGTTTCGGGGGCACAAGCAATTCCCGGTTTTTGAATGTACTCGTTGATTAATGACTTGTCAATAGCAGGGTCATACCGGTCTGTGATCCGGGTTGTATTGAGAAACCATCTAACAAACATGCGGAAAGGCACCACCCGCTCAATGTTGTACCAAACGTTATCACCAATACGGGGTCGAGTGTAGTAGTCCTCATTAAGTGGGTCATTAGTGGAAACGTGAGCATGGTAGTTTTGAACCAGTCTGCTTAGCATTTCTGCATTAAACGTAGATGTGACCCGGAAGGAGGCTGTGGTGTTGGCACCAGAAGGTTCGGCAAATGCCTTTGTAGTTTTGTTGCTAAGGGTAACTGGTGAAGAATCATTGTTATTTGAAGAGTTGGGCAAGGGTGCGTAAGGAGGAGAACCTTTGCAATAAATTAAAATTAACGAAAAGTAGATGAGAACTTTGAATAGTTTGTTCCAAACAAATGAAAAGTTTCCCATAATGACATCTTACAAACAGATAATGCATAATGCATTTTGTTTCTTTAAGATGAAAAGTACATACATCCTTACATCATAACATTCTTCAATCATGAAAATATAAATGTCAACCTTCAAAATTGAATCTTTAAAAATAATAGCCTTATTGTCTAGAATTAATTTGTACATGTAAACTTGAATTATGATTTTATTTGTGATTCATCTGTATTGTTTTTTAAGAATCTGAAACTTGAAAGAAAAACTTCACATGAAACTTTTGTGCGTTTTATTTTCTTGATGAATCACCCAAGCCTAGCATTTATAGCCACACGAGACGGGAAAGATAAAAATGTGCATGACTAACCCAAAAAATTAAGGCAGGCTAATAAGGCTTTTTAAATCAAAATCTGCAATGTCAATAGCGCTTCGTATAAAAGAGGAACAAACAGTATATCGCATTATCGCTTTTTCACTGTCTAAGGCTGTCACTTTCTGGGGTATGAAATGAAATGCTTTAAAATAAACTTCATTCACTGTAAAATACAACGGGGAGCCTCGTCGTTGTATTTTACTCAATGCTGATAAGTGCTCCAGCTATTATCACTCCTTCTGTTATCTTTGTTGGCCCACAACACGTAATTTCCAAGAAACCTTGAAGTTGTTTGTGAGATACACATTTGATGTTTTGGTTCTATAAGTATGCATACAAAATCATACAAGCTTACAAATGCAGTCCTGCACGAGAGTGTAAGTGAAGATATTTTACTTTGGTTTAGTGCTATCTGTTTTTGCGGTAGTTGCTCTCTTCTTAGACCAATACAACTAAACCTTGTGAGCATTATAATTTATAGTGTGATGTATTTGATCTGAAAGTGGTAAGGTTAGGGACGATAGCTGAAGCAAAACTACAAAAATATTGGTGCTTACTACATAATTAACAAGCATGAATCAAGCCAATGTCCGCCGTATGCTTGAATTTTTTATATTTAACTTTGTGGCGATCCTCTTTTTAACCCCTCAGCATTCGCGGTTTAAATTCCTAATTCTGGAGTTAAAATTGTAATCTCTGTATATTGCATGGACATGTACTTCTCATGACATAAAGATTTAGCAAACCCCAAGACAAACAAAGTTTAGCATTATCTGACTTATTGGAATTGGTCCGTTTTACTGTCTATACTGCGAATGAATTTGTAAGCATCTTTTCATTCTGTCAGCATCCGTTTAAACATTTATAGAAGTAAGTTGTTGAGTGGTAGAAGTAGTACATCCGCCTCCACTTTGATTTGCAAAAGGTTCCCTTAAATATGTTGTAGTATACTGTGTATTGGTAAAGGAAAACCCTCATTTTGAAAAATAATAAATTATTGCGGTTTGCCTTTTTATTTGGTGATTATAGTATAATGAGAATAAAACGGAAATACATTTCATGCTTACCTGCAACAGCAGGTTTATGTGCCATAGGTTTTGTGTTGATATTTGAGGCATTAGCAATTATATCTGCCAATGCAGTTGTTCGTCGAGAGAGAACGAAAGATAACAAAGTTTGTGGCAAAGTGATTACTTCAGCAAATGTTACTGTAGATCTTGTAGAAGATTCAAATTTATCGGAAGAGATGTTTGAAAAAGTACATGTCAAGAAACTGCAAAATGCCAGGTTTATACCGGGTGCAGATTGTTCGATTCAAGTGTGTGGATTTACATCTTACGGAACTACGATAAACGAGAGCTACATCGGGGTAACACTATGAAGATTAATCTATCATTACAAATAAAATAATATCGGTTACCTGAACATAGTATGTATTTTCCACAGACCACGAGCGACTATTCAGATTGCAAAGTTTTTACAAGCGAGGCGATCGCACCGGACCAAATTTACAATGTACTTACATTGCATTACAGGAATTTGTCTAAACAAGACTTAAATGATATATTTATTATAGTACACAAATGACAAAGAATATATTTCATTAAACAAGCTTTTGTGTGTTATTCTAGAGTTTGTACAACTTAAGCTCGATAAGTTGTGGATGCCTTGTAAGCTTCAATTAATATTATCAAATAATGAATTACCAAATCTTTGCTGTTCTTTACTGTTTGCTTGTACAATGTTGTTCTTTAGAAAGATTCCAAAGATTGTAGTTACAATTGTGAGGATCGAGCAACAACGCTGGCGTCTTTATGGAAGGGAAATGAATGTGCTGTCCTATTCCAAGAGTCTGGTTGTAACAGTTGCTACTTGCGCCCATTAACCCTTTCCAACGGACAAAATTACAGTACTGACAACGCACACACTTTCCGTAGCATAGTAGTTCGAGATCATTGCGTGACCAGACAAAGTATTCCTGCACTCAAACGAATGTATAGGTTTGCGGATATTCCGCAGCCTATTGTGTACGCAGCAGAGAACAATTCCCAGTCAAACGTAAAGTCGGCATTTCAAAGCGATCCCGAATATTTTTACTGCGAATGCGACAGCTCTCCAGTTCCTTTTGATACAACAACCAGCACAAGTACAGAATCTCCACCGCCTCCTGAACCCCCACACAATCATCCAACATCTCTTACTGCTGCAGAGATTGTACTAATTGCAGTTGCGACTGGACTAATTTTAACAGTTAGCGTTGGGTTTGTAATTTGGAAGAAGAGGTGAGCACTAAAATTTAAATACAAAAAACCTAATCAAGTTGTCTGTAATTTTTAATGTTTAATTGCTGAAAATATCTGAGAATTATGAACTTTGGTTGTAGAAACGTTATTTTCCATCGGTCAAGCGACACAGACATAACTGATTATTCTGTCATGCCTAGTAGTACTCCTAGTTCATTAACATCATCAACAATCAGTGGTGATATAAATAATGATCAATTGCTGGAACTGGGGGATTCTCAGATTCTCAATCGTCCTTTGGATGTGGCTTTTGATATCAATCCAAAGCATGTAACGATTCGCAATTCTTTGGCAGAGGGCAATTTCGGACAAGTGCATGAGGGTTCCCTTCAAGTGGCAATTAAAAGAGTTAAGCTTGACTGTGATTCGAAAAAGAAAAAAGCGTCTGAACGATCATTATATCAGGAAATAAAAATACTTGCGCATATAGGGGTGCATGAAAATGTGGTGCGTTTGTTGGGCTACAGTATATCCAGCATAGATGAAGGTATGATAATTGAAATTTATATATTGGTTTTAAGAACCAGTAAAGAACAATCAAAATGAATGGAATGAATTATCATAAAAATATTTGCATTGCAGGACCAGTGGAACTAATCCTCATTACCGAACTATGCCAGAATGGTTCACTTCAATCATATCTGGAAAAGGAGGTGAAGCCCAAAATATTTCAAAAGCTTAGTAAACTTGCCATGGAAAAATTGCAAATGGGGGACGATGGACATCGAGATACAACTTACATTTCCAGCCACAACCAAGCGGATACTGAGGAAACGTAAGAAGTGACAATATTAAAGCTTGATTATAATTCAATTCGCACCTAATTGAATGCATAATATTACATACTATGGCTACTATTACCTCATGCTTTTCATAGAAAAGAAGAAGTAGATCTGGAAACTGTTTACCCAGAAATGTTACTGAAATTTTACCGGTGGATTTTTCAAATAGCGTCTGGAATGGAATATATTCAGTCAAAAAAGGTTGGAGGTTTTTGTCTTTTGTAGCTGCTGATTTTTGTTTGTCATTCCAACAAGGGAGCAACGTTATCTCATTACTACTTAAAATTTTTATTTAAGGTGATACACATTGATCTCGCCACTCGGAACGTATTATTAACACATAAGCTAGTTGCCAAAATTGGTGACTTTGGTTTGTCTTTGAAAACATACATAAAAAATTATGTCCATGCAAAAGAAACATCCCTTCCACTGCGATGGGTGTCACCAGAAGCCCTTGAAAATTATAGATGCTCAACAAAGTCAGACGTGTGGAGCTTTGGGGTAATGTAATGTATTTGAATAATTACTAGCAATTATCTAAATGTCTATGTTCATACTCTCTACCATGTCCTGTCTATGTCATCATCCCAGCTCATCTCTTCCCTCACTCCTATATAACCCTACCTACCTACAACCTACTCTGTCTTACCTCAGACTTGATCTGTCACTCATCCTGATTACTTGTAATAAATCTGTACATACCCATGCAAAGAACCTAACGTGTCTTGGCCACTCTCACTTAATTTATACCTGCAATCTCCATTCTCCACAGGTAACAATTTGGGAAATATTTAACTTGGGCCTAAAGATCCCTTATGATAACCTCAGCGATATTCAAGTTTTCCCCTTTATTATAAGTGGACGACAATTAGAGTGTCCTGATTATGCTCCGAGAGAACTGTAAGACAACCTTAATTATGTTCTTGGCATAATATGCTTCATGATGCTTCAAAATCCAAATTCATCTTGTTTTTTCCCAAAATGTTTTAGATATGAATACTTTAGAAAGTGCTGGGAAAGAGACCCAGACAATCGACCCTCATTCGAAGATCTGAAATCGTATTTTAAAACAAAATTAGAAAAGATGCAGGAAACCACCGAGCTGGAACAAGGCGATGAGAAGGAGACAACAGTTTCGAATAATGTTGAAGGCACTATTCCAGTGATGGACACAATTCAAAACGCTTGTTAGATTACAGCCTTACAGCCGACTGATTTTGATTGAATGTTTTGGATGCAGTTCCAACTGAAATCGGTTACACAGTATTAATATATTAATGTACCATTTTTATTTAGCTATACTTTTTTTTATTAAACTAGTACAATAAAAAGCAATTAAAAATAGGAATTTCGGAAATTGAAATCTGGCAATATTATATACGCATTAAAGCGAATTGCTTGTACGTTTTTTACTAAATCTCGACCAAATCTCGGCTTTGCAAATATAAATTAGCCAACGATACTTTGCAAGTTTTTGCAAACTTACGATAAAGCCTAAATCGTCAAACAGTTTTTAGTGATGTTTAATTAAACATTCAGAGCATCTTTAATCTGGGCATTTGCATAATACTTTCATATAGTTGCCGATTCTCTTTCGTCATTAAAGCAAGCAGTCTTTTTATCAGTTTATAAAATTAATATTTGACCTTTCATTTTCATCAGATCAGAAATATGAACGGTAAATGTCCATGATAAATTGAGTCCAGTATGTTGTTTGCTTTGAATAAAACGATGTTTGCCAAATAAGCCTGTTCATGAATTCCTCGTAAACATGGACTATAGTGAGTGCAATAGACTGCAAACGACGAATCGCCCACATCCTGTCCTGGTTAACACAGGATTTTATCAAACCAAATACAGCAACTTATATTTTATTTAACGAGATAACATTCACTTCTGATTATCCCACTATAAGTAACATTTATATGAGAACACCAAATAGTAATACATTGCACATTTAAAAATGCAGAATATATGACAGTAAAATGGACGGAAGAATAAGTTGTCATATTTTTCAAAACGCATGTATGTTTAAAATTCGTTTACTATTAAGTGCATACTACTGTGTTAGCTGTTACAAGCATTCTTATTTGCTGAAAATAGATACGAACAAAGCTTTCATCATTTTCATTTTTAAAACCGTGAGAGTCCCCTAAAGTCTTAAAATTAAAATTTCAGTCAATGACTTAATCAATATGGAACAACTTTTGGAAAAAATCACACAAATAAATTTTACTTGTTTGAATAATAAATAATTACTTGGAACGAAATGTTACACGAACTGCTCCCTAGTTTTCTAGTGACAATGTTCTTTATCCTGGAATTTGTATTTCCAATTGAAGCAGAAGATAACGCTGATTTCTTAGTTTGTGGCATTGTAAAAACTGCAAGTAATAAGACGCTGTCACTAATAAAGGATGTTAATTTAACACCAGAAGAGTTTGAGAATGTTCACATCCAGAAAATGAAGGGAGCCCAATTTTATCCATTGGAAGAAAAAGAATGTGTAATCAAGGTTTGTGGCTATACATGGACGGAGAAAGTCTTGGAGGATTCAAAATACTCATACGTATGTAAAATGAAAAACTCTAAATACAAAATTCAAGCAATATCAAAGTACTAATTATAAAGTTACTATAAAAGAAAGTTCTCGTACATGCATTTGTCTTGTTTCAAGCGTACGAGAAAGTACGGAAATTGTCAAATAATCACAAAAGGAGATCAGTCCGAAATATCTTCCAACATTTACAACGTAATTTCCCTTGAGCATTTTACTTTTTATATTAAAACAAAATTACTAAATATGAAATATTATATGATTTTGTACAAGGATTTGTTTAACGTCACGTCTATTAGCTGTGGATGTAGAATAAGGGAAAACGAGGTTGCATCTCACCAAGGGAAAAATCATTGTAATAAAACATGTCACGAAAGACGAAACGAGAAAGTTGCCTGGAAAGGTAACCAATGTGCAATTCTATACGAAGAGAGCAACTGTGGCGAGTGCTGGTTCAAGCCGGTGCTTTTAGGTGACGGTGAAAGCTACAAGACTGACAATTCTCACTACATATCCACAATGGAAATCAGGGAAAAGTGCAACGTGGAACAGTCATTTCCAGCCAAGGAGAAGGAGTTTTCTAGGTTTATCGGAGGTCGCATTATTTATCATCGTGAGCGATCGAGTGACACCGACAAGGTAACTTAACGCAATAATTAAAATATAATATGGGAATTCTGCCGTTTGTTGAAAGATCCTTGTTACACCATCCCTGTAGGATTCTTTCAAGTGGAAATTTTCAGCCTTTAAATGCAGCTGTGAAGTTCCTTTTAATGAAATGAAAGACGGTATGCCTTCTTCTTCACTTACTACTTATATGGCGGCAATTTCTACACCCAAATCCTTTGAACCCTCTACATTATCAGTTAAGAACGATAGTTGTGGTTATATAAAACCCGCAAATTTTTATGCAATCCGCTTATTTGAAAATAGTGTAATTGATAGTAGAGAGTTTGAAAATCTTCAATTTGGAAAGTTGGAAAATGCATTATTTGTTCCTGGGGTAAGCTGGGTGGATGAACAAAAGTGTGTCTTGGAAATATGTGGGTTCAATAGTGATGCGATGACCCCGTACAAGGAAGGTACATGTGAATGGTTTTCTGGCAGCCCTGTTAAAGCACCTCCAAATATCTATAAGGTTTGATAATATTGCCAATTATTTGTTCCGATTAAATTATCAATTACAAATAAATAAAAAACATATTGCCATTATTCTCGTTAGGGGCTCTATGAAGTTAGCTCAGTTGCATGTTCATGTCGCGTAAGTAAAAGGTTAAAAAGGAAGAAAAAAGTCGAAAAATAAAAGCATAAAGTTATTAATGATTTTTAAACAGACAAATTCAACAAATAGCTGTAGTGAGACTTGTGAAGCCAAAAATGCTACGAAAGTATGGAACGGAAAAGAATGTGCGATGATGTTTCAAGAAAAGGATTGTCAGTCTTGCTACTTTAGACCTATAGTGTTGCTACTGGAAAACGAGTTTCCTAGCCTTAACTCTTTCCAGTTTAAGTCGATGATAATTCGACCAGGCTGTCGCATAGAGAAAGTTACAAATGGTGTAGTCTGGATGGACATTCAATGGACATATTCATTTGCCGACGTAATTAGTAATGCATCGGTATGTTTATTGATATGCTGATTCTTGTAAAATGCTTACTAAGAGATGTCTGCTTAAACTATCAATTAATATGCTTATCTTGAACCGAATCTCCCTTTACATAGCCTACATTTCACAAGGATTCTGAGAACTTTACATGCTTCTGCAGCCCTGAAGTTGTTGCACAAATGGTTTCAGAGAATACGACTATGTTGACCACTTCAAACATGGCTTCAGAGAACACTAAAGTTCCTTCCACCACAGATTATACAAATGATGGAACAAATAGCACGTTAAAAGCTTTAACAACTACCCAAGCAGTAATTCTTAGCGTAGGGATTGTCATTGTATTTGCAACAGGAATAATTTTAAGTAAAAGGACCATAAATAAGCGTCGAAGGATGAGGACTACGACAAATATTAAGTCATCTAGTGCCTGCGATGACGATTTGACTAACACATCAGGCCAACAACTATGCGATGTAATCATGATAAACAACTTGAAGGGGCAGTCAGTTAAAGCAAACGTCAACAAGTCTATGGCGTACCCGGAAAATAAAGCTGACTATTACTTACCTCCATCTAAGTTTGAAATAAATTGTAATAACGTAAGCCATGAAATACCAAGTGACAGTCAACTTAAAATGGAAATCATGGATGAAGTAAAGAAGATGATGGAGTCGTTTCTCTCGTCTAGCGGGATGGGGCATGACGAGATTGAGTTTTTGGGAAAGAGTTCATCGCACGTAGACACAGCAGAAGTGATAGATCCCGGTAGAGACAACGATTTTGTTTTATTATTAGAAAAGTTCCAGCATGTGTGCAGTCCGAATCATATTATAGCACGAGGCGCATTCTCTGTTCCAAGAAAAAATTTGGAGACCCCTTTGGGTACTGGAATTTCTGGGCTTGTATACAAGGGACTGCTTAGACAAGAGCCTGATAGGTTGCAGCAAGTGGTTGCATTGAAAAAACTTCAATGGCCGTGCTCCATTAATATGATCCAATCATTTCTTCGAGAAATAAACATTTTTGAGTGTATCGGAGATGGAAATGAGAACATTGTCGAATTTTTAGGAGCTTGCTGTCATACTGGTATTATGAATCTGCCACAATACACTTTGAAAATTCAATTGAAATACTCCCAGGAATAATGGGGGAATAACAATTCATTTCGTTTGATTTTTCCAGATGGGCTGTATTTATTAACAAGTTTTTGCGAGTTAGGTTCATTAAAACAATATTTCTTTAAGGAAATGAGACCACGAATTTTTCCACAAAACGAGGACCCAATGGTCGATATTGGAAATGGCTACTTTGATGTTGATCGAGCAGCGGAAGGAAAACCACCTGAGCAAAACGAACTTTCACCGGATGATCTCCTTCAGTTACTTATATGGTGTGAGCAAACGTCTTCTGGAATGGAATACTTAAGCCAAACTGGAATAGTTCATGTAGATTTGGCCATTAGAAACATTCTTTTGACGGCTGATAAAACCGTAAAAATTTGCGATTTCGGACTCTCTCGAAAATGCCTTAGTAGAGAGGATTGCGCGAGGACGTTATTAACTGTAAAAACTGTTTCTTATTTTGGAAGGAAGCATATTTTAATAACTGCTAATTATGATTTTAAGCTTATACTTGCTTTCGGTCTTAGGGTGACTTCCCGTTCAACTCATTTGCTCCCGAGTGCAACATTGACAACATTCATGAACCCAGAAAAGTATTCATGACCCAAGATATTTGGGCATTCGGGTGTACGCTTTATGAAATGTATACGCTTGGAGACTCCTTGTATCCAGATGTATCTGTGCAGGGAATACATAAATTTCTTCAAGTCAGAAAACTTTTGCTGGAAAACTATAGGCATCCTAAGCCTCCACTGGCACCCGACTTTGTGTATTATAAATATTATTGTTTCTTTTCAATGGCCAACTTATGAATTGTATATGTATAGTTTTTCTGTGTGTGTTACAGTGGCGAAATTCTGACAAAATGTTGGAACCAAGTTCCTGAGGCTCGGCCGAATTTTACCGTTTTGAAGGAGTTCTTTGCAGACAAACGGAAAGAATTGCTACTGCAAACAACCCTTGATTCTTGATCTCGCCAAGTTTAACTACCAAACCTCGTTCTCATCATATAAATGATTTTATATATTAACTGACGCATCATTTCCCAAAATGCCATTCAATTAAAAATTAAATAACATTTTTATTCATGAAACACATTAGTTTTCAAGTTTTCATCCAAACTAGTAATGAAGTAACACATAGCCTTTGTGAGTCATTCCGTGTCATTTTATTTCTTATATTATTTTTAGATTTGGTCAATTGATCGATGTACATGCAGGAACAACTTACGAGCAATAAACCGTCTCTATAGATGAACCATAGTATACACCAAGTGTAAAATTGTTGACTAATAATGCAATGACATGACTTAAAAAGCAAGAGAACGAAAACCGTACCTGTGATCTCAATGATCAGTAATATGGTTTATCTATGTATTTATAGCCAATATTATATGGATTGCCAAAATAGGTCTATCCCGAATCACTGAGAAATTCGAATCCCCAAGTCTAGTTGCATGCAGGTACGATTGTAACATGTTATAGTTCGACTGGTTTTTGCATGATCACGTCATCAGGATTCAACAGCAATTTTGCTTTTTTGTAAGTGAAAAAAATCATACACCAATCTATGGCACACCAGCAAAGCAGTTTGGTATTCTGAAGAATACAAAATAACATGTTTGAAGTTAAATTTTGCAGACAGTCTTCTTATGTAGCTGTCTGTGTCGTGTTAGCATTTTAGACATGAGTTCCAACAAAACAGAGGTAGAAGATAACTATGAGAGCGTTCGACTTGAAAACGTGAAGCAAGAGAAGCAGCAGGTATGTTTTTAGTTTTGCTTCTTTATTTTTAATTTTCAAGAATGTTTTTAATTTCTATTGGGTTTTTGCTTCTTAAGAAATCATGCAAAAATAGACAGTCTGCAGGGGCAGCTGGAGAAGCCAGTTGTCCTCAGGATTTTGATGATGTACTGGAAATGGTTGGTTCCATTGGAAATTATCAGAGATTCATGCTTTATGGAATTATGTTCCCGCTTTCAGTATTTGAGTCCGTATTGTCAATCAATTTGTGGTTTCTGTTGGATGAACCAAATCACTGGTGCAATGTGCCTGGTAGAAATGAACTTGGCATCAGTTTGGAAGAATGGAAAAATTTGACAATCCCAAAGTAAAGCCATTACGAGATGTATATATTAGTTATTCAACGCGCAATAATATTTTTTTGCTAACCCGGTTTTAAAAATTATAATATTATGTTGTAATTGTATACAAAGAGACGAAAATGGCGAATTCAGTAAATGCACAATGTTCAACACATCCGCTGGATCTGGATACGCTGTCAATGATGTGATTGAATGTACATCCGGCTGGGAATATGATTTCAGTGTAGCAAACTATCATAGCATTTTAACTGATTATAACTGGGTTTGCGACAAATCACACTGGCCAACCTTGGTTCATACAGCTACAAACACCGGACGCGCAATAGGAACTCTTGTCTTGGGATTCCTTGCTGATAAGTACCTGAATATAGAATTTTTTAAAAAATCATTCCGCTTAATATCCGGTAAAGTAATAATTATCTATAATTTTCAAAGGATAGGGAGGAAACCCGTTTTCATTATAACACTTATCCTGTTCTCGTTTGGAAGGGCAACTGCACTTTTTTTCGCTGATAACATACAAATGTTCGTGGCTCTTGCCTTGTTAACAGGAATGAGTTCCCCTATGTTTGCCATTTCTATAAATACAATTGCAGCAGAGCTTTCAGGGAAAGGTAAGGTCTTTCATTCTGAATTACTATATCTGTTACAGATTTTTGCAAAAAAAATCATTTATTTCTTTTGCAGAATACCGGGCGTGGATTTACTCGTTCACATTTATGATGGTGGTCGGAGGTCTAGTCATGGTTCCTTGCATTGCCCTCATAACACCAAACTGGTTCATTCTGGGCTGGGTCACCATTTCAATTGGGAGCTTGTCTTACCTTTTCCTCCCTTGGTTGCCCGAATCCCCTCGCTGGCTACTCAGTCGAGGAAGGATAGATGAAGTGGTAAAAATTTTAAGAACTGTTGCCCAGTGGAACCGAACAGAGCATAAGATCAGGGATGAAGAGCTCCATGAAATCTTGAATGACATGAGTAGGAAGGTGCAGGATGGTGAAAATCACGGAGAGAGCATATCTAAACTGTTTTCCAAAAAGCGTGTGGCAATACTTACCCTTCTCATCACCTTTACGTGGGTTATGAATGGTCTAATCTTTCATGGCTTGAACCTTAACTCTTTGAACTTGCATGGCCATCGGTATCTGAACCTTGTTTTAGTGGTATTAATGGAAGTACCTGGAGGATTTTTTGGTGGACTTCTGGCTGACAAATTTGGAAGAAGATGGATGCAGGTTTTGTTTTTTCTGATGAGTGGTATAGCGTGTTCACTAGCGGCTTATTTCAGTGCGTATGCTGGTGGTGCAGAAGATTCAGGATCATTCACTCTTCCGGTTATTGTTGCATCTAATGCTGCAAAGTAAGCACCGAAAATGTTCACCTGAATACATCATGCTAATTGGTAGTTACTAATGATGACTAGCATTGTTGAACAGGTTTACAGTTACAATGTCCTTCCTGATAATATACCTACAAGCTCTAGAGCTTTTTCCCACGCCTCTCCGGACTACTGGAAGTGGTATGGCATCCACGATTTCAAGTGTTACCGTCATCCTCGTGCCATACATTGTTTACACGGTAAATTAGGATTGGATTTAGCATAGTTATTAATGTGCTGTACGTGTTTAGTTTGTTATCTTTGTCTGCTGCATTTACTTTTGCAGGGAAAATCTTCAAAAACCACACCATGGATAGTCAGTTCCGTCATGTCGTTTGCTGGAATGATTTCATCATCATTTATTCCGGAGACGTTGAATCACAATTTGCCAGTATGATATGGAACAAAAAACCTTAATGCTCATTACGTTCTAAAAAATGCATCATTTACGTATAATTTGTTTGCATAGGAAACAGTGGAAGAAGCAGCAGACTTTGGAAAGAATAGAAAATTTTGGAGCTTCCGAGTACCAAAACAAAATAAAAAGTAAAAACGAACGATGACGAACTCATAGAATTCGTTAGATTGCTACAAACAAACTCCATGTGTGCCAATAATAATTGTTAAATTCGCTATATGGGAATTTTCTAACATCTATATCATGTTAAACACGCCATGTCATGTCCTTGAACGCCATTCTAATGCTAGAATTATTACATCAGCACAATTTTCCCTATATTGAAAAAAACTATGTATTTTTCTAATGATTCTCCAAATTAAGCTACTTGACTTTAATAACGAGAGACGAAAATCAGAATGAATTTGAAATGAAGTGACCTTTTCGTGAAAAAATACTTTTGTTTCAGAATTCAGAGTTTCACCCTGCCCCAAGAAATATTATACAAATACAAATTAATGTGCAAAATGGTAACCACTCAAACTAATTTAATTTTTGCTGCATTAATGTTTGTTTGTTATATCCGAATAAATCTGTCTGACAGAGTCAGTCAATAATACTGATTACTGATAATCATTAATCATTCAAATATCTTATGTCTGATATTACAATTCACAAGCAATCAAAGTCAAAAGTTAGTAAGATTATGATGTATTTGCAAGCTCTTTGGTTAGAGCTTCAAATCCCGGAATACCAGCTAGTAGCTGGCAGCTACTAAAAAACCGAAATTCTGCTGCATGCTGCAAAAAACGGAAGCTGCATTTTCTAATGGGAATTTGTATGCTGTGTACAATCTCCTGCTATTAGCATCGCCACTTGGCACTTCCACTCCACACGAAACTGCAGAGAGCATAGACTGGAGCACACCACACCTGATATTTTCCAAACTTGAACACAAACAAGCATGCTTGCTCGCATGTGAGCGTGCATTTTCTAACTGAAATTAGTCAAAGCACTGTAGAATTTTCGAAAGCACTTGTTTGTCAATTCCAAGCAGTACCATTAAATAAATCTATTGATTCCTTATTTTTGCAACGTTAGAAATCCCGATTAGCCACCGTTTTTCGTACAGTTCAACGCAGGTAGTAGTAGAGGTTGTTAGCGCTTGATTTATAAGTGTTTGCTAAAACCTGGAAAAGTTCAAGTTGTGACATTCCACAGAAGCAAATGGACGCTGACAACGCTGGAGAAGCTTATCCCCGAAAGACGGCACATTCCGTTAAGGTACCTCGGCTGTACAAAGAGGCAGCCAAGGCGCTCAAGCAAGTTGAGGAAAATGGGGAAGGCTTGAAAAATGCAATTCACTCGTTAAAACATCCAGTAATGTCACAGCCAGTTACCTAATTACTTTATTTAAAAGGACCCACATCCGCGTTTGTACTCTAATGTTTTGTTTTATGGTTTTGTTATTTGGTTATCGTAGAATGTTAAGGCGATCACTGCCCTTGTTTCTGAGTCCTTGAGGCATGCACCTCAGTTAGAGGTGATTCTTGAAAAGTCAAAACTTTTCAAGAAGGAGGTGGGCTTGTCCAAGCAAGTCCATTTAGCTAAGGTTCTCATTACCGAGCTACTCTGGGGAAAGAAACGGCTGGGAGGGGAGTCTAAACCTGTGGTCACTGTGGTGTCCTATCAGGCCAAGTTTGAAAAGATTTTGGGGAAAATTGATAGCAAAAATGGGGAACATGGTAGGGAACTAGTTCTGGTGCCCACTTGGCACTGTCCATTTCACTTCATTTGACAAATGACATCTGTAATGTTATCCTTTAATATGGTTGTAAAGGGCTCATCTTGTGTTGGTTTATGCATTTTGCCTTCCCAGTTTTCACTCAACTGTCAAATTTTTAATTGATAAAAGGGTCGTACCTCTGACTTAAAGATTTGTTTTGTCCAATTTCAGACCCTGGTCAGTCGTGTACTTTAACCGTAGTAAGAAAGGGACATTTGACGCTTACAATAGAAGTAAAAGTCTGAACCGAGCTATTCAAAATGGGCTACGAACTGACTATTCTGACAGAATTCTTTTTGATTAGCATGTGTATGTTCACACTGCCATTCGTCAGCTATTTTGGAACGCAACATGTTATCCAAGAATACTACCCAAATACTTTCTCGCCGGGTTGGGATTTCTTATTGCCCATTATTGCTTCAGTACTTACAGTTTGGATAATTATTTCGCTGTACATTGTCCGAGCATTCCGGGATCCACAAAATTTCACTGATGATAAGAAAACTGATTAGATTTCTAGAAGTCAAGAGTTAGCTTGTAATATAAGAAAAGAAAATACCATAATAAGTTACCGAAAAAGTTTATAAAAGTCAAAAATGGTTCAAAACTTTACTTTCATAATACAAAATAGTGTAGGACAATTTATAAATTATATTTACTATGTGTGCTGGCAAGAACATTTTTTCTGTACTTAAAACAACAACGACCAAATATTCATTGTATTTTTGGGAAGGTAAATTGCAAGCCAAAACGAGTTCCTTTTTCTTTATGAAATAGTTTCATATATGTCAATAACAAACAATATAAATATATTAAAATTACTTTATTGCTTTTGTAGAATCTCAGTCGGGTGAATCTACTTTCAAGAAACCTAGATATGTACGAATAAATACGCTGAAAATCAGTTTGTCTGACGCCATTTCTTATCTGCTGGAGGAAGGTTGGACGCAAGTTGACCATACTGAATATTGCGATCTTGGGCCAAATGACTTTGCAGTAGACAATTTTGTAGAAAATCTGCTCGTTTTTGCTGCTGGAACTGAGCTTCATAACCATCCGTTGTATTTGGATGGATCTCTTGTTTTGCAGGACAAGGTACATAAATGAACTTTGACAAACGTTTTGGAAATCTTACCAATCTCTTATTTATCTCTTTAAAATTCGTAGGCAAGTTGTTTGGCAGCAGTAGCATTAAAACCACGTAGAGGACGAGAAATTATCGACGCATGTGCAGCACCTGGCATGAAGACATCTCTTCTCGCAGCTATTACAGACAATGAAAGCCATATTATAGCCGTGGAGAAAAGCAGTAAAAGATTTGAAACTTTGAAAACAATTCTGGAGAATGTGGGCGCTACGAATGTCACTACTCTAAATTCTAACTTTACCGATCTGGTTCCTAATGATTACAAGGATGTGGAGTATATTTTAGTAGATCCATCATGTAGCGGTTCAGGTACATGTTGTAAAGCATATAATTTATCATTTGAATGTATTGTAAACTATCATGAGTAATAACATATTTATTTTGTTTTAATTTGAAATTCATAGGAATGTATGGACGTTTAGAAATTCAACTACAGCAGTCCACCGAGAAGAACGCTGAACGAATTAAAAAATTACAATACTATCAAGTGAAGCTACTACGTCACGCAATGACGTTTCCAAGTGTAAAACGAATAGTTTATTCGACATGTTCCATTAACCCTGAAGAAAATGAGGATGTTGTGGCCGAAGCTATGAATTGGATTAATACAGCAGAGCCTTATCGTGAGGAAGCTGGCCTTAGCGGAGTTGACTGGTCTTTCAAAATGAAGCGAGCATTACCAAATTGGCCCCATCGTGTGACAAATGACAATTATGAATGGGCAGATATGTGCGTCAAGGCAGATGAAAGTGATTTAACAGATGGATTTTTCGTATCGGTTTTGGAAAGAACTAAAAAGTAGTAGTAGTTAGTATAGACCAGCAGTATGTAGTAGTCGTAGAAGTATAATAATATACCTACATAAATACCTTACCCCATATTGTATAAGATAAAAATGTATTCTATGACAGTTATTGTTTTTATTAAGATACTCATCTAAAATGACGGCCTAACACTTTATGCACACTGTACTATTAAAATAACATTGATTTTCATGATAAATGTATGTGAACCCAATTAATTAATTTTGTTATTAGAAAATTAGTAATAAAGCAAGATCTTTGACTTGATCTTTTGATACGATTGATATATAAATAAAATTTCAGACACACAGCCTCAGCATGCTTACCGAAAGCCCACGTGGCACGATTTGATCGCAAAAAAACATTAGTCTTTACAGAACTGATTGAAAACCCATTTACTTAGCCAGGCAAGCTGTAGTTTGATTTTCTCAATGACATACAGTCGAATAATCCGTCCACCCGTAGGTCGCTCATTTACAATTACGAATTACTTACGCATGTAGCACTATCATTCAATGTCATAGTCATCATTCATCACTTTACGATGCTCTGGGTATATTTTTCCGTTGTACTAATCATGAAAATACACAGCATTTTTGAAAAATTAAATGCATAATCATTTTGTAATTATTAAAGTGACTTTCCTGACACATCAACTCTGAACTCTGTCTACATTTTTCCATCATGAATTTTGATTGCTATCGCTTCATAAAAAAAGTCGCAAAAAATGTGAGGTTGTGGGAATATTTTTTGCTGGCAAAGTTATCTAGTCTCAATACATTATCTTTTTTCTTGCTTTTAACATTAATTTGTCATCAAGTCGCGTAGTATCCAGAAAAAATCTTGTTTATCTCCCATAATATTGCATCTTCCAATAACAAATAGTTCTTTGACATCCTGCAACAAGTTTGTAAATATTGCCTTGCTCAATATATCAGTATTTGATTCGTAGTTTGCTAAAGTTGCTATTAAACGAAATTACGTTCCTGATCTACCCTCCAGCAACTACTCCAGAATTAGGTACCTGCAACCTACAATAAACCCAGTGAGGAGGAGAAATGTGTGGGGCATTATATAAATAAAAATACATACATTTAATGCATTAAATAAGCTTATGACCAGAACTTCACTAACTGTACATTTACAAAAGTCCAAACAGTTACTTCCCACTGCCCTAACCTGACATCCTACTAAGCATGATAAACCATGACTAAACGGATCAACCTAAAACCAATAAATCTG
The DNA here is from genome assembly GCA_029691765.1 of Entomobrya proxima. Classification (NCBI taxonomy): domain Eukaryota; kingdom Metazoa; phylum Arthropoda; class Collembola; order Entomobryomorpha; family Entomobryidae; genus Entomobrya; species Entomobrya proxima. The sequence goes on from CM056168.1 coordinate 8,389,684, forward strand.
TTCTGGGGTTATTTTGAACCAATGAAACAGGAAAAATCCAAATATTTTATTTAAAAAATTTATTCATCATGCTGTTGTCAGGTACCCAGACAGATTCGAAAAACTGCACCACTTTTTACTCATTCTCTGGACCAAATCTCAACCTTCTTTCTTCTTGGGAATTTTCCATTGTGTGTCGTGCGCAGAAGGCTGGATGGTCATTTGCAGACAGCATAGATTCGTCAAACAATTTATTCTAGTATTCATGTACTTTTTTATTCCATGCTGCGCAGCACACCAAACTTGTCTTTAGGTAACATTAACATAGGTAGCGCAGAGTTATGATTTGCTTCACTACATTGCAGCATGATTTTATCGAATAGCATCGATTAACGCAGTTCATTCTCATTCCACATTTCTTTATCCTGCCAACCTACCCCAATTTGACAAAGAATTTTGTGTGCCGGTATTTATATACTAGTATGCAGACAACGGTCCAGATACGGTGACGCCACAGCAAAAAGCAGAGTGCAAATTATTGTGAAACAAATAAAGCGTTTCGGTCACGTGATATGGTATGCTATAACTAAATGACAAGCTTATGTTAAAATGTCAGAATAATATTTTTATCCTTGGCTGACGGAATTAATGCATGTTCTTGTGTCTTGGGAAAAAGTTTCAGTTCCTGCGTTCCGGTATAAAAGGCCAAGAATGACAGGGAAGTCTTCAGCAGATCGCATTTTGGCAGCTGTGTGTCGGTTGGTTGTTGAGCTCTTAAGAGTTTCTAGCAGTTTTTAAGTCCTTGCGTTTCCCATTTACATCTTTTTTTTGACATTGTGCTTGTCACTTTTCCATAAAAAATTTTCAAAATGGGTAGCGCAGCCGTTGACAATCTAACTGCTGTTTTGTATGCCAAGGGAGACCTCCGATTGGTACATGAAACATTTTACTTGAAATAATATTTTATTTTGAAATGAAAGAAATTTCAATTATACTAAAATTATATCTGAATGTATCACTTTCCCCAAATACAGGAGCAGCGTCCCGTTCCCCAACCAAAGGATAACGAGGTTCTCCTTCGCATGGCTGCCGTAGGCATCTGTGGCTCTGACGTCCATTACTGGACCCACGGACGAATCGGTCATTTTGTTCTTGGGAGTCCCATGGTAATCGGTCATGAGGCGGCAGGAATTGTTGTGGCTTCAGGCAAGGACGTGACTCATCTCAAGCCAGGAGATCGTGTCGCCATCGAGCCTGGAGTACCATGTCGCCATTGTGATGACTGTAAGCGAGGCGAGTATAACCTTTGCAAGGACATAATATTCTGCGCGACTCCGCCAGTAGACGGTAACTTGACCAGATACTACACTCACGCAGCCGATTTTTGCCATAAACTTCCGGACCATATTAGCTTGGAAGAGGGAGCACTTCTGGAGCCCATTTCAGTTGCGGTTCAAGCCTGCAAACGTGCTGGGGTTACGTTAGGGAGCAAAGTACTCATCACTGGAGCAGGTCCTATTGGTCTGGTGAGCATGATGGTTTGTAGGGCCATGGGAGCTTCTGAAATTATAATGACTGGTAGGTCTGCAATCTGCAAGCAAAGTTTCTAGAATGCGCTCTCTTTCAAGTTTTTCTTAAAATTACTCCATAGCATAACGTTGGTGTATTTTCCTTTGCAGATCTTGCCGAACATCGCTTAGACGTTGCCAAGAATTTGGGAGCTGACTACACTGTTAGAGTAAGCATGAGCGCGTCTGCTGAGGATCTTGCGGTAGAGGTGGAGAAGACATTAGGATCACAACCTGATATAAGCATAGACGCTTGTGGAGCACAATCTACCATTTCCCTTTGTATGCTGGCCACACGATCTGGGGGAACCATGTGCATTGTGGGACACGGCCCTCCAGACGTTAACGTACCTATTATCAAAGCTTGTGTGCGGGAAGTGGACATCCGAGGAGTATTTCGCTACGCTAATTGGTGAGAGCTTTTTGCACAAAGTTACAAAAAGTGAAATTGCTAGTCTTATTAGTCTAGAGTCCCATTTCATAATAGGTAATAATTGGTGTGTCATATTGAATCTTTGATATGTTTAGTTATCCTATGGCCCTTGCTATGATCGCTTCCGGAAGTGTAAACGTAAAGAAACTCATCACCCATAATTTCAGCATTGAAAACACTTTAGAAGCCTTTGAAGCAGCAAAAACTGGGGCAGGTGGAGCCATTAAAGTTATGATCCATTGTTGAGATTTTCCCACCTCATTTTTCTTATAAGCGCAATATAAAATAAGGAACCGCAATGCACGTTAAACACCGATTTTATAATATATTATCCTTAGCTAGCATTATTGTATATTAGATAGAAAATGTTATAATAAACTTTTCAACTTATTAAGTAGAATATAGTCATAATGTTTACTTATTCGTAGGTGTGAGTGAATGGCCGTTCTACTTAATAAAGACTTTTACGTATTGAAGTTGACAAAAGTTGACGAAAGAATAATGAAATTACATTAAAACTGGGACGGTCCGCAGGATCTTGGCTCCAACATGCTTGCATCAAGTTATGGCTTGAAAAACAAATTGCATATAATAGTTTGTGCACATTTCATTTGCTTTGGGAGGTTATAATGACAAATGAGCTTAAACTTACATCCCTTCCGAGGCAAACTCTGGTTTTTCTGGTCGTTTACCCTTTTCCAACACACTGATATATTCTGACAAGTTGGTTGACATGTTTGGTACGTGACCCATGCTAAATATTTCTATTAGAAAAAAATACTATCAAATCTTGTGTTTACTCTGCCGTTACGTTATGGGCTTTATGGATGGTACCTAAGAGGGTAGAACCATAGGCCCATATGTCTGTTTTCTCACTGAACTCAGTTGGGAGACCTTGGTTTGTGGAAATGAGACACTCCAGTGCTGTCCATCTCCATGATATTTTCCCCTAATAACAAACACGATAGGCTTACAGACATATAGGTCGCATAAAATTAAAAAGTCACAAAGTATTTGCATACGGGTAAGTAGATGGAAGGAATTGTGTTGCTTGATTCGTGGAGTTCTGAGGCTAATCCAAAATTGGATAGTTTTATCACAGATATTTTTTCCAGAATTATAGAGCTTGCTTGCAAGCTGCCCACTACAATCTGAACAAATTGTTAGTGTTTAATTGTAATTGTATTTTGAATGCTTACATGTTAGTTACAGATTTTGCTTACATTTTTACTGTGCAAAAAGTCCATTGCTGAGCTAAGCTGGTATGCCCATTGAATCATACTTAGGGTTGAAAAGGGTTCGAGTTGATGAAAGTAAATTGTTTCAGCATTCTCATAAACAGTTCCACTAGAGAATAATAAATTAAAGTTTCCGATACTGCTGGTAATTTTTTGTTTTGAAATTATGAATTTTAGAAACTGTACAAATACGCACAGTCTGTTTGTTCGTCTATTTTCCCCTGCAGTTTTCTCTTTTCCTAGCCAATTTTTGAAATTTACCAGTCGGTTTTCAAAAGACTTTCTGAGAAAATCATCCAACCTTCTTGCTGGATAGTCTTCCATTATCAGCATCACGTTTCCCTTTCTGCTCCCATCATCAGGAGCCAATTCACAATGTATGCCCAAAAGTCTTAAAATATGCTCGTGATTTCCAATTTGAAACATGAGTTTTGCCTCCTTGAGAAGGTTAATCATGTGCTTTTCCATTCGATAATTATTTTTCAGGATTTTGACAGCAACGGCTCGTTTGTTAGTTATATCGCTGGACACCTGGAGCACGCCTTTTATCGTGGATGTGGTCTCATCGTACTCTATGCATGTGTCATAATCTACCAAAGAAAAGCTAAACTGAAGAAAAATTGGCGTACATTCGTTCGTATTCATTGAAATAGGTAGTACATATTTGCTAAAGAAATACCAATTTTGAGCCGATCTGGTGGAACGTAATGCCTTCCTGAAAATGGAATCCCGAAAAATATTTGCCTGGCTACTTCACCTTCAATCTCACTGCCATTTGTGGAGTCCAAAGACTGATATCGTTTTCGCTTGTTGACTTTTCCTTCGGCATCACTTTCTACTAGCTTGCTCAACTCCAGAACAAACGCGAGTATGACCAGCAATGCGTAAATTTTGTACACATGGTATACCAAGGAAATGAAGAACTCTGCATTCAGAATTGAAATGCTGAGTTCGTTTAAATGGCATCCATGATAAATGAGCATGGCCACACCGGCAATGGTTGATATTTTCGAAATTATTAGAAACGCTCGACATTTTAATATGTTATCCTAAAATAAGAATGGGTAAAACATGTCATTCATAATGTGGGATAAGTCATTGATCGTTTACACTTCTTACTGTGGTAATCCCAATGTATAGCACTATTGCAAGGACCATGTTTATAACACTCAGAACCAAATACGTCACAAGAACTGTAAGATGTAAAGCACCGGAATAAAATGAATACGCAATTACTATTAACAGCGTGCATAATTATTTCAGATTAAAAACCTGCTGGTAATGATGTATTGGACAACGGAACGTTTCTGTTATTAACGGCAAGACCATTCTTACTTGTACTCACAAGTTCAAAGGTTATAAACGTGATGGCCATGGTGGCGTAAAACTGAATGAAGTAAAACGTATTTAATGTTCATTGCTACTAATTTTACCTACACTTTAAAATACTTACAAAATCCGCGATTGCCACATATCGAGCACCTTGAAACAAGGAAAGTTTCCAGCAAGGATTCATTGTGTCAAGTAAGTTCACGACCAAAGTTAATTTACTTGTATTGATTCATTGCAATACCAAATGCGTAACGAATGTAATTCCCTATTCATCAACATTCCCAAATTTGCTATTGTCATTTTAAAACCAATTGAAGTTTAACATTAATTACAAATAGTTTCTTTTTTTTAATTTTTAACATTCACATTAGTTTTATTTGCTATTGTACATGACATTCGTAAAAATAAAATTATTGTTTCTCGGCCGTAGGAATGGCCCATTCAAGGAAGACTTTCAATACAAAACATCTCGTGGTTTTGTTTGTGGTTTGGTTGCTTTTGTGGATTCACAACAGTTTTATGAGTTTTCGCTTCCCAGAAAAGTAAAGCCACAACATGTCATATTATTTTACATACTCTGAAAACAGTAACTCCAACTGCTAATTGGGGATTGAGGTCATTGCTTTTCATTTTAATTTTTTGTTTCCCTTAATTATGCTACTGCCAAATGTAAATAGCAAATTATATTTAGTCAAACACTGTAATTTATTTTATTTTATGGGAAGCCCAACCTGACTCAAGAAAATTGCATACGTAAAAATGCTCACGTGTGAAAAAATCAAATGCATCTCATCTATCTTGTAAGGTGGTTTGATATGATATATTAATGAGCTTCGTTTTTGACCTTTGTACTGTGACGAAAATAACGTCGATGCCAATAATAATTAATACACTATCGATATCTGCTCTGCAGTTAAATATGAAAAGTCAGGTGCATATAGATTGCGGATATGTACGTGAGATTCGGTCACCTCCGTAATTATGTAATTGCGAAAGCATGCATCATGCATCACAACCTTCAATTTCTCTGTAAATTTTGATTGATTTGATTAGAACTGCTACAGTGGTTGTTTGTATTTTGCTTGAAATCAAGGTATTATAAAACATGGGCTTCCCAAGATAACCAGTTCATGATGGTGATATGATAAGCATGCAATGAAGTAACGAATCAGAGGTTGGCAGAGAGCAAAGGTAACTCCAGAATAATTGAATGCTTTATACGGATATGCCATCATGAATGTCACAAATACGAGAACTTTGGCAATTTAGCACTTCAAAATTTCAAGTATCTAATGTCGCAAGTTCTTGCCTGAGTAAACAGTTAATGTTGCACAAATAAGAGTTTCACTCCACACCAGGACTACATTCAATTAAGGAACTTCCAGCAACGCACACATTAGTCGAAAAAGTTTTATTTTTTATCCTTTTCAAAATGGCAGCGATTAAGTATATCTTTTCCGTTCTTATATTGTTCTCAATTTCCTCCAAATCTCTTACAAACGCTGGAAATATTACCTCACCTCCAATCACCAACTGGGGAGAATGTAAGCAAACCACGAATCTAGATTAGATGTGACAAAAGTAAGCTTTCAATTTTAATTATAATAATATAATGTTCATTTGTAATTTTAGGGGGATTTATGGAACTCTGTCCTAACGGCACTGTTGTGCAAGGATTTCAGCTCAAAACGGAACCCTACCGTGGTGCATTAATTGATGACACTGCTTTGAATGGAGTTAGATTTTATTGTGGACACCCCTTGAGTCCCAATGCTACTCAGCTTACCAGCAGTGTCGGTTCTTGGGGCAATTGGGGAAACATCTACTCTTGTGGAACCAACGGCTCTATCGTGGGATTCCAACTTCGAGTGGAAGCTTTCGGAATTGTGGATGACGAGACTGCTACAAATAATGCCCGCTTCATTTGCTCGAACATGGAGGAACCAAACAACTACATTGAAGGCGATGGACTTGGCTTTGGATCATGGAGGGAGGCTGTAAGATGCCCCAATCGCGAGGTTCTTTGTGGAATTCAGACACAAATTCAGCCAGACCGTGGTGCACTCTGTAAGTATAAAATTGTGCAGTGTTTGTGTAAATGTTATACAAGTGTTTCAGCTTTCTCAGGTAAAATCAAATTATATTCTAAATGTATCCCTTTTCTTTTGCGTTCCAGTGGATGACACAGCCATGAACAATCTCTCCGCTGAATGTTGCCCGGTTCCAGCCTTCATTGAATACAAAGATTAGGTTCTTTAAAACTATCTTAGCTTAAGCCAGCTAAATTCTACAATTTTCACATTGAATAAAACCATTTTGATGAAGATCTGTACGTAAATTTTGTTTTTTCTCCGGAGAATGTATACCGTAAGTAATGATGAGATGATGCAAACAAAACGGATCTCGCAGAATGCGAATCGAATATCTGTCGAGAGAGACAAGTTTCGGGCTCGTGCGAGAATACTTGATTACTTTATGTTACTATTTTTCACGGAGACAGTAGCGGTTGCAATAAAACGTTTTCAATCAAAGTCTCTGTCTCTAGTCAATATCAGTCCCAATTCCCGAATCGAGACACTTTCCTGTATTGTTTGACACGTGGCATAGCTATGTATCCCCAGAGGATATCATATCTCGATCATTAATGTGGCATGCTCACAATCAGTTAAGAGATCTATTCTAAAGTTATATGTTTTTCGTCATCTCCGTTTCTACGCCATAGTACCTATCAGTCGTTGCGTATTCCTTTGGCTTTCCGTAAATGTTTCTTCATTTCCCGTTTGAAAACGTCACCACTGCCAAAAGAAATCAGTGAAGCGTGTTTCATCTTCTTTTCCAGTTGTCCTTCACATTGACTTTCCTTCTAGGGTTTATATACCTACCGAAACATTTCTTCTACTACACACGTTCAATGTTACTTTGTATTTTTTCAGTTCCTTGCCAAAACGAACAGTCATCTTAGATCCAGCAAATCTTCTACTAGGTGTATTTGTAACTATCATAATAGAATGAAATGAAAACCTAATATTATCTTTATGGATGAGTGCAGAGTACATCTCACAGTTGACAAGGCCCTTTGACTCTATACTCCAGTCATCGTCCCGTTAACCTTACTTCCACCCACGCAATATAGGAAAGAAATAGTAATAATATAGCTCTTTTGCCGTTTATAATATGATTATAATACTAACTTCCTGTCTTCTCTGAGATCTGAGCTAACAGGATGGACAGACTCGACCTCCATATAATCTATCCATTTTATGTTTTCATGATTTTTTCTTAATATGAGACCCTATACTTATCTAGCTACGTTTGTCGGGTTGGTGGGGTCTTCTTTGATGGTAAGCAAGTCAGCATTTCCTATCATCAATATCATAATAATTTGAAAAATACAGCTTACACTTCTATTCGAAAACACAACGATTAATCAAATACATTTTTTGTAAAGTTTAAAAGCAATGAATGACTATTGTGGCCAGTGTGAGCGGTAGTTCCAATATAATGTCAACTCATGAGACAAAATAATATTTTTCTGAAAACAAGTAATAAAGCAAACAGATGCAAAGAGTTTTCCTGATGCGATGTTGCAAAAATTTAACAAGGTAGTAGATGAAAGAAATAAGCACAAGCCTCAAGTTGCAAGGGGACATTTTATTCTAGTATATAATATGACGGTTCGGGTATTGGGCACATTCACATTCTAACCTAACAAATTTTGTACAGGACTTATTAAACTCTTTGAGTTTGAGGAATATTAATCCTCTTACCGAAAGTACACTTTTTGTAAGGACTAGCTTGTCTTGAAAATCTGGATATTTGTAGATAGTACAATGAAAAGGGAACAATAAAAAATAACCCTTTCTAATAGCTCTTTATGCGCACACAGGATTGCTTACCAAAGAAAGCTTTATTAGTGGTCTATTATTACGAACGTAGTTATTGTACACAGGTTAAGGTACCTACATATTATATTATTAATACCTGGGCTTGTACCTTGCACGTTTGGCGTTGGCAATACGTTTGGATTTTCCTCAGAAAAAACCTGTGAAAGTTTCGATTCTCGTCAGTCGTTGTTACGAATCAGTAAAGATTGTCACGCATAGCATCTTCTGTTCAAATTACCCCAAAAACATAATTTCTTTTTAGATTTGTTTAGATTTTATTCATTTAAATTAGCAATTTTTTTGTTTACGTAGATAGCTGAAATTATTGGTTTATAAAATGGCTGAAAACAAAGCTACTTCTACTAGCACACCACTAGCTGCATCTCATAAGTCAGGCACGGACATTCCCCTGGAACAAGAACGGAAACGCATTCTAAAAGTGCTTGATGATCATCAGAAGATGATTACTAATATTGTTACGGAGTACAACACAGTGTTTCGCGATTTGATTATTGAGGTAGTTGTTGTACTATTTAATGTGTAAAATGCGTAAACTAACTTAGTTTTCATTGATTTGATTGCATTAATATGATAATTTATTTTGTTGACATTTACAGACTAATGACGTGTCTGATAAGTTTGTACAATTCAAGGTTTGGCGAAATCGGTACTCTAACCCCGTTTCTGGAAATCCCAACAAGTTTCACGTGGTTTTCTCAGATATTGACAAAGTATTCCAAGTGTTAGTCGCAACTTTTAGCACTTTTGACAAAAAATTTATCCAGACTGCTGAGGTATTCCACAAGTATTTTGGAAAAATGGAAACTGAATTTAGATGGCTACAAGGTAATGTGTACCTTGCCAATCAAGCAGTATCGTTGGAACAATTGGGAAATCTTCAAGTACCCAAGGAAGAATGGTAAGCATCTCTATGAAACAAAACCAAGAGTCACAGAGTCAAGACTAATCATTCTTTAAATTGTTGCAGTCAACACAAGCAACTCAAGACTGATTGGTTCTTTTGTAGGGCTCAACTCGTGCCCAAGCCAAATCTGGAAGAACTTGTTGACGAATGGAAACGCCTACGATTGGATGCCAGACTTACACAATGCTTCAAGCAAATGGAAGTGGTTATACAATTCGTTGCATCCAACGGAGACTTAATATAGCTTAACATTAATCTACTTTGATTTGTAAATGATAATATATATTATTCATGTAGTTAGGTATTGGTATTAGTTAGCATTGGACAGTTGCACTGGTAGTAAAATAATATTTTAAGAATTTTTGTGTGAAAATTTAAAACACATTTTGCTAGAGAAGGAATAAAAGTTTAAATATTCATATTATATTTTTCCGACATTTGTCTCCCCACGGGATACATGACCATAATTTTATAATCATTACCTCCGATATTTTCATTTTTCTATTGAGCTTTATCATTGCCTTTATATAAGCGTAGTACTTCACTTACATGTCAACCACAAGACCATCCATTTTAAATCTGTAATTTCGTGCATTTGACGTTCCTACCACTTTCTATTGTACGCACTTTCATCCAGCTAAACCATGCATGTCTCTTGTAACTCCAACCGTACATTCCAAACTTACATCACAGGGGAACCTTGATCCTTAAAAATATTCCCACAAGATAAACGTCGAGAAGGTGGAGAAACAAAAACCAGAAGAATCCTGCAGCTAAAGCAAATCAGGAAAGAATGAGAAAGATTGGTAGAAAAACGAGGGGAAATGGAAATATGTCTAAGGTTTTTACCAACCGGAAAAAGATCCCTTTCCAACGCCTGTCATTCTTGATATCCAATACAAAAAAGGTATAATAGGTTGAGAGTAAAGTGATGGTGGAAAAGAAAATCGAAAAACATCTACCAGAACTCAATGCAGAAAATACCGCGGATGAGAAAGATCCATGAACTTCCTAATAGCAGCTATGGCAGTTGATATGTTCCTTTTTTACCTTCAACTCCTCCATAAAATCTAAATCTAGTAGAATCATCAAAGTATGTATATAAGGAATACAAGTACACAACCGTTGGGCACAAGGGGAGTGTGTAATGCACGTTAAATGTTGCAATAAATTGATATATTGCCCGTTCGTAGGAGTTAAGGAAGTAAAGTACACGCAATAGGAAGTTGCAGTAAATCTAGCTATTTTTACCTTGAGAAAGAATGATGTATGGGAAAAACTGAGGGCGGGCCATCAGGGAAAGGGGTGAAAGTCCTTTCTTACTCCTCCACACTACTATTGCAGTTATTTCATATCATCACAAGTTTTTGCTATCGGCATTCGTTATGCAACATTGACTTGAGTGAAAGCATCAATAAGAAGACATCGGCTTCTTCTTACTGCCAGTTTACTCGTTTTGTTCGGTAATGCAGACAAGAATATCACTTTCAAGAAAAAGAAAAATATATCTTTTCATTGCGTTGCGTGCGTTTTTCTTGTTCCATGTAGTAATCTTGATGTAACGCTTAAACTCATTTGATGTTCCGAAGGAGTAGTTTTTTTAGGAAAAATGTAGTAACTTTGTTAAATTGCATGAGACGAGACAAGCTCAAGTTCGTTTTAAAAAACTGCAGCAGTAATGGCTGTAAAAATAATGACGTCTCTGCCGCCGCCACCAACGTCGTTTCTTTAAGAGTTTTGCATTGCACCAAGTCTAGTGCATTTTAAAGTAAAAATACATTCATGTTGGAAAATTATCCCAAGGAAAAAAACAAAACATAGTAAGCATACACTTACACATAGCTTTAAGCAAAACAGGAGTGGTAGAATTTTCGGTTGTGTAATAGCTGGAGGAACATTAATAATCTTGAAAGTGAAGGTTCTGTCCGGGATATGTTTATATGCTCTGCCATAATAACCATATATTATGCGTGCAATTTAAAAAGCAGGAAGAAAAATGGCAAAACGGATGGTGAAGCAAACGATGCAGCTCTTTTAAAGAAGCAGTAAGAAGACATAACATTTTACCATTTATAAATATAAATTGTAGATTTCCTCAGGCAGAAAGATACGCTTGCATTTTTAGTTTTTTTCTTGAAGGTCAGATATTACGTTACTGCTGCAGGCTTTTCTCAGCCTTCCCTTTTTAGCCCGAAGAAAATGATAGAGAGGCGAGTGGCTATTATAAGGCGTGTAGAATTTCCCGTTATGGATAGTTAAAGCAACGGCGTGTAGTATTTTACGAAGAAATAAGCTTGTGATTTCTGTTCCCTCTGGGATAGCTTAGCCGAAGCTTTTCTCTACAGTGCGTTGATAATGTATGTGAACACGTATACTCCCACCATGACTTTGTCTTGGAAAGAAAGGTTCAGACGTTTGGGGGTGAATTTGGCCATTGGAAAGAGTTGCAGAATCAACAACATTCTTCCCCATTTTCATTTAAGCTAAAAGAGAGGGAGAGTTCATTGGAAAGCGTAGTTATTTTCCTTCTTCATGATCCTTCGGCTGTGAAGTATCATTTCGTGAATTATGAAGCGGCAAGAGAGCAATGCTTAAAAAAGTAGTTTCTTTTCCTCTTACATTTCTACTTTCCTGTTTGGGAGGTGCGGATGCTGGAAAAATGCGGAGGAGGAGGCGGCTGTGAAGATTGGAAATTGTGAAAATGTTGATGATGACGATGACAAGAAAAGGAGAAACTGACACTGTAGTCTATAAAAGACTGTGAACAAAACATTGTTGCATTTTTTACTACATGAGTAAATAGTACACACACAGCACGCGTACTCTTTAGAAAGTGCGTTCAGCTTGGAGTGCTTTTAAGTAAAACGCAAAGAAAAAAAGTTGCAGTAGCTGTACCGTAAAAGCAATATAGAAATAAAAATAAATGGATTTTGGCACAAAACAGTTAGCCTTTCTCTGATCTGCTTCTATGCTTATTTCTCGCCAGAGGAATATCATCATCAGCTTAGCATCGCCATAAAGGATCGCTATTTTTATAAAAACAAGTTATCTTTTTCTTTAAGGAAGATCGGGGAAACAAGCGGCAGTTTTTTACTCCTTTTGCAGTATTATCCCCTGGGGGGAGTACAGATAGTGAAAGAAAAACAAGTATCATTTTCATCCTATATCCTTTTACCCTTTTTGATATCTTTCCCCAAACACCCATGAGTATAGTCAATGCGTATCTCTCATTGCATTTTTTCTTTTTGCTCGGAAAGCGAATATACGCAGTAGTGCAGTGTGGGTTGCATAATACGTTCAATTTTCTTTTCAATGTCGATGCCGAAATAGATAACTAGATAGACGGGTAGATCTGTATCTTGATCTATTTTTGCTGTTTTTCTTCCGGAATTGATATGTATAGAAATACACACAGTTGGTTGCATCCCTGCCAAGAGAACTTTAGCTACGCACTTCTTAAACGTTAGCGGAGAGAGGAATATAGAGAAAAAGCTATTTATTTTTTCATTTGGTATATCGGAAACACGAGACACTGTTACCTGGTTCTCCCAGGAAAACGTGTGAAGAAACAAAAAGTTGAGACTTGAAACGCAGGGTAAGTAAAAGCAAACTGTACACTTCCGCCGGCAGGATAACTGCACAAAGGATATGGGATGTGGGCTGTTTAAAATGAAATGGACTAGTGCACAAAATGGGATAGGAAAAGGAAAGAGTTAAACAATGCATGCAGTCTCAGTTTGCCGCTGCGTCTTTATTGGGTTTTCCTGGTAAAAAGCATCGGAAATCAGAATCACTTTGTTCATTACTGAGAAACATTTTTATTTTCTCATGCTGGGCGCGTGTCTCCAGTTCCTTCCTGTCGAAACCGTTATTTTTCTAAAGCAAATTTACTTTTTTCAATATAAGCTTGTAAATTAACAGTGCATTACAGACAAGATAGATAGAGTAGTAACCTGCGTACGCAAAACTTGTTGGCTCGTGTTTCCAGCAAAAGAGAAAGGTTTATTTTTACTCTGGACATACGCACAATTTTCCCTTCAAAATGTATTCCTTGTCGTCTACTCCATTACTTACATACTGTGTCGGTTGACACTGGATATTTTCCCGGAGAGAATTTTTCAACAAGGTGGGTAATGTTTCTATTGAAAAACGCAAAAGCAACGGCACACGCCGCCTTGATTCATTCATTCAATTTTCTTTACACGTTCCAAGACTACGTCCTGAGTCTTCATAGTCTTGAAATGTCCCGTTTTGAAATGAAGACAAAACAGGAGAAAAAGGTTAGATGAAAAGCAGGACCGGATGAAATAGTAGGCAATAATGTAATCTATTTCTGAGATCGGTATTCAATACGGAAACCCACCATGTACTACACATTACCTATTATGAAGATACATGACAAAAAACGAGGCACACGATGCACGCAAAAATCCCACACATTGTATTTTACCTATAAAGGCAGAGGAAGGCAAGAAGAAAATAATTTTTGTCATTGTATTAAATCTCCATTTCCCTTCATTCTCGATAAAGGCAATTCGTTAAGTAGCACAGCAAACGCAACAGCGTTTCACCACCCACCAAGTTTCTTCCAAAAAGAACAAATACTGTCGCTAACAAAAAATATATACTGTACTTTCCGTACATTTATTTACGCACATTTTACTGCTTAGCATTCTTTCACGGGTTGTGCGAAATGTGCGTGCGTATTCTCTCTTAGTAAGTCTCTTTCTTATGTCTACACACTTGGCTACACTCGGGTGAGGCAATAATATTATCCGATAATGTTGCTTTTGTCTATACAGCTCAAAACAGTCTCAATCTTTATCTATATCTTTAGTATTTCCTTCCAGTTTTGTTTCTCGTTGCTGAATATATAGTTAGGCTCTTATAAAACCGTTAACCCGAAATAACCCATGAACACAGCCATTTAACAGTCACTTTTTTGTTTTCCTTTTTTTTGCATCTACACAGCCAGATTCTATTAAGAAAGTGGTATGTACTGTTGTCATTTATTTTTTTGGAGAAAAGGAAAAAAATGCCAGTGTGAGATGATATCATCTGTGACTTTCTCTCTGGAGTGCATTGTATTGCTCTCGTGGTGGAGTGAACTCGTGACAAAAACTATTTGCTTTCTTTCTTCCGTTTTTCACCCTTTTTTAAATGGATGATTATTGCTCTTATTCGTTTGCTTATTCTACTGCCTTATAGTTGTATTGCTGCTGCTGTAGTCGCATCGTGTGGCTTTTTTCTTTTCTACTACAACTTGACTGCGCGTGCAATAAGTAGAAAGGAATAACTTGTGAAGAAAGATTCATTTTTAATCGGGCAATACACATTCCTTCCAGTTTGTCGTAAAGAATAATTTTTCTCTCTCTCTCTTCTGCTGTTGCTTGCTTCTTGTGCGTTTTTTTTCACACATGCTACTTATCCGAATGATTTTTTATACGAAATTGCTTTTAGGATTGTTTAGTGATGAGGAAAGCGCTGCAGAGAAGCAAAACGCTTGAAAGAAAAGAAAGACGAAGAACGCCATGATGCCATTCGTGCATGCATGCCATGCTGCTGCTTTATCCAAAAGTAAAAGATCAGACAATTTACCCAGTGCAGAGCTGCTGCTTGATGATGATCATTGTGACGACGAGCCCATGCTTTGTTCCTTTTATATATTTTTTTGGCAATGAGCCTGACATTACATATAAGAGATTGACTATGAGAGTTTTCTTCTTGCAGCGAAAATAACTTTCAAAGAAGGCAACAAGAGAAAGTGTTGAGGAGAGAAAGTGAATGTTATGTGAGTAAGAAACGACTAGCATACCACCGGCTGTGTGTGTGTCCAAAAAAGGAAAATAAAGAAAAGCAAACAATGGCTTTCCTATTATTGCCGCTCTTTAGCGTAATTTTTCCCAGTGGTGTGTGGCTGTTGGTTGGGGATATACAGCTTTTAGTAAAATAGTTTTGCGATTGTAAAAATGAGGGGGAAAGAGAGAATGAAAAAAATACTGCTGGTGATAGTGATGACGATGATGGTGGCAACTCGGGCTAAGGAAGAGAAATATGAAACGAGGAAACGATGACGGCAATGAAGAATCCTGGGTCACGTTCAATTGTCGTAAATAGGCAAAACTGCACAAGGAATTGTTCTCTGGCCATTATTCTCATCTTTTTGAATGGTTTTTCTACTAGCTGCTGGGATGTGAACGTTTCTTTGGCTGGTTGGTTGGATGCTTATACAAGTGGAAGAGAAACGTGAGGGTGCTGCTGGCTGAAGCCAAAAGCCAACTCAGGAAGGGAGAAACGGCTTCCGTGTTGCTGGTAGAAAAAAATAAAAATAATATGCAGAGGGGGGCATGCATTGTGCCATGATAACAATAACGGGTAGTATCGTAGAAGTGTTAGCAGTGCAGCCGTTCTTCCAACTATTTTTAATAAATATGAACCGTTGAACAAAGACACAAAACTTTGAGGGAGTTTGGAACAGGAAATGGAATGTTTGTATGAAAGAGACTGCCTCAAAAAGCATCAACAAAGAGAGTTCTTGAGTCTAAAACATCGGGTAGCATTTCTGCAATGAGTGCAGTAATTACTACAATAAACGACAAGGAGAAGGCAATGAAATGAAAACGATATTTGAATTGATGAAATTCTCCAAAAAAAGTAAACTTTTCCAATGCAAGGTATAATATGGGGAATCGACTGAAGAGTCAGTGTCGACAAAGGCAAAGGAAAAAAACATTCCAAAAGGACGTGATTTCGGAGAAAGTGGTAGGGTGTCTGATTGCAAGCAGGTTTTATGGTTTGCTCGTTTTGTGTGGTATTCTTTGAAGTAACGCGGAATGTCTTTATGAACCCGGGTGGTTGAACGATAATTGTTGAATGTCTGGATACCAGCAGTGGTTTAAATGTTATAGCTTTTCAGCATTGATTGATGTGTCTAAATCACAGCATCAGCCAGACAGGTTTATGCAAGCCAAACAATAGGAAATTGCGTGAGCGGTTGCGTAAACGTAAGAGTTCCTTTTTGCGTCGACAGATGAAATAAATCAATTTGTTTACAAAAAATGCCATAACACACACACAGTGTACGTGTGCGTGCCAAAAATTTTCGTTAAAAAACGCACGAATATATTTACTGGTTGTATTTAGGGAGCCATTTAAATAATAAAAATAAATAGGAACAAGCAACAGTGATAAATTAAATGGTAAATGTACAGTCATTATCCAGCCCGCAAACACGCCATGTTTGCATGGGGTCATTGATATCACAATCTCCTGCTCGTACCCACGCCGCATCATGCGGGCTGTCGGGCACACGCAAGCAACGGCCAGTCACCAAATGAATAATCTGGTACGAGTCAATGGTACCTGGCAGTCTTCGGAACGTCCATGACTGGTACGCGTTTGCGGGGTCACATTTACCAATTTCCAGCGTGTCGTAGTACTCCCTTCCAACAAAGGGGCAGTGATTCAATGAACCAGCAAGGCCCATCATCATGAAGCCATTGTCGAATCCTCTGACCAGAGTGAACATTTCTTGCTCTAGACCGGCAATGCTAAAAAATTGGTTGCATAATCAAGCAAGCATATAAGTATATGGTTACTACGAGTTGTTCATTCTAGTTTCGATTTTTCTTACTGCTTAACATCATGACATTCCCAAAGTACCACCTTTTCACCATGTTTGCCTACTGCGGGGTCACGATTTTCAAGGATCAAGCATTTCCCCGAAGGGATATGGCGAATTAATTTAATTTTGTCTAGAGTTGTATCTTTCAACGTATTTCCAAACGAATGTAGGGAATGAACATTGTTGTTTATTACAACTCGAGGGGAAGTGGTAGCTGTTTGGAGAAACGACAGAAAGAACAACAACGAAGCAATTATTACTTCATGCGGAGCACACGTAAACCTCGGATGCTGATGACGATGTTGTCCCATTTTCTCTGTCTACTTTCAAAGAAGATAAGCAATGAATAATGAGAGTATTAGTGCAATGTATGTAGGCACAATTACTTTTAAAAGTGCTTATGTATTCTGGTTATTTGGAGAATAAAATTGCTTGTTACTAGAGCTAAATTATATTTCAATGATATGTTTGTTAACTATATTTGGGCTTACCTTAATACAAACAACAAAGTGAAGGACGCAGTTGCTAGTGCAAAGTTTTATGATGGGGCAAAGAAAGAAAGGAAAATTTGCAGCAGAAGGGAATGTGTGCAGTGGCGAAATCAAAATGGCAACATGATGCTAATGAAAGGCCATATAAATTAGTGGATTAACCCAGATTCTGAAAGTGGGAAGGGACGACACCAACAATGCAATTATTGTTTGCCAGCTTATGCACTGACAGCGGATTTCAAACGAAAAGTATAATGCAGAAAGAGAATGATGACAATAGGTTCCAGTATGGAGATCAAAGGAATACACTTTATGCTGGAATTGATAATTAACTTTCAAATGCACACATAAATAAATACATATTATTGAGGTAGCATAAGTATCATTCTGTTCGTCGGCCACCTTTCGATCTACCTCGTTGCAAAAACTTTTATGCACATATATCAGCATATTATAGAGTTCCAAAGTTGCACACACAGATGAAGATACATATTATGCTTTTAGATAATGGTGTATTATTCATGGTTATTATTAATATTGTACGCTTCATTATATGCTTGTAGTTTCATGATCCCCCGTTTTTATTGTAAATGTGTCCTTACGACTACTTCCGGCACTTACGTCTTCTTGATGATGATGATGTTGGGCGATGGGTGAGCATTACGTTGGTCGAAATTGAACAACCATACTTAAAACTTTAGATGATGGCATAATTGAACTTGTCTAGATAATACGCTAGAAAGAATGCATGAATGGGACGATAAAAGGTAAATTATATTAATTAGCCAAGACTAATCTTGTAAGCTTAGTGCATTTAGTGCAAAAGCAAGCATTTCTTTGATTTACCTTTCCAAATAAGACGTGGCAAGATGAATTGAAAGTATGTAAAATGCTTTTCATATATACACTTTTTAGATAAAAAATGCCGTGAAGGCGTAAACTTGAAAGTGGCAAAAAGCGCATTCGTCGCATAGTCAGGTAGTCAAGCATGCAATTATGGGGAAAATAATGAAATTAAACCGTTACGGCAATGTTATTCCAAGAGTTTAACATGTATGACCCAATTGAATGTAACATAATATCTAAAATTAGCAAACTTTCCTGGACAAGCCTACTTTGTTGTATACAACACGTCAAGTACTTTGTAACCTGCCATTCATCAACAGCCTTGCTAATAACATGTTTTATTCCACAGTTAGTAAGCATAATAATAATTTTCATATCTTTGCCTCAAAAAGTTGTTTAGTTTTAAACACGACATGGTATTAATAAACACACGTTAATAAATTTGAGTTTATCATCAGGCTGTCGCACAAGTAACGTTCATTTCATTCAGCCTTGCAGAGGAAAACAAATAGTTTTAAATGAAGTACTCGGTAAAAATAATCGGAGCGGAGCACCACAGCTATTTTAAGTTTGAAAGAGTTCTGAGAATATTATGCGGTCAGTGGTCATTAAGTATGTTATGCTTATTGAGGCAGAAATGGTTAGTTCAAGATAAGAAGATAAAGGTGAGTTGTGCGTTGCAGTAATTAAGTCAGAGTCTAAATCGAGATGGCAGAATGTTGATATGTGACAGACGTATAACTTCCCTAGTAGACATTTTTATGCTGACAGCTGAATAAGTCTACGTGATGAAAAACAGAAACCTTTTGTCATTTTTTTCATATAAGTTAGCACTTAACGTGACTTAATTCCTAGCCTTCCTGAGTTTTTTCTGGAAAATAGCCTCTAGCACGGAGTTCGGCTATTAGCTAAAGTATTTGGTGTTCATGTAGCATGTTAAATAAATGTTCAGGGTAGTTTAGGTTCATGGTCATCACCGTATTTTATGGATTGAATTTGAATGACATGTGGTATATATAGACAGCACAAACTACTGAAATACGTAATGTAATGATCAGTGTAATATGAGTAAGTTTACTAAATCTTTGTTCTGTTCCATAGATTTGTCGAAAATTACACACAGTAGTAGGGATTCCATTCCTATTGGCTTTGCTTTTGGTTAATGTTGAGCAAACCATTGAAAGTATAGTTTCGTAAATCATCATACTATACATACATTTATAAATCTGTTTTATTCTTTTTCCAAAACTCACTGTTGTTCTACGATCTGTAGTCTGTAGTGTTCAGTATGAGAGTGTGGAGTAGTGAGATTGCATGCTCGAGGAAATTATTAGTACACCGGACCCACATGGCAATTAAAACTTGAGAGGCTTAGCCTGATAAAAAAGTAAATAGAATATCTTTATGAAAATCTAAGGGAGGAAAATAGACTGGTAAGGTTGGCTTTCATTGTGCATTATCGTAAAATACATTAGTATGACATGGCATATCAAACCAACCCACTAGCCACTACCAACCACCGCCTTATATGCACTACCAAATTGCCATCTCCTTATGAATAAATCATCATCACAACCACAAACAAAATGCCACAACAGTCCTGTTTATGGAGTAACCTCAATTTTCACGAAATAAATCAAGCACCCGTCTAATTTATGATACCTAATTGACTATCGTGTTCCGGAAATTGTACTATTTTATGGAGAGCGATACTAATATTTGCTGCGTGTAGCTGGATGAACACTGGAACGTACCAAAATCCACTACTGGTAAAAGTTGGTGAGTACCTATACACGAGAACAGAGGCGGCCATGGGCAAAAAAGGGTGGATATTTCGGAGGAAAAATATTTTGTGGTAATTTCTACACAAACATGCTTGTCACAGCAGAGCTTAAAATGTTGGAATGAATGTTATATTGTGACCATTTTTATTTAGAATTCCATTCACAATTAAAATACGACGAAAATATGCGTTTAGCCTTGCTGCTTTGAAATTATTTCGAAAATATTAAAACACATTTACACATCATATAGGGTTTTGAAAGCAAACTTACTCACCTTGATGTGTACCTGTGCCTAAATCACAGTCATCATGAAATAAAATTTGGCTAAAGTTCGATTTCAGTTTGCTACTCTACTCTACGCCACTACTTTCTACATCTTTCCTCTTCTTGTTATTCCATGGCTGAACCTCTGTCGAACAAAATAAAACGAAGCACAGATTTCCTAAGAAGTCTCCGATTACAGGGATAAGGAATACGTAGTGCCACCCTTGTATCGTGGGCTATAAATAAAGATAATTACCGGAAAACATTATTTTCATGCGTTATGCGTTATTTACATACATGTGACTTGAGTATCGTTAAAGGAGCGCTATCATTCACCAGCTCATTATGACATAACATTTCGATTAATGACCTACCTCATTGTTTAATATTAATCCGGCTACGTAGGGAGCTCCAACGCCAGCAATATTAGAGATGCCATTTATCAATCCTTCCAAAACTCCAGCGTAATTAGGCGATATGTCAATGGGATTGATAAGAAAGCCACCATAAACTGCTCCGTTAAACGTACCACATAGCATAAAGCAGATAATGGCCAGAGTTCGGTTGCAATTTGCTAGAATCAAGCCCAAGAACGCTAATGCAGTTCCACCCTGTCCAATCGAATTACATAACCTTCTAGCCACTGATACAGAGATTACTTTCTTAGAAATTAGGTAGTCAGAAAGTCTTGTCACAAGATTGCAAAATATCCATTGACACAAGTACGGCGTGGCTGCAATATAGGCGTTCTAGAAAAGTTTAAAAAGCGTTTTCATAGAAAAAATTAAAATGGGGCATCATCCTCCTGAAAATAATGTAAACAAAGTATACTGATAGAAAATTACAACTGTTAGGGTACCTCATGAATATTAAAATGGAGTACAGAGTGGAGATACTTTGGTCCTTCCGCCTTTAACGTGTTGTGACCCCACGTGTTAGCAAAATGACTTAGAAGAATCGCCCAAACAGGCACGGACAGCACAATATCCTTCCAAGGGATATCGGAAAGAGTCACATTGTGACCATCATTATCCCCGTGCTTGTCATGAATTGAAGTTTCGATATAATTAAGTTCCCTTTTGGAAATGGTGGGATGCTCATTGGGGGTCGAGTAAACAAAGTAGCACCATGCCACAAACCAGAAAACCGTTAAAGCTCCAGGAGCGTAAAAAACTGCTGGCCATCCAAACGTTGATATAAGGTGTCCTGACATAATCATTGTCAACGCTGTTCCAAATGGCATTCCACTGAAACACAAGGTGGCAAGACTAGCCCTCTCTTCAGGTGGTACCCATTTTGCAAGAATAACAACAAATGCTGGAATAATGACCCCCTAAATCCCATTCATGAAAGAAATGTTTTAAGCAAATTGTACAACAATTCTGGAAAAACTAAATATTCCTCACCTCGCTAACACCCTGGAGCATTCGAATCACAAGAACATATATCATTCCACCATAAACAGCAGCTAAAGGTAAAGCTAAAGCCAGCAGCCCAGCACACAGTAGTCCAATACTAACCACCCACTTTCCTCCATATCGTTGTGCTATAAATGCACCGGGAAATTGGCTGAATATGTAACCGAAGAAAAAGGATCCTAAAACCAGACCTTGGTCTTTTTCGCTCCAGTTAAACTTTGTAAAATTATCATTATAGCCTTGACTTTCGTGTTTCCACTGCGGTTTGGTAGGATTGCCAATAGTTGTTGAATTTTCAATCTGAATTAATGCTGGGCAAATATCTTCCCTTTTTTCGCGGTTGGCATTAAATAATGTTTCGTTGCCAGTATTTTCATTTTGCACTGACATTTGCATACTTTTACCACTCTCATGATGATCTACCATCGCCACAATGCCAATGGAAATGTTGTATCGAAGAGAATACATTAAAGCCATGCCAAAAAATCCGACAATGGCCAGGGTGTTCCGCTTTTGCCATTCTGCAAAAAAATTGATTTTGAGCAGGTTTTAGAACTGTGATTCTCTTTTTGAAATAGCAGGATTTTTTACCTTGCTTTGGGGAAAGGCTGTAACTATTCCGGGCCATCGTTTTCAAAGAAAATCAACCTTAGGTTTATATGAAATGAGCTTCTAACACATTCTCTCCTAATGAACTTTCTAAACTGCACTTGCTACAGTCATAGCACAACTGCTATAAATCACTAACCTGTCAATTGGTAAACCAATTAAAGATGCTCGCTGCTAAAGACGATATCATTGACTGGTTATCTGCTGATAGGCAATCGGACAAAATCAGAACAGAGAAAATTTTGGATTTTTCTCCGTGTACAGCTGGCGTCCTATGGAAATTTTATTTCCCAAGTGGACGCTGAGTATAGAAAATTCGATGCAAAAACACCCCTGGCATATACACTTTACGACGAATTGGGGAAGAAAATTTGCATAAAGACAAAACGTGTAGAAAATATGGGGGATGAGTCTTCATTTTTTCTACACAGTTTGTCTTTATGCAGATTTTCTTCCCCAATTCGTCGTACAGTGTATATTCCAGGGGGTGTTTGTGTCGAATTTTCTATACTCAGTGTCCGTTCGGGAAATAAAATTCTCATAGGACGCCAGCTGTACACGGAGAAAAATCCAAAATTTTCTCTGTTCTGATTTTGTCCGAATGGATATTGATTGTACATGAACATTGTCTGCATATATATAGCACGCACTTTACCAGTTACTAGAACAAGCCTATTTTAGCTGGTTTAGAGTCCATTTAGCCCAAAAATAAAGTCTACGGACAGACAGACGGACACGACATCTTAAATAGCTATCCTGCAGAAGCAGCGAGCTAATAAACGTTACTAATAACGCACACAGACAAACTAATATGTAGTTATTAGTTATTGTTTTGTTATATACTAACACATACAGAAGCATCAGTCCTCGTCTCAATACGGCAGACGTCAAACAGTTCGTGCTTATATCAGCTAGCTAGATGATAACGACAGATTAAAGCAATAAGCAATCATCTCGATGGTACTAGCTACAACTAACAGCATGTACCGTATATACAAAACTAATAACATTTCATTAGACTATATTGGCATCTAGCCCCTAACCAGAAGTACAAATACTATAACAGATTAGTAATTATAATTGTCTACAGTAGTTATTTTGTTAACCGACAAAGAACTATTATTGTATCTATACATACATGCTGTTCAAATGCACTTTGAATATATAATATAGGTATTTTGATATTTTGTAAATGAAACATGCATACAAATACATGAATTGTTGTGATAAACTTATCTAGTAGTTCAGTAGTTAACAACATGCTTCTGGAAACTAATAAAGTTAGCAGTACTAATTAGTACCAGAATGTCATTACAATATTATGCAATTCATAGTTTGTTCAACAGTTCTCCCAAATTAAATAGAATATCAACAAAGTTCATAAGCTAAAATGTACAGAACTACAGAACTGAATTTCTCTCGAAGAACTGCTTCTTAAGTTCAAATTTACATGCATAAATAGTATACATAAAAATGATGTCATGCCGTCATTAGTTAAAAGATTCATCAGTTTGATAAAATGCTAAAAATAATTAGTATTGAATATTTATATTATATTTGTTGCATAATAATATGATGGCATACATGTTGCTTGTCTCTGGCACTAAAACAATGTTTTATCAATAGTCTTTCGAGTTTGTAGCCAGGTAAACTGTCAACCTTGAGAACTTTTTATTAATACTCAGATAATGATCCTTACTACTCCATTTTATGTATCTTGAAAATTTTCCAAATGAAAATTAAGATTTTTTTCGATTATCGTATCCCATCAAATTAAATCTTGCTGTGGAAAGATTAGAGATTGTTGATGGAACAGAGCATATTATTATTTCGATTATGAAAAACAAAGGGTACATTATAGGGACAAACTTTGTATGTTCTCGCCTTAATACTCTTTTAATTAAATATGTTATGAGCGTTCATCATGTTACAATCGTCAGTCTTGACCCAAATTAGAGATGCCTGTAGGGACTAAACACAGAAAGCATTTTTTGATAACAAGTTTTGTAGTTTTCATCAGTTTGATGACAACCATTGAGTTCGCTTTCCTATTTTGTCAGGTGAAAGTGGGGAAAGTTTTGAAGCGTTGGCATTGGTTTTTGAGGTCACAAGCTTACCGCCGGAACAAGTTGAAAGATACATCCGTGACGTCACTTGCCTGATTTTACGACCAACTTTTTATCGGCAACTCAAACTAAACTTGAAATTAAAAGAGAAGACATGAATTTTGCTAGACGAATTTACTAGCCTTGAGCTTCCACGCAGTGCAATTTTTAATTAATCCATTGTTGCTTTCTTCATTCAAAAAGTTTATTATTCGCTTCTAAAGAACCTACTGGTTTTTAAAGGTAAGTACAGATGCATGGCTGCTTGACCTCCTTACATAATTTTCCAAACTTTGTTCCAACCAAAAGCGAAAAAGCAGAAAAAATACACTTAATTTTCTCATATTACTTCAAGTACAATTTCCCAATAGGCTTTCCTACTATGGCAGGTTAAAACCGATGATACGCAGTGGTTGCCTCCTTGAAATGATATAATATTACGTTATTAACATCATACCGAAAAATCCGGCAGAATGTTACTAGTTACTATAATATGGCGGTTAGTGTGACAAAGCCCATCATTTTGGATGGCTACATAATGTAACAACCGACGCACCACAAAAGAGGTTGCGCTTAATCTTGTTCCTTCGTCTTGCTACTCATCTTCTCAGCTGTAATTTTATGGAATCTAGCAGAGCGTATCATGTTCTCCTTTTTTGGAACAAAAGCCAAATGCAGATGCGTATGAAACGTGGCCATAAATCACAAACGCATAATCTGGATCTCGCTCTTCTTCCATTTCTTCTTCCTCCTCCTTTTCCTCAAAATACGAGACCCGCACACACACATTACCGCAGACATACCAGAGTAGTAACAGAGCTATTGAAACACTATACTGCTTTTCAGATTCCGCAATTCAGATGTAAATCTGTTTCGCCATGATGACTAGGATGATTATGACCTCGTGCATAATGGACTATGCGATTATAAAGAATTTTACGTCCTCCTTTTGGGCTGATGATGATGATACTTTGGACTGACAGATTCAGATGGCCATAAATGTAGCGTATTTTTTGGAATGTAGTAACTACCCACTTGTACATAAAACATCATAACGGCAATCTTCTTGGCTTCATTTTCTTATCTAGTATGCATTTCTTAATATCCGACTATTAATTTGAGTTATAAAGCAACTAAACCTATGAGGATGTACGCAAATACAAACAAGATGATTGCAGACGAACAGACTTGAACGTTTAATTTAAGTCTCGACTGAATTTCGAAAGAGAACAACTCATACAGTTTATACTACTTGTGCCTGCCCATGCACTTTATGTAGACGGCTGGGATGGTCCATGAAATATTTGTGGATGATTTTTTACTGCATTATTTTCCTGCTTTCTTCAAGGGAAGGTTTATGCCGGAGTCTGTACCGCCTCATGATTCGTCCCTAGTGTGTGTACATTTCGTTTTTTATTCGTAGATACCAGTGTTCAAGCAGAATGGATGAAGGTTGTGTATTGTTTGCGAAAAGTACATAAAATATGTTCCGAGAAAATGTTTCTAGATTATTTCTCGGGATTTTGCAAGATGACAATATGTTTTTCAGACAGATGATGATGTGCTGGATAAAAGCAGTTACAGTTTAAATTGTCTCGTCGTATTAAATATTAAACTATCTGCCCATCAGCAACTTCTCCGAATCTTGAGTGTGTCACTCTGTAGTTTATTGGTGAAAGCGCTTCGCTGGGCATATAACAAAGCAAAATGTTACGACCAATTTTGCGAATGTGAGTAAAGTTGAAAGTAAGGCTTTCAGTGAATAGAATAAATATTCATCTTTGTGCGATAAAATACCACAACGTTTCTTCCCATTTCTGCTTGTTACCGCAATGTTCCTTAATAACGCTAAAACTTTATTGCTCACATTTCAAACGTCTTAACTCCATCTCATGGCCACATTCATGATTTACGTACATAAGTGGATCCGTCTGTAACCCAGAAAATCCTACATACTGGGATAAGTTAGTCCATTTTGTGTAGGACGACACAACAACTCGTACAAAATATAGTTACTGACATTGACAACTAAACAAAACTACAAAACAGTATTCTTCCCACACACTTTACACAAGCATAGTAAGAAATTCCTTCCACAACGACGCAGTTTCCAATACTTTAGCAATGATAAGCTTTTACATTTTAGGGAAATGACTTGTAACAGTTTGTCACATCATCTTTACATTTTATTGTCTCTCCCCAGCAGTAACGCAAGTCAAACTAGAAAACATTCAATAGATAAAAAACTGTATCACCATCAATGGTGAAAGCCTTTCAGAAACAAAAAGCATGTATTTTTGTTATATTTTCCAAGAACAACTTATTTCTAATGATGTGTAACAACAATGCGAACACACAAAACGGGAAAGTGTCCACCGTTATTCATTCTCTCTGCCATCCTCCCGTCTTCTTTTATTATCATTTGTTTAGAAGTCGTGTTTGTGTGTTTGTTTATAGTCTTCCTCACTTTCATTCAAGCCCCATTCTCATCCCACTAATCCCACACAATTTTAATCGTTTTGCCTGTTCTGCAAAAGTTTTCTTGTTTTATGAAAGGTTTATTCTGGAAAAGGGCAAATACTTAATGATGATGCACTAAAAATACATTCACCCACACAACCACTCTTAACGAATGTAATCAGGATAAAAACTTGTAAAACATAGAAAACCTAATGTAGATGGCCTTCCTTTTTCCAGCTTCTTCTCTTACTCTTCATCTCACTTATCATCATCCTATCATATGAAACTAATAGTAATCCTATATGACACAATAACAAAAAGTAGAAACTTTTGTACGCTCAAAACTCTCTACTGCACACTTTGAGAGAAAGCTTTGCTTGCGGTAAACTTTTCCCTCTAAGTTTGGCTTTCTTTCCAACACGACTACCTTTTTGTTCCTATATCATTGTTGGTATTTGTTATTCTGCTGTCTTCTTTTCTTGCTACACTGTAATGCCTGCTGTATCCAGTTTCAAAAGAGGAAAAACACACAAAAGTGGGGAGACGAAAAGAGGAGATAAGGGTAGAAAACCACATTTTAGCAAAAGCGACGCATTTAGAATGGGACCAAACCGAAGAATTGTTGGGGGAAAATCAAGTATAACAGTGATATTCTCACTTTTCCCAAAAGTCTCCTCATGATCTAAAGTCGGTAAAGTATATATGGGCTGTTGAATAGGTGAAAGCAAAATACATGTAAACTGAAACAGGCTGCATTTTATTCGTTTACTAAAATGGGAAATTGTGGCAGAGGATTCATACATGTTTACTAGTAAATACTTGAAAGAAAAACAAAAAAATAAACTGAGAAGGTTTCTAGCAACAATTCAAATTCGATGCATTACTCGAAACTCGGAAGAAGGAAGTGTAAAATATGTGTTGCCAGTAGTAGGTTACCCCTATTCAGTACAATACTCGAGAATGAACAAGATTTGCTACAAACTGACATAGAGATGCGAGATTGCTGCTGCTTCACACACTTACATTTCCGCATGTTTCTTCTCGTTTTCTCTGTATTGTTCACTTTTACAAGAGAAAGAAATGTTTCTTGAGAGAGAGAGAGAGAGAGAGAGAGAAGAGGCACAAAGAAAGCAGAGGAGAAACGGAAAAAGTTTTCGTTACACTTTGTGACCACCAACAGAAACGCTATTTGTTCCACCTAGTCAGTCTCCTCCATCCATCTCTTCGCTCTCTTTTTCTTCGCCACAAGATAAAAAGTCTAAAGTACGTATGCATAATAATGTGTGAATGTGCTTCCACTACCACTGGTTTCTCCATTTTGTACAACAAAAGAACATGTAGTACGTGCCAGTGCACGGGAAAGCTTACGTTATCATCGGGTGGTGGAAACAAACCACTACATAGCGTCATGATCGCATGCTCATCTGAGGAAAAGCTGTACAAAACACGAACTACAACAAAGACAATCCATTTCCTGTTCAGAAAGAAAGTTGAAAATTATCGAAAAGTGTGATATTGAATGCGAGTAGGTGGTTAACAAGATATTTTCAATTTTGGCAGAATACATTCTGATACCCTTTTACAACAATGAGAGTGACACAAAACGAAAGTGAAAAGGAAAACACAATCAGCGGGCATCATGGCTGTCGAACAACTGATAAATGAATTTGATGTTGTTATTTTGATGGCGTGCGTAGACAGCCTGGCACGTGGAAGTGCGCGACAGTACATAGGACATAAATAAAATGAACCAAAATCCAAACAAAATAGTATCTTTGTTTAAAAGTTGAACAAAGTCTTGAGGCAGCCACTTGAACAAGCACACAACTTTCTACATTAACTACTTGTAGACGAATACATTTCATTTTTATTCTAATTTGATATTCACGCATGAATTTCTGGTATTTTCTTTGGATCTATTGTGTTTGCCGAGATCGATTGTCTGGATGCCAGGAATGATTCTCGATGCATCCGAAACAGTCAAGTTTGCTTAAAATTCTCTTACAAACTTCAAATTGTATAAATAAAATTCA
Organism: Entomobrya proxima; assembly: GCA_029691765.1. Lineage (NCBI taxonomy): Eukaryota > Metazoa > Arthropoda > Collembola > Entomobryomorpha > Entomobryidae > Entomobrya > Entomobrya proxima. The sequence goes on from CM056168.1 coordinate 8,418,677, forward strand.
ATTCTTTAGGTACTAATGCATACTTAGCACGCTGTAAATTAAGTTTTAATATATTTATTAGTCTACTAACGTATATACCTAAACAAACATTAATAATGAAACTGCATTCGGATTTCACCAGCTTCTGTACCTTTTGTGAAAACTTAGCTTCTTTAAATACATAATACAAAACTGGATAATTTGGTACAACGTGCAAACCTAAGCTATTATTATTGTGCTAAAGAAGTTACAGAGATTATGAGCAATAGCCTGATATACTGGCGTATTGCGTTTTCTCAGAAAGACAAAACTCCATGGTCTAATTTTACTAGATAAAGAGCCAAAGTTAGAACAACCACCAAAACGGTAGAGACTGTTTAATTGTTTGACTTACTAAAACGCAACCAAGATAAGAGAACTCCAAAACTAAAAGATTGTGCAAAAGTAGTCGAATCAGCACGGGTCTATTTACCCGACTTTTGTGAATGATTCTCATTGGCGGTTACCCTCATGGTTAAAAGCATTAAACTACGTCAGTTGGAAAGGAAGCAAGTGGTTTTACAAGACGTGCTTTTGATCTATTCCCAACAAAATGTGAACGCTTTAAGCATACTCCTACTCACTAACTTTCGTTTTTAGTAACCTGAGTGTGCAAAAACCACAAACTATTAAAGTACATTACCTATTCAAGCCACCAACACGTTTTCAAGATGTGTATTTCTTGCAAAATGGGGAACTTTATTTCAAATAAATTTCCAGATTCTAAATGGGGAACACATCTTGCACAGAAATTCAAAAAATAGGATGCTCATAATATAGTTTGTACTATCAGTATTTTTTTACTATACCTCCATATTCATACTTCATTATACAGACCTGAAAATTAGGCTTTTCGTTTAAGCCAGACAGTCATAAAAAAATCAGGGGTTCAACATAAGTATTACGCGTAACTTGCTGTTTTATTAAACGGCTTCTCCTCGTCACCCTTTTCCTGTGATATCAGCATTGCTGATACAAATACCGAATGATCACTATCGCCTAAAGTTACGAGTCACCAGGAGAAAGTCATATACAAATGACGTTGAAAATTTCTATTACAAGAACAGCAAGAGTTTAATGAAAAAATAATTAAGAAATTAATTGAAATATAATTCAAGAAAATCACTTTTAAATAATTAATCGCTAAAATTAGTTCAAAAGTATTTTCAGAAATAAAGCAAAACTTAAAATATGCAATTTAAAAATTAATCAGAGACTTGAAGTCCACAAAACCAAATAATACGAAAATTAATGTAAAACGACGGTGAGATTAAAAGACTGATTTAAAAATAACTCTGTCAGGTGTAACCCTTTGTATTGTTGTATAAAATAAATTTTCATGCTTTTCACTTCTTATTTGTATGTCTACGTTGCAATCACATAAAATTATAAACGGAGAAAGGAAACCAGAATACCTCTTACGTGATTTCTGGTCGTGACAGCACCAGATCACAAAACATTTAAATTTTTATATCTTTTACTTGATACAGTATGCATCTGCAACGGGTATCTCATCATACAATTCACTTTAAATAAGCACACGATCTTTTAAACAAAAAAATTAAGGCACGTACCAGCAGTTTTCCCACGACCCATAGTGGCCTTGATAAAATCAGGAGAAGGATAAAAGAAAACATGTGCATGTATTTTTGTGCACATGAAAGGGATAACTTATATTAGTAGAATTTCTTTTTCTCCCTGAAAAATATTTAACCCTGAGCATATTTTCTTTTGTTTCATAATTCGCAGAAACCACAGAATGGACCCACTTATGCAAATTCAAGTTCCCTCATAATGTGTCTGTTTTTGGAAAGCTGAAGTAGTAGTATCACTTTAGCATTTAATGCAGTAGTTTTGTTTGAATGCAAGCAATGTTAAACGGACGAAAAATGAAAAATCCTCTTTGGTATGCAAACGATGTGGATATCATTTTACCAGGGAGGTTGTGTAACATTGCCAGTTTTTCAGGTGAAACGTTTTGTTTATATGTGTGCCATATGCAAAAAAAACTATTAAGTGTACCTGCCAAATATTTGCTGGAATCTGGCAAACCTACTTGTGAAAATATCTGGATAATGGTTTTCCCATTCTCTTCCTTTTCTGTCTTGCTCCATGCATTTTTAAGTGTGCAATCTGCATTCTCTAGGAATGTACTTAATAATGTAATGTTATTAACTGGCATGTTTGCATAGTGCAAGTGGAGAATAGGAAAAATGCTACTGCTCTCATGTAATCACTATGAAAGTGTCAGCAGCAGGTTTTGGTATGCCAAAAATCCAGGGCATTGCATGCACATTTCACCAAGTCTTCCCCTCAAAAAAGCATGCAATTATATATCTAGCCTTATTCCTATTTTTCGTCGAACAAATGTGGATAGAAAAGGAAGTTGAAGCAGAAGAATCACAATGAAAATGCCATATGGACAAAGTCACGTTTTGTACCTACTTTTCTCATCAACATGGCGGCATCATGACCATCATCATCATCAAGCTTGTATGACACGACAAGTGACTCTCTCTCTCTTGAGAACACTTACTCCTCATTATCCTCCTTGAAACAAAACCGGCTCTTTGCATGAATCTATTCCTATCTTTTTTATCAAGAACACGTACTTTACACGAAGACATGTTTAGGAATGGATTCAGATATTTTATGCTTATATGATAATATTGAGTCAATAGTTGCATGTCATACATTCTTGTTGGAGAGCATACTTTTCTTTTAACAAGATGCTTACGATTATGCTGTGCATTCTTCTCATTTAGAATGTTTCCCCAAAAAATTGCGACTCGGAAAGAGGGAACGCGTAAAATCTGCAGAAAATGGGGAATGCAACTGTGGTGTGTATGAAACAGGGGGAAAGTAAATTACACAGGGACAAATGACGATGACATGGTTCATGGTTTTCTCTCCTTCCTTTCGTTGTAGGTACTATAGTCATGTATATTTACTGAGCGCTTATATGCATGAATTTTTATTATTATTATGCATTCATTTACTTTGCTTTTTATAGTTTTACTCTTGCACACTCACAGAAATTCCCACACTTTTTGGTTGGTAGACGGGCATGATCATCATCATTATCATCTTCATGCAAGCTGTTCGTGATACGTAAGGACAATGTGTAAAAGGGAAAGGAGAAAATTAAGGGCTTTAACAAGCTGAAAATGTAGTCATTTTTTCTCCTCTTCATTCCCGTCGCACACATATTATAATGGAGTCTGACTGCAGAACAAACTTTGTTTTACAAGGCTTGGTGTTGGAGTGTGCTGCTAGAGCAAATGTGTGTGTTCACTTTACTTTCTAGAGTAGAGTAAAGGTACGAGAAAGCAAAGTTAAAGCTCTTCATTTTCATTTTCCAGATAGAAATGTTGTTTCACGACTTGTAAACGAATGCAACAACGAGAGTTCTATATACTACAGGGAAGCTTGAAACAGCAAAAAGGATGAGCAAACAATCTCATCTTATTTAGTATGCGTATGAAGGTGTTGACTATTTCACGTTTTTTTCGGGTGATGATGATGATGATGAAGGTAATGAATGCGTCTGCTTTTGCTTGCACTTTTCGTACTGCTTGTTAGCAGCCGGCTCATTAAGAGAAAACGAGCAGACATGAAGTAAATGGGAGGACGTAGCATACTACTGCAAACTGAAGCATACCACGCGTCTCTCTTACCAAAAAGCAAAACGTTAGAAATGAAAGCAACCCAGCAATAAAATCCGTGTGTGAGTCACTTGATGCAGTGGTGCTCTGTTTTGCTTCATTAACTCTGGCAATTTAAAAAGATTGAAGGTGAAAGCGCTTTAGTGCATTTTGTGGATAATGGCTTTAATTTGCAATCTTTTAAATGGGCTAACAATTATTCATTTTACCTGATATAAATAAACATAATAAATTTAAAGCTACACCTATTACAAGTTTCAATTTGCTGTGAATTGTTATATTGAGCTATACAATGAATAGTAGTAAAAGTGGCGCTGCTACAATTGCCAAACAAAGTTTTTCGTGGTATCGTGGTAATTATTAGATCGGTTACGTCTTTAAATCAAACTATTTTCAACTAATTTATCCTAAGGTCATGTACGATTTGCGCGTAAACGTTTACCCTTTCCAGCCCAAGCAAAATGTTTATGCTGTTACCCACATCTCAGTTACGTAACGCAATCAAAACCCATCTACTAGTACGATGTTAAAGAAATATTAAAAGAAAACAGAATCCTCATACATAATTTAAACTAGGCTCATAGTGCTTTCAACTTTTGCTGATAGAAACTTTTTCCGCAAAAAGTATACACAGAATAAAACGGTTGCCGGAACCAGCAGAAGACCCATCACGGCTGTTTACACAATCTTCTTAATTGTTGTTCGATAATTAATTAAGACGTTGTAAGGCGCTTAAGCTCAGTAGGCCAAGGCTGCCAACTTCCCACATATATCTTACCTCCAAAAAACTAACAAGTTCTCTAATAAAAGAGAAAAATGGTTTTTCTTGTTGAGCCCGTCAAACCCAGCAACTTTTTTCTCTTGTGGAAATTGGCACTATCAAGCAGAATTATTAAAACCCTCCAATTTCACATTAGCAATGAAAACATTTTTATCCTTACAGCCACCTACCATCATCAGTTACCTACTTCCGGCTCATAAAGCCTTCGAATTGTTTTTTGCCAAAGTCAATACCAGTATAACGTTTTTGTTTTTCTGGAAAAAGATGGTCCATTATAGTATAGGTTCATATGATCAATGTTTCCTATACTTTTTTGTTTTCCTTAGTAGTAAACATTAGAGTGAGCTAATCCCTTTGGCTGAAAAACTTGGATGCTTATCCTATTATATTTGAACTTTTTTATGCAGTTCAATCAACTTTGTAAAATATAGCAAAATTTACGAAATTGATACTCTCCTAGTAGGTATATATTGTGCTGAAACAGTTCACTGGCATCGAACAGAATTGGCTTTTTTACCTTCCGGCCAAGAATTTGTCAATATTAATATTCCTGTTTGCATCTAACTTTTCACGTCGTTTCCATCATAAGGTAGTACACAGTTTATTTCCAATATAATCGCTTGTTGTAAAGTTGTGAAACGCTCTTACCACATTATATCAATATAAAAACCAAATTAAACTGTGTGGTTTGGTTGATTGACTCCTACGTACTTTTGTGAGCACTTTTTGCGTAAAAGCTGCTGCCTACAAAGTTTTCAATACACACCTACTATATAAAACCTTGGAAACCTTGTGTTTGTCCCTTTGATCTACACCCTATTAATCCTAAAATTAACCTGCTTCACAACGCGAATGTTAATGTGAGATGAAAACACGCTCGATGGGAGTTTCTACAAAAACGGATTACCATTGTCCATGCGTCCACACATAATATTCCTCCAATGCTTTCTACATTCTGATAATAAATGTACATGATGTACATTCATATTTTCTAATGATATTGATAGTATGAACAAATTTTTATCTTATAAGATGACGATAATGATTATGCTTGCTCACACGTGCAAACAACCCTTTCAGAAAAATGTACATACATTTCCTCCTTTAATCCCCTTTCTTACCGTGAAAATTTGCCAATCTTTTTTCCCTGTGTAACCTCATAATCTGCATCTGTGTGCCAGCTCAGTTTATTCACAGTGGGTGAGTAGTAGCCTCCACACTCATTCTTTCGTTTCTAAATATAGGACAGTTGATGATGATCAGAATGATAGGCTGCTGCTGATATCTTTATCCGTCGTCTCTTTTGTATATTTGTGCTTCAGTTTCTTCAGAAAATTGCAAACGAGACCAAGCCAGCGAACTATGATGCTGTGTTGCAGGAGGTTAGAGTGAAAATGAGGAAAATGCATGAATCTCTTCCCGCATATTTCACGGCATACATTTACTTTCACCCTTTGTTTTCACTTTCGTTTGCAATCCATTTTCTCCAGGAAAGCAACCAACAAAAGAAGTGTGAGATAGCGGGAAATTGATGTGTAATAGAAGAATCAAGACTTGGAATATGCGCCTAATGCCCCGTATAACAGCTGGCTTGCTTGAGGAGTAGTATTTTAGAGGTGAACAGCTTTCCTTGATCGTTTCAGGTGGTGACAATATATAATGGGATGTAGGTATCTGTGCTCAAATGTGATCACACACTTTGGATTCGGGACAGTTAAAGTGCTCTAAAGGATAAAATTGAAATTTTCATAAAGATGGCAAACAGCGATGAACTTATTTTCTTTTCAACTTTCACTTTCTTCAACACCTACACTGTACGTCACGCCATCATCATTTCTACCCAGTTTACTTATAGTATCTTCACAGTAGTGGTAGTATGACCATCATTGTTGAGGATCAGGATTGTTGCTTCCTTGTGATCACCCCCATCATCAGCCAGTACCAAGTTCACTAAAAACTCTGTTTTACACTTACTTTCACTTTTTGTTTTCAAAAATACCAGAGGAGTTCAACGGCACACACACTTGCACTGTATGTTTATCATTTACTTCCGCCAACTATACGGAAGGTCTTGTCCACGGACAAAGTCACTGGGTTTTTGGTGAAACCAACATCAGCAAAACACTTTCCATTTTCGACAAGAAATACACAACTTTTAGAGCTAGACTCGCACAAAGAAAGTTCAAGATATCTATTTTACCCGTACATAAAACATGACGCTGTCATTTTATATGCAATACTGAATGCGTGTGTTTTTATTATAGTAAACATCAGGCATTATTTCAGAGCAAAAAGCTTATTATTCCGTCACAAAAGCCGACGACTACAACTTTCTCCTGAGTTGGTTAACTACTTCACGTTTTTGCATACGAAAAAGTAGGTATACTTAAAACGCATATCACATTAATTTTTACAAAAAGCACAATACGGATATCATCATTTCACCAGCATTTTCCTCAATAAGTCAAATAGAGAGAGCAGAAATGTACAAGGCTTTCTCAACTCAAGCCAAGTCACAAGTTTCAGTAAAACTTGGCCTTTTCCAAAAAACGGCGAGGAACAGAAGGCTGGTGGCTACATAGTATGCCTAAACAAAATGCTATGTATATAACGATACTTTTACTTTGTCAAACGCATGGCTTTACATACAGCATGTGTGGTTGTCGTCGTCGATTTTGCTACTTTTACTTTGTCCCATCTTTCTGTGTATTCGTTTACTGTTTTTTCTTCTTCAGAGGAAAAGTTGCTGGGAATAGTTGAATGAAATGCTCCTACTTGCCTTTGTCGCCTGCTAAACTTTACTACAGACAGAGATTCTCAGTACTGAGTAGTACAAACCAAACGCGTTCTCCCACTTTGACTGCTATCGTGTTTCCAGTTCCAGATAGCTGGCGACGAAGAACCCCCAAAAATTCAGAAACAAAATACTTTCCTCAGTACGTACCTACATGCAATTTCTATCTGCTACAAAGAGCTCATACATGCCTCTTGATATTATTCAGCTGCGAAAAGCTTATAAGCTTTTCTCACTGCCACAATACACAACTACTGCAGCAAAAGCAGCAGCACATGAAAGGCAAAGTGATGGTCTTGGTCACAAAACTTGCAGCAAAAGCCAGCTAGGATTCCCAGAGTAGATTCTACGCTAAACACTTACTACTCCAGTGAAAGTCTTTTCGGGGGTTTCCTTTGGTTCCTAGTAGTAAAAATAGTAGGGTGAAACGCACTCCGAATCAGTCTTTGCTACACAGTCGTTGGTGAAGCAAGCATTGTTGCATGAGAGCGCGCCAGACCTAGACAAAAAAATCCTTTAACCAGCAGCAGGAAAGCAAGAGAGGTGAGTCCAGTGAACTTTTTCTGGGAAAGCTTTTGGTAGTGTGAATGATCAAGTGCGCTGGTACTTTTAAATCAGAACCGACACAGACTTAACCAACAACAAAGAAAGCAGAAACTTTTTATACATTTTTGTGCGTGAGCCATTACGCTTTATACACGCAGTTTCGTGAAAAGTTTCAACTTTTTCCTTTTTGATATCTTTGTGCTGCCCAAGTGAATGTGTGCATACTTTATTACTTTTACCTCAAAACAAAAAGAGAAAAGCTAAACTTTTTCCTGTTTGTACGTTCTACCGTGTCGTTGGCGGCGACTGTGGGTGGAGATAATGATGAGACAAGGGACAGACGGGAAAATCAAAAAGTTGACCACGTAAGAAACAAAAGAGCAGTTTGTTGCTAGACCGGGCTAAACAATAAAGGAATTGCCGGGACCAGGAAAAACATTGCTTTGAAAGAGAAAGAATGCACGTTTGGAAACAATAATAAAATTAATGTGCATCTTCTGTTTTTCTGTCCTTGTCGGGGAATGTGATCTATAGGCGGACATTGTGTATGCTGCCTTTGAATCATCTTTAAGGATAATCTCTACTGTCAAACTTATTTTTCTTGTATTACAAAAGAAAAAAGTTTTGTTTCCCTTTGGACACCCACGCACAAAATACTTTTTCATGTAGCACTCCCTGTGGTGCAACTGCAGTCTTGTCAAAGCACATATGAAAATATAATAATCATAATACAAGAAAAGGCAAAAGTTTAGTAAGAAAAAACTTGCTGTGTTTGTATTTCGTCAAGTGTCATTCTTACTGTGCGGAGATAAGAGTATTGAAGATTGGTGTAATGTGAGAAAGTCCCCGTTTTGGAATCAACAAACGTAGCTTGCCTTCCATCTTCTCGTTTCCAAAAAATAAAATATAAATATTCATCATCACGATCTTCTATTCGGCAAGCTATCATTTTTCTTGATTACTCTAAGCTCCAGGATCATCTTACTTGTGCATGTGCTTGACGTGTATTCCAACAACACAAACAGACTAATATATTGGCAATAAAGAGCAAAAACGAAAAAATAAATAAACAAGAAACAAAGCAGAAAAGAGGATATATTATAAATGGCTTGCACTAAAACAACCATACAAAGAGTTGAAGCAAATCACCCGCAGGCTTCTAAGAAAACGAAAAATAACTGAGAACAAGACAATCGTTTACAGACGGTATATTGACTTCACTTACTCCAATTTTCTCCGCTTGCACAAATGAATATGGAGTGACTGGTGATCCCGACAAAGAACCTATCATTATTTTCTTTCGGTTTTTTCATTCGTTTACGTGCCACTGTGCGTCCTATTGTGGAGATCATCGTTCCCAGGAAGATTCTTTTATTCTACTGAACGCTTTCTTGCACAACAACAAGTACATTAGGAATAAAATAATAGTAGTCCCGTTGTTGATACTTATGTGAGCGTTCAGGTTGACGTACATCCGGCGTATCATCGTATCGTCGTCAATGTTTCAGACTCGCAGATGAGAAGGGATAAATAAAAGAGGACATGCATGGGATCATCAGTCAGAAGAAATATGATCTGTACATGAATGAGTCCGCTTTTATCAGAGCAAACAACAACAATAATAATAACGGTAATTGAGATACATTTTTTCCGTACTCTCTTCTGGTCGTTTTATGCATTGTATGCCTACCAATATTGCCTCCGGTGAGTTTGGTACATATATCGATGGTAGTTTGGGGATTTAGCGTACGTACACGCTCTTCCGCATCAACGACTCAAGTTCTGCAAGTGTGTTTTCTTCTGTGTTCCAAATATTTTGTAATGCAAAAGAAATAAACTCTAAACCTACTCAATTTATTCGAGACCTCAAGGTATAAAAAATACTTTGGCCTTTAAGAGCGTTTCATCATTTTGATACAAATACAAATAAGAAGATAGTTGTGTAAGTACGCAGTGCTGTGCTGTTATTGACAGACACAAATTCTTGTCGATTTTTTCCATTTTTCTCTTTTTTAAACGTACGCCTTTCCATATGACTCAGCTAAAGAGTTCAGGAATCTTTCTTGATATTCAATACATTACAGAAATTCAAGCCGTTCTGGAGTACTAACCCCAAAATAAGGAAAATCATCGTTTTGCTACTTCAGTCAATCTTTGCTAAACAAGAGAAGGAAGAGAACGCTAATGCAGGCTCGTTTCTCTTTTCCTGTGTTTGTTACGCAATCTTTGAGTTTCCCAGTGATTTCAAGTAAACAAGTGCTTATCTTTTTTACCTAAGAGCGAAAAAAACAACCCACTTTACTGTCACTACTGTTTCCTGTGGTTTATTATATATGCACACTGGATCATGTTGAATAAATAAACATAATAAACTTTGTAAGTAGCAGCAGCCCTACAGACAATAGACAAAAGGAGACGACGATAAGTATGTTAAAAAGGTCATATATATGAGAACGGGTTTGCAGAAGAAAAAACGTACGTTTTGTGGTAGAAGGTTAGCGTAGCGGTTGGGTGGAGAGTTCAAAGTACTCGTATACAACACTCAAGTAGGATTACTGTTTTAATCCTTCTTGCTTTTAGTGCTATAGATATAGCTATAATACATATATTACAACACTTCACAAGGAAAGTACACTTTCTCCAGAAGTACATAATTAGAAGGGAAAATTTATATGGGGTTTTATTTTACAACAAGTTAATATTACTATTAATATTATTGCTCCCACTTTCATTAAGCAAACAAAACTAAGATTCCGCAGTGTAATATATATCTAGAGTTGAGATTTAAACCAAAAGGAAAATCGGATTAACTGTAGTTAGGAATAAAATGCCCGTCTAAAATACCTACAAGCTATTTTGTGAGCGGTGTTTTGTGAACGTGCTCAGATTTGCCAGTAAAAAACAACAAATGCACCAAATGCCAATTTATTACTTTGATATACTATTCTTGCAGGAGGCAGGTACGTGAAGTTTGTAGAGTTGTTTAGCAATTCAATTAAATCTAATATCTGACATTTGCAGACAAAAAAATTATATCAAACGACCAACTGGCGCTTTGTCGGTAAACCCAGTCCCATTCCAGTATGAAACTGTAAACGGGTGACAGGTAACTAATCCACTTATTTTTCTTTCATAAATAAATAATTATTCCTGTTGATATACAGATACATTAAATTAAAATGCATGTTACACTACTCTGTCAACAGTGATTATAATGTCTATCATAAAACCATTCATTTAACGATCCGGTATTTGCAATTGTCAATTAAAGGTTTCCATTTTAATTATTCCATTCGATGTTATTGTCAATTTAGCGTCACATTCATCCCTTGTTTTTCTCAATGTAAAATATAAATAATTCAACTCATATGAACATAACCATCACAAAACAAAAGACGAATAGGTCAGCAGTCTGCTGCCAGCCATGTGAAATCAGTAGAAATGGAATAGCATAGAGTTGTTTTCGTCGGAAAGAAATGGCGAGCAAGTGTTGGTCTGTTAGTTGGTCTCAAGGTGCCCCATTATACGGCAAGAGAAAGCTGACAGACATGTTTTCCTTTTAAGATTACATGTTTGTCAAAGCTAAAACGGGAAACTAGGGAGTTCAGATGGATCAATATTATGCCGAAAAGTATACACTTTACCATTTGCTTTGTTATTGAAGCTCTATTTTATGTATTTTATCTTAAATTAGGTAAGTCGTCAACTAATAACGCCTTTCTTACTTCCTTTGATGTGTTAATTAGCTGATTGCCACACTATATATTAAAGAGACCGAGAGGAAGAAAGGAGCTTACCAAGTCTACTACGAATTATTTCTTTATCGTCTTGAAATTAACGTGCCCTTTTCTTTGCCATAATATCTTACATTAATTACAAGGTGGTACCTATCCACATTCTTTAATTGAACGGAATAGCTCCTCCTATCGACTAAACACTTCAATATTTATGACAGTTTGTCTCTTAAACGGTTCACGTGAACATATATGAATGCATTAATACTGGAGTACTTGCTTTTTCTGGTCTACAAAAATAGCATTTTATATCAATGAAACAATAAATTCAGAATTTGGTATATATTGCAAATATTTCTGAATACTAACATGAAGACCAATAAACTTTTTGATATGTTTAAGGAAAAAGTAGCATCTTTATTTTCAAGTTATGAATTGTTGCATGATATAAATCTTGAACCAACTCAAGCCTCAAGGTATCAACAAAGACATTCTTTCGAGTATGTATTCCTCTTTGTAATTCCACGAGCTATAGAAAGAACCATATCCTTATAATGATATGTGCAAGTATAAATATATAGCAACTTTGACTTGAGGAATGATGACATTCACAAATAATATTATTTCATTTCAAGGTTACTCCCACAGCGTTTGTCTTTTCAGCCGTCGACACAAACGAAACAACACCTTTTTATTACGTTAAAAGTTATTACGTTCCTTATGGAATTCCCACTGCTGCTTTCCATCTACTCTTCACCGTTGGTATCACAATCCTTTTATTGCACAAATTTCCAAGAAATCAACTTTTCACTAATACTATTATCTCAAGGTTGTTCTTCCTCCGTCTCAAGTTACAGATGTTTCAAGCGAACAGAATGCTCAATCATTCTCAGTGTGTCTGCACTTCCTTTCTATTCAAGTTTACTAAATATTCTTAGAAAACAGGATGCAAAGGTTTTAGGTGTTTTTTGTTTCACGCCTCGTGCTTCATTTTACCTCGTTTTCATTTCTGACCCGTTTTGTAGTACACTTCTAATGTGTTTCTACTTCTATAAATTGTTCTCTTTTATCTTTCTTCTCAAAGTTTTCTGATCCGAAGAAGGATAGACACATGTAGACAGCAATAACACAAAGCTTCTAAGATGAGGAAGCAGGAACATGATTTGTTGGGTAACGTTTTAATGAAATGGCAAGCTTATCTCATTTGAAAACACAACGCAGCATGCAAGCTAGTAGCTTAGGTGTTTTCCTGACAGAAGGGAAAGTTTATTTCCGAATGATTCCAATCATCCTGTCTTGTTTCTTGTCATCGTCAAATTAAATGATTGGCAAATGAAATGGCAAAACTAGACAAAGTATTTCAGTAATTTCAGAATAGCACACTCCATCAACCGTACTCTAACCAGGGTCCTATTGGTTTGTATCCAACTATTGTCTAACTTGGCAAGAAGGGAATGATTAAATCAAGCGGAAAATATTACTGAGATTACAGACTTCTCCAAAATGTTAAATCTAGCACAACATAATTACTTCCCGAACATTTCTTGGCTGCATCAAAAGCGTTGGTATAAAAAGCTCGTATTGCTAAGGATACACCATTATTAAAATTATAAAAAATACCCATTAACCTCATACTGCATCCGTAGTTCCCATGATATTAAAACCTGTGCAATAATTTATTTCGGGTTTTACAAAATACAAAACAGCATCAAAGCGTTATTTATATTTTAACAAAACGAGTGAAACTGGCTGCCTCAATGAATGATTGTTGAACAACTAAAGTAGAAGTACAGCACACCTTTCCTAACTAACATAGCATTAGATTCGGAAAGTTTTAGACAGGTGCTAATAGGTTGCATTCTCGCAGTAGAAGAAACCTGCTTTGTAGAATTTACACCGTCTATATTGAACTGCTATGAGGTTCATGATAGCAAAACTTGTTTGCTTTGTCGCTTTTCTTTGAAAGGAATTTCCATCATGCTTTCTATTGTACACGTTTTGACTGTTAGTAATTATAGCCAAACCTGCACAATAAGTTTCGCATTGATTTCGATTTCCACAGGTGAAGTAAACGGAGACAAATAACCCAGCAGGTGATTCTTGTCTGAACGTTCGCTGTAAACAAATAATCAGACTAGCTCGAAAATCCAACCAGACAAAAGAAAACGTCATAAAAGCGGCTGTTTTATTCATACCAAAGTCAACTCTTATGGAATCAAACTTTCATCATCGGGAAAACAAAACTCGCACAGTCACAACAACTACTAAATCGTAGCACACACGCAAGCATGGAATTCCACACATTGTTGTGCCATGGTTGTGCCTAATAGTTTACAACGTGTCTGCAGAGCAGACGAAAAGGGCATTCCTCTCGGCAGATTTGATTATCGCTGATGTGTGTAGGGATGATGGTAATGATGCTACACGCATCCATTTCATCATCATCTCCAGTAATCCTTGCGTTCCTATACATTCCCAAAAGGCCCATTTTTCTCGATTGACTATACCATTTTTCGACTGCTTCCACACACCCATACATCATACGCACTGTTGTCAGACGAAATGATAATGAAAAAACAGGAGACGGATGGACTTTCTGACTGTTTTGCTCTCTTCATTCACTTTCTCTTTTTTCACGTTGAGACCCAAGTCAAGTGCAGTGTCACGTTACAAAAATATCAAATCAACTCTGGCGTTTTAGCCCCGTATTTTTATTAAAAGGCTGATGTCAAAAGCATTAGAGAAAAGGGATAGACGGATGATGGAAGAGATATAAACAACGCATCATCCAATTCATCCGCTAAACATTTTATGTTTCTCTTTTTTCTCTTCCTGTTTGAATGATATCTCCTCTTGTTTGTAATACAAAAAATAGTAAACTCGCATGCTTTTTCCAACAACGGGGGTTTGAAAAGACAAGTAAAATGATGCTCACTTTGGTTCTCTCGCTCTCTCCTGGCTTTTCCTCTGGTTCCTTGCTCTTTTAAGCTGATGAATACACACGCAAGAGTCTACCATGCTACATGAGTTATCTTACCAGTTCGTTGAGTACTTTCTTGAAGAGAAATGGCACGCAGGAATGAGCTTGCAAATACTTGACAAATATTCACAAATAGAAGGAAACAAGCCTTATGAGTGGAGACTATAAGAGAGTAAGTTTCTTTTTTGTTCCTTCCTGGTTTTTTTACTGGTCTGTCATTGCCAGGAAGAAAATACTACAAAAACAACGCGAAAGCACGAAAGAAAAAAGATTCTGCTGCAAGCCAGAAAATATGAGAAGAAAAGTTGTAGTTGTAAAGTAAAATATAAAGAATGTTGCGCTTTCCAAGAATAAAAGTATTTTTGTGTTCTACGCATAGGGTTTTAGCATCAGTGAGCCATATAAAACCTGAAACTAGGAGAGCCCACGACTCACGCACCCCACCATGCAAAGAAGTACCCGGGAAAGGTCTTATCGTTATCCCATGCTGGCTCCATTCTTTATTCTTTTTTGTGTCCCTTCAAAATTGTGCAAATAGTATAGCAACATATAAGTTCTGGTTGTCTTATCCTGATATTACTTCTTCTTGACATTGTCGTTATTCTAAAAAGACGGCATACTCAAGTTGTACAACTACTGTATGCACCAATCGTCTTCAGCTAGATTCTGTTCGTTTGTTGTAATATTATCTTGTTTCCTTCTCGTTTCCAGAAAACGTCCTGCTCTTGAATGTTTTCTCCTCTACGTGGACATGTGTTTTGACGTGGTGGTGCGTGCACTACAGTTATAAAAGTGTAATATTCTACTTTTGGCTTTATTTTTGCAAGAGTACGTGAACAACAAAAGGCAAAAAAGGAAGGACATAAGAGGAAACGTGGAATATTATTCCTGACATTGCAATACAGTCGGTTGTGAAATGACAAAAACAGCAGCAGCACAAAATAAGACAAAAACATGACATTGCATACAAACGACTTTGGTGTTCATTGTTTGAACACTGAGAATGAATGCCAACTGTAGATTTTTCTCCGTTTTTTGAATGTGCATAATATTAACATTTTTAGATTTTGTTTTACCTTTATGAAAGTAGATGTAAATTTAAAAGAATAGGAGAGAAAAAGTTTGGCTCTTGGGAAGATGTTTCTCACAAGGAAAAGTGGTATTGCAACAAAAACTAAAGCCTGGGAAAACTGAAAACTTGTGCAGATTCAGTTGACACTGTAGTTCCTCCCTGCATGTGAACTGAACTTTAGAACATGTGAAGATCGCGAGAAACTCTCAGAAATGCAGTTTTCTTGTATAGAACAGATAAGTAAAAGCATGGGCGTTTTCATGTTGCCCCTTTGAACAGTCTGTACGCTCAAAAGTTTGACATGTACTTGTACATCCCAACAGAAACTTGGGTATGGGATGATTCACAAAGTCAAAGGTACAAAAGGATAACTACGGTGGCAATTCAACCTGAACAAGGTCCTTAGTAATGTTCTTAGAAGTGGAAAGTTCCAAAAAAACGTTACCATCATTTTGAGCATGTGTAGTCTAAAAGTTTATGAGTAAACACGTGAACAACTCGTTTTGGCTGCTATGTTTTTTGGTTCTTTCATCATCTCATTTTATTCACCAGCGGTTTTTTTCTTCTTCAGATATATATTTTCAATAAACTTTCATGGGGAGAAAATCCTTGCTTTCCCATTCAAACTTCTTGAAACACTTTCTTGACATTCCATCATTCATGGTTCATCTCATTCAAAAAGAAGGCTAAAGTTACGAGTTTGTCTTCTGTTCACAGGGAAGGCTTTCTTTAAAATCCTAATTAATGGATCCAAAGAAAATTCTTATGAGTCCAATAAATGGTCACAAAAAAGTTGCCTTAATCCTGTTTTTCTACTAAAATGTATCTCTTTCTTTTAAAAGATATAATGACCATTGATCATGCCAAAAGAGTTATTGGTTTGAGTTGGATCTCTAAATAAACATTTTTCATTTTCACTTCGCACCTTTCCTTGCAACTGATCTAGAAAAAGAAAAAAAAGGCTAAAAAAGTGACACCTCAAGGATTTTTCTTGACTTTCAGGTTGGCGCCAATTGCCAATTCGGCATACCGCAATGCTTATTCTTTTTTATTTTTGGAGTACCTAGATGTTTACAAAAAACCTAAAAATGCAGATTGATGTGCCAATAAAGGCAATGGCAATCCAATTCAAGATCAAATCCTATTTATCCCTTTCCCCAAACCATCATCACGATATTCAACTACGTGTACATGCCGTAATGCATGTTAAACGCTGATAAAAATCACAGGAAATTTCCATCAATTTGAATTACAGTATCATCTGCACACACATGCATTATGCAAACCCAGTGGAATGTAGAAAATAGAAACGGGGTAACCGATTTTTCCTTTTCTTTTTTAGACGCAAGTTTCGTTCTCTAGTGGAGAATTTGAATACATACAAATCAGATACGATCTTTGCATTGAAATCAGAAACCTAATTTTACTAAAAAATCCCTCAAAAGAACACGCAGTTTAAGAAGGTAAAAAGAAGTTGAACAATATCGGATTCCCAAAATGGAATACCCTTTTTTCGGCAAACACTTTCGTCATTTCTCTTTTTAGACCGAACACGGACAAAGGACTGTATATTTATAGTTTTCTCAAGTTTGTGTCCTCCATCCCTCAATCTTCATTCTGATCATGATATCGTTTCTTACTTTTATCCTACCCATCAAAACGAAACGACTAAAGGGTGACTATAAATATAAAGAAGAGCTGAAGGAAGATGGGATGTAAGAAAATGAGGGTAATTTGAAGTTACTCTGTTGTTGATAGACGTGTGCAAAACATGGACTTCCTTTGTCCAAACGAATCGAAAAAAGGTGAAGGTACAAAATTTCGTTTCTCCTCATCCTTCTTTTCATTCGCCTTATGCATTCTTCTCCTCTTTTGATGAAAATGTATTGCTCAAACAAGCCCAGCCAACTTGCTGCAGTGCAGCTTTCAATGTTGAAGTTGTATTTTTTCCACTCGGGAAAAATTGATTGTGCTATTGCCAAAGCCAACCCACAATGCTTTTTGCAAGAACGGTCTTTGGTTTTCTTGGTGGCACACATGTTTCAACCATTTCTCCATTCTACCTTCATCCTAAAAAGTTGTAGCAGTACCCTTTGTCTAGCGATATAACAAGATCAAAAGGCGGAGACGGCCTACATATTAGCACATAGGTTGTAGCCGCTGTGCTCGCTCACATACAACCCATTCTACTATTACTCCTACTCCTTCAAGTTCACGTTCAAATGCCCACTTTATGTCGAAAAAATCCTCTCATTTTCTCTTTCTCCTAAAAACTTTTTTCCTTTTTAGGTAGAGGGATTAACAATCACAGTACTTTTTATACTTTCACTATCTGAAAAGGAGGTCGATCTTTTCAAAGGATCGTAGAGGACGAGAACGATGGTAATATACCAGTATCCCATTGTGAGCAGTTTTGTTCAAAAGAATTAAACTGTGATTAAAGCGTATGGAGGCCCAAGTTTTGAAGACGAAAAAAGTTTGTAGAAATTACATCAAGAAAAGTTACTTTAAAGAGAAATTCTCTCTTTAATTGTGAAAATATATTCAATTTTTAGAAACTTAGAGTTTTATTCACATCAACACGGTTCAGACTTGTACTGTGTTAATTTCCATTGACTTTCACTCTTACTTGATTTGCATTAATGTACATATTCGATAAACAGGCCAAGGCCATTTGGCTGAATCTTGCAGATTCCCTAAAGTCCTACCCTTCAAATTCAATCCTCTCTTCTAAAAACATAATTTAAATATGATTGCATTATGATGGAAAAACATCTACCCGTTTAGGAAAACTTATATTTTGCAATAATAAAGAATATAATGTATTACAAAGTCCAGTGGAACAATAACAGTCAAGTAGAATTGGCTGGCATGCAACTTACATGAACAGCTGTACGTAATTTAGATACTCGAAATTAACAAATACACGAGGCAAAAACCATTCATTCTCAACCTTGTAGTATTATTAGATAATAGAAAAGTAGTAATAAAGTCATTATTATAAGGAAAGCCTAGATTGAACAGATTGATAAAAAATCGACAAGGCAAATGACATATGTTTATAGTGTGGACTAATATTATTTTGCTATTGAAAAGAGAACTTCAAAGCCAAAAGGATTCACTCGCATTATGAAAGTGGAAAGGTAGCATGTAAAGCTATTATTATATCATCGTATTCAATAAAGTGAAAGTACACAAAGTACTCCTACAACATAATGCCACTAATACTGCAGCTCTTATAGAATCGCTCCATCACTTCATCATAATCATTATCCTT
Organism: Entomobrya proxima; assembly: GCA_029691765.1. Classification (NCBI taxonomy): domain Eukaryota; kingdom Metazoa; phylum Arthropoda; class Collembola; order Entomobryomorpha; family Entomobryidae; genus Entomobrya; species Entomobrya proxima. The sequence goes on from CM056168.1 coordinate 8,437,544, forward strand.
CTATCAGGTTCTCCCTTTATATCATGTCATGCAATATGATATAGTTTCCTGGTCGTGTGTGTGAGAGAGCCAAAAAATGGGATTCAACATGAAAAACGTCAAAAACACGGAAAAGAAGAGAGAGTGCTTCTTTGGAAGTACGCTATGTGTACGCACACTGAGTTGGCTTAGAATGTCATGTACTTTTTTATTCCCGTTGAAATATCACCAGAAATCCAGGGAAAAAATCCAGTCATCCATTTAAATTAGACTTCAAAAAGAAACTTTCTCCCTTGCAGGTTTTTTTGCTGCTGTTGCTGCAGAGTTATTGGGTATTACTCTAGCTCTTGTTCACTGAGACTGTACTCCTATATGCTTTAATATTCTCTAAAAAGGCAAAAATGGACTATCTTTTTAACTGTGTTTCAGTTTGCCAGTTGATAATACTTTTACTGCACAGGAGCAGAAACAGTGCCACTGCTTGAATGACGACGACCATGATGATGATACATGATCATTATTCTTTTCCAGGGAAATCAGACTTCTTCCTCGTTAAAACTGATATGGTTTTGCATGATACCTTCATTTTACCTTCATCTCCGTTGGTTTTATGCCTGACACTTAAGACAAGTGTGTAAGTATATAACCATTACGGAAGAGAACTACGAAGGATATAATAATAATAATACTATGCAAAATGGTTTATAAACTTTGCCAACATGCACATAAGGTAAATACATTATCTGATATATGCCTACGTATATAAACACAAGTTCAGGAGTTTTACGGCCGTCTAGCAAACGGTAATAAGGTAAGCTGGTTTATCGTTGATGTTGCGTGTGTAGGTCGTATTATAGGAAAGCAGAACGGGATGGAGTAGCAGAAAGCAGGAGGAAGGGGAAGGCGGAAAAGGAGTAATTTATTGTCAAGTTGACAAGTTACCTCATCATCATCAGCAACGCCAGCAAGGAAAGTACTCTCCACGGTCTTCGTCCCGTTATGGCTGGTGGAGAGTCTGGCGATAAACTTGATGATCAGAAAAAGCAGAAGTGCGTACACCTGTAACCTGACACAGGAAAGAGGAAAGCTTGAAAAAATGGAGAAAAGGCCTTCTGCTCTAATATCTTATCTACATGCACACGCATAAAAAGGAAGCAGCCGTCTCGTCTACTTTTCCTACTAGCTTTATTAACAAACTCTTAAGTGTAGTGTGCGGTGGTAAAAGTAAAAAATCATTTTTGATTAATTAATCAACACACTTGAGACTGGAAAAGTAGAAAAAGGTTTTTAGGGACGGGAGCGTAAACTGTAGGCAGATGAACAGTGAGTGGTCTTATTTTTCCTTGGTTTGATTCCAAGAGTTGTAGGAGGAGGGGAACGTGTGTCCCGTTTGAGGTGTGTGATGTTCTGCATGCTTTTATTTTCAAAGTGGTGGAAATGTGTAAGTAAAACCGAGCAAGTCAAGTGTGTCGGCGTTTTAAGGAGAAAAGAGGGTATAGGATGTTAGGAGGGAAACGAATGTTAATGATGATGAGGATGATGCGACATGGCGATGACGTTGTGAAAAAAGAAGTCTAAAGTTATTAACAAGCTTTTCCAACGAAATGATACTTGAGAAGGAAGGGGACGGCGTAAGGAAATAAGAAGAAGAGAAAATGAATTGCAGAGGAGGGGTTGGAAATGCACGTGCTTTTCCGGTATAGTTAATAGCAGTTAATAATAAACGTGATATTATTAAGAGTACCAGGGGTTCGTCTATACATTTTTCATTTTACTGAAGAGGAGTGAGCAGAAAAGCAAATGCGAATGAATGAGTTGAACGGATGGATGAAATGTATATGTAGGTACATATAAAGTGCGTTAAATACGGTGGTTGCAGAGAGGGCTACGTTTAATTATATTACCATGATTATTAGTAGAAAGACCATTTTTCATACAAAATTTCTGTGCTCGGGAGAATGTAGCAGTTTATTTTTTTGGAAAACTATATACTGCAATCTTACCCAGCGTTGCATGTCATATGCACATGCACTTTTTCAGTTTAATATAAAACTCCGTTTTAAAAGATTTCATGCTGCCTGAGCTCAGATAGCATTCTATAATAAAAACCCTACGTCTGTTGTATATTTGGATGAAAAAGGACAGAAAAGTGTAAAAATAGCGTGGAAGTTTGAGTTTGGTATACACCTATTCTTAAGGAAAATTTATACTTCGTTTTAAGTTAATGAGCTCTTGAAGTCCTTCGTCCGCGTGTCCGTCATCATCATCATTTTCCTTTCTGTTTTTATTATTGTTTTTAATACGATAATTCTGGGGTGCATACAATACATATTATGATAATGTGAAGTACTTATCATATTGTCTACCGCACTAATAATAGTAATAAACTTTATGCATTTATCTTAATGGTATTTTCGGATTGTGATTGTAATGATGACGATAGCTGATTTGTTGTCTAGTCACGAGGCATGAGCTCTGAAGTTTATAAATCTATAATGTGCCTATGTGGGCAAAACATGCAGGTTCCTATCCAAAATGTAGATGCCTATTTCAATAGTAATGTGGGGTTTGGCTGCGTGGTGAAGTGGACTAGCTGACATAAAATGAATAAAACTTGAGTCCGAGAAGAGTTTGCTGTTGTGGCAGACAGAGAAGCAAAAAATGGTAGTTTGAAGCAAGTTTTTATTTTGCCCACTCTTTATTCTGTGTCGATAGTCAATGTAATAATGATGATGATAACTACTGGAAATGGACAAAGTTGATAAGTTGATTATTATTGAGGTTGTTGTGATACTACTACACATTATTAAAAACTTCTTACTTTCTATTTTATGTTTATAATATATAGAACTACTTTCCGTTATTAAACCAACAGAGAAAATAAAGATACGTGCAAGCTAGCAAATACCTATTAGAAATACCACCTAAATTTATCTTACCAAGACTTCATAATAGTTTTTATTTGTATAGTAATTTGTTATGTCTATAGTTTTAGGTAGTTAAGCATTTATAAAACATATAGGCACACACACATAGACAATATATGGTTATCGGCTATACGTTGGTCTGTCCGTACGTGCCATTGACAATGAAAAGTTTTCCCTAGCTTCCCGTACTTCCTGGATAATGATGGGAATAATTCTACGAAACAGTTTGGTTTGCGAGTGTTTTTGGTTGACTGCCTTAAAAAGTGGTGGTTGGTGGTGGCGTTCGTACCACTGTTGATGATGATGACGGCGGTATAGATGGACTTGAACTGAAAAACTTTTCCTACTTTTACTTTCTCCATCATCCTCGTCAGCATCATATGAGCAGCTGCAAACCGAGAGAGAGTGAAGAATCGTATATGTTTATATAGACACGTAAACTAAAAATGAAACCTAATGGGTGAGCATACAAAAAACGCAGTCCATTTCACCACTCCTGTTAACTTGACTGTTGTGGTAAAAGCTACCAAAAAGAGTGTGTGGTTTCGTCTGTTGAGCCATGCCACTTTTTTCACGTTTTCTCGTGAGCTAAGCAGTAAAATCCAACACTGCCACTTCCAAATTCCATCCCCCACTCACGTAGTCTTACGTCAAAGAGCAGCAGAATGTAGCAACTTATTACTATCTCATCACATCGCGATCATCATCACCCTTCAAGAATTACATACGATTCGTTTCACATTCATTCATTATGTTCCCTATCCGCTACTTTTGAATAAATATGTTGTAAGCAGATGTAGGAAACTGCATCGTACAACAAAACAATGCAATGATCTCATTGGACTACTAGCGGATTCATTATTAAAACAATTCTTGAACTTAGAAAATAAATATACTGGATATGGTCGCACATGGTTCATCACTTGAACCCTCAACTTTTCTCGTCTTAAAGGAAAATATAGTGGGAAGCTATCCATTTTATTTATTTCCTATTCATTGGAAATGGCGAGAAGATTGTGAGTTATTGTTCGTTGTGCGTGAGAAGGGCAAATGGGTATTTAAGCTTATTAGGCGATTTGTATCGTATTATCAACAAGGCAGGCTACTATATATAGAGGAGTGCACATAAAAGGAAGTAGATGGGGGCAATAAAAGCAAGTTTTAATTTGGAAAAGGAAAGTAGATAACTTTGAATAAGAACAGTACAAGTCTAAATGGCTGCAGGAATAATCTCTCATCAACTTCTCCTCTTGCTTATCCGTCCATCTCACAAAGTTCAAGTTCCCCTTGGTTTCTGGTTGAGTGAAGGACTGGATGAAAAAACGGAACAAAATGAGAAAAAAGAGAGAACAAGAGGGGAAGGCGAGAAAGGAAAACGAGAATACGCTTTATCTGCTGCTGAAGATGGTAATTTTTGAGCTTGCGGGAACTTTTGTTGTTGTGGGTAGTGTGTGGATCAGAGCTAAAATTATAAATAGGTAGGTATTAAAGAGGAGACTGGTGTTGTATATCATTCTTGGCGAAATGGGAGCAGATGGGAGTACTCTATCTCAAATTCGAGTAGGTCGAAAAGAAAATGTACCTTTTATGAGGCTACTAAAATGTACTTTTGGTGGTGTAATGAAATAGACAAGTTATAATTGTAGCCATTTACACCCACAAAATGGAAGGAATAATGCTACTTTCTCGAATTGCACATAGTTTCTAAACGGGTTGCGTTTCCCTATAGAATTGGGAAATTATTATATATGAGGACATGTTGAGGTTGCATTTTAGATTGAGTGGGTGTGCATGGTGGTGCTGACGGTGTGCGGTAGGATGTTTTGTAAGCACATTTCCGTGCCACTTTTCGGGGTAAATAATAAAAGTAAGTTTGATCCTCTGCTTTTAACACTCGTGTCCAGCTAGTTGAATGCACCGGGAGGAGTGTATCAGAAGGTTCCCATAAATTTCCGGAAGTCTACGGTACCTAAAAAATGAAAGCGTAACAGAACTATTTTTATGGAGAACTAGAGAAAAAAGGTGTTTTTGCTTTTTCCAAGAGAAAGTACGTACTTTGCCAGTGGTGTTTGAAGGGGATTTGCCAACTGAGGCCATAATTTTTTTAGCTCTGGGATGAAAATGAATAATTGATGGGGATTTTCTAGGGTTATTCGTCATAAAAGCAGTGGAAGGGTATATGGACATTATATAGTGCATACATTCGTTATCTCAAACGTATATGCATTTTGTTGATATTCAACTATTTGGGCAAAGTGGCAATGGCTGGTGCTGCTCTGAAGAGAAAGGCAGTGCGGTGACCGGTAATGTGGTCTTTTATGATGCGTCGCTTTATTAGCTGCAGGCAAAGTTGGCCAACTGTACTAGCCAAAGCCAAAAGGGAGAAGCAGTGAAGCATTTTAACTACATTCTCTTTGTAGTGTCTAGAATCGAGAATGGTGATGAATGCGTTAGCATTTCCTCCTTTCCAGCAGAAATAGTGGAGCTAAATTTTTAATAATTATTCACTGTTACTTTTTTCTTTTGTTTGTGTTTTTAAACGAGTGCTGGTGAACGCGAATGTCAGTTTTAGCAAGAGAGTTGCATGGATAATGCAAAATTCGGGAATTAATGATGAAAGTAGTGTGCAAGCCAAAGACTCGGTGCATCATCATTTATTTCTCTTGTGTTCAAAAATTGCCTGAGAATTATCCTTACTTGCAGTTTATTAATTAGTGTGCTACGCAGCACAAGTGAGGTGCTAAAATTGTGGCTATATTTTACATATATGCATTAGGGTTTAAAGTAGAACGATCCAGGTATTTTTGAAGCAACTTCAATTTCGACTGTTCTGCGAAGCGTAATTCTGAAATTTCGGAGCAATAAACATAGTTAGTGTGTATATATTTGTTGGGTTATAAAATACAAAGCAACTTTATTAGCATCAGGCATCATCAGTCATAGATATTACGCTGTCTGTTTTCTTCCTGCCCGAAAACTGCAGCTTATTAGCAGCTATGCAAACATCCAATTCATGTATTCAATTTTACGTTGGAGCCGACTAATTTTTTACAAAAAATTTTGAGTTCCGTGTCGCCCCGAAAACAAACTATTCCACAGAATTTTATATGACTGATGTTTTGTAAAGAAAACTTACGTTGTAACGTAACAACTTAGAAAAGTTATATGCAAGTTTTATAATCATAATCACTCTCCAGTCTAATTACACTATGACACCCATTAAAATATTCAGTTTGACATTTTTATGTGCCATGTTCTTCGAAAATGGGCTTCCTAACATGTCCAATTAAATGATAATATTAATGATTGGATTGAGTTCTTAATACAGCAAAAAAATACAAAGGAAAGAGGAAATCCTACACATTCCACGATAATTAAAAGTCGTGTATAAACTAGATATTAATCCCGTCCCAGTAAAAAATATTTTAGGGAAATAACATGTTTTCAATAACATTAACTGTTGGAACCTAGCTACCTTGTCCACGCCATGACCCACTCAGATGTTGGAGAGTACCGCACTGAGAACAGAAAATGTTCATTTGCATGGGAAATTGCAAGACAATAGTTTGAGTGACGAGTGAATGGAAATGTCCATGTTTCATAAATTACTCAGGCGATTACGGTTTTCGATTACCTCTCTCTTACTTTGACTCTGACTTTCAAATGGTTAGCGTAAAATGCTATTTCGATTAAATTAATTGAAGGTTATTACTATTAGCTAGTCGTTTGAACTTTGGAAGCTTTGTTACTGTTTTTTCTAACATGGTTCATATGGCTGTAATATAACTATATATAATATTTTTTGTATTTTTGTAGCTCGAACACTGAATCATCGAATTCTTATAGACCTAATATTAAATCATTTAAATTTATTATATTATTAAATACACAAAGAATGTGCCAAATGGCACATCATACTTTAAAGGAATATTAAATGCCAAGTTTTCTTACTATAACAATAACGATCAAAGGTTGTATTGATTGTGCCGTATTCGTGTGCACGTGATTGGTCATGAACAGAACTTGTTTTAGAATAAAAATTATACTCCTACGATTGGAGATACGTCATTATAGTCACAACAAGCTAGAAAGTATCAATGTATTAGGTCCTTCCAATGACTAATGACTGATATTGATATATCTTAAAATTGCCATTAACAATATTGAATACTCAAACAATTTAAGATTTGAAACTGCCATATCATCAATATATTTAAATCAATACAAGAAAAATTGCAATGAAAGAGCAACATTTGTAGACACAGTCAAGTCTTGTTGAAATGAAATTGTGTCTAAGTTTCTATTTCGTATGATAAACATGTATTATTATGGTTTATTTCAAAATTGTAGGTCTGCTTTCAAGATTCGTCGGAATCATAGCTTGATGACATCATAACATATTTATTTGAACACGGCACATTAAGATAGAGTCTAAGAGGGTTCTGTTTAGTATCGTGAATGTGCCCGTGTTACAAGAAATTTTCGATGGCGAATGAAATGTCATGGACATAAAACATAAGAAAATGAAGCACAGTTGGCAATAATTAAAAGTGTTGGGTCCATGTTGGGTCTGAGTCGCTCGCATGGGACTGCTTACTCGTGTTACTAACAAGTCATAACTGCGAAAGCTTATTTTTGAAAACAAACGTTAGCATGATAATTACTATTACCTGTTCTATATTATAATATTTATCATTTGAATGTGTTAGTAGATTGTCAGAGATGTTTGTGAAAGCCTATGCAAAGCCAGCATAGAACAGCAATAAATACACAAATTAATTGTTAGCTATTGTTTTAAAGAAAACAGAAACTCAAGAATCCATGGGGAACAAACGCATCGTAAATGACATTATATTAAGTGATTATTTTTTGTAGACAGGGTTAGATAGGTTAGTGTCTCTTGGATAATACATTAAGTCAAAAAGACGGCTCTAAGCTTGATTTCTCAGAAAGATGTTCATAGAGTACGTGTCACAAATAAGCTGAATACGCACAAGGCCAGTACATTATTGTTAAAAATAGAAGTACCGTCAGGAGCGGATACGTACTAATTAAACACGTGTAGCTTTTAGCTAGTCTAGTAAAAGTGTCTAAAAAGTACCTTTCAAGTAGGATATTAGCAGAAATCAAGTATCGTTGTCGAAGAAAATAAATGCTTTTAATTTCGTAATTAACTATTGCATAAGAAAGAATAGCAAACATTTTAATAAGTTTTTCATGCTTTGACATAATATTTTTTGTGCATTTATCTGGGGATTCTGATCACCTGCGCTACGCGCAGGTGATTATCCCTAGTACCTTGAGAAGCAAAAAGGCTTATCAAGAATGCATGTTGTAACTATTAAAATAATATTTTGGGCAACTACGAGCGTATAAAAATAAAGGCAACTTTATTCCAACGTTTCGATTTGTTTTACAAATCCTCTTCAGGGAATAATGAACAATGTAAAGTGAAAACGGAGAATTGCATGATTTTTATAATTTGAAACGATATAAAATAGAAAGTAAAGATGTCCAGAATTTAGGTAGGTAGTCACGACCACGTTCCTCCTTCCTATTCATGAGTGGGATTCCTTTAGCTGTGGCTTGTCGAATGGCAATAGCTTCTTTTGTTTCGCGAAGAAACTTGTCATTTTCTTTAGCAATAATGTCAACGTTGTCCCAAAGTATGGAGTGTTCTTCCGAATCCTTTAAATTACTCCATACATGCTCCGATATAGCTGATTGTGAGTCTCCGTTTTTGCAATGGCGCTTGTGTTCCTTCATTGATATGATGTACAACAAGCTGACCTAAATCATGTGTGGCACTTCATATAGCCTGTAAAACTGATGCATCTGGCAATTAAGGTCCTGTATCAGTGCCTTAAAATACAAATTTTAACCAACTGACTGTAAAACTACAATGCTGGTCAAAAACGGACCTAAAATTATGTGTAACACAGCACGCAATCTGTAAAACTGCTATATTTGGAAGTTGAGGTCCTGAATCAGGGCCTTAAAACAGAAATTTTAACAAACTGGCTATAAAATTTGTAATCCTGATGAAAAACTGACCTGTAATTATGCGTCGCATGCTATAGGTCTCTCTATAAAAAATTTTGAAATCGCTGTGACCTCTGACCTAGATTTGACATATCGACCTAAAATTCAATAGGGTTACGACTTGAGGTTCTGTAATATCTGTATACCAAGCTTTGCAAATAATATAGCCTTTGCTGAAAAAACGCATACGAACGGCCGCCATATATCAGTATTATCAAGTATGCTGAACGATACTTTTAAAAACCTAAAAATAAAAAGAGTTTAAAAAACAACGTGCATTTATCGCCATGTCCAATGAAAAGTAAAAAATAATTCCCTCTGTCCCAGATAAATCGCGACTCCCCACCAAAAAATGCAACCGTTTGCATAGGCATTTTTATAGACATTTTATATTATATAAAACATTTTCGGGTTTTCTTCGGCTTGTCAAGACATTCCTGCTCAAATGGTAAATCGGGCTTTGGCGTGTCCATGTTGGCACTATATGTGCAAACGTAACATGTTATACCTGAAAAAATTTAACCCAACACTCAAAATTAATGCGCCCGTTGCTCTGTTATTGTTTCCGGTTAAAAATTAATATATCTTATCTTGCAATATTCATCCAATCCAATTCCCTTTTCGTGAATGTAAAGACTTTGAGCCTAGTTAGATAACATATCGACATATAATATATCAATCCAAAATGTTCTTCAGTGTCAAATTACCCTTAGTATGAAGTTTAACAATAGAGCATGCAAAGGCATTTTTTGGTGGCGAGTCGCGATTTATCTGGGACAGAGGGAATTATTTTTTACTTTTCATCGGACATGGCGATAAATGCACGTTGTTTTTTAAACTCTTTTTATTGTTATAATTGGGACAATTCCATTGCGTAGAATCTTTAGTTGCTTTCCATTTTCTCCTGAAAATTAAAGCTATTCAGTTATTTTACAATACCAAAGAAGGAAAATATTGGCTACTTTCTTTGTAGCCAATTCCAATATCGAAATTGTTAAACCAGACACATACGACGTATCGAAAAGTCTTTTGCATAAACACACAAAAGACCAAAACGTAGCAAAGATTTTTTGGAATATATTCATTTTGAATAATACGAATTTATACCGAAATTTTATAAGAAAATCCAGAAAAGTGTCTAATTCATTCTAAAATCACCAACACCATTTGTTTTTACCAAATTTAAAAGCTAAACGTAAAATTTCATTAAGAAAAAGTTTTGTTATCCTGTTAAGATATTGAATTCTGTAGAATACAGCACTTTTTGAATAGGACTTTATCCGATATACTGAAAAGCTGAACGTACCAGGACCAGGGAAAGTAACTCATATTAATTCAGGGAGCATTAAAAATAACGATAATTGTTTTTGTCTAAAGTTTTAATTATCTCATTCCTTAGACTTTAGGAATAGGTTAACAAGCATAGATTCATTAATGCAAATTAATTAGTAAGCGTCTATAGAATCCATTCAGGTACTAATGACACGATTGCTAAACTTGAATAAATGACTTTAGTTGAACCAAAGCACACATGACATATACCTAACTAAGTACATATACCTAAAAACGAGCCGAAACGTCGGATTGCTAATAAAAGTTTCAAAAATCGTTATACATACTCGCAGTACCCTACAATCATTATCTCTCAACTTATAAGTACATATATGTTTAACAAGTTTACGTAATGTTGTTTACAGTTTAATACTATAAACAAACCGGTGTTGTAATACAAAAACAAGTGTGCAGTAGTATTTTGGAAGCGTAATAGTAGTATAATTTTTAGATAGTTCAAACGAAAGCACGGTTATATAAACAAAGGAAATAAAAATATGGCCGGTTGAAAGATAATTGAAGTCACTTGACCAAAAATGATCCTATCGATCATGAAATAATTTAAAAGAGCCCAAAATGCCTAAACAACTTTCTCTTTTTTCCTCTCTTTTTATTTTATTAAGTTTCATACTCACTGCTCTCTCATGGTACTTGCTCAAAGGAAACCAACAAACCATTATCATGATTATCGACTCGAAAAGAACGGGAGACGAAAGCAAGTTTGGTTGTGTAACGTACTGTTACCAAGTTGGATTTTTCTCGGTAGAAAACACGATATGGGTTTTCATTCTGCCTGCCCTTTCTCGATTCTTTCTCGGAAAATTAGCTAGCATATCATCACAGATATCCCATCTTACAAGGGCGACGATTAAACTATTCCCACAAAAAAGTTAAAGAAATTCAATCAAAAACTCAGCAAAAGAATAAAACAAGTTATGTTGATAGCGGTTTGCTGTTCTCTGGTTGTTGGAAATAAAATAAAGAGTGCAACTTTAAAAGCCAAAAAATAAAACGGATAAACGTAATCCAATTAGGTATGTTTGCAGCACTGCTTGGTAGGATCGGTCATGATAGTGCGTAGTAACATGGCCAGTCTTCTAAAATCTAGAGAGATTTTATTTTCTTTTGAATTGAACACAAAACGTGTACCAGAGAGCAGATAATAAATTGAAGGACAAAAGTATCTAAATGATACACATTATCTGGCTTTGGAAGAACAAGGGGATCAGCGTGAATAGTGAAAAAAGATGCTTGTCGGAGCATAGATGTTATTATCGTATTGGATTACTTCGTAGGAAAATGCCATTCGAAGTAGGAGTTACTAGTTGCGATTAGTTCCACATCCTTGCAGTGAATACACTAAAAGGAACTATAGAGAGCGAATGAGCGAATAAAATGTGTTTCATCATCATTAATTCAGCTGAGAAGAACATTATTTTCTTGGATCCTGATTCATTCCACAATTAAGATAACAATATTATAAAAAGTGGACGACAATTGTAATCTTAAGTAAGAACTAGCAATGCAATATTAGCAAAGGACAAAAAGGGATCTACAAAAGGAAAGGAAATTATTACAATAATATAACGAACAATGGTATTTTATTGGGTCGTTGTACAATATTTCCAACAAAGTTGTACTTGTATGCTTAAGATGCTGGGAAGGAAATCAATACTCATCACTTTCAAGCTACTGCAAAAAATCCCCATATTCAATGAAAATGCTTTAGTACTAGCAAGTTTTATGTTGTTGTTGCTGTCCATTATGAGAAAGACTAAGGGGTAAAATTAATTTATGATCTTAATATTAAAATCCATATTAAAATACGAAATAATGCATGAGATTATTGGAAGGATTACACATACACAAATAATTACAAAATAAAAACGAAGTCAATTCTAATGTGGTAATACTTTCGACAATCTACAGATGCAGTGTGCAGTATCATGTCCTTCTAATTCATTGTTACTATTGGGCTTTTTATTTTGCAAACGCCGCAGTGACGGACTAGCAAACGCAAATCCTTTGAATGGAACGTTTAGTATAGAATATGGGATCCGCTAACATGACGCTTTATTAATGACGTCGCTTTGTTCTTCTTCTTGTTTGTTCACATGGCATTCCCGTTGCTTTCACTTTCAGCGAGTTTGTAATTTGCTAAAGTGAATGGCATCTCCTCTGACTGATGGTAGCCTTGTGTATTGTTTTCCGTCTATTTTCTCGTGTCACTAACTTAAGTCGAAACCTGTACTGCCATAACATTGGTGCAGTTTTATCAGTAGTAACAGTTTGTTGCAAAAAGTAATCCTATTCCAACGCCTTTTCTCCACAACATTGCAGCATTAGCAGTTGAAACAACACAAAAAGTTGAAAAGATAAAAAAAACTTAAAACTTTTCTCTAAAAAGTCTTCTCGTATTCCTATCATATTCTCCACGTCGATAATCTTGCTCCGTCGAAGCAACTTTATATTGGTTCGTTGTGATGCCTAAAAGACAACCGATTAAGAAATTCGTGAGCCGCAAGCATGAGAAGAAAAGCCCGACGATAAGAAGTAATGACAACGTGAAACTTTTCCCTTCTTTGCTTGTTGTGTAAATAAAAGAGCGATTTAATGAAGAAAAAGCTATTAAGAAAAAACTCAAGCAGGTTATTTGCCTTTTGAATACCAAAGCTTTGAGCTTCGATGAGACTTCAATCTATTTCCCCCTTTTTTGTCACCGATATCTTTTACCTATATGATAACAAAAGAAGCACGAATAGGTAACTTTTGATGTGTAAAAGTAACAAATGAAAAGCTTAAGCGTTTTTTTCCAATGGAAATCGGCTGAATGAGGCGCCTTGACAGGAGAAAATCAACAAAACTAGAAAGATAACATGAAAATCATAAAAAACATTGTAATATACGTAGCTTTCCTTCGAACTGGTAAACAGATGGGGAAAATAAATAAATAGGTGCCCATTTTTGTCTCCCTGTCGTCTACTCGAGCAAGCACAACGTAATAATTCACCTGTCAAATCTACCGTTTCTTCGCATTGGATGCAAATTACATAAGAGTTGCAGACACAATGCTTTTTGGAGTAACATTTTCTCCCTTGTCTGATGAATTGTGGTGATTGATAGTTGAAAATAAGTTGTGGTAAACATAATATTACTCTTGCATTGTTTTTCTGACACAATGATCACGAAGAAAAAGAGAAGGAAATATGTCGAGTTTCGAGTTCATTATTTTTCAGCGGTCAATCGTATAAAAAATACCTGGCAATCAATCTAATTCACCTCTACTAACAACTAACTATACCATTATACATACCTGACCATAGTAATCCAACCAAAAGTAAACCAACTGTCAAAAATCTATGTAGTTTTCTACTATACCTTTCATACTCTTGCTTCACTATACCATTCACAATCTTCAAAGAAAACGGGTGGCTATCTGGGTTTCCCTTGTCTTTCAGGATTGAAATTGCTTAAAATTGAACACACAAAACTTTTGTGTAGCAGCCAAGCAGTATTTTAAATATGCAAAAGTTCAGTCAACGCTTAGCGTGTCCTTCCTTTGTCTTTTGCTTACTTTTCCCACTATACATATTGTTCCTTTTTGGTATTATAATGTACCACCTTCCAACACTGAGTCAGTGACTTTCCAATACTGAAAGCTCAAAAAAATTAAAACGAAAAAAGGCCTAACTAAACATTAAATGTAAACAAATTCACAGGGAAATGGGACAAAAATATTTATCCTACAACCCACCAGCTTTCCTTGTAATTTTCGGGCAATTTTACTTACGAAATCCATAAATATTTGCTTCGCCACACAGCAGCGAGGGATGATTTTGCATTAAGGATAATATGGTGTGATGTAGGGCTTTGTCTCTTTTAACCTGACTGTTATTGTTAATATCAGATTGTTCAATAAGAAGATGTACAGTTATAGAATACACTGAAAGTAAGGACACCATTTATAAATTCATACACAAGCAAGTTATTTAGAGGAGACAAAAATAGTCCGTTCCCGTGCCCAACAAAAGAAAAACCGAGTCCACCCATTTTCCAACACCACAACTTTTGTCCTATATTTTTTGCTGACGTAGCATTATTCTTATTGGGTTGGAGTTATCTTGCAGTCAGAAAGAAATATGTATTCCTTCCTACGCGCTCTCGCTCAACGTAATGTCCTTCTGCAATTTTCCAAATGGCAAGAATGTGAAAGTAAACAAAGTAAAAATGGGGACAAAAACGAAGAGACCATCGATGACATCACCAGTTAGGAGTGAAAACATTGAATGCAGTGCACACATGAATTCGAGTCGAAAAGAAAAACGCAGATCACTTTCTCCATCCTGCGGGTGCATGCATGGGACTACGACAACAAAAGTGAAAGTAAACTGGCAAGAGACACAACGGGACAGAGCACTTAAGAATCTTCTAAAAAATGGAGAAAGCTGAGTAGCTGTGAAAGCATTTTTAGGTAATTATAATACCCAAAAGCTCAGCAGGCGACAATGCAAACGAAGAGCATAAAATATAGTCAGCTTGATCATCATAATGCAGTCTTGTTTGTAATTTCCAAGTACATACAAACACAGAAAACCATGCATATAGCTAGACACCAAAGCACATAACTCGTTAAGGAGTCACAGTAAATATGGATTTATTCTTTCTCTAGAAAAAATGCACGAGTCGACAAGCACACAAATGGAGTGGTGGAGGTCCTGGGGAGCGAAAAATGCTTTCTCGATCCAGTGAAAAATGCACTCCACATTTTTTTCTTGTAAAACTTTTGTTATGTTAAGTAACTTGAAGAAAGAAAAAAGTGGCGGATGACTGGTAGCAAACATACTTTCTTTTCTCGAAAAAAAAAGAAAAGATTAAAATAGTATGACCCTGAAAGCCATCATCGCCGTACAACTGTTTGAATATTAGCATAGCATACGGTTTTTAGATGCAGAATGTTATGCCTTACATATTACGCATAGAATGCTAATGAAGTAGTCAGCACAAAAATGCACTAGTGAACAATAACCCTGTGATGTCCATTTTAGGTCACGTCAGTAGCATCGTCATTCTGAATGAACATCATGCAAAGTTTTGTCATGTCCTTCTTGCTCAAAGACAATAGGAGATGAGACTTGACCTGACTAGAAATGTTTGCTCTAGTAAAGGAGGATGTAAACTAATCACGGAGGGATCTTTACAAAGCAGCAAAAGAGACGAAGAGTACGAGTACACAAAGAGACACTAATAATAGGTTTTGTAGTTTTTTGTGAAGGTTCCATCATCCACCTAACCAACTTTCTTCTTGGTCAAGACTTAAATCTCTAAAAGTAGGTATAAAAAGCTAGCCAGCAGGAGATCGTAGTAAAAAAGTTGGTCACATACTTTTATACGTGCACTTAAACTCACCAAGCGTTCTATTATTGCATTTTAGGTGGTGCACGAGGACGTGTACTAAAGTAAAATAACAGTGAAGCGATGTGATATCCCTGCAAAAATAATAATAGGAATGGAAAACGCGGAGCGGAGGCGAAAGAAACAAGAAGAAAGTGAATAGGAGAAAGCAATAAGTATTTTTTCCTTTCCTTCTTGCTTTGCACACAAGTCAGTAAGAAGTAGACTCCATGCCCATGCATGCGTGTGTATATACAGTAGACGAGTTACATAATGGACAACACGGCAGTGTAGTAGTATGCTCCAGAAAGAGGAATGCATTGTTCTTCCATGCGGACTAATCTGAAAGTTTTCATTCCCTTCGGGTCATAATTACATGGGTTGTGCTATATGTGTCTCCCGTTTCTCCTATTCCCTGTATAGTATTTGGGTAGTAAGGTATCCCAGTTTTCTTTACGTAATCTAAAATGCACACTCACAAAAGAATTGGTCTTGCTGTGCCAGCCTCTTGGACTTCCACTTTGACTTTCACTTGACTTGGCAATTTTTTTGCAACTTTGTTCTGCCAACGTTTGCTGCTGCTCTACTACCACAAGAAAATGCAGAGCAAAGCGAATGGTAATATACAAAGGGAAGAGACGTACTTGTTATTACGATTCTCCTTTACGTTTTCACTTTACGATTTGGCGTATGTAAAAGAATGAATGAGTGTGAGATGATGACCCGATTCTTGAAAACAAAGTAATAAGAGGAGAAATTGTTTGGTGGTGGAATCTACATAAAACACATACAAGGATTATTAGATGGAATGAATGAGAAGTTCCTATATGTCCTTTTTGATGATGGAGAAAAATTTTAGTCTCTATTTGGCCATGACCAAAACACCAGCAGTGCTATTTAATTTTATGAGAAAAGTTTTTTAAAGCTGGCAGTGTGTAATAACAATGTCAGCTTTTGTGACTGGTATGTGACTATGTACCAAGAAATAGAATACTAAACTGCAAAAATCCCAAATAGTTTCTTGGTGAGTGTAAAAAGGAAGATCTAGAGAAAAATAAAATGCAATGAAAAAGTTTGAGAATGAACTGCAAAGCAAAGAAGGAATAGAATATTGGATAATTTTATGCAAACCCTTGCATCTCTGGAGAAATTTGGGAAAATTACGTAATGATATTATATTTTTACGGCGCTACAAATGCAAGTGCGCAAATTGAAGGGAAACTGTGGTAAAGGCTGAGATTGCTACTTCTGTAAAATCCCGTTTGCAAATTTTTGTTGGTGGTGACCACGCAAAACTTTTTAAGCCCCTTTTGTGGGGATCAATGGGAATGGGGGAAATAAAAAGCAAATTTCCATTTTTATACTTGCCTTCGGTGCGATATTATTATATTTTCAATTAAAGACTTGATGAAAAATGAAGGCAGGTTTTATGACTTTTTATATGTGCTGTTGAATAAGTAATAAAAATTACTTTTATTGAGGCAGAAAACAACAAACAAAAAGACTTGTTACGGGCTATAAAATGTGCTGTTTATTATTGGATTTTTCCCCATCCAGAATGGAGGCAGAGGCATGTGTGCAGTGAATGTAAATAAATTAAACGAATAATAATCAAATGTAAGGCACGCTGTAAGCTTAAACAGAAAGCACTTTTTCGGTTTAGTAGCTGATGATGTGGAAATGTGAAATTGCATAGTAGTAGGTATGTCTATTTTTCTATAAAGAACTTTCCCTTTTGTGTAATGCAACAAAATTGCACTCGGGCAAAAAGGATTCCGCAGTGTAGTGCCTACTTTCTTCCTCAATCACCGCAGGTTCTTGTTTTTTAGAGAAAATGAAAAGCATACGCCCATCATGCTTGTTTCATGTGTAATAAAACGACGTTTTTCATAAGAACCACACGCTTTTCACGTGGTATGGAATCCAGTTTATATTTATCGTAGAAGGGATTGTTGAATAAAAAGCTCCAGCGCATCATGACATGGCACAACAGTCTCTGTAGTCTCGCTCGCTTTTCAAGAAGTGCATGCACGAGAAATAATCATGATCATCACATCACGACTTTCCAAGAGAGTTTTTTTTGCTTTTCCAAGAGAGATGATACGCATCTTTATTTTCCATAATATTTACTCTGCGATAAAACTTGCAATAACCCCACTGTTGAATATATTTACACGGTGCAGTTCCATCGCCTTTTCTCTGGCAACTTTAGTTCTCGAGAGGATGTTGAAAGCACTAACTAAACCCGGTTTATTCTTCCTATTTAGAGCTACGATTTTTTCCCTTTAAAAACTATGGCATGTGGTTTTGATGTTGCAACAGCCTCAGCAACACATGCATTCAATTATGCACTACCACACCAGGAAACGACGAGATCTTTGGATAGCGTTTTTTCATCCGCTCTGTCCGTTTTAGTAAAAATATTCCCAGGCTTTCACATTCACGTTTCTTGGTTGTTGTTGTTCCGAAATGTGACCACCTAGTCAACAAAAAGTGTATTCCTTGAAGTAAGTACGCTACTTCTCCTCTGTGTTTTTAACCAACATGCACATACTATATGTGACCAACCCAAAGGCACGCTTTTGTAGATTTTCGGCTTTAAAAAAATTTCAGCAAACGTGAAACAGCTTGTGCGTCTGTTTGTGGGTATGGTGGGATCATATCATGATGATAATAATCATAATACTTAAAGCAGGCCTTTTCATATTCGTTTTTTCGTGGAATTTCTTCCCACTGCTGCAAATCCAGCTTAAAAGTTTAACCACCTTTCTCACCACCACAAAAAGCGTACCCAAACACCCGCACGGACCCACAATATTTTTCCCATTTTATGGCAATCTTTTCCCACAAAAATGTCTACAATCAGCTACACATACACATACATTATGCACACACCAGGTATTGATTCAAATGCTACCCGTTGCGTTTTCACACATTTGATTTTTTGTTGAAATTCCTGAATACGTAAAAAAACGCTTGAATGAACGAATTTCTAATAGCATTCTTTCTGTCGCTGCCCACCCACCACCACCAGTCAAGTTTTCACAAAATAATGCTAATGTACGCGTGTGTGTGAGCAGTTCAGAGTAAAAACCTCAAAACCACAAAGAAAAAATCTACACGTCAAACGCACATGAAAATGGGAAGAACAGGTTTCTTTCCTCTTGTGCGTTTGTATTGCTACTTGCAAGGGCGCTCTCTCTATTTCACTATTTCAGTAGCTATCTTCTCAGTATTCCTTGAGATGTAAAATACGAGAAAATTTATGAGCGTCTTAGCTTCCTTCCCCTTCATACGCTTCTCTGTCTGTCTGTTAGTTAGAGTAAAGACAGTTGCGAAGAAGCAAGCAAAATTTTAATGCATTCAATCCGACCATTCTTTTTACTTTGCCTTTCCTTTTTTCTTTTTTGTCTATTTACTTTCCCCACAAAAAAATCTCAAAAGAGTTTTATTCATTTTTATAAAAATGTACATATTTCATATTTTGATGATGAGATACTACAACCGACGAAGCGTCTCGCCTTTGTTCATTGCAATGGGGAAACATACGTATGGTAATTCAGAGGGAGCTAGTTAGGAAATCAAAGTATTTTTTTATTATTTCCCTGTAATATTGTGTTCACGTGCGAGTATGTTATAAAAGTTGGTAAAAAATAATAATGCTACGATGCGTTTTTGACTTGATCTGATTCGATAATATGCAATGCAATATTTCACGCTATCTTTGGTGTTACAGCATACTATATTTTCAAGTACGGAGGCGCCCATTCGAACATTTTTCTTTTGTAAAAACTAATATTTATTTTTATTACAAAAAGAAGAGCAAAAAGTATCCGGGTTTTTTGTTATTTCTATTGAAGTTAAGATCAAAGAAAACGCCAATCTGGAGAAATATTTTCACAAAAATTACACGGGTAGATGATAATCGACAAAGAAAATAAAAAGGAATACGACTAAATAGCTTTGAATATTTTTCCTTGTACGTTTCCACCTCCGCACCAACCAGCTAAAAAAGGACAAGAAAGCAAGATTTTTTATTCAGAAAAGGGAAGCATTAGGGATGTTGCTGTAATTTTTATATGATGTACATTCCCACATACACGCATGAAAAAAGAGCCACAAGTACGTCAGCACGGTTAGCCTAATGTATATAGCCTTATAAGAAGAAACACGATGGAGAAATAAATATTTATCAAACCTTGAGTAATTCAAGAAGTAGTATAACTTGCAAGGTTAGTATTTTACTAAAGATATATATGGTTGGTTGTAATCGAACAACGGTACAAGGTTTAAAACCTACTAGGGAATAATTTACGGCACTCATTATTTCACCTCAAATGCTACCAACGATGCATACATTTATTTGCAAAATGGGAATACTTATGTCCTTTTGTATCTCTTTTCTGACAAACTTGTGAGGCTTTTGAATAAAACAAAGAGCAATGTTATAAACTTGCTGCGAGATTAACACAAACCGGCACTTTAAATATACTTTTACAGGATTTATATTTCTAATGATATGTTCTCTACCAAGGATCAAGTTGGGTGCAATAACGGCAACCCATCATAATTTCTGCGTTATATGTACTAAAGAACATTTGTGTACATGGCTATGGGTATGAGATGAACCATTGAATGCAACGTTTTCTTGATTTTCGTTTACTGGTGTTGCGTTGGTTGGTTAAAATCAAAGGATTTGTTAACTAGGTATAAAGCTCTGTTGCAATCAATAGGTAAAGCAATGAAGGAGGCATCCTTGTACTCAATTGAAGCAATAATATGATTAGATGAGATAATGAAGCGTTAAGCAAACAAAACAGAGAAAGGAGGATAGGCTTAATAAAATGAGTAGACTAGTGAGCTAATGAATACGGAGATACAGCAATAATTGTTGTGGAGAAAACCCGAGTGTGTTTTCCACGAAGGACTTCTTCAGTAGCAGTTTAGTGCTTTGCTTTTGTGCATGAATGCGTTTATCTGAAAACGCATTAATTGTCTTCACGCAGTAACAACAGCTTATTTAAGCATGTGTGTATAGCTAGGGAAGCAACACGAGAATGCCATCTCTAAAGCGGTATACATTTTCCAGGAAGTAGACGCGAGAGAAAAAGGACAGGGTAGGAAATTCTCCAGAGATGAAAATGAAAGTGAGAATGGAGAATGTGTGCATGCATGTATAGCCCTTGGGCCGTAGGAAACATGTCATTTTAAACTAAGCAAATAAGACAAAAGAAGGGAGGCAGGATGCACAATTTACTCGAATAACCTGCATAAAGTAAGCTAAACCATAACAATGCCTTTGTGGATGACATGGTTTGGTGTAAAATGATGTGATACAGTGTGCAAAGAGAAAGAGAAGGGAGAAAATTGAATGAATTGGATTATAACAGAGTTTTTATAATTTAATACCGTTACGAAGTACCATAAGTGATACAAAAAACTACCATAAGTACCAGAACTACTTCGTTTTAATGAATTGCACAAAGAAAGAAAACAGTCATTTAAGTTGCAGTGTAGATAAAAAGTAAAGAGTTTGAATCTATGATAAAAAGTATTAAAGAAAACCGATTGCAGTTGAGCAATAATGGGGAGTTACAAGGCAAGCCATGCATTGAAGAAAATAATAATGTGAGGTTTCATAACGTGATTTTTTCTAATTTGACTCTTAATTCAGTTTAGAAATGACAATGGGTTGTATAATTCAGGTGAATTAAAATAACTTAAAAACAATTGGATAGCGTTGGACTTGATCAAAATGGAATCATTTACATTATAATTTAAACAATTTGGAGGACAAATTTCTTATGTTGCTACTAGAAAACGACTGTAAGCTGGAATGCAAGTGAAACCAAAGTTTGCAAACTGGCACTAAAAGAGCTTCAAAGACGTAAGCATAAGCAAGGGCAATGCACTACAGTAGATATTAATAATAAGAAAGAAAAGAAACACTTTTGAAATTCTCACGGGGGTTTCGCCCAGACACATTTCCTTTTGTTACTACTTGCACTGCTTCTACCCAGTTGCTGTGTGCCATAATCCAACCATGAGATAGCCAACACAATGAAAAATCATCCAGATTCACTTTCCAATTCTTTCCGCATTTATGGAATTTCGGAGAGAATCGTATATATATTACCAATATGGATTTGTAGGAGCCATACTTTTGTACAAAAGGTACACACAAACATGCTGCATTGCATTTCGATTTACTTGCTTTTCCTTCCCCTTCTTCTCATCTCACGCATTCCTTATCTCCATTCAGTTACAAAAAGTATATTTTCTTTCTTTACGTTCACTTCATCATGCAATATCCAACTTATGTATGTACATATAACTTTAGAGCTCAGACGCGTTGTGAATGCCGTGATTACGTATTCTACGAGCAACGTGAAAAATTGGAGGAAATTACGGAGTGAAGCACATTTTCAACGAGGTTTCCAACTGATTAAGTCTCGAGAAACAGATAGTCTTACTTTTTTGTTCAAACTCTGCACTTTATTCAGACAGGTTTCCTTTCAGTCAGTGTGCCACTGATATAACCACACAATTTCGTACATTTTTTCGCATTTTGTTTTTCTACATTTTTGTGTAAACATCAGCTACCTATATTGAGATCGCCATTCTCAAAGCAAACAAGCACGTGTCAAAGCTAAAAATACATTTCCCCAGCCCTCTCTTTTTCCTATATACTCCGCCTCCTGCTATCACCGACCAAAAAATGTAGAGAAAGCTTTCACCAATTTAGCACGAACCACTTACTATATTTTAAAGAATATTGTATAGGTATTGTGTATATGGCGGCAGGAGCGGCGGTGGACTGTCTGGGTGAATGATACTCCTGTCATTTTGTGGAGAATGTTTACGTAAAATGGTAAAGGTGCTTTGGTATATACATATTATCCATCAGAAACACCATTCAGCACCCAGGCCCGTTAATCTTTTCATTCTGCTACACAGTTCCCTCCAAAAATACATTTCTTGCAAAGGCTTGTGTGTATTGTTATTAGATTTATTGACCTGGATTCACTCTTACAAAGTAAATAAGGCTGAAATACGCGCATATTCTTCTTTATATTCTGGAAAGCTACCATTACTAAATCGGTATAGATATTTTGTCTACATAAACATGCACCAAAGAAGAGGGTTTTTTATCCCGTTTTGCAAAATGAGCAGGCATTCTTCTTCTTTCCTTCTCTTTCATGGCGTTTCCTTCACAAAATGGGGAAACGTTTCTCACCCTCACCTCGTCAGATATTATTCATCGACTTCCCTGTCAGAAAATGAACGAGTCTTTGTAGAAAATTGAGAAGTGTAATACGTTACACCGGGCTCATCTCGGAGCCAATATATTCCATACCTATTCATATAAAGCGTTATACAACTTTTTACAAAAGAATAAATCTACGTTTAACTAAATTATCCACAGGAGAAGCTGCGGTTATAGACATGTATGTAGTGAAAAAATTTGCGAAAATGTACAAACTACTTTGTTTTGCACACCGCGTATTGCATTATTTGCAAACATGTACCATGATGTACGCTTAAACATACCCACACCATAATATCTCCAATCCCTTATCGCATTGAATTATCTATTCAATAGGGCAAAAACCAACGTTCGTAACACTCATCCATCTCTTTAAACAAATTTGAAAGGATAAAAGCAAAGTTGGTTGCAGTAGTGGTGTAGGTGTAGTGGCAAACAAGAATAGAGCTTCAGTGGTCCTTGTTTGCTTTCACTTTACGTGCAACTACGTGCCCTACTCTTTAGTTTCTATTCTTTATCCTGTTCCAACAAAGTTTGTTGTTGTCTTCATTTTGCGATGGTGTGGCAGGTTCAGGTAAATCTAATGGGAAAATCTAGGTTCTTACTTATTGGGTCATTTATGTTCACTTCTTTGCTCCCAAACTGTTCTGCTAATTCAGGTATTCTAACCCACAAACCATACTACTCATTTGCCTTTTGACGTCGTTGGCGTAGGAGTTACTTAAGGTTTAAGCTCTTTCCAGGTTTCAAGTTATTGTTTTATCATGCTAAACTAGAAGCTGCCACAACAATTGTCTTTCTTCTTTTCTAGCTTTTCGTCAACATCAGCACAGCAATTTGCGAAAAGCCTTGGCATCTAAATTATTGAACAAATTCTTCCACCTCTTGCCTCCTTTCCCATAAATTGTTCAAGAGCACCTATTGATCTTCTGGAGACGATATACAGTGTACTAGTTTTATTTACTGTTTCACGCTACCTATACCTACCTACCAATGTGGTGCTTGTGCGTCTTTATTACAACTCAGAATTATTCATTGTTCAGGGGGAAAATAGCCCCACAGCCCAGTCAACATTCTCATTTCTACTAAGTTTTACAACGCGGATCAGTCTAAATGATAACATTATTAAAAGTATGCCTATTTCTCCATTTCTGCAAACTTACATTCTCTCTGTCTGCACGGCGGAATGATATCTTGCTTTCTCCACAGAGGAAATGAATTCCCGTTTCCCATACATTATTCATGGAGACACACTTAAATAGTGTATTTTCTCGGCTACGTTCTTGTCGTTCACATTGCGCTTCTCTGCTTTTATTTGCTCCGTTACCATTTACAATTTTTCCAACTTTCTCCTTGCCATTTTATCATTTTTTATTGTGTTGTGTGAAAGTGCGTAAGTAGGATGTTATAGTGTGTATAAGCTGGGTTGAGGCAGGTTATACAGAAGAGAATGTCTGTGTGTTGCAGAGCAGCAGGAGATTTTCTACCAGGGTCTCATAATTATTTCAGTCCTTACCTCTCCCCTGCGCCAAACACACCTTCGATATTAGACGAAAATTATTATTTCTATGAATGAATCTCGCAAAATACAAAAGCTAAAAAGCGTATTTCCTATATCATATACTTACTACACCCCAAAATTCGTTTTGTAGTTTTTGTAGATTACATGGTTGCCTGTTTTTCTTTTGTTATTCTTTGTTAGCAATACTTGGTACGTGTATAGTTGCGTTGCATTCATATTCTAGAAAAAGTTGGGCATCTTGCGTCTTACGTGAATGGAAAATGAGGTTATTGTGTAGATACTGGCAAGTAAAACTCTTAGTAGGCTGGAATGTTTGAGACAGATTCATAGTTTCATGTTTCATTGGAAAGGCCTACTTTTTAGTTTACCATTCAGTTGCCTTATCCTTTATGCTTTTGTTGGTCCATAAATTTTGCACGTTGCACATCGAAGAAAACTTGGTGAGCCTATGTGTACACTTGACTACGCAGTTGTATAAGCTTCTTTTTCTGTAGTGTGAGAGGCACCAGTGAAGAGGGAGGCGAACGCGTGGAATAAATACCACACCAAACGTCGGGTCGGGGACGTCACCTCGCTTCATGCCTGCTCTCCATATTATATATCCCTGCATCGAACTTGTTCTTTCGTTTGACTTTCTCCAAAAAAGTTTTTGACAAGATCCTTGTAATTGTAGAATCTTGAAAGTAACGTAGGCAGAGCCAAGACGCAAAAATGGCTTGCAATATCAAGTAATATGAAAAATCTGTATGCGAGTATAACTTTAAGTATTCAAGTTACCTGAATACGCCGTAAAATAATCCGGGTTTAGTAAAAGTCTATATTATGTATGCATGCTGGTATAAATGGTTGTCTAAAAAGTCTAATATGCATATAAACGCATAAGCTAGCGTTATTCATAATATTTTATGCACGATAAAACTACCACATGACACGATGGAATTAGTTTTACCGCTTATTAAAAACGAACATAATATTATTAATTTAACGAGGTGGTGTCATTTATCAATTCAATATATGTTGTATGTATCGTATTAAGTTGCTGCGTGTGTAAGTTTCAATAATTTTTATTTTCTGATTTGCAGATTCTGTTCATCACCCAATTGCTGCAACTAATGATGATAAACTACGCACAGTTTGAAGTGTAATGAAGTGAATTAATCAATTTGCTAAAAGAACTCATATTTCCAGCTTGAGAAACCACTAGTTGAGTACTTGAACAAAGTAAATTCCGTATGTTCTCACCATTAATTTAGGTACGGGGCAAAAAATAGCTGTAATTTTCCTGCTGCAATAAATCATCATAACTTTCTTCTTTAACCGCAATTGTGGGGTGCTATAATAACAAGTACGTGACTGTGTGCATGCTATCATCATCATTAAAACGAAAAAATTAAAGGTGTGCTCCAAACAAACTCAAACTGTATGCCCACAACTTACTTTTTCCAAATTTTTCCTCCTTTCTTTATGTTTCCTACTTTTCTTCAATGAATGAAATCCGTTGAGAGGCTTTTTATTTAAAAGCAAAAAAGGTTGATTGTTTCTTGTGTAATCAATCAAATGAAAAATGGGCGCGTCGTCAACAAGCAAGTCGACACGGAGTCATCATCATCGTGGTAGTAATCCGACGATGGGGTTGACGATAATGGGCTTTGGCGCAGCTTTCCCGGGTAATTCCTCTTCGCCCTCATCCTGGCTCCCCATTATAATATTCCTTCTGGTGGCGTTGTGCGGGGAAGGTAATTCCGGGAGTCAAATCACATTCATCGTAGGAACCGGAGACATGTCTCCGCCAGCTTCCGCCTCCGCCCTTACTGCCGCTTCATCATCCTCGTCACCAGGAGCAGCAGCATTACAGAAAGAGCACACTCTTGTTGGAGATGGATCCTCAGGTTCAGGAGGAGCTGGTGGTGGGCACAATAATAATAACAATAATCACGCTAATGGACATCAGGCGATGATGATGGTCATGCCACAAGGAAATGGGAAACCAGCGATAGAGTCACTTGGGAATGTCACCGTTTTGGCGGGACAACGAGGTGAACTCAAATGTCGTGTCAGCAATCTCGCTAATAACACGGTAAGGTCCAATTTACATTTTTGTCACAAGTCACACAGCATAGGCTACATGTTTAAGTGCAGACATATTTGTACCACTGCTGTTTGAAATAGGTAAATTATAGAGCTGAATTGTGTTATTAGTTATTAAGGCACGCATGCAACAATCAAATCAAGTGCATATAATGATGATGCAAGTAGTAAATAGTCAAAAAATGCGTTTCATTTTGATTACCTACTGCTTTCAATCATTTTTCATTCATTGCACTATATGGGCAGCAGAATATGGCAGTTTGCCATTTTACACATTTAAATATTATTGAATATATAGCGTAAATGGTTTGGCAAATCACGCAACGATATTATTTTTGTTTTGCAAAGGTTTTTTTTCACATATATCATTTGTGTCATGTTCCCCCGTGTCAAACATCCTTGTATGTACAAGCAAGGCAAACATGCCTTTGCCTTGATCACGGCTCATTACCGATAATATTATGCTTTCACTTTAGGAAATGTACACTTTTTCTTGACTCTCCTTATAATAATCGTGTTTCTCGAACATGACAAAAAATGTTTTTGTTCTCTAAAAATGCAGAAATGTTTAAGGATACATGTTTAAGGAGTATACATCTATAATATCTATACAGCATATAATTAAGCTGAGAAAAAAATTCAGTGGAACAGTGGGCACCACTTTTCTGAAATTATATCATGTCTCATTAACATGTTGGGAAAAAATACCAGGCAGACACACACGACACGTTAGTTTTAATGCTCTTAATTTTTTTAATGAACTGAAGCTAGTTTCCACTTTTTTCTGTCTTTGGAAGAAATGCAATGAGTCCAGAGAAAGAGAGCAGTAATTCATTAAGGGCTATTTACTTTCAACTGGTGCATATTATGTTCATTACAAGACTTTCTCAGAAAGCGTACTAATGACTCGTTTATATTATTGCGTTCTCATTTCTTTCGCTTTTTGTGAATTGAACATTTCCAAAGACATTACTTCTGACTTTTGAGATTTGGTTTTTATGCCAAGAGAAAAAGAGCTCTTTTCACGGTGACTGGTTCAAAAGGACATGAACAGCCACTTGAGTAAAAAGAGGCTGCCTGTTATTCTCAAAATGAAAGTAATATTTTCAGACTGACGTGTGGTGCTCCCATTTATTACAACGGAAAAATGGAGAGTCGTGTAGCTTTTCATGTGATATGTGGGTTAATGAGAACACATGAATACATCACATAAGTACACCACACACATAAATAAATAGAACACACATAACCAATTAAATTAATCATCTATTTAGAATGAAGCAGTTCAAAGGGAAATCATACCAACTAATCCTTTGTTACTCATTATCAGGTAAAAGTCAAAACAAAAAACAAAATGATCAAAGAACTTTTAGTTATTTTACAGGTAGCTACATCAAAAAGTAGTACAATAATCATAATAATTTTGCCATTAGGCTTGCAAGGTTTGGTTAGCTTTGAAAAAGCTTTGGATCTGCAGAGAAAAGAAAATTACTTTGAAAAAGCTTTGTATGGAAAGCCAAATGCAAAATGTAGCAAAATGTGAATCTATTCGTTGCATCATCGTGATCCGTTACATGACGCATAAATAATAGGCCGTATAATCGACTTGTAGCATATTTTGTACTTTCTCCTACTTTTTCATCGTAATCATCACGAGGCATGATCACATCAGTCAGTTTTGATGGTTTTGCTATTAGATATCTTTTATGTGGATGCACTTGACTGGCTGTGTGCTTTCGCCCTTTGGGTGACCTCCGCCGTTTTGCTGCTGCTGTTCTTGTGGCGGTGTTAGTGGTGGTAGTAGTGCGGAATGTAATTCCTGCGGTTCCTCTCCAGCAAAAGGAGAAGTACATAGAGAAAATAGATATTTCTCTAGATTCATGATGAATGCTTCCATTTCGGATTCTACATAATATATCATATAGAAAGCCCGGTTTTCCAATAATAGAAACTAGGAAATTACAGTAGTCATTAGTGTGGAGTTGGAAATTTGGCCGACGGCCAAAAATGCGATGAACCCAGCCACATGTATAAGGCTACATGCTTTAAAACTTATACTCATAGCTGTAGAGTTATTAATATGCAACGTTACATTATATTACATGTAAAATGTTGCCTTTTCAAATGCTTATAAAAGCAAAAACTTTCCCTTCTCGGGTGACTTATGCTGCTGTGCAGTATAAATTGGTATTATTCCGACTGATACATATTTTTTTGCAACTGTGAATGTGTTGTCTGACCAAATGGCGGTTTCGTTACGGTCTAATGACTACGCGGAAAGTTTATGGGTCGATTTTCCCTCGAAAATATTGTAAATTGAAATTGAGAAAAATATTTATTTGGGTATAGTAATACCATTTGCACAGAAGATGACCGTGGTCGATTACAAACTAAAATTGACAACCAGCAATAACAGCTATTTCTTCGGGCATTGACATCTCAATTTATTTCTGATGTAACAGCAGTAACAACAATATTTGACATCACTTAGTAATCAGCATCATTATCACACTTCATATTTTGCAAACATATATGCTATGTACAACAGATAAAAATTTCAATTTCCTACAAAATTCTTACATAAGTATATGACCTTTATTGACTCTCATGTTATATCAGATTAGGTAATTTAGAAATGGAAATGTGTATAAAGTACAGAGTCAAAGGGAAAGTCAACGCCCAATTACCCAGCCCAGGAGTATAGGATATCGCCATGATCCATATTATCATTATGCAAACGCAGCAGGTATACATTTGACCTTACTACGAGCCCGTGACACATCACACCGCCCAATCGAATCACCTCATTATTTTTATACACTTTATTTCATTTCTTACTCTATCAGTAGAATCGCATGCACATATCTTCCAATTCATTACAAACTTTATTCATCATTTCTTTTTATGCCAGTTCCAGTTGCATATAACAAGTTCCGTTTATGTCTCTCTGGTGCTACTGCTCTCCTGTCCCACTTTATCCTCGTACTTTTTTGTTTTGATGCGGAAGAGAGGAGTAGACCACATAGGTACCCGGAAACTTAGACATAAGAAAGTCATACCAGCTTAATTAGCGAAAGGAGAAATAAAACATTTATCATTCTTTCTCTCGTTTTTCCATTCTCCTTACTTTCTCAACTGTGACAACGATGATGGGGACTATTTTTTCATTGCAGTAACCCTCTTATAGGTTACTAGCATTACATAAATCCTCACACGTTACACATATTACATACTTTAGCTCTATAGAACCACGTATTATATACTTCTTGCAAAACCGGTCCGTAATAATAAAAGATTTTCAATAGAAGAAATTAAGATTTTAGCACTTCACCTCTTTCTGTTTTATACACTTTACCACCATAGTAGTAGTTCACAATAAAATTATCGTTACATATTCCACACATTTGCATATTTTTACCTCACACATACCTCAAAATTAAATTTTTTCCCTCAATCTGTATATCACTCCATAAAAAATTACACACCCTTGTCGTTCGAGGTGTGGAGAAAAAAGAAGGTTACTTTTTATCGATGTGGTGTGTTATCATTATTCCTTTCTTATGAACGGGTGGGTGGTTCCTGCTGGTATCTCGATTTTATTGGTCCTCATAAAACAGTTCGCTTTACGACTATTATGGAAATCCGGTTTTTCCAATCTCATTACCACTTTCACCCAAAGACCCAGCCACACAATGTTACACCATAACTAAAGCGGGAAGAAATTTGTGCATGCCTGTCTGAATACTACTGGGCTGCTGTGAATTGTGTGCAGAGATGGGAAAAAAAGAAAATGAGAAATCGAACGAGAAAGCAACAGAGGCAGACAAAAAGGAATATATTACTGCTGAGAACAGGAATAATAAGAGGTGGTGGAAAAGAAAAAATATAAAAATGTAGTTGAGTAGGACACAATCTCGAAAAACTGCATACTACACAGTTGGCTGTGCCGCATCCGAAGCTTTCATCTTCAAACTTAACCACACACACACATATCCCTCCCTATTCTTTCACTTTCTCACTATTTTTATTATTGTATTGAATGAAATGAAAGGAGCATAAAAAGAAAAAAAAGAAAATGTGAACAATTTTCTCTTTTTGTTCACGTCTCGCGCGTGTGGTTCTTGTAAAAGGACCTAGTGAAAATTATATTACAAGTTTTTTTCTATTTCTTTCCGACTGTCTGTGTCTGCGTACGGCCTGTCTGCTTGTCTGTTCTTCTTGGGCTTCTTTGTTTCGATAAATGCTTTTGGGATATGAAAAGAGTCTACCGCTAGATGTTCACCAACTGCTGATAATATGGTAGTAGAGGTAATAGTGAGAAAAGACAGGTCAGAATAACAGAATAGCGCAGGCTAGAATAGCAGCAAATATAGAGGCACAATCACCGCGCTGCCACACACGGCAATATTGAATTCTTTCCAAGGTTTTTTCTTTGTAGTTCGATCGGTCCAAAAAGGCTTGCAGGAAGGAAGTGTTGGACTATTAACCCTGCACTTTTACCACCATGCCACATAAAAGGGGAGCATAAGAGTAGGGGAATGATATTCTGTAGAGAAAAGGTGTCTATAATGGAATATTGGCATATTTGATGGGAGGTAAAATGGTGCAGCGTGATAATGGGGACTTCCTTTCCCTGCAACAATTCCACTGGTTTTGGTTATCTTTCATATGAAATGGTATAGGAATTCTTTTATACAAAAGACATGAAATATTGCCTGTTACGGATTATATTTATTGTATTATTATCGGAAGTTGCATTTTGCAGGTGTAAATGGTGCATAAAATATGATGTTGTATGGATAGAACCATTCACACCAGAATGGATACATATATTTCTGTTTTGTGTACAGGAAAAGCACATGGTATTAACTTTTTTGTTGTGTTTTGTATTTGTGGGTCCATGTACACTTTACCAACTTTGCTTGTATAATGTAACTCAAAAATTTTTTGTTGCACACCCTTTTTCTCAAATGCATTAAACTGCAGCGATAATAAAATACATTATTAGTAATAAATATAAAGCCGGGAATTTTGACAGTTTCTTACGATTTAATTTTTGTTTACGAGTATTCTTGTGACACGTGTGTTTCATCTGCAGATCCCTGTCTCAAGTTGTAGCTTGAAAACTAGTTTTCGAAGAAGCAAAGACAGTTTTACGATTACTTCTTATTACACTTTTTATTATTTTCTTACGGTTTTTGGCAGGTTTCGATTCTCTTCTTCACGAAAGCATATTATGATACATTTTTTCGTTTGACTGTAAACACTTTGAGTATAATGACACTGATAACAATACCGATGGGGTAATAATAATAATGATACACAAGTTGACCATTTCCTTAAGGAAATGCCACATATTATTATGAAACTTTATACGAAGCATTAGCAATGAAAAAACTACCCATTATATTCATTGACTATGATATGACTTTCTTTTTGGGACTTTAATGATCATGGTGATAGAACCAGCACGGCAAGTTGACATCCAACGTGGGACGGGTGCCTTAATGGGTGGTTGCCCTCACGAAACGACGCCAACAATAATAATAACAATATGTGATGCACACATAAAATGACGGTTTATGAGAATGATGATGACACAAGCAAAGTCAAACGTTAAAGTGACGCTTGGAGACCAAACTAGAGGGGAAAAAAGTCGGGTTTGGTGAAATAAAAATGACAAAACGATCCTTGAGAGACCTATCTTCCAAAATATGATGGTAGAAATGGGAATGTTGTGGTGACCCATTACATATTACTTTTAACCAGTTTACCTATCAGCACAATGTGTGCTTTTTATTTTGTTGGTATTTCTAACTTTCTAGGGCATTGTCACCTCTACATGGTGGGCCATTTTTACTTACCCCACAAGAAGAGAAAATAAACGTGTCATTTTTTCCTTGGCTTTTTCATGCTTATAAAATATTTACGCTTATCGTCATCATTAATGTCTCCTAATAATCATAGCTAGTTACATACACAACTTAATTTTTGGAAAGAAGGCAGAAACTATGTTGATTATCATGACATGGGTTGTTTATTAGTGTCTTATAATAAAAACTTTTTGCTGAAAAAAGTGGGGTTTATAGTGAGGTAAGCAACGGACTATACATGAAACCTATATTAATGAGCAACGCACATGTCAAATAAAAACTTAATAATTGAAAGCAGTAATTGAAAAATCAAGGAAAAACATGCTGAAGATAATTAGTTTTTATTGACAACTTGATTAAACTTATGTAACAAGGCTTGATTAATTCCCATAAAACTTTTTAGTCGATAATTATTTTTGCTATATTTAACCTTCATAATAAGTACCTTCACTGCAGTTCTAGATGACTGTGTTTGCTACAATGGGTTTTTATGAAAAGGTTACAGAAAGCCTATACTGCTTTCAATGGCCGTATATTGCAAAAAGAGTGGTAGTCCGGAACACCCGGAAAAGTCTTTTCACAACGAAAATATCGACAAACACGTTTCTACAACAAGCAACTGACCCTGTTTTCCGGAAAAAGTGCGATGTGCCGTAATAATAATGCCCGTCAGCAATTTTTTCTCCTTTTGCTACTATCTGTCTTGCTTGTGCAAAAAACATGACTTTTTTCTGCAAAAAAAAACGCGTACACCCACTCACACATCAAAAGCAGCCGTGCGCTGCCGTGTCGTAAGTCGTGGCAAAAATGCTTTGCAACATATTTTTGCACAGGAGAAAGTCGGGAGAAGACCCACTGTTTGTATTTACTGACTGTACAATGTTGTTTTCGACAATGTGATGATGATGCCTCTACGACATAGTTTTTTACACTCTTTTCTTTCAGTTTTAGCGTTTGTCTTCCCTTTTTACTGGAATATTGCTTACATCACATATCTATGTGCCACTTTTTCATGCCAAGTGGAACAGCAAAATTCGAAATGGACTTCACACAGAAAAGTACAGACTACTTTTCTCCACTGCTTTTTATTTTCTTTCTCCATCTATGTGTGAGTGAATGTGCTAATGGCAATAGCCAATTGCTTTCACCACGATAAAATTTTATATTTATACGCTTGCAAACGACCTGATGCTGGTTTGTTATTGAGTAAAAAAGTTCATTTTACGCAGTTCAAGAGTCTACGTTTTCCTCTGCTTCTATAAACTAATGTTTTCTGCCGGATGATAGAATCCACTTTGGTACTACTGTACAAGATTGCATATTATACACAAAACTCCTTTACTCTTCCTCTACTTTCATCCTTTTTGGCAATATACGCGCAAAATGTAAACCAGTTTGTGCTGCAAATAGTTTCTGCTTACTTGTGTGTGTTTGTATGATTGCCTCTACTACTTCCCGCACAGTTTTGTGAATGGATATTGTGTATCCTATTATGCTCGACTTCTTTTTTGCAATGCAGTGCACACATGGTACAGGGTGCCATTAGCTCATTCACTTCACATATTATTTCCCAATGGAATGTAATATAGAGGTAGTAACAAAAATATTATTATTCCATTCATTTGCCAATGATTCTGCTTTTTGTACTACTCATCCATTTCCGGATGAACTTTGTAAAAAGTAAAGGAAAACCTCATTTTTACAGGGTGGACGTGCCATTTACATCCACTCCAACAATTTCTTTTCCATACTAGTATTTACCACTGTATTGTCTTACTTTTTACTCGTGCACGGTAGGTAATATTGCCGATAGCAGAGAAAATCATTAAAGGAAATATGTCTTTAACACAGAATTTCGGAATTGTCCTTAATAATGTACTGAAGAAAAGGGCGGAAAAGTTAATTTACAAATGAAGACAAAATTCTCGGGACAATAACATAGAGAAAGTGGAAATAGATATTAGGCAATATGTTGGAGGTAATAGCGCAATTGTTTTGCTCGTTTTCTAATATTAGATACAAAATAGGTAATTGAATTAGTTTACCGGATGCTCTAGCTAGTCCATCGGAGATCACAACGATACCCTTTAAGCCATTATATCTCAAGGTTTTAGTATTTGCCCTTATTTTAGTGCCTAATTTTGTAAACAAAATTTGGAATTCTCTCCAACACGACGATTACAAGAAAGGGTCTATCCGCCCTATGAATATTTTCTTTAACATGTGACGATGAGTCATTTTAAAAGGTTTCACCGTTTGCGTAGTAGTTTACTTTGAGTAAAAGCACATAAACTGATAGAAATTAAATAAGGTCACTTATAACGTCAGATAAATAACAGCGAATGTTCTAGTGACGCATATATTTTTCTGCAAAAACGGAAGCTTCTGTCATCTCTGCGGCATCTGAATCAATACATTTATCATTTAGAAATACTTTGACATAATAATCGAAAAAGGAATGAATTACGCATTTACGATACTGTAAGCCCCAATCACTCAATTCAATTTATCCTACATTTTCTTAATGAGCATATATACCTACCATAGTATTCATAATGTTGGGAACTCCGAAATTGAGCATCAAAGGGATTTAAATGGAATGAAATGCGTCAGGGCTGAATCCAAGTATTTTAATGGCCTATAAATCACATATACCTTCCCCTTAATATAATATAGTACACAAACAGCTCCAACAAATAAGTCACCACCAATTTTCATATTATTAAAGTATGCCATGATGAAAACCGTTCTTGTTGTGTATTTGAACATGGAGATTTGCCTATTTTCAAACCAGCTTACACACTGTACACATTTTTTTTCTTATTCAGGCCTAAATGAAAAGAGGCTTTCCTGGTGAAAATACAAAATATGATGTTTTCGTGATTACCTCTCATAATAATCATCATTCTCATAATACATGCTTACCTATAAAAATACACACAGGTGTTCAATAGGGAAACTCGTGCGAAAAACTCTATTCCAGGCACTCAGTATGTACATACTGCATAACATATTATTATTACACCGGATTGAATTTTCCAAGAGGAAAATGGATCTTAGGACGCTATATATGATGGTGATTTTCATTTCATTTTTCTTTTCATGCTTTTCTTTTTATTCGCTATTCAAAACCCAGCCAAAGTTCAAAATAAACGAAGCACAAGACTTTCATACAAACTTGGTTCACATAACCAAGCAAGTTTACATGTTCATTATGTTAGTAGGCTGAGAAAATGGAAAAACTGAAAACACTGAAGGAAGGTGGGCTCAATGGCATTCATTCATGCTATATAGTAACGAGTGTGTTCGTATGTATACACGCCTCATTCAGGCACTATTCCCAGAGTGGAATATAATCTGCTGTGTGTGCTTTCCCCGCAACACAGACCAAACATGTCATTATACACGTTAAGAAACGTACCCCGTTTTCCTGTCCGTATCACATCACACACGACACAGAGTCAACAACGTGGAATGACATTTATACATGCTTTCATACCGAAAAACAGGTTGATAATGAGAAGGCAGAAAAACGCAAACAATTCCCAGGATAAAAAATCTGCGGATCTGTGGGCGCACTGAGCAAAAAAATGAAATCAGTGTTGTGGTTATGTATGTAATGTTGGAAAGTGGCATGTAGGTAGGCTGGAACTTAAACAGCTTGACTTATGTTATTATATTCACTACTGAAGACCTTAGGGCTCCCAGTGAAGTAACATTGGTAGTGACCGTTTTTACATTTTATTATTTTTATAACATGACGGAATTCGCAATCAGCTTAAGTGGAACACATTTCCTAGCATAAAAAATGATTTTGGAATTTTGATTGCCGTTGCTGCTGTAAGGAATGTAGTTTGAGCTTGAAAGTCCATGCCCGTCTGTTGCTTGCTTCTAGCGCATGTTGTGCTGTCAAACAAAATGCCCTTTTGAAATGCCTACCAGAGAGCAAATTTCTATTTTACGTTCCTTTTCAAATTGTTAAAATAATTGTTTTTATGTGCAGTCAAAATTATGAATGACGACTAATGACTTCTTTGTTCTCTGCCCTAATAGTGATATGCCTGCGACACGCTCAGAAAAATACATTACTTTGTTACTACACACAAAAAGCAAATTATTGGACGTCCTATTTTACACTTTATTTTACATCGTTGACTTTCACGGGCACAAAGTCGTAGTCAGATATCATTTTAGTTTCAGCTACGACGGCTGTTACAAACGGTTTCCGTTCAACATTCCTGTGAATATACCTAAACTTCCCAAAATATCAGTAGTAGCATTGCCCTGACAGTCCCAAATCCTGACACAAGTAGCAGAAGCGCAATAGCAGGATCACAATCTTAGCAGTGGAGCAAATTGTAAAAACATGCAGTCAAATTACCATACCATGTTCCATCCTTTTCATAACTAACGAAATTTTAGCCTAAGGCTCCTTTTCACTCAACTTGCAATTCTCACGAGCTCCAGCTCTGCAGTAGTTATCTTTTCAGCATTTTGGCTGCTGTCAGAGTTATGTGTGTGTACCACCCCAAGTTCTCTATACAAGTTGGCTTCAGCTCTCCGCTGCCAGCAAGCTAATTACTTACTCACAATTAGCAGACACCATTCTTCTCTCCTTTTCTTTCAAAGTACTTCTAATATATTATACTATTATTACGCTCCTATTCATTCCCCACCCGTCATCATCACCATCATTCCCATTATCATCACTGGCATTCCATCAAAATCACTGACTTTCACTGGGCTGGCTTACTATGGTCCTAGTAGGTTTGCATTCATTTCACTCACTCGACACGAAATTCCATTTCACACCATTCCCAACCATGATTAGAAGCAGTGTAAGTCGACCCGTCACCACGACCATCATGATCATGAATACTCTCTTGCTGCTGCTGCTGGCTAAAACAAGTATAAAAGGTGGTTACGGAAATACAAATAATTTTTCTAATGAAATCACAAGCCACCGCTGCTAATACTTATACTGCAGCTATACATTCATTCTGTCCCATATCTCATTGGCAGGCATATCAAAATTACGACGATGATGACATTCTGCTGTTACTACCACACAGAAAGTAAAAATTTATGCCTTATAGCAATCACGTCTCACTCCCAAGCTGGGTGGCAATATGGCCAGAAAAAGGAGTTATGAGCAAGATTCAGCTACAACTTCCGCGTAGACTTCTCCATTCTTTCCGCCATTGCGACATATGACGACGTGCGATATTGCCTATAATAAAGCACTCTGTTTTACTTTATTATTGGACGGCAGAAAATCTACAGAGAGAAAAGAGGAGAATAAAACAGAAGAAGAAAAACTTCCAAAACAGCGAAAACTCCATGCCCGATCAAAAGTTTAAAATAAAATTTAGTTGAACCACACGCCCATTCTCGTGTACGCGCATTTGTATTATTATATTTTTCGTTACATGCTAATTGCTGCAATAGTAAATGACGACATTT
The DNA here is from genome assembly GCA_029691765.1 of Entomobrya proxima. Lineage (NCBI taxonomy): Eukaryota > Metazoa > Arthropoda > Collembola > Entomobryomorpha > Entomobryidae > Entomobrya > Entomobrya proxima. Next base: position 8,475,428 of record CM056168.1, read on the forward strand.
CTTTGTCCCTAAAATCTCTAGGTTAGACAGAACTCATAGATCAATCTAATATAGGTATTTGAAATTTAAATATGCGACATAGGGACGTTTCTTTTGAGTTGAACGGAATGCGGTCAACGAATCGATTTGATTGTAATATAAATATCCGGCACACTGAAGCCACTGAACATGTTTAGAATGTATTTTTGGTGCCTGTAAATAGTCTCGAGTCAACTAAACTTCGAAATTGTATGATTGAATTTCTATTCTATGTGAATATGACAAACTACAAACTAATTAATTCGTTGACTAACTTAAAACACATTTTTGGAACAGTAAATATTTATACAAACACCATGCTCCAATAATGCGCGTACACGAGAGTGGGCGTGTGGTTCAACTAAATTTTATTTTAAACTTTTGATCGGGCATGGAGTTTTCGCTGTTTTGGAAGTTTTTCTTCTTCTGTTTTATTTTACTCTTTTAATCGGTAAAAAGCATTAAAATTTTAAGTTGTAATAAATTCAATGTCAAGATTTGCATTCAATGCATGCTATCCTTAGTGCACTTTACAGTATATATTTTTTTATATTAAACATTAGTTCCAGCGTTCAGAAATCAGAAAAGGCTCTGGAATTCAAACTTGTGTTCTTATCATGTTTCATCTACTTAGTTTTGCCACCCGATACCTAATCAAATCTTATAAGTTAAGAAAATGTGAATAATACAGCAAAACTTGGTTGGAGGGTGCTTAAGTTGAAAAATTGCTAGCCTGAGATAAACATAGGTCATCGTTAGATGAGTGTACTACGGAAAAATGACTAAATATGCATGTACAGGTCGACATATATGCAAAAAACTGGTTTTCAGTCAATTTTTAACGAGAAAAGTATGTTAAAAATGCAATTTTTATGCAATGTTGAACCGATGCCGGATGCGTCACTTGAAAAAACGCCGATTTGTCTTTGGAACCAAATCAAAATTCCTTAACGCTGAAGCACCCTTGCTCCAGGAAGTTTCCGGAGGTGTAACTGATTGCATAACAGTGTTTTTTAAAGCGTCTGTTAGTGTACGTAAATGCGCATGCTTTTACTCGTTGCTATAACCAAATAGGGGGCAGATCTTCATGCACCCATCTCGTTTTCACTGTAAAAAGCGGACTAGTGTTTGGATTACAAGAGGAATTGAATGAAGATGGTGGTAGTAGCGAGGGAACAAGCCAGCAAAAGCTTATTGCCCTGGCATGTCTATGACACAGAAAAGAAAGAAAAAGGTAATTAGTCGAAGGGCAGGTGCACATGTTTTATGTCCACACACCAACGACACTACCACCACCAGATTTTCTTTCCCAAGAACATAAGGAGGAGGCGGAGGAGGAGAAAGGAGAAGAAGAAAAGAGTAATGTAATGGAACTTAATTTCTCTCGCAGTGACTCTCCTTCTCTGTTCCCCGTGCTACAGTTTCACTCTATTTATAGCAGATATCTATATTATATTACTAAAATACCTGGGTAAAATGCCAAAAGAGATTGCTTTTCTTTTGCTTCTGCTCCTCCTTCTCCTATTACACCGTTTAATCCTATTCATTTTGACACACTGTGTGCCGCTACTCTGTCTTACTCTCGGCGCTGCTTGTCTTAATAATAATATTCGCAATTCTCCCAAGAAAGCACACAAAGGAAAGCACTTTACACTCTTATTCTTCCTGCTTTAGTTTCTCTACTGGTTATGTTCATCAGCAGCAAGTAAAGGCGTAATAACGACAGTCTTTTTGCACAAGTCCTTCTCCTGATAATCATCATCGTCGTGATTGTCATTGCAGCGATGTCTTTAAGTGCCTTTGGCTCACCATATAGCCCTTCTACAGTACTATCGCTACCTGCCATTTTCTTCTTTTTGCCGTATACGAGATGATAAAGTGATGGAAAGCCGTTCAACTAAAATTTCTCGCGACACTTGCCTCACCAGCAGAATTATCGTCGCCTGTGTTTCATCTCTTCATCATCTCTCTTTCTCTTTAACACTCCCGTTGTGTTCGCTGTTTGCATAACCCCATTCTCCTTTCTGCTTCAAAGGAAATCTACAAATGAGTTAGAAAAACGGGAATAGGAATAACATAGTCAAAAGTGGCGGTCTCATGTTTTCTGCACAAAACTGAAGTATGGAAAAATTGCTAAAATGGCAGCATGGTTGTTGTGGCGGAAATAGACACAAACTTATGGCAATGTGGTATCTTAGAATTTTGTGGAATCAGACTGCTACTTATTCTGCGTTTTAGACCTTAGATGCTTTTTCTTCTGTTTTGCTGTTGCGCTCACCATTCAATTCTACCTTGTTATTGTTTCCTTCAATCCCTTTGGCTTTTTTCTTTCGTGCACGTCACTAGTCACCCGACCTGAACTGAGAAATATATTCCTTTCCTTTCTACATGCATTCACACTTGAGCACATGAAAACGCAAGCTCCAACTCCTAGAGACGTTGATGTTACGGAATATCGCGGTATTTGAGCGGAATTTGTCTCAATTCCGCACGGACGGGTAGCTTTATTACTTATTGCCAATATGGTACACTTACTCTTGACTTGCCTTTCGCGGGGTAACACGCGGAAAGTAGGTGGGCATACGTACGTAGGTAAGTCGGATGTCGTGGAAAAGGAAACAAACGCTGCTGCTCTGATGCTGAAGGATCTTGCTTCTCTGTATTTTCCTCTGCTCTGATGATTCTCTTTTATTCCTTTGCGAATCAAGCCTGTTCTTGTGTGTCTCGCGTTCGTTTACTTTTTTCGAGGTTTTTACTCACCTTGTCCAAACAATATCCGCTTTTCTTCCTTTTGACATTTACTCAATTTTGCGAGCGAACAGAGGGCGAAAGAAACTGTGTGGCCTAACAAACGAGAGAAAAGATGATGTATATTATGCATGTTACTGTGTTGGAATTGGACTAGTTGGAGTGGTGGTGGCATAGTCAACTGTATGCAGGCACGAAAGGAAGAGGTCGTTTAGTTTTCGAGCTGTTCGTGCTATTTCCATTCGTTTTATATACGAACGACCAGCGGATTTGTATGTGCATACATAAAATCGGGTAAAATGTGTTGATATTTTTGGGAGTTGAATATGTCGAAAAGTATGTTAGACTAAAGTTAAGCAAAGAAAGTGTAACGTCTTTATATGTATAGTGTTGTTTTGTATAGATCATTGATCATTCCCTTTCCGCTTCAACTTGTTTCTCCTGGAAAAAGGAACACACACATTCCAAAATTTGTACATTGTTTTCTCCTTGTTTATTCGTTTGATCCCATTGTTTGTCTCGTATTTTGTGTGAAAATGTTTATTTTTTGCTTTATCTTTGCATGTACACAGTAGGGCTTAATATAGATATCGTATAAAGCTATGTTGCATTTTAGGTACCCGAATAAATAGAGAGAAGGTGAGGTGCACCTGATATTGCAAATTGCATACATATTTCAAGCGTTTTCCAAGCTACAATAACATTTTGTGAAAGAAAAGAAAAATGAGTAAAGAAAACATGAAGTATGATGGGCTGTCAATCTTTTAGTAACACTTGTATTCCGATTTATGATGTAAATTGATGTTTTTTGGAAGTGGTGGTCCACTTTCAAAAAGAAGAACTAGATTTGAAGAAGTACTAAAAATTTTGTGCTATAGAATAATTTGGTTGTTTGTTAATTCAGAAAGAAATCAAGTACAGATAGTTTTCAAAAACCAGAACATAATTATTTGTTGCTTACAAATATTAAAGGATTTATGTATTATATGTTCCTTGTGATAACATTTATTATGGGAGAAATAGATGATGTCATTTGCAAGGTTAGCTAGTAATTTACCTTTTTCGTGAAAGGAATTTACTCAAGAGAAACAATTAAAGGCCCTTTTGTACCACATAATAATTCATAAAGACACGCACCGGATTCTACATGATATTCAATGAACTCTGGGAATATCTTTCATTTTCAACTCCATGGCTAAAATTTGAACCTCGAGGTACGGTCTTCTTTTAGTTTTTTTTGGTTCATTGGACTCTAATGACTAGGATGAGAAGGGACCATTGAACACTGAACTGTATGAGATATTTATTCTTGCCTGTCTCTTGTTCTTCTCTCCCAGAGGAAAACTAGGTCAGTTCTTGGAGCCACGTAGGGCAAACAGCTTAGCATTAGCATGAATGCTTGTGTGTATGTGCACTGAATAGGAGGATTGTGGACTAGAAGGAAAGTAGGTAACGAAACCAAAGGACTCTCTGTCTTTTGACTAGAACTGGTTTGGTGTATCTTTGGTCTGGCATGACACAGAAAACAAGATGAAGTAAGGTTGAAATATTAGACGATGATATTATGACGTCGTGAATGAATGAATGAATGCTGTGCAAACTGGTCCGCTTTTCTCCAAAAGAAAGATTTGTAGTGAAAGTGTAAAGAATAGTGCAGCCAGAAGAGAATGGAAATAATAAGTTGTGGTATATGATGATGGTATTTGTGCCAGCAAAATATATTGTGGCATGCAGCAATGGCCTTCCTGAAATTTGGCAAAAAAGAATAAAAAGGAAAAGTGAAAGGCCTTCTCGGTTTGGTTTTGCTTGCTTGCATGTCTGCCTGTTATACCATTTTCTATACAACTTTTCATCATCATCGTAATATTATTAGTTAAGTATCAGAATACATTTATTTGAAAGGGAAAGACGCGAGGGAAGTGGGTAATCCATCATAGTCAACACAGAAAGGGAAAGAGTTACTCTGACGTTATCGCATATCGGATACACTACACACACAACACACAAAACGAATGAACCCTAACCAAAACAGCAAGAACATGCAAAACTGAATATCAAAATGTAGAAAACGAGGAAAAATGTAGAAAAAGGCTCGTTCGTGAATTGTGTTTGTGTGTGCTGGTACTCCTCTATGTTGCCTATTTCTTCAAAAAGTGTGTTTGCTTTTGCTTACACGCACACACGTCATATCATCCCCGTAATCATAACATGTCCAAACTCCAAACATCCTTTTGCTTTTTCCTCATTTTCCATGCTACTTTCACAATATTATTATGCACACGTCTGTGAAAACAAGCAACTCAGTCTACTACCCACCGCTAACAAGCCTCATCAGACATCAATGTGAGCTGGAAAACCTAAAAAATTAGAACCTCGTAATTTTTTTTGCAAATATTGAGAATCTTGCGATAATTGTATATGCACGTAGTGTTTCCAGGCATAGTCCAATGTAAATAAACTGTGTACACAACGTCCTTACTCGCATAGCTATTAATAACCGCAGCATCATCATCAAAACGTCATCATTTGATAATAAAATACTTTGATTTAGAGAGCTGCTAATGTGGTTAGTGCAATACCCACATGTTTCATTTTGTGTAGGTTCCGACGGGTCGTCTCTGCTGGTATTCTGTCTAATATTCTGTCTAATATTCTCTGGGATCTAGAGAGGGAAGGAGCAATCATGTCGATGATAAATGTGGTTACGGGGAGTAGACTGGAAGGCCAACAGAGAAGGCCGTGATAACGGCTGCTGTGCTTGTTTTCGTAAACAAAATTACGCATTTAATTCTCCGCTCATTGATACTATCATTTTCACACATCCAGGGATAATGATCGATGCTTTCCTTTGATTCCAGCTAGCTTATTTTATAATCAAGCATTTCAAGCCTTCTAAAATATTTGCCAAATAACTAAATCTTATAATGTCGCGTTTTCTGTAGTTGTGGCTTGTGGGATATGAGATTAAACGAAATTAAGCGACAGCTAAAGCTGGTTCGCATTTTTAAAAACTAGTAGCTTACTTAGACGAGTACCACAAAGAACTACCAATAACCTAAAGTTGCCTCTAATAAATATACATAGTTCAATCTCCAGTGATATCTTAGACTGAGGTGATTATGAAAATGTAATAAAATCTACAAATATCGGGATACTTATTTAATTTTACATAAATTCTTTTTAAAAATATGCAGTTAAAGCACTAATCAAAATTAAACGACGAAATTAAGTCTACACCGGAGGGGTCTTTAGTTGTTTTGAAAGAGGAAGTGAAAGAAGCGTCTCCTTGCACTTTCACTTTCGTACAGAGTTTCCATTGTGCTTGTGTGAGTTTGTTCGTTCACTTTCATTTTGTTCCCTACAAATACAAAAGCTAGAATCGCATAAAATATTATTCGTAAACCGTTCACCATTCATCATCAGACGACCAGTTGTAGAATAGATTTCTGTGAAAGCACAATGGCATTTCTGTGATGGTGTATCTGTACATGGTATGCATGAATGCATGCATGCATGAATTAATACGTGAACGCTATGCTAATTCCATTCATCCCTCTCTAGTCCCCTTACTCTCTGCAAATAATACATGCAACCAATCGTATTATGTATTCCATTAAAAATTCTTCACGAGCCTCTGCCTCTGTCAGATTGATATTTGTTGAAAGACTGATTGCGAGATTGCTGGAAGAGAGAAAGCAGAGGAGACAGGCGAAGGATAAGAGGCGCAGAGCAAACCTAATGGCACACACAAGTACCCTCATATTCTGAAAATGCATCCGACTATGAAGGCAGATATGATATTTATCATAAAAAGTACATACTTTACCTAATACATTATTCGAAATTCAAATATGCATGCTGTGAAGATGAGATATGGAGTGAGTTTTGGAATAAGAGGATACTCTTCCACTTTTCTCGTGCACTCGTATTTCTAGGAATGACATGCAACGAGAAAAGAGATAGATCTTTTTGTGGAGGATGCGGAGGAGGATGTAGAAATTAGACGGGCTGTGTTACATAAGGGTAGGTTTATCTTCACAGGAATTATTTCGGAAAAGTATGTAAGTGGCTGCTTCTGTCCCTTCCACTTTCTTAGTAAAAAACGGATGAACGTGATATGCCAAACTGCATCACACGGGAAAATCCAATAATGCAATATCATTCCCGTAACCCATCCCATATATCGCTAGAGACAAAAAAGGTAAAAACGACAACGTATAAAGGAAGAGTAATAAAAAAGGAAAGCTATATCAATATAAAAACCGGCAAAGTAGAAATATGCTTTATCATCAGGGTTCCATTCCATATGTGTGTGTTTGCAGGGAAAGGCGGTCTAGCATGTATTTTTTTCTGCCGCAATGAAATAAGGTGACATTTGTGTGCACCTCACGTGTTTCCTGCATAAAAACTCACGCATCACTCTGCCGTACTGAATCAAACCTACTCAGTTTCGGTTACTTTGTAGTTTGCATTTGCCCATCGTGTTGTTCCTGAAATGTCGTGTTTGCCTTTTATAAAAAATGTAATACTGTCACTTTCTCACTACTGCTGTTATTCTATAGCGCTACTGCGGATGATTTTTTGCAGGCAGTAGTTTACAAAAACTTTGGAAAATAACAGAGTGGTTTGTGTCAAGTCATGAGACTAGTACAGCGGGCACACATAACACAATTAATCTCGTATTTTAGAGTAGAAGCTGGACATTTTCTCTGTATAATTGACGATAAGCAGAAGGCTGACCGAGCGATGGACACGGCATACATGGAGCAGTGTTCAATGTAAAGTCTTTTAATATTCTATCTGGTCATAGGTCTGCGCTGACCTCTCCGTTGAATTTTTTAAACGATTATTTTTACCATGAAGTGCATCGAACAAACCATAAAACGTGAACAAACAACGAAGCGAATGTGAATACCCGAAACATAGCGGTTCTCCTACGCTTTTTCTGTATTCTAGAGCCGCATTGAACATAACAGCCTCAACTCCAAATTTTATGCTTAGGTCTTTCCAGAACTCAATTAAGAATACATGGTGCACCTTTTGACTTTCCTTCGAACTGAATACTGAAAATCGTTTTTCGTGTAAAGCACTCGTAAAAGAAAAAGATGCTACTTTTATCTCAAGGTGCATCTTTTGTGCTACTCTGATTCCGGCGTCACAAAGAATCGATCTCATTTGTGTACGTTATCTAAAATCGTTTATATATGCAATGCAATACGAACAACGACAGCAAATTTGGCAAAAGAAAGCAAATAAATGACAACATGGATACTTCCATCTGGTTCCTCAAGAAGCCAAACCGTTAGGGTTTTTGGACTCTTCGTATTTTCAGAAGAAAGTCATTTATTTAAATGAGAAGCCGTTACATTGCATACGATTACACAAAACCCCCTTTATCTGACTACGTTGCACCAAATTTGCATATCAGATATGCAACCCGTTTGGTTGAAAGTGCACTTTCATTTGGCATTTTTGGCACATATATTAAACAGGAATGCACTTTAATGTTTCATCTTGTTACGAGTATCGTGTTGGTAAAATGCAAAATGAAACAGAAAGCTTTTTGAGCTTACATAAAAACTATTTTTACACAAATTGGATAACACGTTGGTTATACAACAATAACATGAACATGAACTATAAAATGTCAAACTAAATGAAGTGACTTTTACATTGCTGAATTCTTAATAATATGTTTTAAGGTAGCTTTAGTAAAAAGTTTGAACCAAATGGATCTACTAAATGTAGAAAAAACCTTCATAATTCTTGAAATCTAACATTAGACAGCCTTGGCGGAGACCTCTCCCTGGAGAAATTCATGTATTCGAACACAAGCTAACCAAACATTTCAATTTCTAAAAGCCGTTTTCAAATTAATAAATAAAAACGGAAAATGGTTTCATTAAACGTGCAGCATAATGTTATTTTACATGTCAAAGTCATCTTTATAAAAAATGTTTGATAAGTGGATGCTGAATAATCATTAGAAACATACCTAAGCACACAAAAGGACCCTCAAACCCTTACCTTGTACTAGTTTTCCTGCACTGATGTGCACTCAATTCATTTAGTATGCTTTTAACTACCACCACTTACATTTAAGTTGATTTCTTTTTGTAGCACTTTCGTTTTCCCGCTTATGAACTCTTATGACTTATTTCTATCTTGAAATGGCTTTGGCTCTTCAGTGTTTACTGCTGCTACAGTGTATGTAGTATATCACCGCCACTACCAACCAGCTCCTTTAATTTCCTGTTTCCCTTGGGAAGCGTAAATAATTTGAAGAGAGAGAGAATGGGAGTTGAACAAGAAAGGAAACGTGTGTATCATGGGGAAAAGTAAGATATGTTCCGCAAAAGTACAACAACTTGAAGAATACAACAATACATAATGCCAAGAGAAGAGATGAAGAAAAGAAATGAATTCCAGTAGCAGCAGCAACTATCTCCATTCCAGTCAAGGCCTTGTTTTCCCAACGCTACTGCCTTGTTGCCTGCAAAATGTAAAATGCAAGTAAATTAACATGAGATGTTGATTCCTTTTCTACTTTTGTTGTTGCTGCTTTAAGAATGGCAAGATCGCTTTTTCAAGGAATCTTGGGGAAAATGCAGGAAACAGTGTTTTTTCTTCCTTTTACGAATTTTTCCTCTTGCTAGGATTCTCTGGAATTCTTTTCGCATCATCGTGCCTACTCTTGATTACAATAAAAAACGATAATAAGTGGATGTTGTTAGAAGTATACATATTATTTTATGGGGAATTTACTACAGTAGTGGCAGCAGACCACGTACATATTTTTGCTTTGCGAGAAAAGAGAGACCGCATGCAACCAAGCCCGTCTGTTGTTTCAAAGTAATACAGACAACATGTAGGGAAAAAAGCTGGATGCACATGATACCTGATCTTATAGAGTCAAAAGTAGTCTTCACGACGAGAAAAGAATTCCTTTCTTTGTTGAAACAGCCAACTGCGATAGCAAACTTGGTGGATTTGGAACCATCCACTTGACTTTGACTTGATGTTCCTGTTTGGCTTCCTCGTCTTCTTATCTTCTCTGCAGTCTTGATAATGACCATCATTCAGGGTAACAAGCAAGCGCTGTAATAAAAGCGACCATAAAAATTAAAAAAGGAAGTGATACTTATAGCATTCTTCTGTCAGGATTAGTGGAGTTAAGCCCACTTGATAGTAGTCTGTTCTGTTATCATCACGCTAAGTTTACTAGTGAAATCTTGGCTTTGCCAAACTGCAAAAGCAAGAGCAGGGTCAGCACAAGGCAAATCCCTTTAAATTGTGTACTGTTCACTTTTTCCAACAAGTTAAGTCCGAAACTAAAATAATTACTGCATTTTTGCTGGTCTAGGATCAAGGCTTTGCTTACGGAAGAGCAAAACACAAGAATTATACGCTAAAGGAATCCACATTGCTTTGGACATCTGGCACCATTTTATGCATGCTTCTTTAGACACAAACGTTGAATGTGTACATATTACATATACTAGGTTTGCATATATTTAGTTATATATTTGAGCGGATTTAAATTTTCATATACATTGCACAATGACAATTCAACAAAAATGAGATAAGCCAAAATGGTTTTTGCCAATTTCCAGAAAAACTGGAGATATTACCTGCTCTATTGTTGTAAGCAAGTACAAAAGTACTAGCAATTTCCTTGACTCTTCTTTTTTATAAATTAGTTAAGTATCTATATACTTTACGTACAAAATGCTTCGAGCGGAAGAGCAGGTAGGTCTGTCCTTTTTTCTTATTTACTGCAAAAATAAAAGAAGGAACACGGAAAAGAAAATGCCCTTAAAACAAATAAAAAGTCACCGCCAAGGAGTTATTTATGTTCTTGCTAAAAACGACACACACTGGACCTTGTTATCCAGTACAACAACTTCCATGTCTGTTCGATTACATCACACAATAATAAGTGCCTTAGCTCTGCCACAGGGAAAAAGAGTACAAACAAAAAAATACGCGATACATTGAACAAACGGCTAGTCAAGTGGCCTATCAAAAAACCGCAAACATGGAATCTTCTACGTCTTGTTGCACACTTAAACATTACATCCAACATTTTATGTAACCCACTCTACTAGATATATATACTGTTACTGCATTGTGATGTTAATAACAAAAGTAAATTCTTGTGTCAGTATAAAATGTGCGTAGAGCCAATAGAACAGCGCCGGAGGATGTCCCAACGGATGTTATCAGTTTACTAGAGAATTGGGTACGTCCATCGCTGTTGACTGGATGAGTGACTGGAGGAGACAGGGGAAAATCCTTAAAAAAGTAGGACTTATGGTTAAAGCCACTTTTGGTAAGGTTTATGCGTAGTCTACTTTCAAGTCTGAGTAGGCTGCTGACTCTTCTTCACTGTCAAAGAGAGTGGTCATTGCACTTCTTGTGTGTCAGGTTGGTTCATTTTTTAGGATAGGACTCTATTTCCACAAAACGTGCTTTGCTCATCTTTGTTGGCACGTGTTTCCGCATAATGTAGTATTTGCGGTTGTAACAATAAATGTGGCATGGGCTTGCTGATAAATTATATTTCTGCAGCCAATCAGCGTAGTATGCAATTACTGGTTTTAGCTTGTTCCTGAACTAAGTATAACTTGGATTAGAATTGATACTGGATTCCATATTTGCTATGTAGGTATGTATAAAAACAAAAATCTTTTCAAGAACGATTTTTTGTAAAACGAATTTCGTATTACTAACTCAGACTAAAATTCATTTTAGTACCCACTAAATTACCAAAGTTAGAGAATCCACCCTCCACAAACTCTTTGGAAATAGGTAATAAACAAAAACTGCAAGATTAAAAGGATTACAGCTTCCCTACTCCCCTTCAGGATTACTTTCTCCCTCGTTTTTTTTCTTTTTTTTGTTCACTTTTCTTTTCAATGCATACTAATCATGTTAATTTTTAAAAACATCTGCCGCCTGCATGGTGAGAGAAAGGTCGCAACGATTCATACACTTCTATATGCATGCACACAAAAATGCAAGAAAGGAAAAGATCACGGTAGGAACTTTGAAGAGATGTTGATGGTCGTAAAAATGCTTTTATTTTGTTAAGCATCTTTTTTCTCCAAGTTTCCCCTTTCTTTATAATACTTTTTTCTCTTCTTACTTACCCCCTTATTTGGAAAATAAACGAGATATTTTTCCCTGTTAGTCGTTTTGAAAAAGTTTTGTAGAAAGGATTGAAAAAAATATGAATATGAATACAAAATGTCAGTCAAAAATTATCCTGACGGCTTGTTCAAAAAAGTGCATTCAACAATACACTATATGATGATGTTATTATAGTCGTGATGCTGGTGGTAGCACACAAAGAAAAAATGATTACAACTTTACAGAAAAATACACCTTCTGGTCTCTTTAAAAATTACACTGTAGTCTGAAAACTTTTGACAGCAGCATCTTTTTAAAAGTTTTCCCCTTCATGTTAAAGCCTCCTGTTATAAGGGTGTTTTTTTGGAAAACGAGAAACCTGAGCTGCACACTTTTCGTGTAAAACATCGTTTACTTTTTACTCCTTACTTGCATAAAGTTGATAAATGTACACTTACTGTATATCTCAACAAGCATTCGAAAAATGATGAAAAGTTCTATAAACCTCAGAGTTAATTCTTACGTATAGCAAAGCGTATTTAAACAGCATATTATATGTCGACTTTCCTCTTGATTCTTTCTCCACTTCTCAAATCCTCACTAATCATTTATTGGTATTTCCAGGTAATATGAGAATTACTTATAGGACCCCCATCACCACACTAAAACCGTAAAAAATAGTTCTACACACACACGAGAAGAAAAGTTATCTTGTCTCTGAATGGAGCGAAGAAATACAGAACGCGAAAGAGAGATAATGGGATCCTTTTCCACGAACCTCCTTTTTACTCAGGCTTTAGATGTCTTTTTAATAGATTTTAGATTTTCCCTTGGCTTTATCCTCCTCCTTGGAGGATTCCTGTCCTCCTCAAAGAGTCATTTCCATTTGTTGAATTTTGTGTAAGCAGAGAGGAAGAGACGTACGCAAAAACTTCAGTCTATAGCAAATTCACTGCTCTAACATAAATATATATTATAAGTACACTTTCCTTGTCGTCTCAACTTTCAATAATACAATTTGGTTTACTTTACATCTGGAAAACTTTTCAGTTTGCCTTTTACTCTATTTCATGTTAAAGTTGCTCATGCTATTATATTAGATGAGCGCTTTCCGTTGGCAGTCTACCACTCCATCTTATTTGCTATCCTTCTTTCCCCATCTAAAATGAATGATTTGCATTAAGGGATTTTGCATACCAGGTAGAATGAGCACGACTTTGTACCAGTGCTCAGTTTTGGCTAGAAGGAAATGTCACGACAGGTGAACATGGCACACAACGACAAGTAAAGTGATATTACAAAATTCAAACTTTGTTTTTAACAAGCACACACATAAACTCCTTCAAAGGATATCAATGATGGGAGCAGATGAATGAGTGACACGCTTTGAAAATGACTTCTTGTCCTCGTGTCGGTTAAACGCTGCTGCCATCGTCGTTGTTGGCTGTCATAAGTTTTTACTTGCTCTTTGCACACCTTGTGTTCTATATCACATTACTTTGTTTCCTCCAGACGCTTTCGTTCTCAGTTTGACGCATTTCATAAGATTTGGCCAAAAGTATGCCACTTTTTCCTCCAAGGTATTCAGGTGCGAAAGGAAAAGCATTTCAAGTAAAACGGCTCGAATTGCATATGCATGCAGCTAATGACACTTTTGTCTCTCGTCCTTTCTTCATGTCCTAAAAGTTTGTCCTCTTCCAAAATAGAAAATGAACACGGGAGGGAGAAAGCACACCATGCGTTCTCATACATGCAGCTCCAGAGGAATGCTGAAATTCGAGAAATTATTGATGACCCTGTCTTGTCTTTTGTGTACGTCATTTTAAATTGAAATTGCTTGTAGTCCCATCCTACATTTTATTCGCTGTAGATTTGTTTTTGACAAGGGCTCACGAAGCCGGATTGGTGTAGCATTACACGTGCCGTTCACCTACTTACCCTGTTTTTCAGCACATGTTTCTCGAATGCAAAAAGGCGCATTTATTAGAGACATTTGGAATTTACTTGAATCCTTCAGAGAAATGCGACCTTCTTAGCAAATAAATAGCACTCCAATCAGGCAAATGACTAAAGGGAATACCGTCGTGGTAAGCTAAGCCGCTTAACGTTAAATTTGAAGGCCACGCCATTGCTGCTTTGTGAAATAACAATGCAAATTTAGCATAGATGTAATAGTAAACATTCACCACTTAAATAAATTGTTTGCCATGTGCCATATTATTTCCAAGTGTATTGACATTGGCCAATTCCTCCCAAAAACTTGACTATTATCACCTATTTATTTGCACTCCAATTCGCATTGCAAATAAAATTACCATTTTTGGTACTCATTTTTTCTGGCCACCTCATTACAAAAGGTGTCGTACCCATTTATTTGGACCTACAGCTTGGGCCAATGAAGTAAGATATTACGAGTGACGCAAGTGTGGGTATCACCAGACACGCGGAACATTGCCATAACGGAAAAGCAATTTGCCTTACTGAAAAAAAGGACGCTTATACATTGCCACAATGCATTACACATACAATTCCGAATGTATGTTCACAAGTCTTTCTTTCAAGTGAGCCAAGAATAATTCTAGGGCTTGCACAAAAATGCTATATTGAATTTCGAGGCCATATCTGCATGTTTCACCCATATCCAGTACAACGGGAGTAGTATTGATAACAATAACATTTTGCAGTTGGTTTCCTTCTTCCTCCCATTCGTAGCAATGGGTCTCTGGCAAACTTGTAATATCATTTGACATAATTCACTTTACCTCATTGCAATTTCGCATTTCGCGTCTACTTCTTCTTTGTTGTAGCGTAGCACTTTTGTATGAAACTACTTCTATTTTGCTTATGCACTTTTTTGGTAAGCGTCTCCTGAAATGTTGCTGTTTTATTACTGATGGCTGACTATGTTTATCTACATTGTATATTGTTTTATTTGCAATAATAACAGAAGTGACCGTATTGCGTAAAATGTCATTTTGCCACTGGTGGCTTTGCTCAGGTTTTCGTTTGTTGTACCACTTTAATGATCAAGGGATTTTGTTATTGTGAGCATCTCGACTTTCCAATACAATGAAATCGCCAGAGTAAAATAGAAAGGTCGATCTTCTGCTGCTTGTATTCTATATGGTCACTGGACACAGATGTATACGGGTATTTCGCCAAAAGGCAGAGATGCTATTAAAATGCTTTGGAACAGTAGTAGTGGCGAAAGGAAAATTGCAATTTTATTCTGTACACTCGTATAAATACCATCCGCCCGTTTCAATTGCTACGAAAAGTTGATGGTTTCGCCAGATGGTGGCAAGCTGTAAGATCATTCACTAGTGCGAGTGAAAGAGCAGGATAACAGCAGGGGGGACACTTTGCATGGCATCATCACCACATACCACCAACAAGTAGAACATGCCATTTTAAACTCTGTGTAATGTCCCTAACTGCTTTCTCCGTGTTTTAAAATTGGCAACTTGAACTAAGTGACGGTACATTACACATGTGACCCTCAAATATCCTATCTTCATACACCACGACATTATATGACTCCTGGGATTTTTTGGGAAGCAGAAAGTACATACCTTACATAGTCCTAACAGTATATGTACATACTGTGTAGTGCTGCTGCCCTTGTTTCGTTTTTCATCATGCAAAATTTTCAGCAACTACCCATATTATGGACCATTTTGCTTTCCAAATCATGACCTCTGCGAAAGTAAAGGTTTATTTAGATCGACATGATATTTTTAAAGAAGTGACATTCAGTTTTTAGTACAATACTATAACACAAACTAAAATGTCATGTCACGATAAAAAGTAACAAAGTGAAAACGGGGAAGGGTTTTTCGGTGACAATTTACACAAATGATTAGTCAAGAAAACAGGGTCCAACTGTCCAACAGGGGAAATACAAAAACATGTTAAACGCATGCTTCATTTCTCTCAACTTTTGACCTATATTACTTATGTATGAGCACTGAGGAGGGTACATAACATGCAATATTTTTATTTCAAGTATGAAAAATCGGAATGGGTGCACACAGAAAGCACAACTGTTTCTGAAGTGACATGTCGTGCGCCTTTTGTTTTTCCAGAGAGAGAATACTTGCGTAGAATTTATTAAGGCCGAACCAGCAGTAGTCAAGCCTGAATGACACATTCTTACAGCATTAAAACTTACAAGCATATTATTATAGTATTCTCTGTTTTTAGGCTGCTGCTGAATGTTGAATAAAAATGAAAGCAGTAGAGTACTAAAAGAAGGAAAATTAAGTTCTTTAATTTTTCAAGTGGTGCACACTGGGGTGGTCCTCCGGTTCCCCACTGTGTATACCATACTTTTCATGACGTGAGTCACGATTCAAACAAGGAAAGTACTTAAATTAAGGGAGTACTTGTAAAAAGGAAGAGAAAATGTTGGAAAAATGCTTTTTGTTTAAGATGCGCTGCAAGTTTAAGTACTTTTTACAGCGAAATAAGAGGAACAGCATGTGTGTCAACTTGTAATAACTTACAGCATGTATTGTACAGTATACATATGGCATTGTAAAAATAACGAACAACCATGTAATCTCAATTGCTAAAGTTTCTTGAAAAGATACTCATTTTATATTGGGGCATGTTATTGTTTTAATTTAACCGTTTATTTAACCTCGTTTTTTATTCGAGAAAACTTCATTAAATTTGTAAGCGAAAACGTGGAATAAATTTCTAAACAATCCAGGAAGTGTCCCGAAGTGTGTTCATGAAAAAATGTGAAGCATTACTTCAGTCCAGAAAAAAACACTTGTTTAGAGAATTTGAAAAGAAAAAACTTATCGTGCATAAAAAGTACCTCATAACCTTTTTGCATAATGTAGTTAAATGTTTACAAAAAAAATCTTGTACACATCTAAGGTAAATACTATTTTATTGATCCACTTGATTTACCTTGTATGTACTTAAAAGTTTATTCTACCTTTTCGCAGGAATTATAAACACCGGGTCTGATAAAAACCGTAAATTATCCCAATTTTAGTCATTAAACTTATCCTTTCGTCTGAACTGGTCATTATTTATCAACGTTAACAAGTTTAGGTACTCTTAGCACTCCAGCAACGGCAACAACTATAATGAACTGATAATTTAAAAAATATAGTAGCATATCTAATATGCTTCTAGAAGAGGAGCATAAGGAACAGCATTAAAATTTGCTGATCATTTACTAACTAGGGTTCTAACAAAACCTCGTTCAGAACGCTGTCAGGGATATACTCTTGGAAATATAACACGCGTTTTCCAGTTTGACACACTTTTCAAGCATCGATTCTGTTCAAATTTCAGAGATTATTTGTGTTTTTTTCTCTTTTCTTCCTTGTTGTTGTTTTCCGTTACTTGACCTCATGCCTGCATGCAGAAAATTGAGTGTATCGACATGCCTGCATCATAAAAAACATGCACAAAATGTTTTCTTCGGAGCCGTTTTTTAGACTCGCCCATTCACATTATTATTATTATCGCAGGCAGTTTCATTCAATATCACTGGTAATCTGAAACAATTGTGTTTGTGGTACTTTACACACAAAAAAATGACTTATATGGCGCTAGTTAACCAATAAAAAGCACACAAATTCTAACACGCAATCAGCAACTCAACAACACAATGACCGGTATTTTCTACGATCATTTATACAAGAAAGGAAAAAAAATGCACGTGAAATTCCGATGCATGAACAAGCAGCATATATTTAGTAAATAAAATAAGCGATGCAATGAAACATAACGTAAGTAAAAATGAACATTACTTTCAAAAGTGGAAATTGCTGTGTAACTCTAAAAGATCCAGATTACTTTAACTGCACTATTATAAAACTGATAAGCCCAAGGAATTTTTCAGTGGAAATATTTTTGCTGTTTTTCTTCTATTCATCATAATTTTCACTGGTGGTGATTACAGTCATTGTGTAAAGAAATCTCTTCAAAAAGCAATATGAAAATCCGGGAATAACAATAATAATACCTGTAAAATCGTCTTATTTTACTCGAGTTTGATATTTACTGCCTGACTGAGAAATATTTGGCGTGATTTGAAACATGCAACTAGCTTAGAAGAGAGGAAATAAACGGTTATAATATTCTCAGTTTAGCTGTGAGCTATCAAAAAATATGACGTGTTTACGTAACTACTAAGTATGATCATCATAATTACAATGGAACTCCTTCAACTCCAGGATTTTGGAATTTGGAACTGGAAATTGGAGAATGCGATTGTTTTCCAAGCACATTGTAATGCTGTTTATTGTGTTGTGCTAGACGAATTGTACTGCTGAAAGTTGTCGTAGTCAAATTTTAATATCCGGCAGCGACACCGACAGGCAGGGTAAATGCCTGTTTGGACTGTTCAAGTTACTTCCCACTGCCGTGTGCCAAGGACGTGCCACTACGGAGAAAGTAATATTAAAAACCGGCAGTATATTTAGTTGTATTGACAGAAGTAATTGGAATGTCATTTTTACACTGGTTTTATGTCAATTGTTTGGAGAAACTTGATTCCCTGTGATTTTCTCTGTGGGAATATTAACGGTGAGCTGATTCTCTCTGGTTGAACATTCCCCACTGATTCAACTACAGGGTTCATTTAATGGAAAATGATGTATGCGTTTAATGCTTACATTAAACATTTTCCAGATTTATTGCGTTCCAGCAAAACAAGTTACAGCAGCAGATTTTTTTTTTGTGTTTTAAATGGGGATTCATATGGAGGTAAAATGATTGGGACTTTGAATGCCTAGTCAAGTGAGTGCGTACACGAGTTCTAACACGCTAAACGTACATATTACAAGCATTTGTTTATAATGGGCTTGAACACTTATTGAGCGTAAACGGTATATCGTGTCGGGCGGAGGCAGCGTGCGTGCTTATATTTTATTATCAAATTGAACTCTGGTAAACACGGAAAAAGCACAAGAATCAAGCTTGATACGATAAGTTTTACGTCTGGTTCACGTGTGTAACTGAGAATAAAAGGCTAAAGAAACAACTCGGTAACAGTGTAGCCGAATACTAATAATCAGTATATCATCAAAACTATTATAATGTTGTTCTTTTCACTGCACAAGAATGAATGAAAATCAGTCCATTTTTATTCAGACTCGTGTTTTTCTGCAACCGACGAATGATACTTAATATGCATAGCATAATATTAAACGTGACGACGTGAGATATACAACTGAAAATAAAATCAGGGGGAAAAGTGAACGAACTTTTTACATTAGTTTTTATTCCAGTGTACAGGCTTGGGTAATCACCCCATTTTAGTCAAGTGATTAGTGATTGGGATTAAATGAAAACGGAATTTTCAAAAGGTGATTAGTGATTGGTGATTAATTCCAATCCCAATCCTGGTGATTAGGTGATTAAATTCAATCCCAATCACTGGTGATTAGGTGATTAAATGTTAAACAAAAATGCAAGTTGGATTAGGATTAGAGATAGAGTTTTTTTTAATGATTTCTCATTGCGACAAAGTATTGTAGAAACAAGCAAATAGAATTTATTAACAGTATATCACAATTAATTATTATAACAGTGTTTCACAAATCACAACCCCCATAAGCGTGCCTAAATTCAAAGTAATAGAAAATCAGCTTCATGGAGTGATTAAGTGGTGATTAAGAGGTGATTAAAGGCTGCCGGTTTGGGATTAGTGATTGTGATTAAATGCAACAAATCTGAAGTGGGATTGGTGATTAAGTGATTAACTTAATCACCAATCCCGGATTAAGGATTGGTGATTCTAATCCGTGATTACCCAAGCCTGCCAGTGTATAAGAAAACAATGAATTGCTTAAGAACTTTGTCTACAGATAGAAGTTGAAATAAAAACCTGCTGACAAACTCAAAGGCAAAAAAATATGATATTTTTGCTTTGTTTTCCCTTCTGCCGCTGGCATGAACTACTAAAGTACTCAGAGCATGTAAGGTCTAGGCAAACAGGCAGGGATAATGTACGAAAACTTCTTTAAGAAGTCGTGTGGCAGTAGATCGAGTTGATTTTAAAAGCGTCTTCTCTTCAAACACAATTTTTCAGTCAAGGCACAATTCTTTCTGGTTTCTTTAAAGAAAGTATGACGAGGATTCTGCACGCATTTTGTAATATCTGCTTGTCGCACAGGGAGTCGGTTTCTGATGGCAGAGATGCGTTTTGAGATTATACGCGTGCTGTCGTGACCTTTCTGCTCCTTCCGCGTTTCTCAGTTCAAATAATATTTTATATCATATTATGAATGGAAGCGTAATAAGCGGAATTGAAAATTTCTTGCACGTTTTCATTTTCTTTTTCTACTTTACTGAAAAGTAAAGTTCTTCAAAATTCCGTACTCATCCATGCTTGAAACTGAGCCAAGAGGAAACCAAGTTTAAACCAAACCACATCACACGGCACGGCCCTGTCATATTATCAGAATTCAGACGAGTGAGTGTGTCGAATTGATGCAGCAGACACAGAAAACTGCACGCATAAAGTGAAAGTGAATAGATACATAATATAACCTATTATTTTGATACTTACAAACCTTCAACCCTTTTAACTTACACGCACGATTTTCATATGGCCGCTTGCATTCAGTCATCTCATCGGCTGCTTGAGAAAATCCAAAAACGCACTCTGGAGAGGACGATGATAACATAATACAATGAGCTTACTCATTCAAACAAACCAAGGCAGTGTGATGAGATTTAGAAGGTACTTTACCGTAAAACCAAAAAAGCCAACAGCCCACTCAAGCCCGGCTGCTTTCTCCCCTTGTTCTCTTAACAATGCAATCAGTTTAGTTTTACATTTGAATGAGATTGTTAAAGAGAGAAATAGAAATGGAGAAAATGAAGTGAGCAAGTTTTCACGTTTCACTTCTTCGTCTTCCATTTCACAATTTTCTCTTCCTTCCCCCTTTTCTTCCTGCTGTAGTGCCGTGGAAAATGTGAAAATGAGCTGAATTATCAAATCAAACAGTACAAAGCACAATTCTTGTAGTGTTGTTTCATACAGCTCGTGCTAGGAGCCAAAGTAAACAGTAAATCGTCAGCAGAAGAGGGAATCAAAGTGAAAGAGAAAATGAAAACATCAGTGAAGGAAAAAAATCTTTCAAAACTTTTTCTCTCCTTTGTTTCACGCTGCATTACATGCAAAAGGGAAACAAAAAGCGTTACGTACTTATATTTACTTCAGTTAATATTTATTTGCCGCTGAAACAAGAAAGGCAGAATCGAACAATACAATAATCATAAGCAGTAAATAGGAAAAAAGTTAGGCTTTAAAAACTAACTAGCTATAGGCTAAACCGTGTTAGGTATTATTATTGCGTTTGTTTACTTTTCTCTTTACGGCTTAAAAAACAAAACACACAGCAATGAATGTTTACTTGGAAAAGCATTACTTCATCATCATCACCTTCCACAAAAAATGCTTGTTTGTTTGATTCATCATCCTGGCTTTAGCCATGTTTTTTTTCTGTGGTAAAGGCGACGACGTCTCGGTTTGTATTTATACCTTGGCTTTTATCAACAGAGAAACGTAAATTAGGCTTTTCACAGCTCCTTTCATCATCTCAGAAAAAGGAACACAAATATAAAAAGAAACCCATCGCTGCCGTCGTCACCACCACTTTGTCTCGTTTTTTGTTTGTACTTTTTTTCTGTGTCGAAAACGTTCAAACGTATATACCTTTTGTGGAAATGGTTGTGGTAACTGTTGACGGCGACAACGATAATAGAGCCTGGGCGAATATTATTTATTATGTACATATTTGCATGTACATAATAAGTAGATATAATATAAATATTTGTACATATTTGTAATTCTTGGGAAAATGAGCTGAGCGAGGCAGTGTCAACTTACAAGCACGAAACGTTCGGGCCTGAAGGGAAAATGCTTTATCATGGCTTTGTTTTAGTTGCGTTTTTAGGAATTCACTGATAAAAGACAGCATACCCATACCCAGTATTTACATGAGTAGGAACCCAGGTTCACACAATTTCTAGTCCGTTGATTAGCAAGGTAGCCCAACGTGTTGATGGTGAGACAGGGTTGCATGCAATGCCCAATTTGATTATAAGCACACAAAGAAACCGTTCTAATCTCTAGTGGGTTACCTATGTAGTGGGAACAGCAAGCCTGATGTGAAAATGATATGCGGATAAATATACATATTGTGGAAAAAAGAGCGTGTGTTTATACTCTAAAAACCGACCGAATGCGCCATGTTATCATTAAATATGAATTTTCATCAGCAGCCAACATTTCCCAGCGTGTGTCCTTGCCTTGCCTGAAGCGGTTGGTTTGTTATCACCTTGAAAATGTCATGTTAGTCTAGTCTGTTGATAGCTGCACACTGCTGGATTATAGAGAAAGAACAATATAAAGAAAAAGTGCATTAGTGTTGATACGTCATATTAATTTGTACAGCATGCTGCTGTTACGTACTTCAGACGCCTGCAGTGAAAGCAAAGCTTTTTCAAGATTTCTCCTTTTGATTTCTCATTTCTTGTGCAAACAAAGCTGTGAATTCCTACAAGAGAATGTGTGGAACTGTGGCAGATATAATTGTGGGAAAAACAGGACGGGTTGCCTACTTATCGTTTAATTAATCGGCATACCAATCCGGGCCGCACGCTGCACTCACAAAACTGAAAACAAAGATGGCATCAACAAGGCTTGCTGTGCAATAATTTGTACGCAAAGGGATTCAGAGTAAACCTTGGAAAAGGAATGGAAATAAATAATTCATTTGACCATTTTCCCATTTATGCCCATTCAAAACAGACAAAACATTCGGAAATGTATAACACATTCTGTTATGCTTATTAAAAGACTCTGAATTTCTTTTCACGGCAAGTGGACCTGCTGCAGGACAAAGTATAAAGATGTAATATGCAGCTTGCTTTCTTTAACGGTCCAGCACCAAAAGCCAATATGATATGCTATAGCATCGTGAGAACAGCATTATTGTTACCTATTGCTCTCTGCAGAATATAAAGACATTAACGAGGTAATGGGGTAGACGGTCTCGTACCAAAACAACACAATATTAACACAGTGTAACAGTAAGAGAGTCTTATCACTTATATGGTCCTCTGCTAGTCTTTTTTGCACTCTCTGGTCGTTTTCCTCCTCTGTCCTTTCAACAAAGTCATAATATCACAGACAAACAGCGGACTTGCTAACAGCTTTCTAGAGAGCAAGATTTTTTGCACGAAAAAACGCCAACTCAGAATACAGAATAGAGAGTGGGGTGGAGTACAAAGACCTTTCTTTCTGCGTACTTGCTGTACTACTGGAAAAGCACTTTTACGACAAGTTTCACAAGTTCACGTATAAACTTGAGGAGAGATGGGAATGCTTTCACATGACGATATTTTGTACACTGCACTTTTACTGCTTTTACCTCGCACTTCTCGTATATATATCGCTCAGCTCGGTGCTGTTGTTGTTGATGATGGCGCTAGTGCCACTAACTTTGTGACCGTCATAAATTATTGGAATTTTTGACATTTTCTGGTGAACACTACCGGTGGTGCTTTGAGCACTTCACCACGTACCCCTTCCTTTGCCTTGTGCATGAAAATAGAAACATTATTTTTGCTCCTTTTAATAAATGTGTTTTATTAATGCATGTGCGTTGCATTACAATATTTTGTACTGGCAAAGATGCTCACACAAGAAGAGTCTAAAAATAATATATTGCATATTATGATTCATGATTTTTCTTGTTGAAAGGCAGAAATAAGAATTCATACATAACGAAAAAATAGGTTGCTCTTGTACAAAAGAGCAAGAAACATAGATAATTTTCTTTAGCAAAATAACGTACAGCATCCCTTTCTTTATGTTGGTTTACAGGCATACGAATTTACCATTCATTATTTACGATAAAAGCTACTACAACAGCTTATATAACAAGTATTTTGTTGTGTAAATGGGAACGACCGTCAACCATACCTGACTCTGATCGTTAGTCACGAACAAAAGCAGATACGAAGAGGCAACATCATTACATCTTACATAATGGTCATTTATTCTTTTTTAAATGAGATGTAGAGATATTTGGTATGCAAGCATAAACAATAATGAATAAGGGCCGTACGCTCTCATTACGTACCTATTAAGTGAAGTACGCGTCATTCAATCGTTGACAGTCTTTTAGTAAACCTTCAATATAATCAAAACGGTAGCATAGAGGTTTTTCAACGTGTATTAATGATAGCATATCTTTCAATGGCAAAATTTCTTTGTCATTCAAATTCCAGTTTTGTCTTCTGGAAAAATATTGTATCCCACAATAGCATTTGCCAATGCAATAAATAATTTTCTGTATATATCATCTAGTTTGTGTTTCTTTTTCATCGCTTGTCATTTCAGGAAAAATGGCAACCCCAAAAAGTGTGCCTGAATAACGTATTTCTGAACTAGTTTACTTTTACTCTTTGTTCATAAAAATGACGCTACTCGTAGTTTTGAATAAAAGGTTTGATAACAAAACCGCTAGAAGTTGATGTTGTATTTGGCTCCGGCTCACAACGCAGAAAATTCAGCTGCACGACGTATGCATTGTTTAGTCACATATTGAATGAGAGTAATTTTTCTTCCATTCCATGAACCATGCCCATCCCATCGAAAGTAATGGCGGTTTTGGATGATGCACAATAAATAAGCTACCCATCTTCGAGTATGATTTTTGCACAAAAATGTAACTTGCGGCAGGCTTTGCATTGGTCCTTATGCTACTGGAGTTTTCCGTTCAAGGAAACGGGTTTGCGTAACAGCCAATTTTTAAAAAGCCCATCATGCAATTTTCACGCATATTTATCATTTTCAGCATCATCATTTATTATATTTTTCTAGGCACAACTCCTCAATATTTTTATTTAAAAGGACCACAAAGAGAATCTTCATTCATAAAGGCATTATTTAGGTTAAATAAAGTGAAAAGCCCTTCCTCCATATTTTTTTCTGTTTTGCATGGAGTCTCAAATAATATTTCACCCTCCAACAACACCACCTCTAAAATTCAACCACAACAAGAGTCCTACTGGTCGTAAATCATGCTAATATTTTTTTTCTTCTAGCATCCCGCCGTTGTCACACTGTCATTTTTATTAACTTTCATTTCATTCTGATATGTACATTTTTTTACAGCGGAGTATAAAAGTTAATTAGATTGTATATGCTTAGTAAGTATGGGTTTAAACCTTGGTGGATACAACTTTCATGTCAATTCCCATTTACACTTAATCATGTTTAGAATGTAGCATAAGCTAGTAGCAATTTTTTTCTCAAAATAACTATGTTTTTTATATTATCTCTCCAATTATTTGCATCTTTTGAACATTATCCGATATAATCAACATAGTCGTTTACACCAAGGTTCCTCCTGTCGCTACATTCGAAGTACATTATTACCCAACAAAACAAAGATTTCCTCGTAAAATACGGCTGACAGGTTCTTTTGTTGTTATTTCTACTTGATGGTGATAATGGTATTCATTCAGATTTACAATTTATACATAAACTTACATAATATCTCCTTTTCCGCGTCTACGTGTTCCCTGTATACACATATTATTTTACAAGAGGCTTGATAATTTTCTTCAGTAAACCATAAAAGTGTGTAACTGACGTAAGTTGCTGGTAAAGGAAAAAAGAGAAACCACTGGTGTTAGTCGTGCAGTGGATGTGACAGGGGAAAACGGCAGCAGCAACAGCTGTATACACACTTTTCTTTCTCTTCCTTTCACTCGTATTGCAAGTGTCTGTCCCTTTTCCCTTGTTGCCTCTTCTTTCCTCTGCTGGTTTCCTCCGGCTTTTCTGAATTAATTTCTACTTTCTCCCTTTTTAGCACGTTATTTTAGGCTGTGCACAACATTCCTATATTCCTAACTGGCAAAGGTGTCTCCTAAAATTCTCCTTTCACGTACAATGACAATATGCCTACCTAACTAACATTGACAAAGGCAGAAAGAGAGAACAAAACGCATCAGATCTTTCCTTCTTGTTTAGCTTCCGGCACAGTTTTAACTGCGCCGTCAGATGAAACGGTGGAAAACCAGATAAAATGTGAGTGTTCTTCTCGTTTTGTCTTGTGTATATCTGCAATACTTATACATGCACATTTTACATTGTATTTAAGCCACCCAGAGAACGTTTTCACTTGGCTTGGCTAATGCCCTCAAATTCTCTCACTGTATGCCCACGACCCTTACAACGCGCAACAAGATACGACAACATACACGGGTTTATTTGTATCAAAAGTTTTGACAAGGTAGAATGTAGTAACAGTAATATGCTTTTGTATGTATCTTTTCCTCAAATCACACATAATCAGGCCATGTAAACGTGAGAGTGCATTGCTCCTCTTTTCCGTCTCCACACCCTTCTATTGCGACGATAATCCACTGGCAACGTTGCGTTGGGGCCGTTGGTGGTGGTCGTTCCTGAAGTTTCTTTGGAAAAGTACACATTAGTTTCATCCTAGACTATTACTACTGCTTTGTCTGCGTGCATATTACAAAAAGACGCGACTAAAAAACTTTTCCCGTACATCTTTTCTCGCACAGAAGATGAAACACCCATCGTCTTCTTATATACCTTGTACTCTTCATCCATAAGCACATGCATACTATTATTATGACGAGCCGGAATAAGAATAATGATGCTATCATTTCCTTCTTGAAAAAGTTCATCTAAAGTAAATACACTGGAAATCTGCCTTTCCTTTTGCCATTCTAGTGATGCTAGTATATATATAGACTAGTCCCGTGCACGTACTTTCAAAGACGAAGAGACAACAAAGGATTACAAGACAAAGTGCTGTGCAGCTGGAGCTTGAGGTATGTTGGCTGGTGGTAGTAGGTAACTTCTTCTACTACTACTGCTCTTGATGATGATGAGCGTGAATTTGCTTAAAAGGGAAAAGAAGAAGTAACAACCAGTTTCAAAGAAATGCGGACATCACAGACACAGCAGGACATTTACACTTTTTTCTTTTAAAAAACTGAACAAGATATTCCTGTGTAGCTGTTAGTCCCAGTTGAGTTGTATTCATGGAAGGGGTATGCATAAAAAGTAGGGGAAAGCAACGAGAAAAGCAGACCCAAGATGAGAAGATGGTGATGATGACGACCAATGTAGCTGTGGTGGTTTGGTGGTAATAATGCAGCTGCTGCTTTTACTGCTACTTCGTATTTGCTCATCTCTCAGCCTCTAGTGTCTTTGGTCTAGTGGATTCTGAATCCCAACACACTCTGACAAAACCACCAAAAATAACTTTTCATCTATTTTCCCCCAAAAGTCCTTCAAAACTGTTAAATTTACTGCTGTTCTGCTTCCCCCTTGTCTGTGTTCATTTTGGAAGGAGCAAAAATGATGTAGTAAAAAATGAAAATGGCAAATATTTTCTTGTTGTAATTCTCATTCTCTTTTGCCCAAGGTTCTTGCTGAAATAAGCACATAAAAACAGGCAAACGTTCCATCACATTCGTCATCATCAATATTGCAATAAGAATGCATTGGGATAATAATGGAGCATTTATGTACACACATGTATAAGGCGTCCTCAATCTGCTTCTGATAGAAATGGTGAGCTATTATTATTCCAACTGTCCCATTTTATAACGATGTCCTCATTTAATTCATTTCACCCATTTTTCCTTTTTGATGAAAGCTAGCATATTTGCAAAAAAATTGCTGCAAAATGCTATAATGATGATACTTCAAGATAAGTTATTCCATTCTTGGTATTAAAGATGCATGTAGCCTTACATATTCCCTGAAAACGCGTGCCCTCCAAAATGCTGCAAAATATATTTGAATCATCATCGTTGTCATCATTTTAATAGTACTTTCATCGGAAGCTACCAAGTGCCACACCATCATATCATAATCATCCTCACCCATCATCCGATTCATTCATTCAGCACACGAGAGAAATGATGTAAGATGCACAGCAGCAGTAGTAAAGGATTCTTTTATCCTTATCCCTCTTTTATTCTTTTTTCCTCTCCATTTATACAAGTTTTCACTCAGGCAGCATCATCGGTCTTCCAATAATAACAGCAACAGAAGCAGTATCCTTTGGCTTCTTTTGCAAAAAAACCCAACCAGGACTCTTCTTAATAATAATGTCACCCATAAAAATGAATCTGGATAGATAAGGCTATTACTAAAAAACTGGAAATGGCCTTATTTTCTCTCATGCTGAGGCTTGCTGCTCAGAAGAATTCACACAGAAGTAGTCACACTGCCACTGTGACTAACATGGAAAAATACTAAGCTTTTGCATCCTTGCTCCTCTCATCCTCGTCGTCATTTGAACATGACGAAAAAGGGAAAAATGGAGGTTTTTTACTCCAAGAAATCCCTGGGTGGTAGTACACTTGCATGCGTGTGTAAGCAGCAACTGTATATACATGTGTACGTTTTCTCTTTTGTGTTTTATTTCTTCTTTGGCATATATATATGCAACACAACGTATTAGATATGTAGGCTCACTTAGAACGGGAATGTCTCAATGGACAAGCAGTAAAAGCTAAAGCCACTTTTCTTGTTGAATGTTACAGAAAAAAGGGTTTCCTCCTCTTATGTAAGCTATACCGTTACACAACATTACATTCATGGGGCGAAGAAAACGGCTATTTGTGCGATTATAACGTTTTTCTTCCGCAAAATGGATAGTGATGGGGATATTACTAGCTTTTTGTGGATCTGTGCACAAAAAGAGCAGCAAAATAGAAGTGTGTAGTTTTAGTAGTAGCTAAGCTAGCTGTGAGGAGGAGAGGAAGTTGAAAAGATGAACGACTCATATATGTAGTCATGATCATGATGATGATCGTCATCGTCATCATCACGATCATCTTCTTCATCCTGAGAAAATCATCGTCACTTGGCTGCACCTTAACAAACAAGTTTTGGAGAAAACTGTCGTGCTGCATATTGTCCTATGCTTTGGTGGTGGTGGATAGTGAGAAAAGGAGAAAAGAAAACACGGGAAAGTGTGCTGTGTGTGAACTTGTGTGAATAGAGTGTCTTCTGGCCAATAAAGTTTCACTTGATCGCCCATCATCGTCCCTTTTCTTAGTTTGCTATATATACCAAGATGATGACATTAGCAGTTGAGCATACGTATATGGCTGGTAGCAAGTGATATATAAGTTAACACGTTCACTACTGTCACTAGCACCGCCAACAAGAAAATAGGGCTTTTCCTTTCAACCTAAAAATTATTATGATTATTGCCTGCTAGTGCTCAGATATATCACAAAGCACTGCTTGCGTCTGCGGGAAAATAGAGGTGACAACGATTCGATACTATTATCTTTACCGTCATTGTCGCCAATTCCGATAAAAAATATTGTTTAAAGGTCGACCTATACCGCTTAGATGGTTTTAGTTTTTTGTAACTGAAGATGAAGGAAGGTGGATCATAAAGAAACTCAGGTTTCAGGAAAGGAATGTGCGTGTAATACTCCACACGTTTTCAAAGCTGTTTTACTTCCAAAAGACAAAACATACTGTGACTGTAGTAGAATTTATTTCTTCTTGCAAGCATTGGTGTAAGTGTAATGATGATTGCTTTGGAATTCGGCTGGCCACAAAAAAGGGAAACCTTGTCGGTTTTATTGGACAACATAGAAAATGCAAGTGTGGAAAAGCGTAAAAATATAATATGCATGAAAGGCATGTGAGGTTTGTATGCCCGTTGAATTCCCCGAAAACAAACATACCAAACAATAAGATATTTGGAGAGTTGGAAGAGATTATCTAGCCATTTTACAGATTATTACAAAGCCATTCTAGCTCTAAATAGTACAGATAGACAAAGCGGAATTGGCTGTTTGATTGTGCTGTATGGAAAATACCATTTAATGCTTAGAATTCCCTAAAAATGACTTCAAGACATTTCACAAACTTTTCAGAAATTATGGTTCATTTTTATTAATAATTTCTATTCTTTACAAAGTTATAAAATGACTATAAAGCCCACGCACGATAATAATACACTTGGATGTACGCATTTTCTATCTCCCGTATTCTCCCTTTTTATTTCTATCATCATCCCACGACGACTCACTAAACTACTTCCCTCCCGACACAGTTCTCATAAAATATGCATGATTCGCGGAAGGATTTTAAGGATTTATTTCATTTCTTGCTTTTAGAGCGTGGAATATTGGAATATTTTTGCAGAGAGATTTACACACTAAAACTCTTTTATGTGCCCATTACAAACTATACGTTGTAAATATATTAAACAGCCCAGCATCATAAAAACGCTGTTCTTCTTGCAATTCATCCGTTCCTTTTTACAAATCCGTCACACTAGAAATAGGCTAACAAACTATAAAGTAGAATTAGACCTACATTCAAACTTTCATTCGTTCAAACGCTCCAAAAATACACTTCAGCTTGCTACATTGAGAATAAAACACTTTTTCCAGTGTTTTATGTGAAAACATCACAGGATCATCATGGGACATCAACTTTGTAGAGTAGCAAGTTGGAAAAAATTGCAATTTTTGGTACATACAATACCAAGATGACTATAATGCCATAGATCATTATATTATATACCTAAACTGGAACCAAGCTCACTCTGTTGGATGTTGATGATGTTCCATCCGGAAATGGAGCAGTGGAGCACTGGGATTCCAGCTTTTCCCGTCCAACTTTTTTCTCCATCACTTTCCCTCCGCTGCCTTCATAAAGTCAGTGCAGCGACGTGGTACATAATACAACATTAGGGATTCATTTATTTTTTTTACACTGCTACACTTCTTTTGTAGATGCACATACGAAAAGTAAAGATGATGATGAAAACGGTTGTAATATGAACGTACACAATATTTTTGCCAGTGGCACAAAACCAAAAAAATAATGTAAAAATTCCAGTGCGTGCTCTCATATGAGCACTTAAGACAAAACATGTGACTGAGGGTAGTACACGCGGCAAAACTATACTCTATTTTCAGCATTTTACTACTTATTTTATTCTCAACTTTTGTAATAAATAGACACAAACTTGTTTACAAAGAAAATTATACTGAAAAATATGTTTTAGTTTTGTTGTTGGTGACTGCCAGTAAGTTAGCTAGAACGTTCCAGTACCTAGAAAGTCATCATCATCATATTTTTGGCCTTCAGCACTGCCTCGTTTTTTGTGTTTAAGTTGCAAAAAATGAGCCATTATGTTGTGTATATGGTAGATACGTACAATGTATCTTAATATTAACATACTGAGAAGTAAATTGCAATTTTGTAAAACATCTTGCATTTTTACCTGAGGCAAAAAGGGTTATGATTAGGATAAAGACTTGGTAAAAAAAAAAGCAAAGGCAGAAAAACTGAGTAAACATAATTTTGTTACAAAAATGGATTGGCAATATGAAGTATTTAAATTAGTATGTGGATTCTTGCTACATATCCCTATAAGTCGTAACTATGTTTAAATAAATTCAAATAAAGTAAGCGGATGTACGGAATGTGCAGAAAGTTACAAGAACTCATCAGATTTTGCATGTGTAATACTTTTTAAAGTTTACGTCTCACGCACTGGAAGAATGATTTTCTTCAAAGTTTCATGGCACCAAGGGACCACTATGGCTTTATGAATATGCATACTGTTATTAGAACAGAAACTATTGTTAAATTTATTTGTGTGTGTGTACTTTCAATCTAAAAGTATGTAAAGTATGTTTAAAAAGCTCTGGAACACCCATAAGTGGAAAAGCTTTTTTAAAACTTATGCATACGCACATGATACTTTTCTATCTGGGTCGGTCAGCAAACCCATAAAATTTCACTTTCCTCCTTATAGAAAAACGCACCAATAAGAGCTGGGAAATCTCTCTTGAATAGCTATCTACTAGTATGTAATATCCATTCAGGATATTACCAGAAAGTATCCCGGATTTTGGTATTATGAAATAAACATAAAAACGCACAATGAATATTGTGCGTGTACGCGTGTAATATGCACGCAACTCGCTATGTATTAAGGTTTGCCCTAACTTTTGGGATAGTAATACGAGTCATAAAATGACCTATCTTGAATTGGGTGTATCCTAGCCTAAACTTGTACTTTTTCTGTTGATACTTTAAATAATCCAAAGCTCATTGTTATTACAGCTTTCCCTTTCACAAAATGTTCCAGATGGGTTTGTGCAAAATCTTCTACGCATATTACATTATTCTACCTTTACACTATTGGGCTTTAACTACTTTGCATATTCTGTATCTGTCCTTAAACTTTCCGATAAAACCAGAAAGATTGAAAAGCTTGCCACAAAAGTTTATTTTACTTTCACTACATTCACCATTTCCATCTTCATTTTGTTCATCACTACAACACAAAGTTTCAGAGTAGACTAGTGCACCGCACTTGTAACTCACTGTGCCTTTCTACAAATATTATATGCATATGTATGCAAAGCCGATGATGGACGGATATGTTGCTTTTACTTTTTTGGATGACAACGATGCATGCTCACTGTAGTGTACAATCAAGAAGAAAATCTGCACTTGGATTACTACTGTGATTATTATTGTCGTCATACTTTTTTGTTAGTTTTTCCCTCTACCGCCTCAGCCACAAAACCAGCATTTCTTTTGTGCTGGCATCAGCAACTAGAAGCTTTCTGAATTCACTTTCTCTTTTTTTGCCACGCACATGATTATTACGTAAATTCCAGTGAAAAAAGTTTGAAATGATATTATTCTTTGTCTGTATGCTTCCCTTTCTTGCAAATACTATGGAGCAAAACGAGACATTTATAGGGATACAGAGATGCCTTATCTGAAAAGATAAAAGTATCCATACGTAGCAATGATGGTGTTTCGGTGGTTGCTAACAGTAGTGGCGAAGCAATAATAATAATAATCCGGTTAACGTAAGCAGAAAGTGACGACGTGATATCAGCATCAAAAGCACTGGCAAAAATGTGTGACAAAACCATACAATATAGACGCTTGTCGTTCATTTTCACTGCGTGGTGGCAATGTGATGACGGCGATAATCCACAGCCTAAGC
The DNA here is from genome assembly GCA_029691765.1 of Entomobrya proxima. Classification (NCBI taxonomy): domain Eukaryota; kingdom Metazoa; phylum Arthropoda; class Collembola; order Entomobryomorpha; family Entomobryidae; genus Entomobrya; species Entomobrya proxima. The sequence continues at coordinate 8,508,373 of CM056168.1, forward strand.
ACATCAGCACACATTCCAAAGACGCCATACATACATTATAGTAGCCTGTACATATAGCAGGCGACTCAGTTTGCAATTCACGATCTAGTTGGTAGTGTAGTTTGCAAAAAATAACAAACAAGAATAAATTGAAAATTTGCATGTATGTCATTTCTTTCCAGTAGATTACACTAAATTTTTCTTTTGATAAAAACTTTTGTGCAGAGTTGCTCTTGCAAATCCGTATAACACTTTCAACATACATAGGTACTCTAAAGTAATGCCATAATCCTAAATATTCAGTTGTAGTATATTATCGTCACCGTCATCCAAGTCGTCATCATTCCATTCCAACAAATTTTAGCAACAACACCAACCACACTCATATCACTTCTTACACAACACATCAACAACAAGCCCCTAGCAGTTATGAGCCCGGAGTATTGAAAGAGTCACTTTTGTTATCAAAAGGGAGGAAACGACGAACATTATTTTGTGATTTCTCGATCCTTGCATGCAGATATGCGTGTTGTACACTTTTTATTGAAAGGAAATGCAATGGCGTGAAGGATGTATTGATAAAGTTGCATAAATTATCGACCATTGATAAACGACTAAATCCCGGTCTTATGTTGCTGATTTCTGAGAACTCATAATAATCTAACGTGACAACTCGCTCTCTATTCCCTTCCTTTTCTGTTTATATTACGTAGAAGGTCACGGTTACAAAATGCGTTTACCTAAAACGAAGAGGACTTGAATCAGTGAATGGGGGCGCTAAGCAGGCGTTTTAATTTCATGAAAATTATAACTATTCAACATTGTGTTTGTTATTACGCAAGTCTGCGTATACGCCCCCGTTTTCCTTTGGCAAAAAGAGAATGCCAAGATAAAAGTATCTGCTGAAGTTTTCTTGTCTTTCAAAGAAGTTTATAAATAAGCTAGAAAATAAAAAGGGTGAAAAAGAAACGAATGAAAATATAAACTTATATTACAAATACTCATAAGGAGTTAGAGACAAACATCTCTACGTAAATAACTCAAGTAGGCACTTGCTTTGTCTTTTCAGTTTTAGGCTGAATCCACTTGAGAAGGCAAACGTGTTCAAAATCTTATACGTACATGGTATTCTATTGGAATGATGGTACAAACCATATTATTTTAATGTAATTTAAGCGCAAATCTATTTTTTCTGCTTTCCAGGTATTGTGGCTACGGCACCGTGATACCCATCTCCTTTCAGCCGGAGCGGATGCATACACCCAGGACCCAAGATTCCGTGCATTCCAAGGTCCAGGAAATACCTGGGGACTTAGAGTGAGCTCAACTCGTCCAACAGACGGTGGGGTTTACGAGTGCCAAATCTCAACAACTCCTCCAGTTTCTGCCTTTACTTATCTCACCGTTGTAGGTAAGTCGGAAAACAAATAACTAGTTTGCTATTTTTCTTTTCCTCTTATTTTTATTTTTCATGTTATATGCTTCTGCTTACTGAATACTCCAGAATACTAGTATTTTGATGATGATGTCTATATGAACATTATCATTATCATCTTTGAAGGTAGCCAGCACTACTGATGTTGCTACAATAATCATTGCTGTAACATGAGCATTTTTCATTCATTCATTCTCCCCATACGTTGCTATACGAGCTGTGTGTACAGTCTAGCAAGAATACTGCAAACCTGAGCTTATTTTCTTGCCAAGTTACAGACATACATACACAAGGAACATTATGTTGCTTTGTTCTCATCGCACACAACTAGCTGGTTTTTCTCTCTATCCATCTCTCCTTTTCGTTTGCCACAAGTCTCAGTCTCTGGTGAATACTACCACCTGAATTGTGAAAAAGCCAAAAAAATATGAAAGCTTTTGCAGAGATAGTGGCCAAGGTAAAAAGAGAACGCGATTACAGAAGTCGGATGGTTGAGTTGAAAGAAAATAAGCAGGCTCGAGAGAAATTGATACTTGTGTAATAAGTCTGGGTAATACGAGCGGAAGATGAAGATATAAGATACCGGGTGGTTTGTGGAATAACAATACGCGTTGCAAAGTAATAATGGCATTCCTCAATTTTTATTTCCCTCTCGTGTGTGAGGAGTATTGGCGTGTGTGCTTGTGTTCGTGTGCAGCTCATCTTTTTTTCTGTGTTTGATCCTTCCTGTTTGTTTGCTTGTCTTATTAGATAGCTGGTCCGCAAAGTGTATAAATTTAATACGGTCAGCAACTGAAAAAGCCCTGCGGGAACAAGAAAAGAGGAAAATGTAAACTCTTGTTGTTGTGAACCAACAAGGATACAATTGAACTAGCACTGCAGACAATTTTTTTCTCCCAAGGTTTTTTCTTGTAAAATTGAAGAAGAAAAATTGAGAAAAGTCTATCTTCAACCAACAGTCAAAAGCCCCACATCTCATCACCACACTCCACACAAAATAGGTTTACAACTACAACAAGTCAAAAGAGAATCTAGTAAAAAATGAAGTTTTGAACGTAACTAGGCCAGAGAATAGAAGCCCAAGTATAAAAAATCAAGAGGACGAGACTAACTTTAAAGAGAAAGTAGAGAAAATAGGAAAGATGAGACTGCTCCTTGTTTGAAAAGTATACTATAAAACTCTGTTCTGTATTCGCACAGTAGGCTTGGCTTGCTCGGCGGAATTATATTACTTACAGATAAGCAGCATCGATAATAGCATTTTCATTCTATTTTTTCTTCTTGAATTTGCAATCAATTTCGGGGCCACGAACTAAAGAATGAACGGAAGAAAAAGTGGGAAAGAATACAAGTTTGTTTGTGAAGTAGAGTACATTGCTCTTTCCTGTAAACTTTTATTCTTCTTTCAGTTTGTTCTTGTTGTTTTCTCGTTTACTTTCACCACCAGCAGTAGCAAGCATTATAACAAACAACAAGGAAGCGAGAAGTGAGAGGCACTTTACCACTAACATATTTTTTGCTAGTGAAAGAAGATGAATGAATAAGATGTTTGAAGAAAATTCAGGCTTAACTTTTTTCATTGTCCTAAATAAAAATAAACTGAAAAAATATTATAGTACGCCTTTTTAAAACTTAAAGCACTAAAACTATATTGTATACTTTTTCAAGCATTTTTTGGCGGAACATTTGCTCTTGGCTTTGACAAAAACCGTGTAGGAAGCAAGTAGCAGTTGATGATAATCAAGCATTATTTTGCGTGGGAGCGTAATAAGCAAAGAGGTGTACTTTTGAAGGTTTTGAGTACTTTATATGTAAAGGCGATTATGAACCTTGTCATTTGGAGTTGCTGGCACCGGTTTTAAGAACTGGAAAGTTTGCTTAGAGTTTATAGTTCACTGCATAAAAATCAGCAATGTTCATTAAACTTGGGTTGGTTGATTGTTTGTAATGAAACATGTATATCAGCTATTTGTTCTTGTTTCTGAACCAGTCCCTGCTTTTTCCGCAGCATAAATGCACACCAGTAATAGTTAAATAATGAAAAATGACAGTGGATATGTTTTTCGAGTGAAAGTGAATAGCAAAACAAGCATGCTATTTAGAAAGGAAAATCAAGTATGTAGTGCAGCAGGACATCAATTTGAATTGCTTTGTTCTCTTAAACCAGTAGAAAAGATGGCAAAAGTGCTGCATGTACTTCTTTTGCTGAAAAAAATAGAACAAGAAGATGATGAGAATGATAGGTACTAACTATCTTGGCTTTAGATTCTTGAAACTTTGGCCAACTTCTTTTTTGTATTCAGCGTCTCGTTGCCTTCTTGTGATTTGCGTTTTTGTCCACTTGTGCTTTTTGCCACTACCACCACACACTACTATTAAAAGTCTTCCTTTTTTCTAAAGATAAATATTACAAATGCTCACTCATACATAAATACAGCATTTAATGGGAATGCACATATCTATGAGTTATAGTTGAGTATCATACTAGTTGAGCCTTTTTGCTTTCGCTATTAGTCCCGTCTTCGTGTGTGGTGGTGCTAGTGGTGTGGCATGGCATGGTTGGGTGTTGAGTACCCGGGTTTGGCTCCTTGCCACACGGGAAAGTTGCCCGGTTTTTGTAGGAGAAAGAAAGTAGAAGAGCAAAGTAGTAGTATCATCATCTTCTTCGTTACAATATAGTCATTCTCCTTGTTATATAATAATGCGCTTCCTTCCATTATTTTCTCGTATTAAAATGAGTGTGTAGACAGCAGAAACAGAAACGTGCAAAGACTTCTATGGTACACTGTTTTTCTTACCCAAGTACCCGCACCCGTTTTTATTTTCATTCAGATTTTCCGACAAAAAAAGCAAAGCCTCTTGTTCTCTTGTATTTCTTTTCAGTGTATTATTATTATTCTCCCTCTTTCTTATTCACTTTCTCCATTTCAAAACGTGCACAATTTTTTCTGCATTATACCTAATGATTATATAGTCAGCATGTATAATGTATATACAGATATAAGTTGAAGGGACTTGGTGGTATGTGCGTTGTAAATTATCATCATTATTACTAGTCTCGTTTCTGCATTTTCGCATCTTGTGAATACGTACACTTCTTCTCGTCCCCATCTTGGGGTTGTCGTATAGGTTATTATTGCGTCATTAAAATGAGCTCTCATTTTGACATTATAATGGCTATTCTTCTGATCTCCAGAGAAGAGAAGATGAGATGAGGGAAAAGCTAGCGTCGAGCTGCGTAGGAGGAGCAGAATGGCTAGGACGAAAAGGCTACATTTACACATTTTCATAGAGGCTAGTTTGCCAGCCTAAAGCCTTCTGCACTATACAGTATTGCATAATAAGAATAATAACAAAATATGTCTTAACAAGGAAGTATCCTCTTGAGAGCGGGGATGTGGTTTTTTTCTTAGCAGACGAGATTTTTGAAAAGTTTGCAAAAAATCCATAATAAAAGTAATGTGTACAATACATGGGACATCTGCTGGGAACAAGACATGCAAAGACTGAGAAATGCTAAGCGGTTCCTCCTCCTGCTGCTCTAAATAGGAATGCCATATTCTTCTGCAGAAAACTTTTTAGAGCAGGGCTCAAACATTATTCATTGTCCGCGGTGAGGACAAAAAAGGAGTGTATATAGAACGCAAGAGCTGCATTAAAGGACCTAGCAGCACTTGGAGCAAAAAAGGATTTTTTGGCGTCTTAAGGGAAATAAGAAATGTTACGTAACGTAACACACCAGGGACTAAAAGAGAACTCGATGTGGCAAATCAACTAAGAATGCAGATAGGTGCTCAAGCTGAAAGGGGAAGTCACTTGAAAAAGATGAAACAGGATGACACGTAACCTTTCCCTGTTGGAGTTTCAATAAAATACAAAAAATACGATTGCCTTGTTCCTCCGTCTTGTCACAATAATTTTACTCTGCACAGAGGAAACTTGTTCTGAAAGGAGGCAAGAAAGTTTTTCGTTTATTTTATTTTGGAAAGAAAATGTCGAGTGTGTGGTATATGAGTGTGTCGTGTGGATTTTAGAAGAAGAGAAACGGATTAAGGATTTTAGAAATCGGGGCAGGGATGAGAATGTGATGGTGGTGATGGTGGCGGTGAAGGTGACACCCACAGCAAGTCAAGCCTACAAGTTAAAAGGCTTCGGCTGGGAATGATGATGATGAAAATGGTTGCTTGCAGTGAATGAGTCCAAAGCACATATACACATTGGTGCGCACACTGCTAGGCAAGTCATTGGGTTTATCATACGAAGGAAATCTGAAGAAAGTAGGCCTTTGTCGATTTCTGTTGAGAAAATAGGTGAAAAGTTTTGAAGAGGCAGAGGAACCACGTTGCACATTTTTGTGTGAAATATACTGCTGTCATTTACGTCACAATTGATGGGAATTACGGGAAAAGTAAGGAACAGGGTTTAGACGTGTGTCTGTGAAGCGAATAGAAAAAGGAAAAAATACGATGACATTTTTTCTTTGGTTTTTCCAAACACATAGCACGGAACAAAGACAAGACGATTCCTTACCTTTTCTGAAGGTTTAACGAAGGATTTAGTGCATACAGAACAAAAATGCTTCAAGAGTATGAAGAGGGGTCGTTACTTGTTACGTAATAATGTCATGAGGATGTTGCGAGTCGCTTTCGCTTCGGGATGAAAAAGAAACTCTAAAGCGAATCATCCAACTTTGTAGTTGTGAGTTTTAAGGCAGGGATGCAGTGAAACAGAAATATTCAATTGTGGGTGCATGAAGTAAAACTTGTATTGTTAGAATAATGTATATTTGGTTGGGGGGAGAAAAACCCCATGCTATTTTCTTATGCTACTATGTATTTTTTACAAAATCAAAGCACAAGGTGAGCAAGTGAGAAAATACGAAAAGTTTTTGAATGTTATAAAATTTTATTCCTTAAAAATCTTTTTGTGCAAATGTGTTCAAGCATGATTTGATGAACCAAAAATAGAAAGAAAAAAAGTTTTTGCGTCTTTTCTCAATTTTCTTTCGATGAAACTTTACATACGAACATTTTCTATCTTCAAAGAACCCCGATTGCTGCAAATGCGAGAATGTTTGTTGAGTGAATGATGTGATGATGCCATGATGCTTTAAAAGAGCGTTCATTCTGCTACAGAAGTCAAGTACACTTGCAAAAGTTACTTAAGTATATTATTAGGCATTATTTTTTCATTCATAGAAATTCAAAACTGAGAGTGATGAACCTAAAGAAAATTTATTTTTACACTTACCCATCAAGTATACAGTTGGAAAGATTTGATCATTTGCAAGGAGAGACTTGAACCCAAATTTAGAAACATACGGATTCTGATTCTATCTTTTGATATTTATATCTTTCGAATGAAATTCTTGCTCATCGTCAACTTTACTACCAACTTTTTTCAACGTTTTCTAGTTCAATAATGACATTGGGCGCTTATTACAATACTGTTCTACAACTTGTTTCAATTTATAGCAAATTCAAAAATAGAAAATAAAAAAACTCACAAGAATACGGAGGTAGCTGTGTAAAAGACCACCCGGAAAAGGCAGAACAAAAACTTTATTTTCGTTTAAATGCAAGGCAGAAAACGAAAACTTTTTAAAGTGGAAATTTATTGTTGAATTCCCTTCTTAAAGTTTAGACTTTAGAAATTTTACGCCTTTCGAATTCAAAAATATATGTAAAAAAGTCTTTCAAGCACTATTTATGTTGAGACAGTTTGCTTGAATAGACGGACTAACTGCTTTTTGTATTCTTTCCTAAAATCTTTAGAAGATTCTGAGAAACTAATGCGAATAACTAGGAATTTTAATTTTCATGACCTCTTCGCTTTCCTTTTGATTATCTGATGACCTTTTCATTTCAATATCAAATATCGACAACGTAACGAATGCACACCCGGAAGTGTTTTCTCAAAAACTTGTGCAAATGTGAACCCCACTTTCCTTTTGTTATTTTCAATCCTAATTCCTTTTTTTCTCATTTCTCCTTCAATTTCATCCTGTTGAGGTTTTACCCTTCTCTTTTCTTCCCTTCTGGGATAAAATGCGTCTCCCGCCCAGTCGTAATAAACGTTAAAATCTATGATGCCTGAAATTCCAAGATGTACTATCTGCCTAATGCTCTGTGAGCAATAACCGCCAAAAATGGTCTTTTTACTCGGCATTATTCCACTCTTTCGTCTTTGTTTTTTATCTTGACTCCCACCACCACCAAGCTTATACATATATAAAAAGGAAAAAACGTGAACAACTTTTGACTGACTAAAATGGAAAGAGTACGAAGAAAGCTAAGAAGAAAAAAACTTTCATTTTCTGTCTTGGTGGCAAATGCCTTTCTTTTTGCTTTCCCTCTTCATTTCATTCATTTTCAGAAAATCTCTCTTTTCTCCTTCGACTCAGCCCATTTCACCTACCTATATACATCTTATTCATTCATTTCACTTTCTCCACTCATTCCTCCATTTTTAGCCTTTGTTTTCCTTTTTTCTTTGTGCAAGCCGAAATGAAAAGTTGGCTGCTGTGCTGCATTTTGTTGTCTTTTCTTTTGTTCTCTCATCATCTTCATTTTGTACTCTGCTGATCCCCACGTTGGTCTGTACTTCCATTCTTTCAGCAGTATTTTTATTGCTGACGTTTCTCCCACGCCAGGAAACAATGCAAGGTTACATAATGAGTACCTTCCATCCAAGCACATACTTGCAAGCTGGCAAAAAATAAAGGAACATGGACATGATTTAGTTTCGTAAAATGTTTCCCGTTTTTACACTTGAACTCTGGTGCTGATGACGAGATGAGGTAATAATCATCATCATAATCATAAACAGATGAAAATGTCAGCACTAGCAGAAGTAGCTTACATAATAATGGCGTTATCATTCCATCACATTCAGCATCGTGCTACAAATTGCTACCTGTACCCTTACATGCTTTATTCATTACATTTTTTCACACATTCCCCATGTCAGGAGGCTTTCAATGTCTCAAAAGAAATCGGTTTTCACAGACTGACATAGCTTTTAGAAGATGAGCACAATTGCATAGCCGGATCTTTACTTGGATTTGACAGACAGTGACTTTCTCTTTCCAAAATACTTTGTGATTTCTGCTATTAAGCTGTCTTCAAGACTTCTTGTCAGTGGTGGTGAATGAAGTGTACTTAATAACCTACATGTAATAAAAATCTTGCACATATGTGATAGACTTGAAGCAAAATTGTAAGTACAACTATCAAAGCTTTTTTCGAACATTCTATGCACTTCCTGAAATTCGAGAAAAACGGTAAGAAAGTTTTCAGATTTAGTTTTTTTCTCATTAGCATAACGAAAATTCACGTGGTAGCAATCATAAGCAGCTCATCATAGGAAAGTTATCAACATACTTTTATATATCATACCACCTGTTTTTGCTAAGTGAAAGCAAGCGCACGTTTCAAGCTAAGCAGCTATACTAAGGAACTCTAATGGTATTGGGTATTCACCTGCGGTAAGTTGTAGTAGTGTGAGCTACGTGCTTCTAATAAAAGGAAGAGTTCTGTATGAGAACTGCAACAGATGTTGTCTGTTATTTCCATTCAACTTTCTTCCGTGTGGGAAAAATGGGAAGGTGCTTTATACTTTGGGTAGATAAAAAAGTCAGGTGTTAAGGATTGAACAAAGTAACCAACAACCAAGTTTAAGGTTGTCCGTGTAGTTCACGGAATTTCTTTAATGGCTGTGTTTAGTTCTTAATAAATGCACATAAGTAGGCTCTTTGTTAATGAAAAACTATGTCTTTGAGAGGCTATCCTCTTGAAACGCACCATAAAGCAAGAAGGCAATTTTACAAGGGTTTAAGTTATATGCAGGAAAGTACTAGACTCTTATATTTTATGGAGTACTGAAGAAAATTAAACGCCATTAAGTTTTGTTTTTATTCCTTGCCAAAAGAGAATACCCAAAGCCTACAAAATCTTATTCCGCTATCTGCTACACTATCTGTATTATAATATATGTATTCCGATGATCCTTGGCAGTACAAACACTGCACGTGTGTCTGGAAGAATATTGTTTGCGGAGCTATTTGTATGGAAGTTACGAAAGTATATGTATACTGGAAAAAATATATACTCTGAAATTACTACCACAAAAATGTAAAAGCTTCATGAAGAATAGTAGTAATCAGTAATCACAATCGCACAAGATAATCGATGGATTGATATGGAGGAAGGATTTTTACTCGTTTTGTAATTTGTAAATATTCCAGTATCGATTGTAACTTATTACGTATTCATTACAAGCAACCACAAGAATGTTCAACTGCCATACACACATATATACAATGCTACAAGAGTAAAGACACACACTGTTATAAAGTTTCATATAACCGCAGTCATTTCTAACATAAAATCATTTAGATTTTGCGGATTGAACCACTGATCTTGCTCGTTTTTCATTACAATTCACCGCATCCCATCCCTTTCACATCAACTTTCATCGTCATCATGTGTACCTCCTTCTTCTCGGGTAAATGTACTTACCAAATAGGCCGACATTGTGCATTAACTCAGATTCTATATCTGTCTCTCCTAGTTTTCTTTCGTTTTTTGCCAACGATCCTCCACCACAACAACCAAAATTCACTAGGAATGATAATTCCCATTCCTGTTCCACTTTTTCCACAAACAAAACCAACGAAAACGAAACTAGCTCAACTTCGAGCTATACATATATTATTATATTCTATATTGATAAGTATTTTAGCTATATAATTTTATCCTTTATGCCAAATTCGGGAATTGAACCAAACACCCGAATTCTCCTTCTCGTTTGCTTTCTCCGTGCTTTCCAATAAATTCCTGTTATCTCTCTGTATTTCTTTCTGGAGGCACTGCTCAGCACTTGGCACATGAATCAACCAAGTAGTATAATACTAGACTCGTAATAGAATATGTATACTTTCACATTTATTCATGAAGTCGGTTGATATTACTAATCTAAACTTTTTTGTTTACGGCCCATTCTAATCGTCATCATCAGCGAGCTGAACTACCTAATCAACTAGGGTTTCTATCAGGCTTGTCTAATCACCCCATTTTTGTCAAGTGATTAGTGATTGTGATTAAATGAAGGCTCTTTTTTAACAGTGATTGGTGATTAGTGATTAATATCAATCCCAATCACTGGTGATTAGGTGATTAAGTGCTAAACGAAAATGCAAGTTGGATTAGGATTAGTGATTAAGTTTACTCACAGATTTTTTACTTAGGCAATATTATATAGGAGCAAAAAAACACAATTAATTAGCAATATATCACTGATAAGTATTTTAACAGCATACCACAGCTAATTGTTTTAATGCTGTGTAGCGAGGGGTTATATTCATTAAAACTAATCGTAAGAGGAAAGCAGATACTTGGAGGTAGGATCTCTGTGATTAAGTAGTGATTAAAGGCAGCTGGTTTCGGGATTAGTGATTGTGATTAAATTCAAAAAATCTGAAGTGGGATTGGTGATTCTAATCCGTGATTAGTCAAGCCTGGTTTCTATTATATCTGCAGTGCCGTGAAAAAAACACGTCTTTGTACGTAGGTTTAAAGTCAACACAAACAGCGTTGACTTTTGCATGTTTCATACACTTATAGATGTTTGATATCATGACATAGATCACTCATGGGATTGCAAATAATTGCTACTTGCTTTTATAATGGCAAAACTTTCTTTTTTATTTTTTGTACGTTGCTTTAAAAACTACTTGTATCTGTTACGTATACAATAACTGCATAAATGAAATGGCAAGTACCTAATAGTAAGCTGAAATAGGTAGGATTATTCCCACAGAGATTACACATATAGTTGTTTTTATTATGGAATCAGAGTTGTTCTCTCGGTTGATCGTCAACTCTTGCAGCTCTACTGCTCAGGGATTTCATTAGTTTCCATTTTATTGTTTTATAGTTAATAATAAGAGAAACCCTCATAAATAAAAGCTTACTTTTGTTGTGTGGGATGATGAAGTTGCCGACGATGATATGTATCTTCCCGGTTCGATCCATAAACTCCGAAACAAAGCAGAGAAATAGCAAGCAAACAACAACAAATCATTATCAATTACTAGTGCTCCCGTAGCGGCATAAGTGCCTACATAATAGCATTAAAATATCTTTCTCATAAATGCGAAAATACGAACAAAAGGACTATATAGAACTAATAAACCATGGTACGAGACATCATCAACCAAATAAATGATGATGCTGATGAAAACACATAAAAATAGACACATTCTCTGTAACGCCTTTGAGTGCTATACGGAGAAATCAGGACAATTTTTTATAGTTGATATCAAAGAGCAATGACTTTCACAATCTAAAACAACGGAAGCAAATTGGCAATATAACTGCTGTTATGAATTTGAATGAAAGTAAAACGAGCTACACAAATCATTTTATTTTCCTTTTATTGAATACCTACGTACAAAAGCAAAAGGCAACAAAAGAAGCCTTATTGCTAATTGATTATTCAAATGTTAGCGTCGTCGCATATCGAAACTACAAACCCACATTTTCATTTATTTCTGAATATATATTTTCTGTTATCTTTCCTTTTTCGCTCTCTTTCCTCGCAAAACAACTTATAAAAGTTGCACTTTTTTCCCCATATGAGCAAGTTTTTCTAATTCAAATTACATCAGTACACTGGCAACAAAAGTTGTCTGGAATGAAGTCTATGTGGCAGTTCAATTATTATAGCAGTTATTTTTTGTTTGTTACTGCTGTGAATGATTAAATGGAAATGTTTTGATGGGCGAAACAACCAAGTCGAAATTTTTTCCTTCCTTGGGTTTCCTTTTCATGAGAATAAATTGGAAGTTGGTACTCTTTGGTACCGGAAGCATTGAATGCCTTTGGAATGCTAGAATCGTAACATTCATACACCCAAGATACCCATACAGTTTGCTCCCCAGCAGTGGGCTTGTTTTTTGCTTTGTACTTGAAAGCTTTCATTGTGACCAGCGTGATCATCATAATAATATTAATTTCGCACGAGAAGCTACGAACACGAATACGATGCCGCTGTGTGTAATTGAAAAGCAAAATATCAGACTTTTGGTTTTCTGTGTCCTGCTGTCTGCTACTGGCATTTTGCCTAGTGAATAGTAACACAGTGACAATGATACGTTTCATTTAAAGCAACTACAATAAACTTAAGTTGAATTCTGATTGTGCGTACAGTTATACAAAACCTTGGTGTAAATACATTTAAAAGTTTTCTACACGGGTGTCTTTATTATTGTTGCCACCGATGCGATCTCTATATTCCTAGCAGTTCGCAAAAAAGTTGCCATTTCAGCTCCTGCTGCTGCCGGCATTTCAAACTATTGTGCCTTTTCCAAGCTTTTTTGTGCCCTAAGACATTTACACAAAACAACATACCGCACGTGAGGCTTTCTATCCACCGAAGTTGAGAAAACAAAATCATGATAATCCTATGAACTGTAGAATTGTTACAAGAGGCATATTTTCGTATTGGTAATAATATTTCGTAATATGCGAAAGCATGATGTTCATAATCAAACAAAGCTGTGCTCAAGGTGTATAGGGAATGATAACAGAGGCGCAAGATAGATAGATAGATACATAGATTTTGTGCCACGTCATACGCAAAATGTACCTAGTAGCCTGATGTCATACATTTTTGTAACGCTCGAATAAACCAATTTATTCAAGTCAAGTGAAAAACACCATGTTTGTACTGTGCTTTCATCTTTGTGTCTAGTGTCTAGAATATATACATAATACATGGCAAATGGTAACGGTACGACTGTATTTGGGTATTTTTTAGGTGCAAGCTTGTGTATGTGATTCATTTAAACATTGTCGCTCTTCTTGTTCATGGCATGGTTCTGGCAGCGAGACGGACATGCACCCTAAAAAAAGAAGCGAAGCGATTGTTATCATTCTGCCTTCAAAAGCTTTTGAAAACTAAGAACATCCCAGAATATCCTCTCACATTTTCATTCAAATGTCTGCTTTTGCTAGTTCCGCTCTTCATTTCCTAGTCGTCCCAACTTTTTGCTGACTCTGCAACCATTGGGGACGAGTAGGGTCCAGCGTGAAACCAGAGACATGTCCTTTGATTTCTATCTAAAAATCTGAATATTCTATACAGAGAGACAAAAACCAGCACGTCATGCTGCTGCCGCTGCCACTACGTCTGAGAATATTAATTAATTTCTCTTTTTTGTTCGCCTACTCTGTTCTTTCTCTTTAATTCTGTTTATTTTTACACTCTTCAGCACACACTGTCGTGCTATCTCGGCACAAAAAAAAGTTGATGTTCCACTCAAATTCCGTCTAAAGCTGGCGATGGCACAGCACTACTGAAGCTACATAAGAGCAGCACCCTTTCATGGAATTGTATTTAAAATAATTTGCATTATTGCCCAGCCAGAAAACATACCCACTATTGTTCCTTGTTTTCTGTGGCAATTGAAGCATTATTGGCTTAGAGCTGCTCCTTTCCCTTGCAACTTTAGATTCCATCAGTTTAATTAATTCTCCTTCTGAATAAACGCTGAAACTCGGTTTTCATCATTTTTCTAAACAAAACCACATCATATGCATCCTAAAAAGTCAATAAAAACTTACTGCCAACATAAATAAATCAAGAGCACTTGGTAATATTTGCATTGTATGCATCCTTGTCTTGTCTTCTTTGTCCCACACATACATACACAACAATATTGACAATGCCATTCAAAGAATGAAACTAATCAGATTCCTCTTTGTTTTGCTTAGCACATCCAGAATGTAGCTGGAGATCCTAAAATTAGATAATTGCTTTCCTTTTCTAAACCTTTTACTTTTTTGTGTGCAACTGCAGAAATTACTGTGTGTACTTCTACAAAATGACCCTTTCCTTTCTGCGTGAACCATTTTCCATAAAACGCTCAAAATAAACTGCGCGCTTGGCACGAATGGATTGTGAACCATCAAGAAGCCATTTAAATCCAGTACCAACAACAATGAAACTAAAAGAGCACACGTGTGACAAAAATAAACAGTTTTGGATGGAGCAGAATAAAAAAGTTTACACGATGTACACGAACACATTTTCATTGCACCCAACAGATTTTTATCCCCTTTCCCTACACAATATTATTATTATTCTCTTGTGAAATCCCTTTCGCCTTTCTATCCATCCATCTGCTTACCTACACCATTTTCTACTAGCTTTTACGTAAAAGGAGACAGTATGCCATAACTAAAACATTCCACAAACCTATATAACTCCACTCTAGGAATATATATGGAAACAATGTCAGCATATATATAGGCAGCTAGCGAAGACACTCGTCGTGTTTGCCTTGTGTATCGTAGTCGTTTTCTCCAAAATGGTTGGTGGTGATGGTGGCACACTTTCAAGGAGATAAAAATGACACCTCTCTCGTTTTATATGTGCCTTGGCTGCACCTTTCTCCACCACACAACTTCCTGCTGGTTTTGTTGCATTTATTTCCAGCTGAAAATGGCAAGGTAAAGAGTAAACGTGTACAATACAAGCTCACAACAATGGGCATAATATTATGCGACACAACGACAAAAGCTAAAGACTTCCATCCATTCTGTTTTTACTTGTTTCTTGATCTGTAGCATTTTGTGATTGTGCTTTCCCTTTCTCTCTGTTTCGCTCGATATTTGCATATTGGATTAGATTTTGTTTTTTTGCAGTAAGCTTTTATGCCGAAAGTTTTCACATTCAGCAGGCGAAGATGAGCTGAGGCAGCTCGGTCGAGGATTTTATACTAGAAGTGTATTTTGCAAAAAATGTTTAAGTATGTACTAAGTTTGCATAAAATTTTAATGGGGCACATACAGTGCAGGCTGTTGGTTGTTGTTGTTTCTTCAAGGTTTGCGCTTTGTACCCTAAAAATTGTACATGCATGATTTTTGGTATGTTTGTTTCGTTGTCCTGTTTGTGTGTCCTCTCTGTTTTAGCGAAAGTTGATGGAAAGAAGGAGTGTGGTGTCGTGGTGTTGATAATGATAATCATGATTATTACAAAAGCATGCATGTTCAGAATACTTACACATATTTGGGCTAGTTGTTGTTTTCGCCGTCGTGTAGGCACGCAACCCTATTTCAAATATTCATGGACAGAATGTTAATAGAGTACCAAGGACTTTTTACCTCATGGTGTGTTTTGTCAAAATAATGAGTGTATATGAAGGTGAAAGCAAAAAGGACGAAAATCACATTGGCGATGCAGGACGAGTACATTATAGAAAATAGGAAGCATGCGGTACAAGGACAAATCTTTACATTTCGCCTCCCGTGAAGATGATGCGTGCGTGAACTTTTAAGAATTGTCACCGATGCCTTTCCAACAAATGCTATTAATATATTTGTAGTAAATAAGGGAAAAGCGACAGAAAAGGACACATAGAATGAAAGTAAGCTAAACTTGTTATGACATTTATGTCTTGGATGCGTAGCAAAAGGGCAAGTAGAAGGTAAACAGTCCGATGCTTGAGAGATTTGGTTTGTTTATACGTGGTGAAGCATGTATCTAATGTGACAGGCCAGAAAATCTTTTAAAACTCTCGAGTGTTTGAGGAGAAAGTTTGCTGAGTGTGGAACAGAAAACGTGGAACAAAAGTAAATAGAGTGGTTTTGGTGGGAGGACAGGTGGCAAAAATAGATATCCTGATAATTGTGACAGTTGAAAGTTAGAGCATTGACCGAGTTTCACTGTTTAGTACACGTGCTTTTTACGCAACGTACGCACTGTACATTTGTTAAAACAATGCTGGCAAACCTGTGATATCTTTGCATTCGAAAATCATTTTTATAGCTAACACAGTCAGTTTCACAAATGAAATATACTCTCTATACGATTTAATGGCATTTTGTAAGGCAATATGAACATAGGTAAGCTACTTCTATGTTATATAGTTATGTGGGAGGGTCAGATGCCGTTAAGAGGTGAAGCCATTTTGACCGTCCGTTTTTATTAACACAATAAAGTTTGAGAAAATAAAACAAAGTTCGTATTGCTGTATTATTTATTTCAACCAAAACTAAAATACACGAAAAGTTTTAGGCAATGTTTGCTCATCTGCTGCTGTGTGCTTCGTTGATCTACATCTGGCACTCATCTCAATCTCATCATTACTAACATCACTTCCATTTTGTAGCATACAGCAGATGTTGATCAACAGTAAAGATGTCATTCTCGTTAGCTAAATTTTATTTCCTCTCTGCCACATCATCATTCACAAAAAAACTTTCACTTTTCCTAGAGTCTAACTTTACTTTTTCTGATGTTCTGTTGTTGATGACTACTGATGAATAGTATAACTGGTTACATAATATGCACAAACGACCATGAGTTTTTCCATTAGTAGCATTTCTGAAAACAGTTTTGCCTCGAGTGTTCATGTCACACAATGAAATTTTTTACCCGTTTCTGCCTACTACAACGGCTGTGTTGTCTCTTTTAGATTAATTTCCTCTTCCGAAAACATAAGCTCCTCTCTACCGGATATTTCTCTGAAATTTTACGATATTGTTTCCTCTTTTGCGATTAAAACTGAAAATTTTCCGTTCACGTGTATTAGTAAGTGTATTGTGTTGCTTACTGTTAGCACATTTGGTTTAAGCAAACATTTTTGCGTTTCTCCTTTTATAAAAATCTAGCACAAGCAATATTGATATGATTTGCGATAATGCTTCTTTCCTTATTTTCGCTTTATGCTTTTTTCAGTCCTGATGTTGTTCCTATTTATGCTGGCTTTTGTGCCTTTTCCTTCCTCTGAGCTAAAATGTAGGAGAAACAACACAATAACTTTTGTGTGCGAATAAGCAAAAGGAATGCTGCGTTGTTCAGCGCAAAAAATAAAATAATTTCTGTGTGAAAATGAAAGTGGGTCTTGCCCTAGTGCCATCCACAGAGAGAAAAATAATAAATACAACTTTGCCGTGCCTTGTTGTTTATTTCGTTTTTCATATCAGCGCACCAACTACCTCTTCCCCTCCTCCTCCTCCTCTTCCACCACCGAAAGCAATTCCTGTCTTTGTACACATTTTCGCCGAAAATGAAAAGGAATTGTGTGGTGCTAAGTACCAAATGGTTGGTGTGGTGGTCGCAATAGTTTGGTTAGTTTTTATATATTCTTTTCTCTTATTATTTCTCGCTACCGTTACTCTTTCCTGTACGTAATTTACACAAAATAATGCAAACAATAATAGCGGGACTACTAGAACGTAGGTACATCACCAGCAGCATCACAACTGTTTCTATGTTTAATATAGTGTCTAAATTGTACTTTGCCGCTTCCTATATAGAGATTCAAGTGAAATTTCATGTTATTTTAATTCCCGTAAGCCCCATCAAAGTTAATATCCGCCCCTTTCTCTCTCCATCCCTTGTATTCTTCCAGCACTGAATGGTGTTTTTGTTTGCATTTGGCTTGGTCTTGGTCGCAGTGATGAGGATATAGAGAATATTATGAGCCCGATGGTAAAAAATAAGAGATTGCTTCATTCCCACATATTTTGGCTTTAGTGTGAGCCAGCGAACCAGAAAAATATATATACGGGCAAAATGCAAGATCCAAAGTGGAGGTCAAATGAATATTGTGATAAATACACGTGTTCTACACTAAAGCTAAACCAAGAAGCATAGCAAGCGGAAAGAGAGAAAGAAGAAATAGGGCCAGGAAAGCAAAGGGAATTAAGGAAAAATTGCAGAAAAAGAGATGATAGAATAGTTACGAAATGGAGTGAACGGATAAAAATAAGGAGAAAGCAGCTTGGAGGCAGGATGCCACATATGCTGTATACAGAACTGCCAGCAAGCTTGTTTGTAGAAGGGACACAGAAGAAGAAAAGGCCTGGAAAATTTTCTGCTCCATTCCCACATCCGGTTGAGACATTGGAGGAAATTAAAAAACTGTTCAACCTTATTTTTACTCCTCAGCGATTATTCATTCGAAAGAGAAAAGGCAGACTTAACAAAATAAGCTAGAATATACGGGAACTTTTCTCTCTCTGCTGCTCTTCCAACTTTATTGCCCTACACGAGGACAACTTACAAACAAATAAAGCACTTTGTACTCGCACAACCAGACACTTAAAAATAATTCAAGTCAGAGAAAGAGTTAAAGACGTATGTACATATTACTGTACTAGAAGTAATTGCTTACAGGGTTTTGGTGCTGTTACAGCAGCTTTTCTACTTTAAAATTATGATGTGGTTCTCCATGCATGGTCAGATGAGCATCATCATGATCTATTCTCCAAAAGTTTGCTATAAAAAGCTTATGGGCAATTTTTTGTCTGATTTCTTTGTGTTAGACATACGTATTTTCCTCTAGCTGTGTGTCATGCATGTATGGAGCAGTAGCCAAAGCCACTACAGCTACTGCTGTGATCTGACAAGGGAGCAGCAGTTTACGTGATTTATTCACAGTTGGCCAACTCTTATTTTCTTGCTCACAACAACGCACCACTAGAAAACCAGCATGAGAGGGAGAAGGAGAGGAAGAGGAACAAGATGAAAAGAATAAGAGGAGCCAGCTCGTGTGTAAAAATGTTGGCACTTTTTTACTCCTTGTCTTCGGCTGAATATTATGCTACAAGGGAAATGTAGTACGTTACGGCATCAAATAGGCAGCGGTGATGTGCTATAAAAAGTCAAACATTTCACTTTCCCATTAAGTAATACATGCAAAAGTCATACGATATCGGCGCTGCTATATTGCGCATTTGACATCTTCTTTCAATTTTTTTTGTGCTGCAAATGATCTCCATAAAAAGGATACGAAAGTGCAATGCACTAACTTTTACCGTCCTTAGTCGCCTTGAAAATCGTAAAAATTCCTCTAGTTTGGCTAGAAGCTGAAATCCATGTGCTTGGTCAGTTCACAGGAGAACAAAATTGGATACTGACCATGTTTTTATGTTGACTTCTCCGTTGTGTGTTGTCTTCCTCTTCACTGAACGTTTCTTATTTACTTCCTGTCTTTTTTTGGATTCTCTAAAAACTTTTGACGACCACGATCACGCTGATGATGGTGGCAGAAAGCAGATGCTTTTGTGCATCACTGGATTTGACTGCTTTAAGTAATAAATACGCCATAAGTTTGCTAGGCTTTCAAAGGAAGAAAAATCCGATTGTTCCTTTATCCATACAAACGTGCCTACTTTTATACCCTTGAGTGGACACCGAAAATCCTGGACTCCTTGTGTGAAACTATACGACAAGAGACCCATATGGGGGAGCGATGCTAGTTGAGAAGGCAAAAAATTCAGAGGAATGTTGCCAACAACAAAAGGCAAAAGGGAGCTTTCACACATACACACGGAGACAGATCAAAAGCCAAGAGCAAATAAAGAGAACATCACATCACATATTATCGGCAAACCCCAGAAAAGAGCCAGCTCATGACTTTTTCGCTTGGAAAATGAGAAGAGGACATTTTTTGGTTTAGGTAATCGTCCTTGTGCACAAGGTGGTTCCTTTAGAGGTTTGTTTGTGCATCGGTGACAAAAAGGAGCTCATCATTCTCGTCATTATTGTCACCGTCGTTGTTCCAACCATTGTGTAATTTATGGAATGTGAGCTGAGGCTATATCCAAAGGTAGAATGCACGTTTTTTATTTGATGATGACAGTGAAATGGTAATATCAACCGCACTTTCACATCGTCATTACCATCGATCCTTTTTTCTAGCAAATGACAATATTATTATTGTCCCAGGACTCGTTGTCATTCCTTCTGTTTATCTTGTCATCCTTACCTGGCCAGGCTGTTTGGAGAATCTTTACTTTACTGACGGGGTGGCATTACTATATCAATATCATATAACGTTTTTATTGGCAGCACAGCGTTCTCAACTTTCCCCAAAACGCAGTTTTTCCAGGCTGTGTTTTACATCCGAGATCTAGCAAGTCTAATGGTTTGTTTGTTTATGCGCTCATCCTATTCCCTTTCTAACATTTCCACAGTCCAGCCACAACTTTGAGAAGATAAAATGGCTCGAAAACATCAAAGTCACACACAGACAGACAAAATAAATTTTGGATTTCCCTTCGTATCTTACCTCTCTGCAGTCTCATTCTCGCCAGAACTGACTATGAGAACGTTAATGGTACAGGCGGATGTGTGCGCAAGAAAAGTGTTTTTGATAACGTACAACGTATGTATGTGGTATGTCTGTAGACATTGACAATGACCGCATTTTCACAAGGGAAGCCCATACCCTACCCTCTTTTCCATTGTGTTCCCTGGAGGCCAAAAGTATCACTGGAAAGAAGAAAAGGCATGAATAAAAAAGTAAACAAAAGTAGAAAAGTCCCTTTAGGCTTTTCCGATCAACAAAAAACCTTTAAACAAATTGAAGGATCAGAACGCAAACTGGAAGCAAGAAAACGTGATCCAAGCCACATTACTAATGTATAATGACGATGCCCGTCTGCTCAAAGTTTAGAGGAACCTTGCTACATTTCCTTTTCTCCATTACTTTATCGACATGTACATGAGAGTACTAATAAATTTTTTGGCAACCTTCAACTTTCCCTTGCTTTCTGGCTGAATCAGAACTGAACATCCTTTTTTGTTCATAAGGAGAAAGTAACAGTGCTGGTATGACATGAAATATCCTGCGTGTGTGGTATGGCGTGTGCGGGCAAGACCGGCATAGGTATGGAATTGCTGAATATTTGAAGCTGACATTTATATTATTTAGAAAAATATTCCGTGATTTTTGGTTTCGGACCAAGAGCATACATTATTTTACAGATCTATATGTGTGAAAGTGGACGAAGAAACCTGTCACGTGTGTAAAAGAATACCATTCACACGAATGAATATTGAAGTCGCTTAAAATAACATCTTGGTCTCAAGAAAGGACAAAACTATAGACAAAAACGCTGGAAAATTGCATAACGTATGAGAATATTTAAAAGATTGAACATTCTACATTATGATGTAGTTTCTTCCTGTTTCTTACTTGGTGGAAACAAAACTTGGTGCTTGCGCCTTTACTTTTGTCAATCCTACAGACATCACATTATTGCACAAGCCGTAAGACTACATATTTTATCGGACTGCAAAAAAAAATCAAATAGCAATATCTAGAAATACCTTTGAACACTTTGTGCGTTTGGGAAAGGGAACCGATGGTATGGTATATACGATATTTGCACAGATGGCATAGATTCAAGAACTGAAAGTTCGAAAAGAAAGCAAAAGTTTTACTCATCGTCTTCGTATTTTTCCTCCTATTTATTTCGATTGGTGGGTAATGTCGTAGAAAATGTGGCAATATAATACTCTGTGAATGAAAGAGTTTGTCTTGGACTGGAGGCTGACACTGCTAGCAAGTATTGCCACTAGTACTAGTTATGTTATAAGACATATCCTGCTGCATTATGATTATTGAATGAAAAAGCCCTTTTTCGTTTCGTTCAGCAAAAGTCACAAAGGAAGTGGAAAATAGTTCCGGCAATATGGAATTCGTTTCACTTGCACTTTTGCAAAATGTACGGACTGGATGGAAAGGGAAGCTAAAAACGAAACTATCCTTTTAACAATTCATTCCGTTTGTCGAAGATCATACAATACGGTAGTCGAAGGCTTCTGCCTAACCGGATACTGAAACTATCTATATTATGTTCTTATGCGATGCGTTACTTTTACGGTAATGTAATGTGTGTCGATCAATGATGATCATGATATGCGATAACTTTATTCTGACTCTATAACGCATCTCTCTTCAAGTCCAATCACGATTCCAGTCATTGAACCTCAAAATGCAGAGATTGCCAATGCTTCTGGGAACCTATAATGTGTGTAATACGTGGCCGAATATCGTGTATAACCTTGCTTAGAATACGAAATGGTTACAACATGATGGCTAGTATCATATATATAGAGAGAAGAGAAAGTTTTGTTGGAACGGAAATCACGACGACGATCATGATGATGGAAAGCGTATTGGGCCTCGCCTTGAAGCTCATTATATGTCCCTTGGAAAGTTGACAATTGTTTCGGTTTATTAGGAAAGTTTGTCCTTTTAACGAGATGATATGATTATTCTTCAAAGCGGGAGGACTTACTGATTGACCGTTTAGACAGACAGAACCAGTGCGTATACCACTGGCTATATGGCAAACAAAGAGCATACTTTGTAGTATGAGAAATATTTACTGTTCTCATTGTTTTTCAGAGTAGTGGTGAGTGTGCCTTTGTGCTTTTTCATTTCTTGGTAATTTAATTGAGTTTCCAAGAAGGCTGTATGTCAGAAAAACAAAGAGACAAACATTTGTAATGAAATCAACTTGCTGTTCTGCTGCTTTACTTACAATATAAAAGAAACCTTATATATGGAGAAGAGCGCTTCCTGTTCCATTCCACTCACAAGCAACTTTTGATGATATTACGTACAAAAAAGAAAGAAAAAATAGAAGAAAACAAAACATCATAGCAGAGTAGTGCTACTATTATTGCACAAATTTCCAATTCCGTAAATGCCGTTTGGTTGCAAAATTGCAATTTTCTCCCGTCTTTCTTTAATTTCCGTCGCCACTAAATGAAAGAGACAATAGTCATAAAATACGTTCCAGTTCGCAATAATATAATATGTAATTTGCGATATCACATGGAATATCATGCCATTTACAAATCACGTGCTAAATATAATATATTTTTGAAACATTGATAACACTCGACGAGGCACATAACGCAAAAGGCTATACTGTAGAAGCTAGTGTTCTGCCCTACTGCCCTATACATGTTTTGCTTTTCCTTTCTGCTGACTACTTTCGGCAGTTCGTCAGCAAAGAAAATGAGTTTCATGATCATTCAAGCGTTCATAATGCCTTCATAATATTTCATCTCCTCTCATGCATATTGCGGTTGTACATTTCAAGTCATGATTTCATATCAGTTAATGAAACATGAACGATAATTTGTGAGTTTTGTTTACAATATATTGATCAATGGTGTGATTGTGAAGTAATTAAATAACATTCAACATTTTCTGGCGTCCGGCAAATATTTCCATATTACAGCTTTTCCGTTCGATTGTTCCAAGTGTTCAATCTGCAATTCAGGCAATGTAAAAATTTATATATTGCATTTATTGGGCAAGAAAAAGTCTGTATTATATATTTCGCAGTTCTATTTTAGCATTTAAATTCACATTTTTTTCATAAAATCTATCTTAAGTACCTTCATCTTGACGCGTTCATGGACTCCTTTCAATTTTTTCTGTTTATTGTACTTTTATTGGTACATCCAGCAAGTTTTCGCAATATTGCAAATTGCATGAGCAAACATAACCAAATCAATAGGAGAACAGAAAGACTCACTGAAAGGGAAATCTACTAGATAAAAGAATACTCTTTGAAAAAAAGTAGTAGAGAGAAATTATGTCTGTCTTTGTGCTTATTTACTTTGCACTCTTGGGACATTACTTTTACCACCATTCCATTTCTATCTGCGCGCTCACTCACGCTCGGGCATAAAAATACTAACTACTCTGTAGTCCCATCTCACTGTTACTACTACTACTTTTTTGTTTGCAAAAAAAGAACGAGAAACAGCAATGAACCAGAACAAGAAACAGTTTCAGTAATATTGCCTATTGTCTCTCTCTTTCTCGTTATTCTTTTCGGCTGGAATGGTCGCAACTCTACATTATTGCGAAAAAGTAAGGACAGCTTTTGCACTAATCGATTACAGCACACTTTATTTTACTTTCGCTCTCTGCATCTATTCTTCTTTTTAAAAGTATTTTTGGTCCTGGTACACACATTCAGAGTACTATTTCATGGCTAACTGCAGATGCACGATAAAGAAGAAAATATATAGTAAGTTTTCTGATAGTGCTACACCACAGCAGTGTCACACTCAAGTACATTGTTTCTTTTACAGCAAGCAGTAACACTTCTAACTAGCCAAGCTACTAATAAGATCTACTCGTCTTGACTATCTATTTAAAAAAAAGACAACTTCTAATTCTCTCGCAAGTACTAAAATCCCATTTTGTTCGAAATGGGAAATACATGAAAGTAGTAGAGTTTTTTTACAGTTGCATTTTATTGCCAATTTTTTCTCTCTTGTCATGATCATCATCAACATCAACTTACATAGTGCTTTGTTTGAACTGACATTGTCTGTCCTTTTTGTTTCCTCCCTTTTCAGAACGAAGAAAAAATATTGAAGCAATATTGTTCAAGTTTTGCTCAGGAAGTGAATTAGAAACTAGACATGTAGTAGGTAGTAAAAAAGTGGCTAGGAATTGAACTGAGATGGGTTCTTTGGAATAATAATCCGGATTAGCCTCATACTCCCTTCTCATTTCTTAGTTCTCATTGTCTGTTGAAGACAAGAAAAATCATGAGGAAAACGAGAGGGGATCAATCTGCATGATAACAAATGAGCAAAACTGTACACTGTCTGTCTTTGTAGTAGAAGTTGTAGCTTATATGTTTTCTGATTGAAGGCTGTTATTTATGTACATTTTTATCAAGAATTTCTTTTAGCACGTCATGTCACGTTCTCTCAATTTCACATCTGCCTCCTCTCATTCCTCCTGTCTAAAATAGTTCTTCATTCCTTGTACTCATGCGGATGCTCACTTCTGTTCAGTGCCCTTTTGTTTCCAGCAAGATGATTAGAATGATGCTTCTATACACCCTGTTCCACACACAAACACACACACCATCGTCTTGAGGGATTCTTGAGATTAGCTAAAAATATTGCTGTCCCTTTCTCTGAAGCCAACTGCCAAGTGACTACACAAAAGCATGTAGGCATTCAGGCCGAGTGAACGAACGATGGCACGCACGTGGGCTTTTTAAGAATCTTCCTTTGCTCTTTGTAGTTTTCAAACCTCCCACATGCCAAGTTTCATTTGATATAATTGTAGCAGTTATTTCCCTTAGAGTTGTACAATTAAACTTGGATTTTGGCTTGGGTTGCGTTTTTCAGTCCTGTCATCACGTCAACATCTAGCTCATCATTTTATAAATATCTAGCTAGCAGTTATAATCATAAGCGTAGAGTGAAAGCAGGCATTTCCCGTCCCAATTTTTATCAAATTTCTGTTACAAAGCTGGAATGACAAGCAGAGGAATCAAAGTTCTTCTAGTCACGAATGTCTGTTAGATCAAGGAAGTAGCACTGCTTATACTAGACAAGTATGACGTTTTGAATGTAGAACTTGTAGTGAGTTGTTGTCAAACAAGACTAAAAATGCTTCCTGCTTACACGCTATCCTTCAGAAAAGAGAAGAATCCTTCATAATTCTCCAGAACCCTCATCTAACACAGAAATAAAGATCATGCTATGGCGAAAGCCATCATAAGTGATGATCGTTTGGTATGAGCATCCCACTCTTATCATTCATCAAAGAAAACTTCATCTTTCTTGATGATCATGCAATCATCAAAGATTCAAAGCTACTGAAAACTCTTCTCCTTCGTCTTCCTCACTGAAAAAAATCAAGTGAAAAGATTCGGTTATCGAGCTCTAATACTTTTACTTCTAAAAATGAAATTTTCTAACTTAGAGCACATCAGTGCCCTGTAGATACTTTCATACTACAAGTTGGGAGCAGATAAAAAGTAGATAGAGCTTCAGTTTCATATTTTTGTACGAACAGAGAATGACAATTTCATCCATCCATTCAACATGTTACACTTGAGTGAACCCAGCCCTTGTTCATCTATATAGTTTGCCTGGAGAGCAACATGCTACAGTATAAAAAAAGACATGTATCGTTAGAACTAGGGATTTTTCCACTTCCATACAAAAAGATCAAAACAGATAATCCCATACACTTGCTGCACCCTCAAAAATCAAAACTTTTGCGCTCAGTTTGGATCACACATTATTTTTTGCAATAGCTTGCTACAGATTGTATCTGGAGAGGATTTTCCCCAGTTTGACCTTGTACCCTTGTAAAATGCAATACTGTTGAGCAGCTTGATACTAAATGGAACAAAGCCCGTGCCCCAGCCATGCATGCAGTATTTGCTGTGCTATTGTGCTAGCTTACTTTTGAAAAGAGATGACGATGCTCAAAACGGAAATTTCCTTACAGAGAGGGGAAATCGGGGCAAGGCTGTAAAATATACAGCCAAGAAAGAAAATCAGTCTGGCTCAACTGTGAAAGGCTTGTAGCAGTTTATATATGGAATATTGGATTTCGGATTGAAAAATGTAATGGACACTTTTATACGAACAAACTATGTGTGTGCGTGTGCAGCAAAGCAAAAATGAAGAGTGGAAATTTGAAAGGAACAGATTTTTTCTCCTAGACTAGTGGAAACATCACATTGTGTTCATCCGCAGATTTGTATTGTTGTTGTGACCAATGGACCAAACCAAGCCAAACTAGCTGTTGGACTTGTTGGAAAAATAGAGATATAACGCGCTGTTTCTGTGTCTATGTTATACTTTCATCTTCTTTACACCGCCCGGGTTCCTTTGGCAGCGTATCAAAAATCTATAAAGAAAACAGTAAGGAAGAAGAAATGAGTTCAATTATAAAAAAGACACTCACTCGGTCTGTTGTCTGTGCGTTTATTTACTGATTACTGTATGTCATAATATTACTGGGGAAGAGGCAAGTAGGCAGAAGCAACCCAATTTTTCTCTTTCCAATTTTAGAAACACGAAAAATAGAAAGCTGAACTGATGCAATGCAGAGTGCAAAAACTGGGAGAGTCAGTAAACAAGATAGAAGCCATATCAATTTGTCCAGTTCATCTCATTTCATCTTTGAGTCAGATGGGCATATTATATTTTTTCTGCAGAAAATATCGGCAGTAGAAATATCTCATGGCCTATGGACTATATCGTCTAAATTCTATGTGTAACAGAAGGAGAAATGAAATGTATTGCTGAACATTTCATTTTCTGAACAAAAATAATGTAAATATAATATTCTTTTTCCTTTCTGTGCAATAAGCCCATTATCTGTACTCCCTCAGCCCTTTTCTAGTTGATCAGAAGCATCATTCTTGGTTTTCTATTTTCTGCACATTTCTTAAAGAGATAAAAATACATGTGGAGTTATTTGGTCGAAGTAATTTGATACAAAGTGTCTGTATCTGAATCTAAATTCTTTTGCATTACGCATTCTCTGCATTACGTTTATACACTGACATGTTCAATTACTTTTTCAAAAAAGAACAACTCTCAAAACAACAACTTTCACGTTGTTCTTTGACCAATGGAAATAATTTTCCCAATGATTTTCTATAAAACAATATTAGATTTTTAGATTTTATCTGCATCGTACTAAGTTATCAGACTGAGCAAGCTAAAATTTAATCTTTGATTTTGAGTTTAAATGTTCGTTTCAGGATAATTACGGATTTTATCTTTGAACAAGTGAAATAGCTCAGATATCTATCTTAACGTAAGTGGAATTGAAATGTACCCTGTGCCACCTCTGCTTTATGTGAAATACCAATACTAATCATGATCGTTTTATTGTATAAAAAATATATTTTTATATTTCCTTATATATCATTCTTATATTGCTTTTTTCTTAAAAAGTACTTTTGTATTATGGAGAAAATTGGCTTTGATGGCTGGTGACTTTTTGGGAGCAGCAAGGATAGAATAAGGATAGTGATATTACTATATGCCTTTGAAAATAAGACAATTGCAGTCCATTCCGTATAGTTAGTCCATTCTCGCTCCATATACCAATTTCTAAGCCCATAAAATTACCTTGTGTGCTACATCACATCCTAAATTTGCCTGTGCCTACCCATAATCCATCCTGAAAATTGTAGTGCTTCTGTAAAGTAAAATGGGACGAAGATGAAAGAAGAAGCGCAACACTTTCTCTCTGTATCTGTGTGTATCCATCCCTTCTTCGATTTTTAAAGAGAAGAGAAAAAGATGGAATGAAAATCGAAAACGATGTCTCGATCTACTTTACCCTTTCCATTCAGTAGGGATGTTCGACGTGGCACTTTTTTCGGCATTGATCTATTTCTTCTCTTTAGAACAGACCTTAATCTCGTCTTTCCCCTTTTCTGGGGCCACACCACCACCATTGCTACTCTTACTGCATCTCTCTTTTCCCATTATTATTGTCTCGTTCCATCTATTCCTACTTCTTTCTATAGATTTCCCATTTTTTGTGGATTTTCAAAGGAATAAAAAATTGTATAGATTTTTACATGTAGGTCTCCCTTTAGAAAAAAGACAAGAAGCGCCTCTGGTTTGCTTCAGTGACTTTCATGAATAGAAAAACTGTTGCCGAGAACAGAGAATGCATAGAGTCGCACGGTAGCTACCTATATGCCATCTAAAATGCTTATATCTTTCCGGCTGGTGGTAACTTTCTGTGATCTGGGCTTTCTAAAGAATATATTATGCTTTTCGTGCCATATAGCTTTTAAGCCCTATCACGAACACCACAACACCACACATTCCCTTTCCATCTGCAAAGCCAATCTTTCTCAAGGTTGCCTTCTTCGTGGTAGTACGATCTTTTAATGCCCTGGTTTCTCCCACACCACCATGGTTTTATATATTGCATTTCTCTTTTCCTATCAAGCCATCATGGTCAACTGGTCTCAATCTTGAGCAGACCAAAAACTGTCCAAAACGAGGAGGACGGCAAGATGAGGAGAAAATGGCAAATATAAGAGAAGGAATGGAAAACGCTGAAGATGTCCTTCAATAGCCCTGTCCGCGAATGACCCTTGATAATAATAAAAAACCTGTGTGGCTGTGTGACGTTGGATGTTCCTCTTGGCGGAGGTGGCGTTGCGTACACTATGGCAATGTATCTCCCTCTACTTTTGCGCTTGTGATTCTAACTTCAACTCCTCTGTATTTATCACGGGTGACAAAATAAAAAGTGGTTACGGTCATGTGTGTTGTTACGCCCGCTATTTTTACTACTTTCCCGTATTCCACTAACACCGTCCCATTTCAGTGCAGTATCACATTGCATTATCCCCGCTTCTCTCCATTATATGCCTTTACTCACTCAACTCGCTCGCCTGTTTTGCTCTTTCGCTTTTTTACAAATACACAGCTCCTACTTTATTTGACAGGATGAGCAAAAACACTGTCCCGTCCTACTAGCCAAGTTAAATTTTGCAGTACATTTACCCCTCACGCCCGTCTATCCATCCTAAGAAAATATATATAAATAAATGGGGACGATTTAAAAGGACAAGTTGTTTTTAGGCGAGAAGTGAATAAAAAATGGGCCTGTGAAGTACCGCCGTGTACTTTCTTGTTTCTCTTCATACTTTGAAGAGCGAGCTGGTAGATGATATTGAAGAGGTGGAACACAGAGGTGCCATATAACACCACACCACTTTACTTATTTCGTTGTTGCGCCATTTTGATGATACCATTCCAGATGCAAAGTTAACTTTGCGTTTGAAAATGATACGCTGCATGACGATTTACAAGACAAGTCAACTCATTCCCTCAAAAAATTATGGTGAAGAGGGAGAGTGCCAGGAAAGTGATGTTTTTTCTGTGTGTTCCAAGAACATTACAAAAGGAACGGAAAACATGTCCTATGCGTTGCTTTTTGCACAGCAACAAAAAATAAATGCAAGATATTTGCAGAACGGTGACGGTAAAAGTGGTGCAGTGGGATACACAGGGAGAAAAAAGTCACCCAGTGAAAAAATATGGAAGGATACATTGAGCAAAATGACAGCATGGAATGGGATGGACATAGACAAAGAAAAAAAAACAGGACGGAAAACACAAGCTCTCGTGAAAAAGTAGGCAGGAGAACAAGCAAGTTCATATTTTGCCGTCTTTCTTCTTTTCCTACCACTTTATTTCCTTTTTTCTCGGGTGCTTGATAAAAACACTACACGCTGATGGTTTTTTTGTTGTGACGACGCCAGTTCGACCGTCGGGGATATGGTTGGGATAAAATTTTGTAAGGAGAACGGAATAATATATAGGGGGAAACACGTTGTTGTGGCTGCTGGAATAAAATAAATGCAACAGCTTTTAAAAACACCACCACCGAGAAGAATGACACAGTGAACTTTTGCTCCAAGGGATATAAAATAGACTCATGCTGCTAGAGTGGAAACTCTCGAAAGATATTCAATATATTATGTTTGCTGTGCTGCTTCTTTCCCTTCAATACCTTCTTGTTGGGATCTATATTCTTTGAAAATCTACTTTTACTTGGTTGATTTCACACGCACGATATTTTCTGTTTCTTTTTGTTGTTGTTATTGTGCTTGTCGTCATCTTCAGAATATGTACAGAGGATTGGATTTCACTTTTCGCTGGATATTTTTATCAGTTTACATGTTTCCACAATTGAATTTTTGTGTTCGGCAGCAGAATGACTTGTCTACTGTCATTGTCAATTGTATGAAAAACAGCACATTGTATAGAATTGCGTGTTTGCTTCTCGAAAAAAGGATAACATCAGCAAGCTACACGCATATATTTTAGGTCCTAGCATTTTCGTGAATGTAATTTTAGTAGTAGTAACCAACTGCAATGGAAAAATGTTTTATGTAAGCTTTTGGAGATGAAGGAAAAGAAATATTTTATTTTTGTAGTTATTATTATTATTGTCCATTGGTGTGCTTGCTTTCAGTTCAACTCAAAAGTGACGGCATACTGTTTTCCAATGAACCAATGTTTTCTGACAAGCAAAGGAGTAAGATATAGTACTGCTGGCTGCGCAATGCAATAATGCAATTCATGAATTCAAAAAGTTTTTTGAAGAAAATGCAGTAGCTAAAAGTAAAAAATAGCACAAATGACAGCATGTGCCAATGTCAAAACGGACATCTCACTTTTGTTGCAAAAAAAAACCAGATAGCTTGGTGTGTGAAAAAAGGTTGGAGAAAGCTGAACTTGCAAGAACTTAGGTGGTACGTATTTAAGCAGTACCTGTCAAATGAATGCTTTATTTATGTATTTTTATTTACGGCAAGTTTTGGCTTAAGTTCACCTAATGCTTTTCTCATCTTTTTTAAGTTTGCCAAGAAATTTGAGCATTGGGATTGTTGTTTTCTGCGCATCTGAAAATTGGAAAGGTGTGTTCCGCTATAAAAGAAAGCTCTGAAATTCGTGAAATTGTACGGAGAGGTGGGAAGGAAAAGTAAATCTTCGTGGAAATTCTTCTTTTCCAAATCTGATTATCTCTTTTCATGCTGCTGTTGAAATGAGGCGGCTTTTTGGCAGGAATTAAACGAGGCGGATTTGCGTTTTCCACGAACTTTTTTTTTGTCGGGGAAAATAAGCTTTATAGAGTTGTGTTGCTCCTTTTAAAACGGTAGTAATTGGAAATGACTAGACAAAAGTACCGTTCCCCTGTATTACAGGAAAATGTGTATACTAAGGGTAGCTCGAGACTATTCTGACACCTTAAAAAGCTTGCTATGAAAATTATTGTCAACGCGTTGACTTTTTAAAGCTGATACATCAAAATTATTGTTTTGTGTCCTCTTTACTTTAATTGTGTAAATTTTGAGAGTATTTGGTGAAAAAATGTTTGAGTTATGTAACAATTTTTGTTGACAAGTCGAAAATTTTGAGGTGTGCAACTTTTTTTCAAAAAATTTTGTCTAGAAATCGAAATATTAAAGTTAGAAAAATGCTAACTACCTCAAAATATTAAAGGGTTTCTCGGAAATGTTAGGTATGATTTTCTTATGTATCAGGCACCTACAACATATATTTTGAGAGAAATTTTTGAAAATTGATAAGGCGTTTTGGAAACCTTGTCGTATATAGTGGTGTAAACACAGACCCACAGGTCCTGGGAAAATCAACAAACTACACAAAAAGTGGTACTAGTTTAGAGCTAAAGAGTTGGGCTATTACAT
Source organism: Entomobrya proxima (assembly GCA_029691765.1). Lineage (NCBI taxonomy): Eukaryota > Metazoa > Arthropoda > Collembola > Entomobryomorpha > Entomobryidae > Entomobrya > Entomobrya proxima. Next base: position 8,540,635 of record CM056168.1, read on the forward strand.
GGTTTAAACCGTTTTTCCGAAAATTGTCCGGTTTTTGAGATATGCGTTTCAAAAAACTGTCAGAAAAGTCTCGAGCTACCCTCTGTATATAGATGACTATGTGTCTGTTTAAACCCCCGCAAATTTTCTCCACTGAACTATTGAACTTGGGTGCGGATTTGAAGCACGTAGTGTATTCAATGTACATCTGTGGATTCTCCAGAACTCACTAACAAGTTCTACCTAATTCAACCATTTTTCTTTCTGTAAACCCCTTGGTATAGTGATAATTCAAGCAATAAACTATTTTTGTCCCTCTTCAAATTAGATCAAACTTTACGGTTATTTTCTGGTTTATTCACAGGTATTCTTTTATCCGTCGATTGCCATTCCGTGATCCTGACTGTAATAGATAGTTTCTTATTGAAGCAACGACATAATAACAAATCTATTCATGACTACAACTCATAATAAGAATAGCATAGGTGCTATACATGCTTTCTCCTTTCCCCTTTTCATCATTATTTTTATCCCTGAGAAAAAAAGTTGAAAGAAAGACAAATAAAAAGCGGAAAGTAATAGTTTGAGCAAGTGGGAAAAGTATAAAATGACATGAAGAAGCGTACACATTCTCTCATTCCTGAAGTGTAAAAAGTAAAAAAGAAGAGGAAATTGCAAATAAAGAGCTTTCCAAACATTCTTTCACTTTCTTTTCCTCTTTTTTAGCCTGTTGTTCCAGAAAATGAAATAGTGCGAGCAATAGGTAAATATATCCATCTAACTCCATTATTCTCTCTTTCCCATTTTTGAGTGTGTGTATGCGTGCATGTCATCATTATTATCGCTCGTCGTCGCACAATAATTGTCATTGTCATCATTTCATTGTCATTTTGAAGGTATGTTTGCCTTCCCTTTTCACCCCGCTCGCCTTCCCGTCATCACAATCAGCGCCATTGTTAATTCCTCCATCCATCCTCTCTCCGGAGTCTATTGTTCCCCCGACAAGTGTTCCTTTTGCTTGTTTTTATGTGTCTAGAGTGTTATTCTTTAGCGTGTGCAGAAAAGCTTAGTTTAAATGACCTGGTTTTTATGGAACGTTTTACCTAGCCACCTACATAACGCTTAAGCTACACCTATCTTCCTACCACTTATATACACTCATAAATTCCTATGGATAGCTATACTCCTATTTTGTAATATCTTTCTTTTCTTTTTGAAGAAAAAAGCAGGGAGGAAAAGGAAAATGACAGGAGACTTGTTGTATGTATAGGAGAAAAAACTCAAGCGAAAAGCGAAAAGAATGGGTCATCAACTTTATTTTTAGTCACTTTCTCTTTTACCTCTCATTTCTCTTTGCCTGTTACCTCCTGAAACCAAATGTATAAAAGTGAACGAAAAAAAACTCGAAAAGAGATAGTGGAAAAACTTAAAAAGTTACACGATTTACTTTTACTTCATTTCACAACGCTAAAGCTGAATGACTGCGTGTATTTATATTCCCATCTCCATATATATTGTATCACTACACCAAGTTTTTTCCTAGTGCTATTGTTGTAATAGTCGCAATCGGAGTAACAATACAACTTTGCAAAATGGTATGACATCGCCATCAGAAGAAGAAAAGAATGGAAAGACGAAGACACACACACGCACTCCCGAGGATGACAACAGGGAGTTCTATAGAAAAGAAATTCAGTGTCTGTTTTGTCACTCTGATTCAACGAGCTTTCTTTTTGTAGAAAGTATAGAGTATAGAGCATATTACGTTTTTTGTCTCTTTTTCTTCCTATTTCAACTTATTACGTAAAAAGTCTCTCCATTTTTCTCCCATTTTCGTTTAGTCGTCTGCTCGTCTTGGTGGCACACTTTTTTTATCCCACATGTTTTTCCAGAGATAGATTGCTGCGCATTGTCTACTTTCTTGGTAGAACAAGCACCCACTAGGCCACAAGAAGTGTTGGCGGCGGCGGTAACACATAAGCAATTGTAGTGAAAGTAGCACTAGCAGTAAAAGCCCTGTTGATGATGACGAGAGGGAGACGAAAATGGACTTTCTATTTTCATTCTTTGCAGTTTCCAGTAAAACTGTATGACCAAACACCCATCCAGACCACCAACACTAACACCGTCATGGGAAATGCCTTTGAAAAAAGTAAGCCTTATTGGTGGCCAGAGTATCTATAAAAAGGAGCTTTCATCAACAAAATAGTTTAGCAGAAGAGTAGTTGTAGTGGTGGTGGTGTAGTGTTGAAGATGATGACTATAGGATGATGATGGTGCATTTTGGCCAAGTACCTTTTTTTCTTTGGTTCATCTCCTTTTTAAGTGATACGACCATGTATACACTGCAGGATAATACAGAAAGAAAGAGAAGGAGGGAAAATGAATGAAAATGAAAAGGATGGACTCTGTAAACCGCTCGTTGACTATACTGCTACCATGATGTCCGTGTGGTCCAATAGGGATTTTATTCCGAAGGAACACACTGGAGAATAAGAAAAATAGATTTTTAGCTGGCTTTGGTGAATGAACAAGTAAAGGAGTAAAGGAGAGACTAGGATGATGAGAAGGGGAGTGTAAAAAAGAAAATGTTATTTTAAGCGGTGAACAAGACGAAGAAGAAGAGAAAATTATTGAGTACCTAGTACCTGCTTCTAGCGTCCAGGCAGGGGAAAAGGAAAAGAAATATATGTATAGACTAGGCTGATATTATGGAATGGGATGAGCACCACTGGTTATGGATATACCGCCCACCTTGAAAGAAGCGATGAACAACAAAAAACTTATTGTATGTATGGCTTGAGGGCCCTTTTGTGGCCTCTAAAAAGTGAAACTCGGTCCCTCTCTTCCTTTTTTGTGCCACTGCAACTTCTTAACTCTTTCTTTCTCTGTGCGTCCGTTTTTTTCTTCGTCTTCTTCTGAGACTGGTGTTTTTTCTCGGCTTTTATGTGGAAAATATATTATGGGAACTTTGTACTTGTCACTTTTCTCTCGCGTTTTTTCCTTCGTTCTATGGAATGAGGAATAAAAACGAGCAAAGAGAAGTGAGCATGGGTATTTCAGTAAATGGTATAGGACTGTGACGAAGATGCTGTGGTTCGGCGGTGGCGGGTGTTTGGTGTATTAGATTCTAAAGTGAAAGGGCATCAGCCTTCTCTTTCAGTGAAGCGGTACTCCAGGGTCTTTCATATATAAGTTTATTATGTATCTCTTGAAGAATACTTTTTTGTATAGACACTTAATGACATTTTGTGGCTTTTTTGTTCCTCACTCAAACTTTTGCCGACTTTTTCTTAGCTTTCTTTTTTATGCTCTCATCTTGTCTGGTTGGTAGTTTCGGTTAAAGTCTCTTCTTTTGGAAGACAAGGGATGAGACTAAATGTGTTTAATGCTACAGAGAGAAAGTAACGGTTAAAATACTTTGGTGAAAAAACGTTGGAATTTGCTGTGTACTTTTACAAAGAAAAGTAGAAAAGTGTTTTGACTAGACATACTCATTGTTTTTGCATTAGACATGAATGAATGAATGAAAACGAGAAAGTAAATGCTATATTTTTTGCTAAAGAAATTATGTAAAAGAAATCGAGCCGTGAAAACGAAGAAGCTTCTGAAAACCTTACTGTCAAGGCCACTGTTCCACCTGTACTGTTGGATAGAACAAAAATCATTAATGTCCGCATTCCAAAAAAGCTTATTGCTTCTTGTATTCTCGATATTATTATTCAATGTTAAAACTCATCGTCCATACCACATAAATGTAAACCATACATCATACATTTTGGACGAATGATTTGTTCTGACAATGTAGATTGAATGGTTCGTAGTGTCGGAAGATACAGACAGGAAAAAATAGCAAGTGAATAATAAATGGAAAATATATGTTACTCACAAGTACAAGAATTGTCAATAAATTAATTCATTGACGCAAAACGCACATATGAGATTGTGTTTATGTAAATACAATTCTACATTTTATTGGTAATGTAACACAGTTACACTTTTATCAAGCAAACTTGTTATGAAGTGTCACCATACATAGTGGGTGTTTGTGCGTCATACGACTTCAGTTAGATTTGTTGAAAATTAAAATTGACAAATATGCAAGCAAGCAAATATGGTGCAATCCAGGGATGAAAGTGGTAAGGTACTTGTTCAAGGTTTGACAATATGGTAAAATGTTGATAGAGAACAATACGGTCTTTTTCCTAACCGTAAACTACTCACAAATACAAATCTCCAGTTTATTTTACAGTCAAAAACAAAATCATAGACAAAAATGGAGAAAGTTTCAAGAAACCCCAGTGTTTCCTAATAGTGCTCCCACCTACCTTTCTTTTGTCATTCGATATTTACTACGCCTCACTTGTCCTTCCGCCTTCTTGGTTACTTGTCACTGTACCATGTTCCCATTCTTCTTTTACGTATCTAGCAATTTTATCTTCAACGCAGGTTTTTATCTTTCACGATTTACAAGCCAACGACTCATCAAAACTTGATTGTACCACTCGTTCATCTTCACTCACTTTTCTCTTACATGGGCAACATAATACATAGGAACGCATTTTGACAAAAAAGACTTTATTCATTTCCCCATTCGATCATCACTAGATTTTTTCTAGTTTTTGGTTGAATGACGATGATGACGAAGACAACGCAACACAGCAGGGAAATAAAAAGCGTTTCTTGTTCCCTCTAGATATTTCTACTCATTTAACCAATCACCTACTTTCGCCCATGCTCCTGTAAACCAGTATATACGTCATTTCCCTACTTCCCAGTTTTCAAATGAATAGCCTTGGTTGTAATAAATTGGAGGTAGAAAGGATGGTTCGCCGTTGCCCTGTATCCGGGAAAGTCAACTACGAGGAGATGGTTTTGCTAATGATAGAAATGAGAATGGAAATGTGGGAGTGAGTCTCTTCATGTGATTGTGATAACGATCTCTCCGTTAAGTGATGTGGGAAGATGAACCATTTACCAGACTACCAGAGAATTCCTGTCATATTTCTAGAGCAAAAAAGCAATGAAGACAATGATGTCAAAAATATGTTCAGGTTGAAACGTATTCAGGAAATGTAGAAGAAATCCGCGTATGGTAGTTTGTAAGGATACGAGAATATAATTATTGACGATAACGAAGCGGAATTAATTTCTTAATTTCTTGGGACGTTAGCAAAAAAGTGATGCAATAAAAAAGTCAATGCTGAAAGTTTAGAACCGATGCTTTCAGCGATAATACAATATCACTATTTTATGCATTTGAACCATGTGCGTTTGTGCTTTTAAATAAGAAATTATCAGCAATTGGTTACTGGTTGGATGAGTGATGAGTATATTGAATTTGTTTGGGACTCATTAGGAAACAGTACGTCAGTCAATCAATGTAGATTGGAGAAAAATGAAAAGAAAGTTGGCAAGTAGTCTACACGTATGTAAATATGTAATTAAAAACTTAAAAAAGGAGCGCAATGGGATATTCAATTTATTATGCTGTTCATGTAAAACTTTTGCTGAATTAATGATCATAAAATCTAATGAAAGTTTTTAGAGAATTTTAATAACGTCTAAATTGCTTAAAACAAGCCCACTCATTCCAAAGAAAGTTTTTGCCTTAATGAAGCTTCTTTTATAGCTCATTCAACACGGTTTTTATGATCATGGTGAAGTAATTGCTATGCACTATTAAGATATAAATTTTGACTTGCCATAAAGTGACCTTGTGTTTATTTTACTGTTTGCTTTAACTATAGAAAGAATCTTGTCCGGAAAAATGTAGTTTAGCCATGAATCATAAAAAGACATTCAGTACAAAGCACGTACTTATCAGTTTGTCACAAACTTGTTAGTTTTTAATGAAAATCTTATATAATTGCAGGAGTATAGGTGTCAAGTTATACATTTAAAAGCTATATCATTATATAAATTATATTATTAGTTTAAAGGGTATCTGAAAGCTGCGTTACTATGCGTAGCGGTTTTACAGCGTAAACAAAATTGCGTCTTTCTTCATCGATATGCAGCCAATCTCAGTATAATATACACTTTGCCTCGCAAACATGCGTCAATTTTCGTACCTTGAAGTACTCAGCAGCAGGCTCAAAAGCAGGAAAGAATATATTGAAACGTTATTGAAGTGACAGCATTCAATTCGCAAAACGGAAAAGTGTCAGTGTCGAAGAGATGGAAGCATTATACTGGGACAAAAGGCACGAATCCAATTTTCAAAAGAAGACAAAATTGGAAAATAGAAAAGTGAGATAGAAAGGGTATAAAAATGTGATTTTTTATTTGGTTGGAACCAGGTATCTTTGAAAAAGGTCCCCTGACATGCATGTCTCTATGATGGCAGCATACGGGAAATATTTTTCATTCCAGAACTTTTGTCATTGACTGGTGATCACTGTTAGTTTCTTTTTCAACTTAGGCAAAGTAAATGGAATAAAATCGTATCAAAACGTTTAGGTTTATGTCCTTGTATATCTTGCAAAGTTGCAAAACAATTTTAAACATATATTGAAAATAGATAAAAATAAATTCAAGTTAAGCAACAGAATCCTCCGGTTCATATCCCGTAGCAGAATGTGTCAAAAACGTTTTACAAACCTTTGTGCACATTGTCAGTGTCATTTCTACAGTCTCAGCAAATGTATTAGCTGTTGGCACGTCAAATTTTATATTATTCTTCAATACTCATGCAGTCACCAATGGCTTGTTGTTTCTTACACTTTATCTTTTATGAAGCTACGAAAATGGACAAATAAAAACATACTTAAGATGATTTTACAAGATGAAAATATAACATGGCACAGAAAGAGAAAGACCATGAAATGATGTTGTATCTTTAAGTTCTTCAACAATGTTTTCAGTCAGAAACGTTGTCGGGTCACATAAAATACAAAGTTGCAACGTTGTAACTACGACGTATATATACAACCCACCATACCATTTATGAAATAAAGACTTTTATACATTATGCAATATTACGCACGGTGTTCAAAGTTTAAATATTTTACTTGTGACTTATAAAACGAAAACAGTTTATGAAACATCCCTTTTTAAAATGAGTTTTAAAGTGGTTACTTCCGGCAGTTGTAGCTGTTTGGAGAGAAATTTTATGACGTATCCTTTGGAACGTAGTTTTAGATTGACTCTTTTAGTCAGTTATCCTATAGACATTGTAGTAATGCGGCAACAAGTCTTGATTTTTATTTACTGAATATTTTACTATAACTTTACATTAGACACTTCAATTTTGGTTTACTGTTTAACGCATTTATGTGATTTGACAATTCAGGTATTTTTTAAACTCTTTGATTAACCCAAATTTCTAAAGATCTATTTATCCATTATTCTTTTACATGAAAATATTTGAACATTTTCATCATCATATTCACGGCACTTAATTCCCAGTTTCCAGTCTTGACTTACTTTTCTAAAACAAAAACCTCATTTGAAAAAGACTACGTTCTAGTATCACTATGTACCGAATTTAGATTTGCAATGCAATGCAAAACTATCCTGGGAATCTTGGGACGATATATTATGTGATGTGAGTGAGTGATGATGGTATTGGGATCTTGCAAGTAAAATAGTGATTTTGCCAGAGAGAGCAGAAAAAGGGTTTCCTCTTTTTCCATTCACATTCAAATCTTAGAGCAAGGCCTTGTCAAGTGAAACTATACATCCGCGAGAGCATACATGGCGATTTTTTGGCTGCTGCTGCTCCAAGAGAGAAAAAGATGATGCCTTCACTTTCTCTCCTTACACGTATTTCTTTTTCTCTTGCCCTGACTTGTCTACTAGCTTTTTCCCATTCACTCTAGCAGAGTTCTCCTTTTTTATTTTATTATTTGACTTACAATTCCTTATTTCATTTCCCGTTTTCCTTTTTATCATCTGCTGGAATATGTGTGTAAACAGACATCACAGAAACGGAGAGGCATTCGCATAGGACATAATACATTACATTTACATGGCACATGGCGTGTTCGTCTTTTCGCTATCCTTTTCAAAAGCTGGATGTGTATTCAGTATAAGCAACTGAATAAGGAAAAAGGGCTCCAGCTGAGTAAACCTTTGTCATCTTCACATCCTCTCACTTCAATTCAACATGATACATGAACATTTTTGGGTAATATTGGAATATACCTACATGTTATCATCCGGATGGACAAACAGCACATGAATCATCATTGCACTGCTTACACTTATACTATGTATAGGTAGGTACATTTCTTGTGCAAAATATATGTATTTGAATTGGAATATATTATATTCGATCATTTCTCCAAAGGAATCTTTTTTGTGCGAGCGTCCTTCTTTACTTCCTTCATGTTTCCGATAATCGAGCTTGTTTCCATTCAACATCATTCACACAGTAAAAAAACTCTAGAAAGGCATGATGTTCCCATATTCTGTTAGAAAAACAAGTTTTCTTCTTTTTATATTTTTCATTCTACTCATAAGTGTCCTCCTTGTCTTTCCTGTCTTATGAATCGACAACAAAATTGGATGGATTGTAAAATGGCCGGGGGAGAAAGTGGAAAAGAAAAAAACATAAAACACATATGCTTTTTTCTTTTGGACTTTTTCAACTTTCTTTTTTGTTACACTCAAGTCAAGCGGAAGGAGTGGGTTTGCATTTATTTGTAAGGTAATATTATTATTCCACCTACAACATAAAGGAAATGCTGTTTTAGAATTGTGAACTGATTCTTGGGTGGTCGGTTCTTTCACAATGATAGTCGATCATCAAATCATGAGAAAAATAAGGACAGTACATGTCTTCTACTTTATAGTTCAATCGGCCGTTATAAATGCATGGACATTTTCTGCTCTCTTTTGTCTTGTCACTCACTTCATTGTTGATTCATTCCTTTCAAAAATGCCGTATTTTTTTCTTCTCCGTGTTTACACAGAATACAAAATTTGTTCGATACATGCTCATTCCCGTGATCCTATATTTGTGTACCTGTTTGAATGTTTATTCAGTTGACGGAAAGTGTGTGGGCATGTTCAAGACAAACGTGAAAAAATTCATGGATTTCCGTTGGCTCAAGCTTTTCATACCAGAATTATTGCTTTCACTCATTTTTTCTTTTTTGCTTCCTTTCTTTTCGGCATTTTTCATGTCGACTCTGTTTAGGTACTTACATTGCGGAGACACATTATAGGCACTTTTCCCCCAGTCTTGTCTCAAGACATTAATAATGACGATGAGACGACCATGATTAGGATGACTACCACTACTACAAAGGGATCATACCCATCATCAATCACTGTCACAGCCTTTTTCCTTCAAGAGAAACGGCTAGACGAAGCTCTGTACTGAATACGGAAAAATATGACAACGCATCGACATCGCAGAGACCTCAGCGCATAACGACGCTTACTACAAAGCTGTTTGTTGATGAATACTTCAATGCTAGCTGCATGCTAACCTTATAGCACCCACCCTTCCATCATCATCATTAAATAATTCATAAATACTTATTCTTAACAAAGTAGGAATGAATGGATCGAGGAAATTGCCTATTCACCTGAAAAAGAGGGTAAAGGAAACTGCGTACATGAAAAATGTGCTCTGGGAAAACGATGAACTTTTAGCAGGAATTATAAGTAAAAGTGTGTAGGCACACACTGAACTACATACAACCTAATAGCATTTTCCAAGAAAGGAAAAACACCCTAATAGCTTCCATCATCATCAGCATCCGGTAGACACCTTCTTACAGAATAAAATGGGTAGATAAGGTTAGCTTACTAAGAGGTACTTCAGAGGCAGGGCCAAGGGTTCTCCAACTCATCTACTGAAGAGGACAAGATAAATTTGTATAGCTCGTGTTGTGTGTACAGTAGTAGTACGTAATCTAATACTTTAGTCAAGTTATACATGTTTAACCCTACTTGTTTAATTCTTGTTGAAAAAATGAAATCAGAAAAAGGAAGCGGTTTTTATTCCTGTTAGTAACTTTATAAGATTTCCCTTTGCGTTTTTATCCTTCTGTGTTGTTATAGTCCAAAACATGTTTAAACTTTCTAACCGTACAAAGCATGGTCTCTTTGGCAAAGTCAAACTGGTTGTTCGTCTTTTGGGACAAAATGAAATAAAATTACTAAACGAGCGCTTTATCCCTTTACTGCGGATTTTTCTTTTTCGTGTGTACCTTTAGGATGGGTTATATCAGACGAGTAAACAAACACGGGGATACTTTCTTGTTTGTAGGCACTTGACTTGTGTATTTTTATTTCTTTTTAAAGATCCCTTCACCTCCCCCTCAACAACAACAACAGAGGGAAAACGGCACAAGGCACAATACACAAGCAGCATGCTGCTCATCATCAAACAGACAGACACACGACATGACATCAGTTTTACTAGGAAAAACGTTAACTCTTTCAAATTGATGTTGTGTATTGTGTACCGGAATGTATATTTTTTGAGACTCGATAACGATGAGAGTGTGTATATTTTGTAAGGAAAAGGGCAACTGTAGAGCAATAAGGCGTCCCACTACTCACTCACAGACAACGACCAAAGATCCTTTTCGCTCCAACAGCTTACACAAGGGAAAAGGGAGATTGAAAGGCAAACAATTTTTTCTCCTGGTTTCGTCTTTCACCATCTCCAATACTACTAGACTAGCAACTACAATTTACATTGCGAGCAAAAAGAAATCAGTCAGTAGTGAGCGTTTTTCTGAGACTAGGAAAAAGGGCAAGATTTTTTTCATACTGCTTTCTTCATACATTTCGTACTTGACTGGCTTTCATCTGAAATGCTCTGCTATCGGAGAAATCGTATTTTCTTGAAGGAGCCGCATGTACTTAACAAAGTCAAGTTAGTTATTTTGCCATTCTTTTCATCGCATCTTTTTTAAATCCTAAAAAAGAAGGTTACCGACCTTTTGCTGGTACTGTTAGAGGAAGAAAGCGATTGTGATGATGATGATGTCGACGCCTACATTGCGTCTATTATCATCACACTATCATAGCAATAATACTTTTGTATTTTTGCACTTCTTCTGCCACTTTCGATTTTACGCAGCAGTCAAAAATGTGTACATTTACCACTTCTTTTTACTTTATGAAAAAAGGAAATAAGCTGAGAAAACGAAAGCTTTATTTGAAGAGGAGATATAAAATAGTACTTTACATTTTACTACATTTGCAGTGATAATCAAAGAAAACTTTGAAAAAATCAGCTTCAGTTTTCTGTAAAGCAAAAGTAGGATTTTGGCTGGAGGCGTCCTTAATGGCTATTTGAAAAGCGTCTGTAGTAAAAAATGAACTTGGCAGAGGAAACGATACACAGAGATAGAACATGACGGTTGGAGTTTTTTTTTGCAAATTGCAAAAGCGATAATGATACTACTTAATGTACAAAGGGTTGTCTGTCTAATGGTCAGTCAACTAATGGTATGCTCTGTTGCCACCATGAGACGTTTCCCTAATGATTTCGTGATTGCGGTAGAGTAGCGTAGTGCACATAATTATGTGATGTGCAACTTTCTACATAAACGTTTTCAAGTAAATGAGTATTATACAAACAAAAAGCTTGAATCCCAATACGCAATAGTTGCAGTTCTTGTGGAGAAAGGGGTAACATGCGAACATTGTTAATTTACTGAGATTTACAATTTTGGAAAGCCTGTCCAACGTGAGCTGTGATACACGTAACGCTTGGAACGTACAGATACCCTTGTCAAGATATAACATAATGAAGTTAACTTTGTAGGGAAACCTGCAGTGAAGGAGATGCCAGTACTCAAGCAGTAGTGCAGCCAGATAGGAGATGAAGGTAACTAACTGATGGAAATTTTGTAGGAAAGGGGGAAAGTAATGCATTATAGATGAAGTGGTTGATTGTTTGAAAAGTGAAAACCTAGAATGATGTTAGGAGGAACATGGCAGTGCAGAAATGCACATTTTGAAATGCATGTTTCGTGTACAAGTCCCAACTTTCTCTCTGGAGGTTGCACAGAGCAGAGAAAGCGGAGAGAAAATGAATACTTGAATATTTTCTTTTTTCTGCAAATTTCAGTGTACAAAGTACAAAGAGGGGAGAACTTTTGCCATTTCATTGTGATTTAAGTACTGTGCTTTGATTGTGTTGGAGCCATATAAAATGAAACTGTCATACTGTTTTTGCACATGATCCAAGGTCCGACGAAATACTGGAGTGGGGGTATTATTGGACGCACATAAAATGGGGGAAAGTGCAAAAAACGTAAAATACATGAGGGATGATGATGAAGTGTGTGTAGCACATTGTTATTATTGCCAAACTTACTTGACTCGAAACCATATTCATAGCGTTGAAGTGGCTCTCACTGGTACTCGTCTAGCAACAATGGTAAAATGGGAAAAGAAACAGAGAGAGAGCACACAGGATTTCGTTTGGCAGAAGAAGCGACTGATGTGGTTGAGTGGAAAAGTAAACTGGGTATGGTCATTAGCCCATGTTTATGCGCGGCAATAAAACATTTATTTGGTTTTGGATTTACAGTGCAGTGCGGAGGAAGACGAATCTAGGGTGATGATGATAATCATGATAATAGTGGTGGCTACTGGAGAGGAGAAAGTGGATAGTTTATCCACGAGAAAATGTACTCTGTTTGAATTCAAATGCACTTTGTGCTGCTACTGTTTTTCTCTCTGTAAAAAGTACAAGATGAAGGAGTCTTATATGGCGAATCTGCCGAGCTAATAAAAAGATGGTCATAAAAGGATCGTATAGCTGCATGCTTCGTTAGTGCCTTGATGCTTTTTGTTGGTGGGAATACTTTCGTAGACTTTCCTGCAAGTGGGTATTGTGTCATAAAGAAAAGGGATATGAATGCAACCACGCATGAATGAATTAAGTTTTTTGATGGTTTAAGCGGAAAAAGAGCCGCAAACGCCATATCATTGTATAAGGCAAACAGCAAAAGTAGCATATTGTGGTAAGCTGTGGGAAAGAAGATATAAGAGGGCATTTGAGTAGTTACAATCCAATCCAATAATATTATCTATCCATCCATTCAATTCAAATTATTATTATTGCTCCTTCACTTTCGTTTATAGTGGTGCTTTGATATTAGTTGCGGGTTTCAATGGGAAAATAAACTGGAAGAAAAATAACAAATTTTTATTATTTGGATCACACACATTGAACAAGCATCTGATACCATTGAGATCTGTGTGCGATCTTATGACTGCGTGACATGTATATGTGTGTACAAATATGCGGTGAAGCTTGCAGAATTTGTGAGTAAAGGGAACACCAGGATTTATTCCGTTCCATTAAACAGAGTCTACCAGTAATTAAGTGAGTGTCTGGGTATGTCCGTTGGAACGTGCTTCCCGTTGTAAATACGATTTTTGTACCTTCTCCCTCCCATGTTCAAGCAGCTTACAGGATTATCGTTACAAGCAAGCTCATCATATATAACTAGCCATTTCAATAGTCACAACATGATCACGACGACGATCTTGTTCGTACTATCTTTGGTAAGCTTATAGTACTTGTTGTACGCAGGAGTAGCAGACCGGCAATTATTTGCAGCTTGGGTTTCATTTTCGGAGTCTTCACTATAGTTGGTTGGTGCTATTCGCATTCTCTGCAGAAAGGATAGAGCTACCTATTAAGTCGTTTTAATGCACAATCTCTCCATGTGCAGTGGGATGTAATTTAAAGTGCACACGTCGCAATGACTAATTTTACCATTAATTTGGCTAAGACATTGGCAAGGCAAAGGATGCTTATCATTTTATCCTGCTGATTACAATTTATGCGGGGGACACAAGTATGTAGAAGCAGACTCGTATAACGTGGCATAAAGATACCCATTTTTCTTGGTCACTCACCTCTCTTTTATCACTTTTGAAGGTTAAACTTTATACTGGAAACATGTAACACTTTTTCAAAAGGGCAAGTATCCTGCCGCTATATTTAAATTTCCGCTGGCATTTCATAACCTAATCAAAATATTATTTAACCACAGTGGCAGAAACCGTAATCCATACTTGGTTAGTGGCACGTTTATATAATTTAAACTCCTGGATCTGACGCACTTGTAGGTGAACGAACAAAATTAAGCATAAAAAATTAAGTCAAATAGTGAGGGTATGGCTAAATACTAAATATAATAAATCGGATAGCGGGAGGTATATTAAGGTGAGCATCATGCGTCTGGGTCGGCGTTTTTGCTCTTCCAGGCTGGAAGTTCCAGCGATGAGATACAAACGCCTCGCTTCCTTTTCGTTTCCCTATTTCCCTTGGGAGAAGTAGTGATACAACATCCAAAGAAAATGGAGAACACTAGTTTCTGGAGCAGAAGGGCGTTCTATGAAACAATAACGTGCTTGCGACCACGATAAGAACTATTTCTAGCACCAGGTACTTAAAATGAAACGAGGTCAGTTCCAAAAACTCAAAAGACTGTCAGAACGGAAGTGGCGTAGAAATGTAGTACGGATCTGGAAACCTCAACTTCACTCTAGAGAGCAGTCTTAAAGGTAGAACAAGATTATGTTTGTGTTGGAGTGAACGAGAAAAGTTGTACGAGATCATAGTATCATCTTCTCACAAGTCTATTTCAATGTCATGCAGAGAAGGAACCAGAGATTATGCCTACTAACTAGCTAATATAGTATATTATCCAGTATAGCTAGTCGCAATTGGGTTCACCTGTCAGCTTTCAAAGGAACCCAACGAAAAAGAAAATCATTTTCTTTTGGACAATCAGTCGCCTGACAAAAATAAAATTATGGGGTGGTGACACTATCAGCAGGCACACCGCCGAGAAAAATTGATAAACTTTTCACCATTTCCTTGTGGAAAATTACCATTTTATGGGCGAAAATTTTGGGCCATCGTATCCCATAAATTACCTTTGTTGAACCCTGTGAAAAGTAATATATTTGGAGGCAACCACATAATCTTCCAATAAATGGCATTCTCTCCCTTCTGTGTCCCTCCACTCTCTTGTTCGCACTCTGTTTGCTTTGTAAAAGAAGATTATACGAATGTACCAAAAATGTTCCGTTTTCAGATCTTCATTTTTTACCCAATCTCTCTTTTTTGCCAATAAAATAACCTTTGCGCAAATTCGATATTCCATCAATTTTCCTAGTTGTCACTCTATTTGTGTGTTTGGTATGGTCCTTGGCCCATATAAACTGTCCATTAAACCTGATTTGTGTCCTTTGCACTTTGCCTCGTAATCTAATCTAAAAATCCACCAAGCGAGAAAAAACATCTGAAAATAAAACTTTTTTTCTGGCCAAGCAAACAAGCAGAGTTTCCTTTCTTCCTCTCTTGTCGCTCTCTGTGTCTGACCCGTGTCTCAACCAGTTTCCTCTTAATCCACTATGGCAGTTATGGTGTCTGTCTGTCCCCCCACTGCTCAAACTATTAAACTTATTGTGCGCCTATCAGACAGAATAAGTTATATTTTCATCAAGAATAGGAAAACTCCTGCTAAATCAACAATTGCAGTTTGCCGTAAATAGCTTACGCTTTTAGAAAAACGTATAAATCGAGTTCCTTTGTTAAACTCGGTTATATGACCTTTTCATGTATATCAATGAATTGCACTTGCTAATGCACAGATATCATAATCTACTTAACTATATGTGTTGGATAATATAACTTTTGCTAAAATAAGCTATTTGTAACTTTACCATACCATAAATGTACTATAAAATTGTACTACAACAAGCCATTTAAACATAAAATATTACTTTATTTTTTAAAAATATGTCGCCTTTCAAAGAAGAAATGGATTAAAAATGTGATCAACACATTTACAAATCAAGATAAAAATAAGTGTAAAGAATACGCTGCCAAAGTCCGTAGTCCAGTTGCCATCAAGTTTCACCGGCAATAAGCACTCATTAAGTGGTGTTTGAATGTATCGTTCTTTTCTTCTTTCCTGTGCACATACACACATTGCTGTTGCTTTCTTCACCATGTAATCTCTTGCAATCGGGGACATTCCAAATCCAGTAAAAGATTTTTCAAACCTCTCCCAGTTGTCTTTGTCCTCCCCATTGTCGCTGTTAATTCTGTCAAGAGACTTGCACTCCATGTTTGGTGCACATACAGCATCAACCAGGAGTTTATCAAAGTCATCTTTATCCCTTTCAAATTCACATGGTACACCTGCCATTGCCAAACAAGGATGAATTGGATCCTTATCCTTGTTAGGGTTATCCACAGCGTATAGTGGATGACATATACACTTTGACTGCATAACCTGAAAGTTGTTGTACTCCTGATTGCAAAAGAGAAATGCATATGGAGCACAACCAAGTGCAACCAAAGGGATGTCCATTTGTAGTGCCATATTTGAAGCACTAGTGCTATTATTGGGAGGATATTGTTGGAAAAAGGTCTTCGTTCCCCGGCAGAGATTTCGTGTGATATTCAAGTTGTAGTAATCACTCTGTCAAGCAAACAATTGTTAAAATTATATTATTCACTCATTCAGTTTCTACTTTATTAGAGCTGTTAACTGCTAACGTTGTGAGATATATATATGCATATAAACCGTGTTTTGAAGTGGTTCCACAGCTAATCTCTGATTAAAGATGCAATCCCCATGAAACAACTGTAATTCATATGCTTCATTAGCTGCATTTGTGCACACTGCTTTTCCCAAGCGATCCTTGTCATATTTTGCCAAATTGAGATTTACCAGGTCCGGCCAAAATCTGTCTAATTTTCCCCAGGGTATACCCTTCCAATAATCCCGGTTTATCACCAAATCGCCCATTTCGTCATTATCTAATGCCATGTAGGATAGTATTGCTCCATGAAGGTACGCCTCGTTCTCAAGAGTACATACCTCTCCGAAGGTAGCAAACGGTTTAATCTTTCCCGTCATCTCGTACCAATAGTTTCTTGTGACGTTGTGCAGATGGTCAAATTTCTTTGTAGCGGGGCAGTGTAGACAATGCTCTGGAATTTGAAATCTTCCTGTTCCATTCTCTATTTCGTCAGCATCATCCAAAGTCCAAGTTTCAAGACACTCCAAATGGCGTTCGACCAGCACTGGGGTAGATGGACTTACTGTGCGACGCTGCTTCAAGGGAGTCAGCTTTCGTTTCCACTCCGTCATATTCAAAGCGCGAACAAGGTCTTCGCGAAAAGTGGGCATTGAGGAGTACGGGGAATCGCAACTGAGTTCGTTCAGTAGCGGTTCGCTAAAATTCGGGGCGGCAGGTTCAGGAAGCAGTGCCCGAAAATATATGGAGCAGGAGCCGTTAATAAGGTGCTTGTCATTTTCCATGATATGTTCATCCAGCTGCTTTTCCCACGTTTTATCCATAGGTATCGAAATGTACTCCAGTTCCGGACATTTTGTGGCGTTTGGAATTGGGGGAAATGTGGGAATGGCGGACGTAGTCGTGGCTGGGGTTGTCGACGACGTGGGCATGGGTGTAGTACTAACCATTGTAGTTGTAATAATAGTAGAAGCGGGCGTAGTCGAGGTCGTTGTAGTAGTACTAGTTGTTGTAGTGGTAGTAGTGGTAGTTGTTGTGGTGGTTGTCGTCGGTTCCGGAGGTTCGCTGGGGATTTTGCTATAAATAAGATTTGAAATTGCAATAATAATAATTATAAATTATTATTGAGTAAATAAATAAACTATAAGTAAAACATCAAATAAGAAATTAGATTTGAGGCGAACCATAGAATAAACTGGCTTTGGTCCGGATCCTGTCGATTTGGGATGTGGCACCTTTTGTGGTTAGGTAAATTGAAACAGTACCAACCGTCATGATTGTATTGTCCTGTTGCGTTTGAAATACTGTGCATGAGGATTGATAAGAGTAGAAGATACTCGCCGCAGTTAGATTTTGGGGACATTTTCGACAAGACAGCGAATGGAAAAATATGGGCAAATAATAATTATTTCCACTTCCAGATTCACTACTGGAGAAAGCTCAATCATAGGTAAACTTAGGCAGATGGGTCATGAAAATATTTCTGCTGAAATTGTATTGATTGTTGAACGAAGAAAGAATCATTGCGAAACCATAGAAACATCAATCGAACAACACAAAGGTTGAATTGCATCCTAGTTTGTACGTTATTCAGATCGAGTTTCACTCATTGGCATTTTTGTTTAAACAGACAAAGCGATACCGACATAAAAAAGCACACTTTAAAGTATTTCTGTTTTGTTAGTAAAAACTAAGTTCATGTTGAAAGCTTTAAGCTAAATCGGTAAGTCAGAGTACGAGATAAAAATGCTTGAAACCTGCTGAACCAGCATTGCATAACATGTGACATATTTATAGATATAGAATACGAAAGGTTCTTGGATTAATCCCTATTTACTACAGCTACCAAATTCACAGCTCATGTCTGCTTCTCTGTTTTTACATTCATTGACATGTAAATGTAGAACTGACTGTTGGCTGGATGTGTAACTAGTAAGTGCATCTCTTGTACACTTCCTTTTCTCTTTTTTAGAGTTAAAACGGTTGAGTCACCAGCCAAAAAAAGTGTATATAAATCTATTTTTGGGAATATTCCTTAAACCCTTTAGAGATGTGAGAGGATATACATACAAGAGCCAAATCGGAAGTATAAATAAAAAACTTGATGTTTTTGTTGTTGTTGGTGCTGCTGTTAGAGTACTAGTATGTGAAGTATCTTATCTAGCTGGGAGAAAGTCTTGCGTCGGCATAAAGTACATTAGCTTGTCAACACGAAAAAGGAGCAGTAAAGGAAAAATAAAAATAGTACCGAAAAAATTCACTAAAAAAGAGTTGCCAACTATTTTTCTAAACTGGGAAAATAAATATTGAGCACGGTCAAAGGTCTCGGCAGGGAATAGCTCACTTTCTCCAAGACACACAAGAGTCACCAGCTACCAACCCACAACAAAACTGCTTTTATAGTCACTAAAGAAAATTGAAAATAGGCTGGATGCTACTTGCGGTGTTGTTGGGATTTGGTAGTTGGAATCCCAACGTAAAAAATGTAAAGTGATGCAGATTCATATTGAAAAGTTTGTGTGAAAAGTGGAGTTTCACTTTTTCGTGGAGAGTTATGGGAAAATGAAAACATTCTGAATTTCCCTCACAACTGCAACACATAATTTCCCGGAACCCTGTGACTTCAGACATATTCCAAAATTATTGTAGGCCCTTGCCCTTGGAATTTTTCTTTAAAAGAAAATTGTTTGCTATTGCATATTTAATATAACTAACGCTATAAAAATAGTTTTAAAAACAGGCATACGGCTATGGTAAAAACTACTGAAACTGTTTCAAATTCTTGGCTGGATGTATTCTATTCTTGTCACAAGTACCTATGTTATTCAGGGAAAAGTAAATATGGATAGCCAAAATTGTTCTTTGAAAACGTTGATTATGTATTCCTAGACATGCATTCTAATCACCTTGAATTCTCAGACATGTGTCGCCAATAAGCAAAGAAAGGCATGAATTCACGTGGGTATATATGTTACCAAAAACTGACTACATAGCATCAACTCAACTGGTAAGCAGAAATTGGCCTTGACTGAGGAGAATGTACATTTTACTTGCTTATCTGAAAGCAATTAAGTTTATGTATAAACAGGAACTTGACTTTTCTGGTAATTTTGTATTCAACGATATGCAGTCATCCTTGCAAAAAATTGCGAGATAGCCTCAAACAAAAAATGAATAACAACAACAACAAGCATTTTCAATGTTATACAAACCAGTGAATGGATAAAATAACTAGTTTTTATTCATTCTCAAGCAAGCAAAAACTTTGTTGTGTGCAATAACCTTGTACTTTAATTGAAAACGAAGTCATAGCTAAAGTACCAAATGCATTTTTTGCTATAGCCAAAGAAAGATGAAAAATGGGCTAGGTTCTGTGAAAGGAAATGGAACGTAAACAGAATTTTAAAAACTTATGGTAAGGATGTTTACTGCAGAGAAAGTACTCATTGTTGTGGCTTACTGTGTACTTTCTAAATTCTGATTGTATAATTTCTCGAAATACCACTTGAGAACAAAAAGTGGGACGCTGACTTTTCATTCATGCTGGCAAGCAAAAATGCTGGACTGGGCTTGCTGGCATGGTAGAATGATGCTCAACATCAGTGGAGGAAGTTGATGATGCTGATACCAACATCATCAGATTCCAGTTAAGCAAAAGGCCATTTGTCTGCCTGCCTTCGTTTTGCTAACTTTTTGCTTATTGAGGACTACGTGAATGGGGTGAAAGCATTTTCGTACATATATGCGATTCATTTCGTTATTATTATCGTAAAGAGGACGGCCAGTATACATGAGTACTCTGCGTACCCTCAAGAATGCATGCTGATGCAGTATTGCTTACTCTTGACTGGGTACAAAGTAGTTTTTAAAATACAGACGGTTACTCAAACAGCAGCGATATTGGTTTGCTGTTGTTGCTGCTCATGGAATAAAGAATTATGTAACAATTCCTCCTCAGTGGCGAGTCCCACGAGGATTATCCATTAACTTGTATAAGACATCAAGATAAAATAGCCTCATTTTTGTATGTCTGTGGTGGTGTCTTGAGCCGGAAAAGGGGAAAGCTCGCAGTTTTCTTGTCTTTTTGCAAAATGACCTGACATTGATGATACTACATACAAAACTAATTTTTTTCGTCTCGTCTACAAGTAGCATTACACTTTGTCGGGAACGAAATAAAGATGACGAGGATGAAGGGATCTTCAGTCACTACACAAGTAAAAAGTAAACTAAACCAATATCCTCCCCCAAGGTTCTTTCTGTTATTTTTAGGCCATAATATCATCCGCGTAACAATTTTTCTTGTGTCTAGGGTAGTGGTCTGACTTTGGTTTGGGTTTTCCATTTCCCTCCAGTTTCGTGACGTTACTCCTTCTCTAGCAATCTGCTTTCCCACTGAAATAACATTTATTTTTCAAATGGAAAGTAGATGTAAACAAAAATCCTGTAAATTTTGCATAAGTAAATAAATGTTGCCGTCTACTACGCAGGGGCTGCATTACGAAGGCCGAGATTTATGCCAATGAAAAAATGATAAACCTATTTGCTCTCTCCGGGGCAATATCATTACATTTAATTTTTAATACTCTAAAATAAATACATTTCAGCATGACGAAATCCTGCTAAATTTAGTCACAGAAGTGTAACAATATGTACGAAACTTTGGTAAATCACTGACAGACACGACCCTGATGAAGACTGGCAGCTGGTTCATTTCCGTTTAGATCTTAAAGCGTATTACTTTGTAGCAATAAAGTTTACGAAAGTATATGTCTATGGAACTGCGCCGTGATCCAATAAAGAGAAAATGTATACAATTGATATACATGGTACAGAGTCCTCACCTCCATTTTCCATACTCTGATGCCATTTTACAAAAAGCTAATTTGCATAATGTGAAATCCTGTTTCGTGCTAGTCATTTCATAAGCTACTCAGGTTCTATTTTGGTGCAACAGGATTTCTAATGTATTATCAGCCTTTTTTTCCACTACCATCCTTTCTTATGATTATTTCTCCATCCTAAAATATAATAATAATAAAAGGAAAATATTAATACACTTATAAGAAGGGACCCCTCTCCGTCCCATGTAGTATAGTAAGCACTTCCGCTCGTTTCTAACTTACTCCACTAACAAGAATGTAAGAGAATCCATTTTGATACACATTTTGTTGCTCAAGGTTTCTGCTTTATTAAAGTGTTATGTGTACCCCTGGAGGGTAACAAATGAAGGATCATTAAGCTTTACCATGCTACAATATTCTACATTATCTACATAATACAACATAATATGGGATGTACTTTTTAAGGAAAAAATAAACAATTTGTTAGTTTAACATTGAAGTAACCAATATAAATGCATTATATATGTGCCATGATTTTCTAAACCAAACAGTTTGCTAAAATTCGCATAAATATTGTAACATACTTTCACTAACGGCAGAGCTGAATAGCTTTCGATTCAGTTTTAAGGGAAAACTTGTGTCACGAAAAAGATGACATGACGTTGTCAGTTGTCACCAGCCATGAAGGTGACTTTTATGCTCCACCAGGCTATGACTTAAGAATATCCAGCGTTATATTAGTATTATATTTACTACTGTGGATTACTCTGCAAGACTACGCGATATGGTTACACGAGTCGCGAGTAAGTAGGAGGAATAGGAGGATATAAGCTGCATGTATTTATGTTGATAGGGATAGTGCAAAGCAGCAGATTACACAATGAAAGTCATAATCTTTCTCTTCTCAGATTCCAACTTTTATGTTGGGTTGGATGAAGCGGGCTAGAGAGCAGCTGGTACCTTTTCCTGATGAGCATGATGATCCTGTGATCCACCGGCTTGTCTTGACGGGTGTGTCCTGTTGTGCTGCAGCACTTGGCTCTCTGAACTCCTTGCTTGGAGAGTCGACCTAAAACATAATTACCTTTTCACGGAGTAAAGCACCTTAGGATATCAAATACCGATGTTGTTGCTAAAATGAACATGGTCGTTACACCTTTTTGTCGATTTACCCATTTTTCCGGGAACAAAGGAGCGACGACCTTATATACGACTTTCACTTTTTACTACTTATGCCATATCCTTCGCCCCCGTTCCTCAATTCCTTGAAAAAAGCTCATTTTGCGTTGCTTGTTTAAATCAACATTATACTACAACTCTTTCTTTTCAACGGAAAGTAATTAATTTTAGCATTAAAAAGTCACAGGATTGTATAATGTTGTATCTGAATTTAGAAAACAAATTAGACAAAAGATAAGCCCTTACACACAACATAGTATTATTACTTGCGTAGCTTGAAATCACATCATCAGATAATTCCAAGCAACAAAGATAAACTAGAAATGTACAACTATGTGAAAGAATGGAATCAGGAACATGAAAATAAAGAAAAAAACCAAAACACTCCAAGATTAGACTAGCAGGTATGTATCATTCCAGATCAAACTAGCAGTTCATATAAAAGTAAACCTCACAAGGGTACAATAAGGTATGTCCTTTACCGGCATCACAAGTGCCTCTGGTTACACGGGGCAATTAGAGGAAACACTTGTCTTTTAATTTAACCGTTGAAAAAGTAAAGTGAACAAAATTGGTGTCCGTTGAATGTATATTTAAAAACCCAAGTCTACCAACTGTAAAGAAGGAAGACATTAGGGTTAGTTTGCTGTTTTTAGCATCATGACCACCAAGTATTAGTATGCTTTAAAAGAAGAAAAGACGAGAAGCAGAAAAGCAAAATAATTATACAGGTTTGTTTAACTTTTTATACCTAGGCCACTACCAAACACTGCTATTACCGTACGGAGTTATGTACACAGACTTTAATGGTTATTCTCTCTGGTGGTATCATCGACCTCCTTACGTTTCAAAATAATCCAAGAGAATGTTTTTATAATGCTCCCATATCAAGTTCAGACCTTATGTAGGTCTCGTATTAAAAACGGACACGCGGACATGAACAAAAGAACGCTACTCCATGTCCGATACAGATGAGCATCTAGATTCTAGCAGATAACCATCTTGCGCTGCTGCTTCTATGCTGTTTTTGGTGCTCATTTTGACGATCATGATGATGATATCATTAGTAAACCACTATGGCAGAAGAGAAAGTAAGAAAAGTGCAAGAGGCTAGTATGATACTGAACCATTGAAGTGAAACGCGCTCTTTTTTGCTTCCTCCATTAACGCTCACAGCTTTATTAGATTGACCTGAGCAAGGAAAACCCGAGATTTTTTCTCGATTTTTTTCTCCAGAAAGTTGAAACGGCCCATTGCAACTAGCCCATTTTCAGAAAAATAAGTGCAAGCTTCTTACCCTTTTTTCCTCACTGTCTTCCCCAGATTTTTCGCTCGCTTTTATCTTTATCTATCTTCATGATACTCACAACAGAAGAAGATAATACAAAAAGCTTTCTGGTTCCTTCCTTTTTTCTAAAGCAGTGTAATAAAAATTACGTTCTTTTTATTTTCCCATGCGGGAGAGAAAGGGAAGAATGTAGGTTATTATTATTTTTTATCCAAGCTGTTTACTTTATTTTTTGAAATGGGAAGGCCAGTATTATCTATTTTTTGAAATGGCAAAATAAGAAAAGTGAAAGTTTTCTGGCCTTAGATCCACTGACTCATATGTTTCTAAACAGATTTCATGTATAAAACTGAAGGCCATTTTAAAATGAAACGAACAGTGCAGAAAATCTTAAACACATTCAAGGACAGTAAATTAACTGTTTATTTTGTGGTGCATCAAGGCCTTCCAACAAGAGGCTTGCAATAATCATAACTTTACCACGGAGGGTCTAGATGACTGTGTAAAGCAAAACCGAAAGTGGTAAAAAGAAAAGAGAAAATCGTGTAGTACTATCAAATTAAAGTAACGTTCATTGAATATAAGAAAATAGAAATCTTGATTTGTCGTAGCTATTTTCTGCTGTTAATAAAAGTGTTCCTTTCACATTTATTAGGTAAACTCGAGAATGATGAGATTTGAAGATAAGAATGTCGTGCATACATACTTTTAGTTAAAACATGGGTTTCAATGTATTTTATGATCTTTAAACCTGTTATACTTAGCGTTCTTCAATATGGCGCAATCCTGTTTAATGGATAATCCAGTAGTCAGTTTATAGACACACATTTTATTCAAATATTATCAATATATGTACCTCTAAAATGGCAGAATAATAACTACCGATCTCTAAAAACTTGGAAAGCAATAATCGGTCCAAAAATCTATTGCTCCGGAAGTAGTTGCTCTGATAATGGTATGTATGCGGGTATGCAACAGAAACGCATTTAAAAAATTTTTTTTCAAGACATTTGAAATAAACATCTATTAGTAGTTAGTAGATTTAGACAACTTTGTCGTCTGCATATAATCACGTCACTGCCACTACCGCCACATGTCGCCAATTTTGAGTATGGAATTCCTAAGTACAAGTAGAGTTAGTTTGTCCAGTTTTTCTCAGGCATCTACTGCAGTTCTGTGATACACATGAGTGATTCTTGTATATGTGCATAATAATAACCATGAGAAGCTCTATAAACAACAACATATTCATCCCAAAGGAAACTGTAAATCTCCTCGAAGCAGTCATAAAATTCCCTTTTTCCCATTCGCTTAATATTTCTGGGAATGAATAAAACTGCATACAGGAAGGGGAGGAAAAATCTGTATCGTTCAAGAGATTTTTTAACGGGAAAATGTATGTAACGTTTATGTCTGAGCATAAATGAAATGTACTTCTATTTTTACTATTATGAATGCTAAGAATGACTACTGTTTATTCAATCTATTCCATTGAATGCAATCTCAAAGTTATGCATTACTGCTGTATTGTGCACGAGGCCAGGGACACTTTAAAAACACTATAAATTTGGAATTTTCTCAATTTTGAAAACAAGAAAACGTTATGCCTAGACATCATTTTGAATGCGAGGCAATTCTACCAGTCTGCTGTTTTATTTACTTCTCCTCCCCAGAAATCCGGTATTCCGTTTTGGCACTACTTTTTGCTTCTGTAATGGTTTTCCTTTAGAAAATGTGTAGCTTTCTTTTTTTGAAGCAGTATAAACACAAACAAGTTTCCATTTTCATTCATTTTTCTGGAAATTCTAAAACGATCTTGCTATTTCAAAAGCTTCCTATAAATTTTAGTTTTTCATGGTTTTAAATCTTGAAGTATTTCTCCAGTTTCTTTTTTCGCCTTCAGTTTCTTGTGTATCCGACAAGTACGAGTAGTATAAAACACATCATGAAGAAACGTACAACGAACTCTTATATTCCATTTCCTATTATCTTACGATTATTGTCGCTGTCTCGATATTACGATTGTAATCTCAACAAATAAATGAACTGGCTGTTTCCTATGTACATGAGAAGTTTAAGTGCACTTGAGATGATGACATGGCAGGGTAGAGGTCGGTCATCAAACCCGATGAAGAGAGAAAAAACTTGGCGGACTCTGAAAACGCAATCAACGATCCAATAATATTTTCTATGTATGACTTGTCATATTCTTATTTACTACACCCATAAAAACGGACTACTGCAGAGAGACGTACTTTCGTGCAGTGATATACTGAAAGCTGGAAAGTGGATGCTAACCAATGTTAGTATAAGTTGGTATTATGTTTGGACTAAATCATGTATTTGAATAATTGAAACACATTGTTGAGCATAATCCAGCTTTAAACTACGTGTATAATTAAGTTCCGGTTTACACACAATACACCGTCCACCTTCTGTTAGTCCGAATTCCAAATGTTTTGAGGAATGGGGTGAGGTGTATTTTCCTGTAATAAGATGGGATTTAAAGAGGTGTTGGGTGTTAGGTGGATTTCGAATATCTATTAAATGAACTCTTCTGCATGATACCACACACCACAATCATAAAATTTATTTCTGGAAATTTGGAAACAGATACCTGAAGTTTGAAAAGGAATCTTCCAGAACAAAATGGAAATTATATGTACAAATATTGACCAGTTTTAGTTTTGGTTGTCCTTTTTAATCTCCTCCTCTATCAAATTCTACTTTAGAGTGTAATACCGGTGATGCTAATCTCATCCAGACAGGACAAATTCACCGTTAGTAGTCCCCCAATATTTATTTACCTAACAGAAAAGTTTCTTTAAGACCCGGGCTTATAATCTGCGTCAAAGTTTGTTAGTCCGTTTTAAATGAACAAAACCCCAATTTACTCATTCAAATATTTACATGAGAAGATTGTGTTTTTATTATTTCATGTTTACCATCTCTGTACGTGAACAACAGTAGTAGTGAACTGATTGTCAAAGGCAGTTTGGGCAAGGCAAGAATTCGTAAAACATGTTATGATTCACCCCTCTGACAAAATTTACTAAAAATGAAAGAAAAACGCGACAATTTCTCAGATCCATATATAGTCCATTTCTTGTGTCGCATCAGTGGATCCTTCCAAAGTCAGTTATTACCACCATTTTGCATGGTGCATTAATACTTCGCTTTACTACGCTGCACAACTTTATTTGCAAGTTCCACCCATAAACTGTTCCGTTTCGCACACACGGCATACAACTTTTTGGCATTTTCATCCAAATCGTAAAAAAGAACTTGAAATATCTGGAACATTCGAATGAATAAAAAACTTTCTGTTTTTATGAAAAAGTATCTTTATGAGACAGACGGAGTAAAGTTGACTTCATTCAGCATGTTTTTAGACCATCATTCTCAGCCAGGAAAAATGTCAGGGTTCTCTGTAAAATGAAACTCGCAATCCGAGAAAAAATGAATATTCTAGTTTATTATTTCAAAGAGACAACTAAAAGGAAAATGTAAAAAGCACTTGCTCAAGTTCTACATTTTCCCAGGTTTAAATAAAAAAATTTGCAGCAACTTTTTTGATTGCGGACGGACACTGTAAAAAAGTCCGTTATTATCATCACTGCCGTTGCCGCCAACATCATCATCACTTCATTTTTTCTCGACTGCCATAATTATTCATATTCATAGCATGTGAAGCAAATTTTTTAACAGGGAAATGTGCTAAAATGGCAAGTGGAAATGGTGTACTTCTCGCGAAAAGTTAAAAAAAACATGACAAAAAAGAACTTTCTCTTTTTCCTCATCCCGCGTACGAAAAACTGTGACAGGCAAAATTAAGTCAGGTTCTTGTAAAAAAGTAAAATTTTGTAGGTTATTTCTATCTTTTCCTTCCTGGTCGCACAAGTGCTTACAGTGCAAAAAAATGCTTCAAGCGTCTTGAAAATATTTCCCCGTGTTTTACTTATTTCGTGTCGTTTCTTTCTTTTTCACGGATACATGGGCATGATATTCAAACAAGGAGTAGTAGTAGCAGCAGTTGTAGCATAATTATTATGGCAATTATTAAAGTGATGGCATATAGGCTACATGTGTATTATTTAATGTACCATTCTTTGGAATAAAAAACAGGATGAGGCTGTTTGTTTAAAACACTGCACAGCTTTCACAAAAATTAAAACTACTTCTGCGACAGCGACTGTCCTAGTTCTATTTTAGCTTCTCCTCTAATTTTCTTGAATGTGTTCTAATTATTCATTAATGTATTCATAAATGCGTTAATTCTTGAGTTAGCACTTTGTGCATAGCAGACATACCCAGACTTGCTATAAAGTGACAAAGACGATGGTGATGAGGTCTGTCTTCATTCTGACTTGTGATGAAGACAACAAACATGATTCCCGGAAATAAAATTAGTGAAAAGCTTTCTGGTGTTCCCTTTCAGTTTACATGCTACTAGCACACCGGCTGCATAACATTGTAACATACACAAGCTAACTTTATTGTTTTGGGTCAGGGAAACGAAGCAAGGACATTTTTTTCTTAAGTAAAAGCCAGGAAGGTTGTAACAACTGCTTTCAACTAAATTAATTCGGGGAACAGGATGGTGATGAGGAGCATCATCATAAACAAAGAAATATTAAAACAATTATCATGCATTTTGCACAAATAAAAAAGACTAAAAGGTCACATTAGCAAACTGAAAAGCTTTTCCCACTGTAAATAAGTACGCAATTAGTCTCCTGGGACTCGTTTTTTCCGTTTTCATTTCAACCCACCGGTGTTATTTTGTTGTGATTAGGCGTGATTATTGTGGTAGTACATGGCCTACAGCACAGCAGCAAGCAATAAAACAGAATGATATGATAAAACGTAAATAATTTGCGTCAAACAACAAATGGTTTTTGCAACATGAAAGCAAACTAACGTTAAGAATATAAACAAAATTGCTTTAACAGAATCATATTTTGCCAGAAGTTGCAAAAAATAAACTATGAATAATTTTTGCTTGTTTTATCTCCTCGCAGGTCTCACACTGAATGCTAATAAAACAAAAGTAATTTAATCTTATATTGTTCTTTGCATTTCTTCCAGAGCCCGTAACCCGCATCGAAGGACTGAATGGAAGAGGTTTCGAACTTTTTATCAAGGCTGGGAGCACAATCAATTTAACATGTGTTGTGGAAGATGCCACAGACAATGCACCGAAACACATTCTGTGGAAACATGACTCCAGGGTAAGTAGCGACTTTACGCAAACAAAACAAAAACTACAAACTAAGCTATTTCTCTACAATACTGCTATTCTTTTAGACACTTCACGAGAAAACTTTCTTTCTTCTTTCTTTCCCCCTTTTTGCATCTAAATTTATTATTTGCGGTCAAAACTGCGTACTCTAGTTTTTTACATGAATGCATGCGCACAAAAATAAACAAAGCAGCAAAAACAAAAATGCCACTTTATTTCGTTTTCGCAACAACAATCTCATATAGGGCATGGCCATGAGTAGTATTGCAAATTGTCACGCAGAGCAGAAAGCAAAAAGTAAACTGGAGAATTATGTGGCTAACAAGCCTCCTTTCTATGTGTGAAGAGCCCACAAATTGTATCCCATTTCCATTCAAATCCATTTCTATTCTCTCACTCCCTTGTCCCTTATTCTTTAGAAATTGTAAACTTTTTAGCAGAAAATTTTATGCTTTTAAATAATAAAATTGTGCTATTAATGAAGATACTTCTTTTGATAGTCACTTTACTGTCCTCAATCTACTGAAACACGCTTTCAGTATTTTACATACAAAAAGTTTCTATTTCTATTATGTTTCCTTTCACGCTTCACTAAGCATTATTTTACAACGTCTTGTTTTCTTATGTCTGTGGGTGGTCTTTGGTTTCTACAATGCTTATTTCATTCTTAATACCGAGGCACTTCTCTTGAACTTGCTATTTTTTAGCAACTTATTAACCGCATTTTGTTTCATAATTTTCTTGGAAAAAGAAATAAAAACAAGCGACTACTTGTTTCATCCTACGCTATTTATGTAGGCATATAACACACAGCTCACAAATTATCGTAACCGTCATCAAGCAAAACTAGTTATTCATTTTTAGTGTGTCACCAGAGAACAGTTTAGCCGGGTGCCCTGATCACAAGATGCTATGTTCTCTTCAGAGCAGACCAAACTTGCTTTGTTACTTTCTTTCTTTTCCACTCTTCCATGCAGCGTCGCTCGCCATTTTTTGCGGGTCTTTTGCAGGAGCAGTAGTGGCATCACTAAACATAATTGACACACTGGTCACGCCTGTTTGATGTCAGACTAGCGCTCTCTCCAGAGGCTAGTCGTGGAGAGATACCCTTTCTCAAGCACAAAGAGAGGCACTGGTATTTTTTCCCTTGTGCTACGACGATGTTCATGATGATCATCATCTTCATACAGCTTGCGCTTCTTAAGTAAGCGTATAGGTAAAAAATGTCGTGGAAAGCTAGAGAGAAGATGAGTACTCACTGGAGAAGAGATAGTCTCCAAAAAACTGACGACATGAACATATCAAACAGCAGCGTTAAAAACTTAAGAAAGAAGCCTTCCTATTTTTCTGTCTTACTGACTATCCCGACGAGGTTTTCTCTGGAACATGACCGTAATACTGGAACATCATCGTCATCATCATCACTGTGTCTGTTACACATATTTAATGATCTCTCTGCTCTTTACTCCCATGTCCCTTTTTCTGCTGTGCTGAGTCTTAAGCCTTTTATGGTCTGAATGCTGCTGTTGTTTCTTGTTCTTTGTGCTTGTTGACGAGGAGTACATTTTGTTTACCCAAAAGTGCAATCGAGCAGTTTGTTATAAATAGTCATGCAAGAGTACATAGCGACAAGAAGGACATCATAATCGTCATTTTCTTTTCATCCATGTCATATCACAAGAAGTATCCTCACTGGAAACGGGGACAAAAAACTTGAGGAGAAAAGTACCACATGAAAGGGTGAAGCGGATGGGTAATATGACGAACAGGAGAAATCGTGATGATGAAAGGATCGTCATGTTCCAGCTATTTGCAATTTCATTTCGTCTTTGTTTCTAGAAAAGTAAACAATATATCTGTTGTATACATATTTCAGATAGAGGTTTGATGACTGGATCCAAGAAAATTTGCGATGATGAATCATGAATTTGCCCATTGTTGAGTAAAACCATAAACACGTAAAGATAGCGAACGATGCTCGAGTAGTCATGTTTAAACTATAAAATTGAAGGTAGTTGCATAAAATATCACCCAAGGAAGAACGGGAGTTGCAAACTAAATGAAATGCTTGAGTGGATTGAAGAGAAAATATTAAAATATATTCCGAGGTAGAGTATTTTCATTTTATTTTTGCACTCACTCATTTTTTCACTTTAAATGTTGCAACAACACAAACCATACAAAACTTGGTGAAAATGAAAACTTACTCAGCAAAAACTTAAGGACTTAAGCAGAAAATGCTCTTATCGCATACCAGGCAAAACACAAATGTCTAAATAGAATTTCATACAAGTAGGACTGAACTAAACAACAAAGTTTTAAGTAAACGTTCCTTGAGCCTCTTCTCTAGTGTAAACTTTGCTGCATGAAAATGCAAACACCAAAACATGATATGCGATAGATCCACAAATGTTCTTCGTCACACTTTCCAAGCCTCCCATCACACCATCATTATCATCATCCACGGCTTTACCCACCGTGGTGGTATCCCATATACGCGATGGTGGTGGTAGTGGCACACAACGTGCATACGGATTACCTTATCTCTTTGCGTCTTTCCCATAAATTACCGCATTTCTGCTGAACAACGCAGAGTGCATGGTGTAGCAGTATTTCGTCGTATTGACCTGGTGACCTCATAACAGTCATGATGCTACACTGCTGTTTTCATTCGCTCTCTCAAATTCTCCTTTCTCTGTTCCACAGTTCCTTTTCATTTCATTTCCTATTTTCTAATGATGTCTGTGCGAATGAGTGAAAGCTTGCCTACATGACCACAAGAAATAAGGAGAAAACGAATGAGAAGGAAGATACACAATTTGTGGTTTTCAATAGTACAATGCACTCTACCATCACTCTCCATGCAGTTGAAATGGCAAAATGATGATCATGATCAGTATCGTTTTTCGCAATGTTGTAAAGAAACATTAAAAAGTAAAGTAGTTCATCACCTCATATATGGTTGTCGTATTTTGTGGAAAACTATATTCAAGTCGAGTATTTTTGCCACTTTATTAAGTATCGGCCAAGATACTTAATAATATTGCACTCCGGCCGTCCGGCCGTCCGGCCGGCCGTCCGGCCGTCCGTCCGCCCGTATGCAATTTACTCAGTAACGGCTGAACCGATCACAACCAAACTTGGTATACAGATACTATAGCACCTCAGCCACAACCCTATTGAATTTCAGGTCAATAGGTCAACTGTAAAGGTCAGAGGTCACCAACGGTACAATATTTTTACATAGAACATATACCATGCGACACATGATTTTAGGTCAGTTTTTAACCAGCATTACGAATATACAATCAGATTGTAACAATTCGTGCGTTAAGGCCCTGATTCAGGACCTTAACTGCCAGATACAGCAGTTTTACAGCGTACATGCTGTGCGACACGTAATTTAACAACCAAACTTGGTATAAAGACACAATAGCACCTCAGTAACAACCCTATTGAACTTGAGGTCAAAAGGTCAACTCTAGGTCAGAGGTCACAGCGATGTCACAACTTTTCATAATAGAACCTATAGCATGCGACACATGATTTTAGGTCAGTTTTTGACAAGCATAACAGATTAACAACCAGTTTGTTAAAATTCGTGCATTAAAGGCCTGAATCAGGACCTTAATTGCAAGATAAGGCAGTTTTACAGCGTACATGCTGTGCGACAGGTAATTTTACAGCCAAACTTGGTGTACAGACACAGTAGCACCTCAGCCACAACCCTATTGAACTTGAGGTCAAAAGGTCAACTCTAGGTCAGAGGTCACAGCAATTTCACAACTTTTCATAATAGAACCTATAGCATGCGACACATGATTTTAGGTCAGTTTTTGACCAGAATTACGAATTCACAACAAGTTTGTTAAAATTCGTGCATTAAGGGCCTGATTCAGGACCTTAATTGCAAGATATGGCAGTTTTACAGCGTACATGCTGTGCGACACATAATTTTACAGCCAAACTTGGTGTACAGACACAATAGCACCTCGGTAACAACCCTATTGAACTTGAGGTCAAAAGGTCAACTCTAGGTCAGAGGTCACAGCGATTTCAAAACAATTCATAATAGAACCTATAGCATGCGACACATGATTTTAAGTCAGTTTTTAACAAGCATTACAGATTTACAACCAGTTTGTTAAAATTCGTGCATTAAGGCCCTGATTCAGGACTTTAATTGCAAGGTATAGCAGTTTTACAGCGTACATGCTGTGCGACACGTAATTTTAGGTCAGTTTTTGACCAGCATTAAACCTGGTTGTTAAAATTCGGATTTTACGGCCAGGACGATACTTAACTATGTGCATGCTTTTGCAATTTATTACCTACTACACCTTTCCCAAAGCTCACCACACTATCGGAGAAAACCAGCCACTTGAACGGAATTAGTACGAGTGGTGGTGTTGATGATGATGCTGTGGTGGTGGCAAGAGGAAAAGCGCTTTTTGTGTGGCAGGGAAAGTATGCAGTTGCCGCACACAAACACACGCTATCATCATCACCAGACACACAAGAAAAACCACTAACACATACTTTTTTACTTTTGGCTTGTAAATACTTTACTGCACGCACGCTGTGCAGTATCTATAACGGTAGTGGTGTCGGCATGCACATAATAAACAGTCATGATTAAGTGTGGAACCCATTTCCCACAAATTAGTCATTTCCTCCAACGATGAACAACCATGAAACATGCGTATATAACCTTTTATGAGTAGCCGCAAAGGGAAAGAACGAATAGTGTGTAGATCGAAATATTCCTTCATCCTATGGATATATATACAAGTACAAATGAACACGGAAAACAAGTTCAAAGAAAGCAAAAACTTTTTTACTTGTTACACTACTGAAATGGTAGGTGTTGATGTACTTCAATGAAAATGTTGCATTAATCATGAAATCCGCACGAAGCGACAGTGCCTATTCCTTCTTTCTACACAGTTTGTATGTTAATGGAGCCTTAATTGAATTTAAGAATGACGCATCCGCAAAGTTAATATGTACATGCAAACTATGAGCCATCCTACTATTTAATCAAAGTTTATTTAACGTTATGCATCCATCACGTGAAGTATTGACACATGATTAGGAAAAGCATAGATTATCGGTCAATAACCTGTTTTCGTGTCATTTTCCTGTTCAATGCAAGGTTTCTGCTTTTATTGTTTCAAATTTTGCTTTAGAAAACTTTGTATCAAGTTGTCGTGCATTATTACACCTTCCTCAACATCCCAACTTTTCTATAAATCTATCAGGACACCATGTGTTCGTGTTCGGAAATATAAAACAGTTTGAAGAGTGTACGTTCTCTCGACCTCTTTCTCTCGCTACAACGCAATAATATAATCAGCTCCTGAGAACAGAATCAGCAACTTTCCCACTACTGGCTACTTTTCCTCCGTTTTTGTTGAGTCCACTTGTTTTAATGTGACAGGCACTCAATACTCAATTTTCTTCAGGGAATCGTGAGCCAGAATCACTTGTCTTGAATGCTTTTGTTATTCTAATATCTGTTTGTTTTTCCCGAACATCTTTTTACCAGGTTGTCAACTTTGAGTGGGCTCGTGGAGGAATGAGCTTGGTAACCGAGAAGAAGAGCAAAGGAGTTACCGTGAGCCGTCTCCTGATTCAAAAGGCTGTAAGGACCGATTCCGGCACTTATTTGTGCGCTCCCCAAAATGCTCATCCAGCTCACGTAAAAATCGTCGTTTTGGAACAAGGTAAGCACACACTACTACCACATCATATCATGCAATAAAAATAAATAAAACATAATCTTCCCTGCCTCAATATATTTTTATCGCCACGTAAAATTCAAACCTTGTTGGCAATTGTGAAAAAGTAGGGCGGACCAGAAAAAAATGGCCAATATATTTTTATCGAGAGCAGATGATACCCACATTATCAATCATAATATTATGCGAAGTGAAACGTTTGGAGAGCTACTTGCTCAAACGTATTATGCATGCATAACAGGTTCCATGATTATTATTCCCATAGCTCATGAATCATTAATAACGCACACATGTCGAACCTATGCATTGGCTTATTTACGTACGCCGGTCACCGGCATGTTACGTTTCTCCTAAAGAGAGAAAATTGCCTAGGTATGAATTCACTACTACTTCTATCACCGGAACACACCACGGGACCCTTATTTCATTGAAAAATTTAGTTTTTTCCTGCATAATGATAATCAGCAAAAAAGGTAAAGCGAAACAAGGCAATTTTCGTGCATACTTGCATACGCTCACAAGGAATCTTCGACCTGGTACGCAATAAATACTGGTGGTGGTGTATACCTTATCGGGTAACATGCATATAGTTATCGCCATCCATCATCTCTCATCTTCCTTTCATCTCGACCCATCTTTCTCTTCTCTGTTTTTCTCTGCTTCCTTCTACCCCTTTCTACTGTTTCCCCATTCTGATTATCATATTTCCGTATGCATTTTCCTTGAAAATTTTGCAAAATATGTGAAGAGACAAGATACCCTTTGATGGCCTACTTTTTGAGATGAATGTTCCCGCGTATGACGTTCTAAAACAACATGAAAGGGAAATGCTGGGAAAAACACGTCAGCAGTTGTGATTTCCGTTAGAAATCAACCATTCTCACAGTCCGATGGACCCATGTATTTTGTTTTGCTTGCTCAAGTGAGGAAATAAAGTCACTTTCTCTTGTCACAACGGCAATGACAACGTGTATTTATACTGTGTAGAAGTCATACCCCCATATTCTCATTTTTATAGCTGACCTTGATTCCACACGAGTGTGCAATAATAAAACGCAACAAAGGAGAGGCAAAAGCAAGAAAAAGTTTTTATTCGAGACATGTGGGAAAATATATACCACTGTGTGCTTTTGATGAAGATCCATATATCCACAACTTTCTCTGATGAATTTTCTCCCTCTGATATTATCCTTTTCTCCGCATCATATTTGTTATGCAATACTTGTTCGAGAGTTGTGTTGCTCATATTTCCATTCGTATATTACTAGTCTTTTTCTCTGTGTTAGTGTCATTATCTGATAAACTCAAGAACTAAGTGCTTACAGCTTCCAGCGTAAAGCATGTCGTCTTTTTACCAAAGACCAAATAAAGTAAGCACAGCGAAAAATTTATTTGACATTTTTCTTAATTTTTTCCGGTGATGCACAGCTCATAAAGCATCTCTTGACATTCCATTCAACACTATACCACATCGCATGCATATTTTTCTCCCGTAATGAACTCATAGTTTCCAGTAAAAAAGTACTTGTGACTATTTCAGTGTAAAACTCTATGATGTTTTTATTTCACACAATGGAAAACGTACATAGCAGCACGACGACTATTAAAGTTCTGTAAATATATTATTTGATGCATTGGCTAATTTTTAGTTATCTCTGACAGGCTGCTTGCAAAGTCATCATGTTTTTCACCCTGTTTTAGAGAATAGTGTGCGTTTCATGGTTTATGCAGAACAGCGACAATGACGCTTGTCTTGCCTCCCATGTATTTCGTGCCAAAAATATTTATCAAATTGTCTGGGGTGCTAGAAATGCAAAAGCTCCACAACAATGCTTCCAGTTCTATGTCTCGTTCATATAAAATGCTTCATGCTGAGTAAGCCCTATGACAGCAACAACGATGGTTTTTCGCAAAAAGGGTTATTATATTGATGCCTTTTTTATTCGTATACGTATATAGTTAAAACAAAACTAATAGCATGTTACATATACCTATACAAATTATTGCTAGTGCTGTTGTAAAACAACACTTGATTTTGCTATTAATAAAAGGGCACTCGTGGAGTTTTGATGATAGCCAGAGTGAAAGCTCTTGTGTTTGGGGTGCAAAATTGGAAAAGCCTGTCAGAGAATTCATAATGTGAAATTCTTTTGGTTTTATTGACACTAAATTACTGTCTGTACAAGTTCCCCGTGAACTTTGCTATTGTTTCTTTCCCTAGTAAAACAAATAACTAGCAAGAGCCAAGGACGCGGTGAGGCACCGTAAAAGCTAGCACTTACATAAAATACTTAGAGTGTAATGATGTGTGGGATACAGTTGTTGTTACATATGGATTTTATTGCTCATTTTTGCTGTGTCCTTGTTTATTTACAGTCCTCCTCTTTCCTACACATATTTTCATCCAAATTTTTGATGTTCCATTTATAAAACAGGTATATATTTCCCACTGCAATGCTCAATTTAATAAGAATGTACTGTTGTAGGGTCGTGGTACGTTGTGCGAGTTTTGTGTGTGGGTGGTGTTGGGACCTAGATTCAAATTCGTCATGAATTCATTACTGCTGATCGTGTTTCTTTTTAAAAAGTGTCTTTTGATTCTATATTCAAGTGCGATAAACATAAAGCCTTTCAAAATGCGGAAACTCCAAAACTTTTATTTACATTTCAAAATGTAAAGTCTACACATTTTTCAAACTAACATTTCAAGGCAAAGGCAACACATGGTCAAACAAGAGAAAAAAGGGCTAAACGGACATGTAGGTAGGATAAACAGACAGCAAAAAAGAGCAAGTACTACAGTTTCACAGTAGAAAATTTCTGCACAAACTTTTTCTTTCCTGCTGCTTGTTAAGTCCTCTCTTCTTCTCGTATGCGTACTTCCTTTTTCCTTTTGAATTTTAACTTTTTTTCCGAAAAACATGTACATAGAGTAATAGCACATCTATTCTACACTTTTTTGATAAAATTGTATGTTTTGTCCTTGTAGCTAGTCTGATGTTATGCGTAAAAATGTAAGGGCCACACCAACATTGTATCACATATGGCATGTGACACATCCCTTCATAGCACATATCCAATAGTAGGTACCAGCAGCACCCCGTTGAAAAATATGCCAATAGAGTAACGTTAAACATAGGATCATGATGATGATGTTACATAGGTAGTTGTACAGGATTCGCACTTATGCACATACTACACGAAAATCCCATCTATTCGTTTTTCACATTTTCAAGCGTTTCATTAAAGATTCTAAGGAGCATCCAAGAACCATCTTTTTCGCAGCAAGGAGCAAGCAAACTAGTCAAGAAAAAGTGTACACGAAGTGCAAATACTTAGCGAAAAGCACTACAAAAAAAACAAGTTTCTTTTTTCTTGATAGCCACTTACATTTTCTCCTCCTGCATACGTATGTCGTGTTACATCAGCAGACTACATGTGTACTTGGACAAAATTTACACTTGCAATACTCCTTGTGTACATATATGCAATAAACACTACAACAATTGCCTGAAAGTTTGTTTTTCCTTGAAAAGTTAGCCGCCACATACCTACGAGCCTGTACCCATATAGGTGCACATTGAGTTTTTTTAGTATTTTTAAACGTTTCTCCTTTAGCAAAACTGGGTACTGGATGTATCGTACACAATAATGGCAGCGTTTACCATTTCAATAGGGAGTAGGAATAGGACAATAGTTTTTCATGATGGTAATATGTCGGTAGGTATATTGCCATGTTTATCGAGAAAATGCAAAGAGGCGAGAAAAGGGAAAGAAAATTGGTCGATTGAATGTGAAAACATTCAATATTGCCAATGTGTGAGTCTGCACTTGTAAGGAAAAATAGAAGAATTTCAAGTGTTATTGCTCCGATTTCTTTTCAAAATATGTGATATAATAATAACTTTCACCCAAGTCGCCTCACTGGTGTGAATGTGTGTTTGCCTATCCACTTGTAAGTAGTACAACATGTAATTTGTGCCAACTTGCGTAACCTTTTTGACTTTTCCTAGATTTCATTTTCTTTGTACTGACATATTCATCTCTTTTATTTTCAGAAAAGAGACACTTTTAGGTAACTAGATATAAGCTGTGCTGATGATGATGAGAAAGAGGCAAAAGCAAACACAAAGAAGCCAATGCAATGCGAAAAACCTTTCTAGACATCGATTAGATTTCTTCAAAGAAACAAGCAAATATAGACTCGTGTCAGAAGATGAAAAAGAAAGTGAAAGCTTTACACAGCGGCATTCCTTTCTGTATTAAAACAGGTCATGCATAATATATAGGAAGTGTGAAGACTTTGACAGAGTAAATCATGCCATTTTATGAACCAGTTTTCCTTGATAGCTTGTTTGTTGGGAACATTTAATCATCATCAACTGGATTTGCTATTTCCAAAGACAGTCAAATGCTACGGTCATGTAGTACGCTAAAGGAAATGCTGCGATAATCAAGGTCTAAAAGTAAAGGCGTTATGTAGCACGAGACATATGTCATATGTATGTATGTGGCATTGAGATAGTGAAAGTAAAGGGGAAATTTTGATGAGCCACAACAAGAAATGTTTTTGCACTTTATGAACTTGTGCGTGTGTCGTAATGTCATCATTTGAAACACTACAAGCTCAAAATTGCTGTACTTTGAAAAGGCGAGAAGAAAAAACAGCTTAACTTTACGTTGTAACATTTCATATATATGCAAAAAGGGAATAAAGGGACTTGTTAGTTAAAAAGGATTTAGAGAGAGAATGTATTTACCGAACAAAGAGGGAAAGAGGCTCGTGTGCGAAATGCTTAGCAGCAGGAGAGAGCTGGGGCAAAAATCCCATTTTTCTTGCTGGCAAAAATGAAAAAAAGCTGATTTAAAGAAAATATAAGCATATTATTAACAGCAACCTGTTTCATAAAGCTACATGCCTAAGTACACGCAGAAAATAGAAACCGAGCAAAGTCGATAGAAGCATAATACAATGTAGTCAAGCTATAATAAGGTTTAGAGCATGCCCTTTTTCGTCACTTTTTATGATAGCATGTGGAGCACACCATGCGTAACACGTAACAAGATGTAGAAGGATATGTTGCTGTTTTATATAAGCTTTTTTCCTTTGCCGAAACTCGTTATACTTACTATTATGATTTTTGCCATTCCATTTTTCAGTCAAGAAAGCCTTTCTCCCTTGGAAAGCCAGCTTACACTCAGAAATAATAGCTTGTTCATGAACGGAATATCTTGGGACTAGTAATATTTTAAATAGAGGAAGGGAAACGGGTCATTCAGAAAAATTATAAGAAATGTGCAAATGATGATAACCTACTTAATATATTGGAGTAGTAATGTAGCAAGGAGTCGGAAAAAAACTATGAGTGTTACTCAAAACGGACAAAAGTATAAACTAACACCATGAAACGAAACGTACGCTATATTATAGACTGAAAACTCATTTGTACAAAGGTCTGCGGCCTGCGTATAAGAAACTGTTTCGTCTTTTTTCGTGCAACAAAATAAGTTAAACGAGCCGTGTGAGAGTAAAATACAGGAAATGTGAACTGAAACACAAAGGCTTAGAACAGTACAACAGTGTTGCAGTGACATTAAAATAGTACGCTTATCACAAATGTCACGACCCAAACATTACAAGGCAGAGAAAATAAAAATAATTAATATTATTGCAAATTATGATGATGAAAATGGGGCTGATGAGGATGATTTATCCTGCATGCATGACATGCACTCATAAAAAGAAGGACTTTACAATGATTCTCCTTCCTGCAACATTACAAATCTGCCACTGTAATAAAAGCCATTGTACAGGGATTTTAAACAGTGAATGACTCTTTGGAGTCTGCGGAATGGAATGAGATGGGGATTCAAAATTAATTCATTACAGTGAAACAGCGTATGGTTCCTTTTTCGTCCCTACACGTAAAGCTTTCATCGAGAAGCATCTAATTTTCTTTTCTGTATTTTTGCAAGTTTAAGCCTGTCTTTGTTGAAACTCGATTTTTGTCGCTTACTCTTCTCTTCTTCTGTCTGCTAACGTCGTAAGACTGATTATGTTGATACGAGAGACGATGCAAAAGTTGACGACTTTGCTGAGGCTTGTTGACTTTCTTTTGTCGTCGTTTCCTTCCTCACAAAAAAGCACTGAGACTGCTCTGACGTATTCCAGCGATAAGGAGGGTTAATAATACGCATTTATCATAATAATATGCACTATATGCAATTATCACAAAGATTCTGTTCCACACACACATGCGTTTCATAATAAGGTGGAGAACTAAGCCTTTCACTTCCTACTTCCTTGCCTCTTGCCCTTTTCCTCAGATGCCTTAATTCCTAATCCCTTTGTGTAATAACAATATGCCCCTTAATTAACATTTCGCCTCAAGCTCCGTTCCTTTCTACCCATTTGCATTTCACTTCCTTGCTCAAAAAGCCAGATATTCACTGCTGCTTCTGTAATAGACAAGCTCGTTTTACATTCTACGTCTACGACATATAACTGTATAAAGTTATGTTTAATTTATATACTTATAACACGTTATAACGTGTTCTTTCGAATTTCTTCCTCGTTCCGTTTCCTCCCACTTTTCTTTGGTAGCATCTAATTTCTCCGGCAAAGTGCTTTTCTGCAAAGCAAAGAAAAGTCACGGCTTCAGAAAGAAGACTCCGACACTACTACTGTACAAAAACATTATAATGAGGGCTCTAACTCACGAAACAGCCTAAAGAAATAAGCCTTACCATGAATGCATTTTGTCTTCATTTCAATTGTAATTAGGTAGTTGTCACCACCATCATATCAGAAAGTACCAGCCACTCCGATGCAGTTAGTGCAAATGAAAATTCCTTAAATGTTAAGACTCCTTTTCTTTAGTAATAGCAGTAAAATCAATGCCCGTTGTAATTTTGTACTTACGCATGCAATGGGAATGCGTACTAGTATATAGTACCTATTTACTCAGAGATCATGTAACGCTGCGACTGTCATTCAAAACGAAACGCGCTGTTTAAATATTATTATGATTATTTTTGAATTGTAGACAAAATTCTATTTTCCCCAGCAATTGCTAAATAGTACTAAGTTCTCATGAATTTATAGTTTTAGTGATGACCTGAATATACCTACTTATTATTAAATTATTATTCACACGAATTAAATATTCTAAACATATTCTATTCTATAAACTTAGAAATTCTTTAAAATGTATACATATCAAGACATCTCGTGCCAGAGTATGTAGCGTTTTGCTACTAGCTTTTTTGCGAGCTTTAATCACAAAAATCTAAAAGTGTATCCAAAAACGAAAGCAATGTTGTCAACCCAAATACATTTTATTTATTGGTGTAACTTTTCTTTCGGGGTTACACTCAAGTCAAGTAGAGAGAGCGGAGGAAAGCATGAGAAGATGAAAAATTGCTTGCTTCCGCTTGGATGAATTGACCACACGACACAGAAGGAGCATAGAAAAAAGAAGGGAGAAAGATGGGAATAATATGTTTCATCTTGTTGGCTGGCTTGTTGATGATGATCTAACTTTCTACTACGCAGCAACAACAACTATTATATTGTGCCCTTGTCGCTGTTGCTTTTATTTTTGTCCTATCTCTCAGGCGGTACATGATAGTGCCATTTTCATCTTTCCTTATCATCATCCTACTAAAAACGAGTTCAGCGAGCCCAGATACAAATAAGGGTCTTCATTTATTACCCTACCACCACCAGATTTTTTAGTCCTGTGTGGAGTGCTCGCTGGATGCACTAACAACTCGTTGTATGTGTAGTCAGATAAAATGGCATGTAGTTTACTGGGTTTCGAGATCTTTCACCCGGGAAATATAACAACAACAACAACAAAAAGTGGCTTTCTCAGTAATCATTTTGCTGATGCCAAACTATTTTGTCAAGGGAAAGGGCTGCACACTACTATATCAAGTATGAACGAAAGAGTAAGCCGACCCACAGACCTATCGTCGTTTTTGCCCAAAAAGCCTTGTTGGAACTTTTGGAGTCTCAAGAAAAAATAATATTTTTGCTAGATGGGCTAGTGTGCTGCTATGATAAGATTTTCCCCCACATTTTCTCGTCCTTGTTTTGTAGGTCGACAAGAGGGGCAGAGATTTGAAAATGTGATCACAATGCAACAAACATGTCCCATTTTACGTAGGCTCACATATACTACGTAAATAGGGGTGTAGCAAAAGCACCAGATGCTTCTGTCTCATTTTTTATGAAAAACGGGGAAAAATAAGGATGGGAAGCACTTTTATTACTTTGGTGTCAACGCCAAAAGTTATTTGCACTACACAGCAGAAAATTGAAGGTGTTGCGGCGACAAAAAGTAGAGATGATGTAATATGATCATGTTTTCAAGTCTCGTTTCGTGTCACACAACAACAAAGTAGCTTCATTTCTCAGGTTGACTCGTGGGAGTGGGAAATATGCTACAATGTGGGTAGAGGTGACATTTCATATTATTTGCCTGTTTGGTAGGCAGCTGTCAATATGCTAGCAGTGCAAGGTGAACAAGATGAGATGAAATGATCATCTTGATCTACTTGGGAAATAGAACGGACTCATAATCGTGATGAAAATGATGATGACATGCTTCAGATGGTCAATCTCCAATGAGTGATAATATTATATAATATTTTTCCAAGGACAAGCTGACATTAGAGAGTGACCAGACAGTCCAGAAAAGGAGCATCATGTCTAAAATAAAGAAGAATATCTTCAGAACTTTTTTATTGTCATTATTGTTCATATCTGCATTATTGTTTCTGAGCAAATATTGTGTTTGGTTTACCTCTCATGCGCCAAAGACTTTTTTGGGAGCCTAGAGAATACAAACACAATTATTATCATGGCTGCTTGGAGGATCAATGTTTTTCATTGCACATTTGGCAAGTGGGACGCTACGCTGTGTGAACAGGGAAGTATACACCTAATGTTATTCACTCAATCCTCTGATTTTGACTTTGGTCCAGTGAGAAATGACCACAACTTCAAACTGCATTG
This sequence comes from Entomobrya proxima, assembly GCA_029691765.1. Lineage (NCBI taxonomy): Eukaryota > Metazoa > Arthropoda > Collembola > Entomobryomorpha > Entomobryidae > Entomobrya > Entomobrya proxima. Next base: position 8,584,421 of record CM056168.1, read on the forward strand.
TGTGCACCCATTTTTTCTTGGAAGTCTTATTTGTTTTGCTTCAGCCAATTTCATTTCTCATCCCTGAAGAAAAAGCACTTTCATGGCTTTTGATGAAGACCCTTGTCCATGTAGTACACTTCACGTACGTACTATGTAGTTAAGTGTTGTACGCGATGTGTATAAAGTTTTTTAAGAAGGAAAAACAAATTGTGTCAGCGGAATCCATTCCCACTCCCTATCCTTTTTGCTTTAATCATGACCTAGTTTCTCGTTTTTTCGTTTGGTCTCTTCACTTATCATCAGTACAAAGTGACAGTCAACGAACGAAGGAAAACCCAGCTTTTTTAGCTTCCATTTTTTCCTCATTCTTCTTCGTCTGCTTTTCCCGGGAATTGCGTTTGTTTCCTTTTTTGCGTTCATCGTTCAAATAAAAGAGGTTACTTTTTTGTTTGCAAGGTTGTTGTGGAGTACACAATCGCAAATAAAAAGGATGTGCTCTCTTCTCTTACCTTTTCCACTTTTTCCTAGAACGAAAGGCAAAGAAACGTTGTGTGTATTCCCTGAGCTGGTTTTTGTTTGCTGATCAAAAGGGTTTTCCTTTCTTGTCCTTATCACTTCTTTCCTCTTTCCTCTATTTTTACGCGTCCTCCTCCACCAGAACATAACTGAATGACTACAAAACTGACAACTTGGAGGATGATATGATGCTGATTGCAAAACAAGCAGGCAAAAAATATAGCGCCTATACGATGGGAATCGGCAGAGCTGCTTGAGAAAAAAGAGAGGATGATGAAGATGATTATGCCAATACAACGTAATATCATCTATGGTCTTACTTGATACAAAACTCCACCAATACTCACAGAGTTCCGTGGTGAATCATAAAAACGACTTTCTCTCTGTGCGTCTGGTGTCTATAATCCCATTTTCCCTTTACCCATTACAACGAAGAAAGTAGAACCATCATCGTCGTCTTTGCCATATAGTCCCGTAAAAATATTGTTATCACAAACTATGCGTACGCAATGTGTAGGGTACCTAAGGAAGCTACAAATAACAACTAGTCGGCCGACTGACTGCAAAGATCCTATTTCTGGTATCCTCGTTTTAGCAAAACCTCATGCTCTGCTTGGTTATTTAGCTGAAATGTAGTGGTGTATGAAAAAAGATGAGAGATTTATCACGTTCTACAAGAAATTACTTTTTTCTATCTCTCATGATGGCACAGCCTTTCTTACAATTTTATTTTCAATACCAGTAGTAGCAACGAATGAGAGAAAGAAAACAACGGGAAACGGAAAGAGTTTTCTGAACAAAGCAGATAGTCGAAAGCAATATTACGCATTGTAATGGTATTGATGAGGTGGAGAGCAAGATAATCCCTGAGTACAGATATACAAGCCACCATTGCTTCAGAAACTAGATTCATGATTGTGCGTTGGCTAACTTGAGATTGCATGAAAATAAAAGGAAAAGTGCAAAAATGCTTGCTTTCTTATTGGTTCAGTAACAAATGAACATAAGAAAGTGGTGGGGATTGTGTAACTGGCAAAAATGAATAAATAGTGGTTTGGATACAAAAGGAGAATTTGCATGAAAACAAATACTAACATATTCAAAAGTAAATATAAATAAATGCCGCCTGCTAAACACATTTAATCTTCGTTGATTACCTTTGGCTGACACGTTGTAATTACTATACTATTGCTGTACTGATGGTTGTAAGTTGTGAGTTGTAAAGTTGTAATTTGATGCCTAATTTTTTTTCTGTTTCAGGTGAAAAACAAGCTGCAATGCAGTCTGGAGCCCCATCCACCAAACCTCGGGGCGCATCTCCCTACCACGCAGTTTTCTTGGGAGCCTTCAGTCTCCTGGTCCTGTTTTCAAGCTTATTGGCCACTTCTCTGTATTTCATGATGAACGAAATCAACAGCGACAGTAGTTGTAATGAATGGAGGAATGACCGAGTTATCAGTAATGTAATTAATTCATCAACATTATCATCATCATCATTATCAGAGTCAACATCAACTGGTGCGTCTCGCAAAACTATTTCTTATAATGCAACCACCACACCAATCATCAACCGGGCAAATAAGAAGCGGTCATTATTAGCTCAAGAAGAACAAATAATGATGATTGAAACCTCTGATAAAATAAATGAGCCCTTTGTAGCTGAGGGAAAGCAGGCCATCGTTGGCAGCTGCAGTCAACACAAACGTGATAAAGCCCCGGCCAACTTTCTCTTTACGTCATCCTCATAATCATCTTTCTTCCCCAAAATTATATTGTATGTTTCCCTCTACGGGTAAGAAATAATGATCGCTTGTCTTCCCGGTGGAGGCTCCAATATCCCATGCTTCTGAAATAACAGGAAAAGTAAGATAAAAGGAGAGGGTAATTCATTTTATTTGTAAACATGTCCATCTGTCCTGTATACTTGTCTCGTTGAGATTTTTTCTTCGGATAAAGCTTAAAAAGGGCTTTTCCAGGGAGAACAAACATGCTCTTAGAACCGGTTATTTCGACAAAACGAAAAGATAGACAGAATGGAGAAGGATTATGAAAGACCTTTCTCCTTCTGGTTAGTCTGATGTTCTGATCAGGAGCACATCAATTGATGATGTTGGTGCTGATGAAGAGTAAAAGTCAACAACAACAGAGCTAAAGGCCTTGAACTGCTACTGACGATGATGGACAATACAACAGAAATGGCAACAAAACATTGAATAGGCTAGACAAGGCGATTGTAACGTAACCTACAAAATCGACACACACTCCCAAACATAAACCACTGCGCAAAAGCCGCATCATTGTATGCCTAGTTGAACACGTATAGCGTGAATGTACACTGAGAGGAACAAAAAAATGAATGTGGGTTACAACGAATTTGCTTTCACAGAAAAAAATCTGTAAATAAACCAAAGCCAAAAAACCATGATTCCGATCTGATTGCGAGCTTTCATCGCACTTCACGAAAACTGTATATGCGTCTCTAACTCATGTTAGCAGAAATATGAAATGAAAAGGTCATACATTACAATATCCATAATCCATGCAATCTATATTTGAATTTGGTACTTAGGTCAAAGTATATAAAATCATATAGTTAGGTTGATTGATATGCATATATATATGACTGTAGTCTTTGGCATGAACGTCAAAAAACTTTCATCTTTATCGCTTTGATCACGAGGATCTTTGTCAGCAGAAAAACACAAAAGTTAATTAAATTCATTAATGCATTGAAAGAGATACATAGATTGCCTACGGGAGCATTTTATTGTTTATACTTTCTACTGCCAAATGTTGGCGTTACCAAATGGAGGTACATCTATATAATACACATGAAATATATTCAATAGATATGCATAAAATTCACTAATTGTATATACAATATATGATACATAGGTAAACCATTAAAATTTTCTACTTTCATTCTCTATACCAATTAATTATAATGATAGTAAAAATATCCGACTAAGTACACGGAAAGTTTGTGTATATTAGAGAGATTATGCTAAATATTTTGTTAGAGGTACACAATGAAATATCAGACTGGTTTATTTTATTCGCTGTAGTAGGGAAGAACAATGAAAGGTCAATTGATCGTAAAGTTGCGTAATGAGTACCTATTCAGTACGTACGGTAAAAGCACTTTTAATCTTCTACCAAGTTCTGACACAAAAGGTACGCTAAACGAAAATTTGAGCCACTGTCGAAGCCAGTATCAATGGTTCGGGGTAAACTTTCAATTCATCATTGTAGGTATTTTTATGAGCCGCTTTTGTAAATATTGCTATATAATGATAAAACCAGCCATTGTTTGCATAATGTGTTGTTTGAAAACAGGTAAAATGTATATAGCGTGACTGAATAATTCAAACTTGATACAGCTACACAAACTATTTATTTTTAAAATCGGATCATGCTAATTTATTCTCAGAATACTTTTAAATCATATATGCATGAATAAGTTTATTGTTCAGGGGAAAATGTAAGTTAGCAATTAGCAAAATGCTAATTTTGAAACTTCAAAATACATTGTGCATCTGACTAATAAGTAAAAACTATAACCCAACTTCCACTAAAAATAGGTATTACGTTAGAGGGAAAGTTTATGACAAAAATCTAGTTGTTTAGATATTAGACGGAAAACAGATAGAAAGGTTCAGGTAGGTTTTTAATCTTGTTAAGGTAAGATATGATGGTTTTAAAGCAAACTTCTTTTTGAAGTTGTATCGTGTGTTTATTTCGTGTACAATTTGTATCTGATTAATGTAATTAAACATTCTTGCATACAGAAAAAGGAGGGTATTTTGAGTTACAGAAACAAAAATTATATTGTATCCTAGTGCAATTAATGTGTAAGAAAACTACTAGTTTTTGGAATTCTTATCACTTGGCATTTTATCGGGTATCTTTCATGCTTATGTATTAATTACTCAACAGTTTCTTACAACTATAGATGCATACAAAAAATATCTGTAAATCTGTCCATGTATATATTATGTATATATTTGTTCATTGGTAAGTTATAGAAGCGTACGAAGTAAATCTTTCTCCTAACATTTAAAAGAATTCATGTAATAAGGTGCAAATTTGGTATACGGTACATCAAATGCTATTAAACATTTTATTGTAGTGCATAGAATCGTGATGGTATAATCAGTATAAGGTACACCATTATTGTATGTCTATAAGACGATTTCTGCAGAATCGATGAATTTGCTTTGTGTGGAAGTTCGTCTGTGTACAGGTTTCGTATGGAACACATTGTAAATTTGCTGTATTAAATATATTTATGAATCAACACAGTAAAATAAGGTCGTATGTATTAATTATATCTAAAGGATTAAGTACAAGTAAAATCTATAAGGTTAACTACATGTCTCCAATCTCTTAATTATTGAATTTACCTGTTTATAACTTTCACTTATCTACTTTTAGCACCCATTTGTTTAGCGTTCTCATTATGTACATACATTTCTTATTTATTTATGATTACATGAGGAAAGAACAAGCATTTTTTTGCGTTTACCCTTTAACTGTAATCTAAAATATTTTTTCATGCTATTTGTCTTTGTAACTATGTAAGATCTAATTCTGATTGATTCTGATAAATGCTTGAAAATTAATTTTAGTGAATTAATTGGCCAAGTTGTACGTGACATTTTGTGCAATTAATTTAGGCATTTGAAAACAACATAATATTATCAAACTATATTTTAAGATTCTTTTTTGACATCTAAATTTAAAATGTACCCAAAACCCAAATTGTAAAAAAATGAATTCTAGGATACTATACATAAAAATATTAAAGAAATTTGTTTGTGTGCGTGTGCTGCAATATTTGAATAATATCAATAAAGTTATCACAGGTTGCAATATGTGAGTAAAATGCATTCGTATTTTTTATTTTTAGCATTTATACCACCAATGTTTCATTTAATTGCACGATCAAATTGAGAATATATACACCATTTTGTCTTTGTAAAGAATTTACTACTCCTTTTACTAATTGAATTCCCATCCTCATCTTTCCAATTTAATAAAAGGAACATCAGGCAACGCTGTAAGACGGTGATCCAATTTTCCCATAAAAATTCAATGTAAAAATTGGCAATGAATAAACCCTGTGTATATGTGCTAAAACGAGCACGCACAAAAACTGCTATTTCATATCTCATCCTCATTTCCACTTCCACAATATTGATCACATTTCCTCAGCACACACTCCATGTACAATATTATAGATCTTTTACAACTACCGTGTTAAGCTGAATACTAAACAAAGACACTCAAGAATCTATAATACCTCTAACGGCAATCTCCATAAAAAATTTAATCTTCCGCTTATTCTTTTATAATCTTGTTTTTCCCCATCCATAATCCAAGCGCAAACAAACAAGCCATATCCCATATCGACGTTCCCATATCCATACGCTTCGTCAACAGCCATCAGCATATCAGCCTCTTCATCCAACGTTTTCCAACTCCAACCGCAAAAGAGATACTCCAAAGGAGCAAGATTTTTGCTGATACATATCGATCTTTTCTATCAACTCAAATCATCAACAATGCCACGAGTAATTCAAAAGATGATATTGAAAAATTAAGAATGAATGCGAAAGATGAAAGAACTACATGCCTCTTTTAATGGTTTGTGGGACACAACTCTTTGCATTCTGCTGCCCATACATATTTATTGGCTATTGGGTGGACTATTACAGCTTCTACTCGAACAAACAAACAAGTCAGTTAAACTAAAAGTAAGCACCAGAGAAAATTGCTATGCATGAGAGGCAACGGATATACATGTAAGCAATAAAACGTGTAGTTTCATCACAGCAGAAGGAAAAAGAGGAAGAAAGCCAGCAAAAAGTGGAGTGGGCCATATGGGACCTGAGCTACCATCATCACTCTATTGATATGCAAACAACCTGAGAGAGAGGGAGTGAAGAGTATATAGGTATTTATCAGGAATCTTATACCTTTCTTCTTTTGAACGGATTATTATTACATTGGCACTACCACCAGTGAAGGAAATTATAACGGTGACGGGGTAAGTTTAGCGTTTGCAAAAACATCAAAGAAAAACAAGGGTACGAACGTGCAGTGTTCATATGAAAAGACTTTCTTCTAAAAAAGCAGGAGCAGCTTTCTTCGTTTCCTTGCTATCTTCTCTTCTTTCTGCATATAATATTCCCCCAGAAAACATGAAAAACTTCTTTTCTACTGGCAAACGAGCCAGAAAGGAAAATAAAGAGCAAAAAAGAAAACAGGCTTTTGAGGACGACACAATATTATGACTATGACGGTGATATGATCATCTTCAAGTACCTACCATATACACGCCCCTGCCATCAAAAATTTTAGAAAACATTTTCATACACACAACGTGTATCAACTTGGACAATTTTTTTGCATTATGAATAACATGCGGATTGTGTGTAGTGGGAAACCAATCCACTTTTTTTATTTTCAGCTGTACTTATACCACCCCGTCATTGAGGGTACACGTTGAAAATATATTGTCGGTGGTTTTTATTATTTTCCCAGGCCAGGAATAAAGAAAGTTTTCAAAGAGCGTAATATTGTTATGGATGTATGTTTTTGCATGTAGACTATGAACGTGAGCGCTTTCTAGTCAGTGAAATTTGCCAAGAAGTGCCATGACTTGTACTTCTTTTCCTTCCTGCTTCTTGGAAAAGTTTCCGCCAGGGCAGAGGCACGTCAGAGGGAAAAAAGAGGATGCGGACGGATCCATGCATACTTTATTGCTCTTTATGAGAAGCAATAATAATATTATCATTGGCAATACTCACAGTCGCATCCTTTTTAGTTCACTGTGTACTTCGTGGCTATACACATATGAGCTGTCTATGCACGGTATGTTCACTTTACAGTTATTGGGGAAATATGCATTGTCAATTGGGTAATTAAACTAGGAGACTTACCCGTCCGACACATATTATTATCCCTTTTGTGATCCCACCAGATCAGAACGAAAGAAAAACAAGGCAAGAAAGATGGTGCAGTTTCTCCTGGAATTTGCTGCTGCGACTCATGTTTCTCCTTAAATGCCTATATAAGCTTACACATTACGTAAACACGTCATTTGAGAAAATCCTCGCGTATAAATATGCACTCAGAGAGGAAACAGCAGTCACACTGTACCGCAGCCAGTGGCTTCATTCCAATAATTTTTCAAGATAGAGTCTAGACCAAGGAGAAAGTTGGGTGGAGCAGAATTGAAAGTACAAAAATGTGGCATTTTGCATCCCAGTTATTAAGTCAACTTTATATTTTTAAATGGGAATGATAATGTATGTTATGCAGCAGTGGTGGTAGCTACAGCATTTCTTGGAGCAAGCAAGAATATATTGAATGGATGATGTAGTAATAGCTACTGCCATTATATATGATGGAAAGTACAAGAAGAACCGTGAGAGATATGGGGAATTGCGAATCCTCCTCTCTCCAGCTCTCTATCTGAAGGAAGACAGAAAAAATGAAATACGCATGTTAATGCTCGCTTCAGTCTTTTTTGGTTTAATGGAAAATGAGAATTCAGTAGTAGCGGATTAGATGAAGAGAAAGGGTACCCTTGTTCACTTTACAGGCATGTCGCTATATAATTAGTATGACTTGCAGAATAGGAAAAAAAACCTCATGAGAAAGTAGGTAGAGGCAGATAGTTTAAAAAAAACTTATTCCGGTATGATGCTACTAAGCCCTTTGTATTATCTGAGAGTTAGATCTGTGTACAAAAACGTTATGTAATGTAAAACTGAAGTACTATGTAGTAGTAAGCAAAAATGGTATTACTACAAACGACTCATGTTCCTAAACTTTCACTGCTGCTGCTGGTAATGGTGGCGGAGCACACATCACACAAGTCTTTCTTAACGACCCTGTTCTAAGTTACGATACGATGTGATACGAGAAAGAAAATGGACCAAGAAAAAAACGAGCTTGGAAAGAAAAGAAGGCTTTTCTTCGGCATAATATGCTGCTTTACAAGAAGAAAAGGAGAGAAGAAGACTGGAGGAAAGGAGGAGTAGCAGCAGTAGATTTCCGCCAGAAAGATATACAATATTGTTGGAGTACAATATGTACGATGGAATATGCTGCACTGAAAATATGTTCAGTAGCGTCTGATGATCTTACTTAGTGGTTCATAATAATATGTAACATACAACGCATCGCATAAAAATGGTTGATGCGTTGGAATTCCATCTAATACTGCTTACCAAGTAATATTGTGCGTAAAATACGGGTGCCATGTTTTTCGGAAAACGGGAGGAAAAGAGGAAATGGAAAGTAGTTTTTTATTGGTACAGAATGTATTTTTATGCGTTCAGACATTAGTTTGGTACAAAGATTTCAGCATGAACATGAAACAAATAAAAGATCTACAAATACCAAATGGGAAGAACATCATTGCATCAAATCAATCATGGAAGAGGCTACTGACTATGAGTGGGATATAATCTGTAAAACAGCTTGACTTGAAGCACCTCGAGTTTGGGACATGTGAATTGGATAATACGTATTCAAAGTTTGGGTTGGGAATTTCCTGGATGGGCAGGTCTTTGTGAATTCAGGTACAATTGCGTGATTTTAAGATCCCGAATGAGTAACAACATGAAAGTATTTAAACACATTGCTTATCGTGGTACCGAATTCACATGGTTACAACATAGAAACGGGCAGTTTGGTAAACATTAATTACTACCATAGAACAAGATCGCTTTGCAAATTTACTCAAAGAAAACTCTAAAATATTTCTGGAGTTTCTGATTTCTGCTTTACTTCTTTTCTGTAACGCATTATATATACCTAAGTGCATTTTTATGTACTTCTCAAGCTTAAATCTCGCATTTTCTTTCGTGTTAGTTCAGAACTTATGACATCTTCTCTTCTTTTCTGCTGACACCTTACAAAGTTGACACGTGTACGAGTGCGTGTATCTCGAAAACAAAGGATAATACAAAAACTGATACATTAGGTATATTTTTGTTGTCTTTCTCTTGCAAAACAATGGTTAGTAACCACAGAGGGTCCCAAAATACTCCCTCCTTCACTCACATCTCAGCACTAACCCATGTCTTTAACAACTGCACATTTTGTCTATTTCTACAGCCCTCTGGAATAACATAATAAACTTTTGCAGCAACACCATCCAAAATAACTTTATATGTGAAGAAAGTTAGCAAAAACGACAATATTGGGTATATTATTTATAGAAAACGATCAATTTCCCCATGATCATCAGCACCATAATATCTCATCTCTCATAACAAAAGTAGCTGCACGCCATGGAAGAAGCCGATCTCCCTTCAGTACAGTTTTTCTCTTGTGCTTACCTTTCATGTAGTATCTTAGCCAATTTATATCAGAGATTATCTAGCAAAACGAAGAGAAAAAAGCTTTTTGAGCTGAGGTCTCCTCTTCATAGGAGACTACGTGACAAGGTCTATTCACTCAAAATCACTTTTACTTACCAGTCAGACATGCTAACATTTTTTATTTCAGTTTGATGATGCTACTTCACAACTCACTCACACTAGTGCCTCTCAGTCTAAAACTTTTTAACCACAAAAAATTCTAACGCTGCTTTTTATCCTGTCGATTTTTATCAGTGCATCTGAGCGCTTTGATTAAATCGATGCTCGTTTTTTATCCCCTGTTGTTGTTGTTGTGTCTGATCTCCATCTCAGCTGTCAAGTAATGAAAATTTGCATTCATTGAAATTGCTTAATTTTAGATTATAATAGATCTTTAAAATATACTAATTAAACATGCCGGCGCCATCAGCACGTTCTGAATTAAAAGAGTTGGTGGTATTATGTGGAATTCAAAGTTTCACTGATCCAGAAACGGCAGCGTTAGACGTTGAGGAAATACTCATGTCACTCGCGTTAATTGAATCCAGCCGTTATGCGGCCCTTCGGGTTCAAAAACAGGTATCCGCCACAAAAACATGGTGGGAGGTAGCCATGTTTGATCTGGAGTACAACGATAAGCAGTTTAAAACGTGTTTTCGAATGCACCGACCAAGCTTTTGGAAGTTATGCGATATGCTTTCCGGTATAAACTATAAATGCATTTTAACATCGTTTGATTATATGAATCTATTACGGTTGAACGACTGGCTAACTATTTTCTTCTCCAGCCCAAGCTCAATTTACAGCTTATCAGGAACCAGTTCACCTACAAGTTGGTATAGCTCTGTATCGGTTGGGGACATACGGAAACGCTGCGTCACTGGTTCAAGTTGCTTCAAAGTTTAATTGTGGTGAAGGAACTGTCTTTAACTTTACTGAGCGTGTCATAGCATCACTAATTGCGTGCAGTAATTCATATATTCGATGGCCGGATGAAAATGAACGGAAGCAAATAGGAGATGGTATGGCGGTTAAGCTCTTGCCGAAGTGCATTGGATTTGTGGATGGGACTGATGTCATATTTTCCCAAGCCCCATTGGAAAATAAAGAGACTTACTGGTCAAGAAAGAAGCATTATTGCATGCAGGTTCAAGTAATATGTGACCCTGAGAAGAGAATTATCGACTTATTTACCGGCTACCCCGGCAGTGTTCATGATGCTAAAGTATTCCAATCAAGTCCTGTAGGAATACGACCAGACATGTACTTTTCCGACGGGGAATTCATAGTTGGCGATTCAGCGTATACTTTGACAGAAACAGTAGTGGTTCCATTTCGCCGGTGCGCAACGGGCTTATCCGCTAACCAAAAGAAGTTCAATCGACACCTATCTGGGGAACGAGTTAAAGTTGAACACACAATCGGTATTCTAAAGGGTCGATTTAGGAGTTTGACTGATTTGCGGGTAGTAATATCCAAAGATGTCGGACACAAACGAGCTTGTGATTGGGTGCATGCGTGTGCAATTCTTCATAATTTTCTAATCGGTAAAGAGGAATGGGAACAGACAGACATTCCAAACGAAGTAAATGATACCGACGAAGAAATAAATGTAGACCCGAGCAAGAAAGGATGTTACAAACGCCAAGCTTTATTTGAAATTTACTGCGCCATGTCGACTTAGTAAAAAATCCTGAATAGTTTTTATTCATTTAACTTCATCTTCTTTAATTCGAAGTCATGCTTCATTTGAAGAATTTTCATTTCATGTTCCCGTTCCGCCCGACGTTCCGCTAACCGTTCACGCTCTAATTCAATCCTTTGAGTTTCAAGGTTCATTTGAAATTCCACCTATTGTTAAATATTAAGGCAATGTAATACAGCTATCAATTAGTACTACGTTTTTATAATAAGTAATAAATGTGGTTACAATTAAATAACCTTGTTGCGTTCAATTTCGTTCCGCTCTTTTGCAATCATCTGTTCCGATTCAAATTGCTGTTTTTGGAGCTCCAATTTGTTCTGTTCTACCTCAGCCAATAATGTGGTTTTGTTCTCCATCACTTTTGCGAAAACTCCCATGGGCGACTTCATGGACGTGACCTCTTTACGTTTCATATCAATTCCTTTCAAAGCTTTTTTTACGTAGTACATAGTAGGTTCGGTAGAAACAGGCTTTTCGTGACCATTTTTGGGCTTGTCGCAGTCCAAATCAGGGTTTGAATTTTCATCGATGTCCAAAAGCTCGCTGGTTTCCTCGTCATCTTTTCCAGTCTCTTCCGGCTTCCAAAATGACAACGAATTAATAGCTGGATTACATTACTGAATAATATGCAATAAAACTGCAAATGACAACGGACTAACCGAGAAAGATCTGGTCTGATCTAATTCAGGTGGCCCTTGGGTATCAAATGTGGTTGTTCCCCCTTCCTTTAATGCAGTAGCAGACGTTGACACAATAAATGGAGGCGTGACGTTGGGACGTGTTCCCATTACTTCATCCAAGATGTCGAAATATGGACATGCCTTCAAAACCCAGCCTTTATCCAGAGATTTGTCCTTCTCAGGGTCTATTCCAAAACCCGACGAATTAAGCTTTTGTTTGACATCCGAGTACTTCTTCAGAAAGTTGTAGAATCCATTTTTGAGTTGAATTTCGGAGCACTCGGCTCCAACAGCGTTTTGCATAAGACGAAGAAATGCTATCTTACGGTTGTTGGCCAAGGCGCTCTAAATATAACAAAATTCAGGGGACAGTTATTTCATTCCAGTTTTGAGTATGTTTGAAAACTCCTGGTTTGAATATGTACAGTTAAAGGTACCTTATAGTTGTCGTAATTGTCCCTGAGGTAGTTTGCCATCTCCATATGAAATGGTTCCCATTTAAAGTTCTTTCTTTCAATCTTCTCTTTAGTCTGACCTTGACCCCTTCGACCCGGCATAATGACAAATCGCAATTTATTTAACTAAATATGACACTATTGATTCCAAGATCAGTAATTATGAACTCATGAAAGTTTACGCCGAAAACCGAAGCTCTGATCGTATCGTATGCTCTACTCTAAAAAAGCGCTTTTTCTGTATTTTATCTTGTCCGGAGTAGATAGAATTTTTTTGGCTAAAAAGCCAACATTTTCAAATTTCGCGGTCAAAAATCGCCAACTTCTATCGGCGTTTTTTATCGTTTTAGCTTTCTAACGAACAAGTGATTGGCACTACTATCTTCTTCTTGCTACCCCCTGAAAATATAGGAACATATTTCAAGCAGAAAGTAAAAAAGAGAAAGCTGTGTAGTAAAACTGTATGTCGGCAAAAGTACTTTTAGTCGCTTCCTCTCAAAGTTTCACAAGCAATTCATTTTTCTCACCACCACCAGCATACAATGTATATGTGCTTATTATATCTACGGATAAAGGGCCGGATAAGCAAACTGAGTATGGAAATCAATATTCGTTTTTCAAGAAACTCTTCTTTCCAAAGCTATTTTTTCTATTGCCATTTATTTTAGTTTGAAAAGTGGCGAGACAGTTGGGGCACTTACAAGTTTGCATGCAGCTAGATAAAAATGCCACACGAGTCGTTATATTGGAATGAAAACAGATTCCAAGTGAGCCGAGGCCAGGTTCGAGGAAAAATAAGCTTGTGGAAAATATCAACTGAAATGAAAAGATATTGCAATATTGTTCCTCCAGAATTGATTGAATTGAATTCTTTCTAAAATCATAAAAGGGATGACGAGCATCAAAGAAGTCGTGAGAACATATGCCATGATATAGCCGTGAGGAAGAAATAAATAGTTGGCATACATCCTATTGTAGGTTACGAGGTAGAAAATAGCTATTCCGGAGATTGGCAAAGTTATTTAAATAAAGAAAGTTGCTCCGGGATAAAAAGAACCGAGAAGAGATTGACTGGGCAGATTATTGGATAAGCATATTTCACGGGTAAATAGGAGTACTTTATTTCAGTCTTCGTTTTATTTTTCATTCTTCTATATATTTGTTCCAAGCTGTGTGGAAAAAATCTAAATAATTTTGCGACTTGAGAAAACGGGGAAACTGATATGGTAGTATGGCGGGAAGTGGAATATTATGTGATACCGAACAGAACTGTTTAATGTAGTCTATCGTCTATGTAGTTACCAAATCAAACAAAAAAGGAACAAAAATATAAATGCATTCAGTTGAGGACTGATGGTAGTGCCGTTTTAACTAACCTTTTCCCTTCATACAATAAGCAAATGCTTTCAACTTCAACTAGTTACATCACATCATCATATTATGATAATATCTAAGGGCAATTCAGATAGCATATGTACGTTTAAAACTCTAGTAAAAAATCTTGTGAGTGGGTGAAGCGAATGCGTAATAATAACATAACTTATAGGTCAACAGGAACTCAGAATGCCTTTGGTTATTGTATCTAACTTTTCAAAGAATTAATTTATTTTGTTGCTTTCGTGTTTGGCAAGAGATAAAATAAGCCCTAACGACACACTTCTTCCGAAAACCATTCTTGTCCCAGAAATAAACAAAAAATCGATATGCAATACTATATATTTTCAGAGGATTTTCCTTAGGCTTTCAGAGGTTAAAAGAATTTGAAAGGGTTTTCAAAATATTTTGTATGATTTTTACTGATAATATTATCGTGAAAACTTGAACACTGAATGTTGTGTCCACTCAAATAAGATGTTTAACTCGGTTACCTGTATAAAATTCAAACAAAAATGCAAAACTTGTGCAGATTTCATTCGCTGATAAAATGTTGCATACTGTCATTCATTGATATAATCTGCTATAATATTTGCATGCACTGGTGCTCTAGTATCTCTGGCTTGGGCAACGTAATTAATGTCCCAGCAGGAGACAAACCACAAAGTAAAAATTAGCATTTGTGCTGTGCAGCTAAAATAGTCAACTTACTTTCAAGCTTGTAGTTGGTGACACTTAACGGCAGCATAGTTGACGAAACTTGTACCAGTAGCAGTTGGCAGTAATATTGAGTATACTTTATAGTGATAGTAATAGTAATATTTGTTAGTAATACATTCAATTCTGTAACCCGTTTATTTGATCCAACCTACACAATTTGACCACAATGTTATCGAAGTGAAATATCAAGAATTGTATGTATTTTAAACTAGTCAGTCCAGTCACGTTTGTAATTGCACAGGAATTTTCTGCCTTGTGTGTTAAGCCACATGGAAACAAACATATTGACGAGTCGTCATGATAACATGTACTCCGTATCTTTACCATTATATTTACTCCCTTCGTGTATCAAGGCAAAGTATCTTTCCTCTGCTAAAGTTGTAACATCAACAAACTGCTTAGTAGTACAAACAGACTCTGCACTACAGTTTAGTATAATTAGCAAAGCATGAGCATAGTTGTTCCAATCCGTTGTCAGTTGTAGGACGAGATTCGCAATGTAACATTACATTATAGTACATACACCTCTAGTATTCGTGCTTCGTAAAGAAACGAGAAAAAGGCTCGAGTCTCACTGAATCTGCGTACACATATATAAAAAATTGCAACGTTGTGCTACGTTTTACATACCAAATTAACGTTGACGTCTCAGTTTTAGTCATCAGTGCAATTCCAAAATCCCTCATTGAAACAGTACCAATCGCAGCGCTTTTAGTCGGGCTTAGCTGAAATTAAACTGCAATTAGTGGTTGCATTAGTTACAAACGTGGATAAATTGGATTGTTAAAAATATCAGCAGTTGTCTAAACCAAGGTTTGACTTTGCGTGACAACTTAGTGCTAAACCGGAAATCGATTTGTGATCTGTGAATTGTCTAGTATCGAATTATTATTAACTCTCCGAATTGCCAACAAAATGCCACCAAATTACACTTGCTCTGAAGTTTTCGTCAATTTTAAGAACGTTCTTGGGTCAGGATCCTTTGGGACAGTGTACAAGGGTTAGTGCGAATCAATGGACAGTTTTACTTATTCACTTGAACTTATTTGAAAACCTAATTAAAATACATCCAAAGTGACAAATAATCGCAATGTCCCTCACTGGTGAATGTTGGTGTTGGTTACAGGACGGCTCAACGGCGAAGATGTTGCTGTTAAGGTTATTAAAGGTGACGACTGGGAGACCACCAAAGAAATTCGAAGGATGAAAAAGGCTTGTGCTTCTGAGCATCCAAATATTATTGAATTGCTGGGTACTGTCTCACCAAGTAAGCATATTACGGTAATTGCAAGGATTTAAATAAATTGGGTAGACGTATTTTTCTTAAGTACATATTATGACATACAGGTAGCCATTATTGCGGTACTTGTCACAAGCACACGGGATATCACATGGTTGGTCATGGAGTACATGGAAAACGGAAATCTTCTGGACTACATATGGAATTATGGAGGTGGAATGCCTGCTGTAAGATACTGCTTCCTTTTGTATTTAGTATAGAATCGTTTTCTTTGCCAATAACTTTCTTTATGTGTACCTAGTATGGAATGATCAAAATCGCCTACCAAGTGGCTCTTGGAATGGATCACCTTCACAGGTTCTGTAACCTGTTGCACACGGACCTTGCAGCTCGTAATGTGCTTGTTCAAAGTAACTATCATGTAAAGATCGGCGATTTCGGACTTGTCCGCAACTATGACTACACTGATCAGTACTATGTTGTGAGTTATAATTAATTAGTGGCTTGGGGTTACTGTTGCTCCCTAGGTATTTGCCCACCTACGTGGGGGATGTTTCAGTTGGTTAAGGGGCTGTACCTAAAATATGGCACACATTTAGCTGGTCATGCTCTTGAAAAATAAAGTGGCACGTTTTTCATAATATTTGGACGGTTTGGCATGTGTCTGGTGAGTTTATGCAAAAAAAATATTTTTTTATTCCGCCACCACCATGTGATCGGCAAAAATGATGGTGTGGATGACACCTAAAATACTTTATGCTTTCACCTAAGGAACACCCATACATTGTCAAGGATGGTATGTCAGGAGAAAGTACAATAGGCACGAAACTCAGATAAAAGGGGTAATCAACTACCCACGTGCAAATAAGGTTACCCACGTGCAATTAAGGTTACCCATGTGCAATTAAGGTTACCCATGTGCAATTAAGGTTACCCATGTGCAATTAAGGTTACCCATGTGCAATTAAGGTTACCCATGTTCAATTAAGGTTACCCATGTGCAATTAAGGTTACCCATGTGCATTTAAGGTTACCCATGTTCAATTAAGGTTACCCACGTGCAATTAAGGTTACCCACGTGCAATTAAGGTTACCCATGTGCAATTAAGGTTACCCATGTGTAATTAAGGTTACCCATGTGCAATTAAGGTTACCCATGTGCAATTAAGGTTACCCATGTGTAATTAAGGTTACCCATGTGCAATTAAGGTTACCCATGTGCAATTAAGGTTACCCATGTGCATTTAAGGTTAACGGAAAAGGTTACCCACGTGCAATTAAGGTTACCCAAGTTCACTTAAGGTTACCCATGTTCAATTAAGGTTACCATTGCACATGGGTAACCTTAATTAAGGTTACCCAATGCACTGGTAACCTTAATGCACATGTGTAATTAAGGTTACCATGTGTAATTAATTGCACGTGGTAACTTAATGTACATGGGTAACCTTACTTGAACATGGGTAACCTTAAATGCACATGGGTAACCTTAATTACACATGGTAACCTTAATTGACATGGTAACCTTAATTGCACATGGGTAACCTTAAGTGCACGTGGGTAACCTTAATTGCACGTGGGTAACCTTAATTGAACATGGGTAACCTTAATTGCACATGGGTAACCTTAATTGAACATGGGTAACCTCAATTGTACATGGGTAACCTTAAATGCACATGGGTAACCTTAATTGCACATGGATGCACATGGGTAACCTTAATTGCACATGGGTAACCTTAATTGAACATGGGTAACCTTAAGTGCACGTGGGTAACCTTAATTGCACGTGGGTAACCTTAAATGCACGTGGGTAACCTTAATTGCACATGGGTAACCTTAATTACACATGGGTAACCTTAATTGCACGTGGGTAACCTTAAATGCACATGGGTAACCTTAATTGCACGTGGGTAACCTTAAATGCACATGGGTAACCTTAATTACACATGGGTAACCTTAAATGCACATGGGTAACCTTAAATGCACATGGGTAACCTTATTTGCACATGGGTAACCTTAATTACACATGGGTAACCTTAAATGCACGTGGGTAACCTTAAATGCACATGGGTAACCTTAAATGCACATGGGTAACCTTAAATGCACATGGGTAACCTTAATTGCACATGGGTAACCTTAATTGAACATGGGTAACCTTAAATGCACGTGGGTAACCTTAAATGCACATGGGTAACCTTAATTGCACGTGGGTAACCTTAAATGCACATGGGTAACCTTAATTGCACGTGGGTAACCTTATTTGCACGTGGGTAGTTGATTACCCCTTTTATCTGAGTTTCGTGCCTATTGTACTTTCTCCTGACATACCATCCTTGACAATGTATGGGTGTTCCTTAGGTGAAAGCATAAAGTATTTTAGGTGTCATCCACACCATCATTTTTGCCGATCACATGGTGGTGGCGGAATAAAAAAATATTTTTTTTGCATAAACTCACCAGACACATGCCAAACCGTCCAAATATTATGAAAAACGTGCCACTTTATTTTTCAAGAGCATGACCAGCTAAATGTGTGCCATATTTTAGGTACAGCCCCTTAACCAACTGAAACATCCCCCACGTAGGTGGGCAAATACCTAGGGAGCAACAG